>CM038675.1:816269477-816869477 GCA_021605145.1 Aegilops bicornis
CGTTTCCAATATTACAATTCTAGAGTTAACATATAATTTTATTTATAATTTTAGCATTGACCAATGTCTATGCCTATGCTTTGCTGTCTGAGATGTCGTGAAGAGCAATGCTACATCCATCGAAGCTTATTAATGTTTATGGGTTGATCTTGATCTGACAAGCTTTGATTAGATAAGAGGAAGGCAGGAGCCCCGCCAGGGTGAAATTCTCTCTCTCTCTCTCTCTCTCTCTCTCTCTCTCTCTCTGAGTGTGTGTGGCGGGAGGGGAGAGGGGAGTGGGTGGAGAAAAATTAGAGGAAGGGCTCATAACAGGCCCATACGTCTAGCATTTTGGAACTTCAGCAATTTGCCTGCCGTACAGTGCCATCTAGATGAGAGTTAGCAACACCGAGATACCAAAGCCAAGTAATTCTACATTTTTAGGACAGTAAGACAGCACCTAATCCACAATTCAAAAATTAATTAGGCTAAACAATTAAAAAAAACTGCGCCTAATCCTGGCCCTCTCGTGAATTGGGCGTTTCTGGCGTTTGATTTTTTTTCCTATGGACATTCCTGGCCGTTGGATCTTCGTTTGAGGCTATGTTTCCCATGAACTGGGCTAAACAGCATAAGGGCAGCTACTCTCATAGCTTTTCTGGAGTCCTGTGGTTAATTGGGCCCATTTACCAGGGCACCCCTATTTCTCGCTTTAAGCGAACACATGGGGACACCTCGTGTAGGGGGCCCAGATGGGCCAGCGCAGCCGCGTGGGAGGCAAAGCCCTTTTTTTTTCAATTTTATGTTATCATTTTCTGCTTTATTTTTGTACTTTTATTTATGTTTTAAAATATTCTACATATATATACAAAAAACACTCTTCAAAAAGTATATTTTAGAAAAATGTTGAACTACTATTTGAAAAATGTTGAATAAGTATTAAAAAATGTTGAACAAGTATTTGAATTCTTATGAATAAGTACTAAAAATGTGGAATAAATATTTAAAAAGTTGAAAGATTATTTAAAAAATATTTAAAAGGTATTTAAAAATGTTAATAAGTATTAAAATATTTAACAATTATTTAGAAAATGTTGAACGAGCATTTGAAAAAATGTTGAACATGTATTTAAAAAAAATACTAAAATGAGTACTAAATGTTGAATAAGTGTTCGGGAAATGCTGAATGTTTATACAAAAAATGTTTATTGATTCATACTAAAATGTAGAGTGAAAACAGAAACAAACGTAAGAAAAAAACTAAAGAAAAAAACATATGGAGAAGAAAAAGAAGAAGCAACAAAATTTCCATAAAAAAAAACCAAAGAAACAAAATGCAAGCAAGAATGAAAAACATAATGGAGAAAAAAAGAAACAAAAGAAAAAAGAAAAAAAAGGGCTCGAATAGCCTCAAGTAGGATGCACCCTTGAATTATACACAAGGGCGAAGCTGGCCTGGTCGCTAGCAGTGTAGCGCGTGGTCTAGTAGACCCGGGATTGAATCTGGGTTTGTCTTGCGCGATTTCCATGGCGGACGCTCGAGGTCCTGCCCGTCCCTCTTTTTAATCCGGTAGCAGAACCTGGAGCGGCTATGGTTCTCGGGTAGGTTGCCCTATCTTCATTTTCTTTTCTTTCGATCGCCTCCTGGACCCAACGACTCCGTTGTAGCATAGTTCTAGTCAACTGATTCGGGCAAGTATTGAGATTGGTTCTCATAATTTGGTTGGGGAATTTTTCAGTCTACAATGGGTGTCTCGTATCTTCATGTTTTCGAATTATTCTTACTGATAAAGAACCTAATTACGAGCCTTTGCAATTGTTACCTTCCCTGAATTTATCTTTCTTCAATTGCTTCGTTCACGTGGTATACTAGGTAAATTAAGGGTTCCATATACTAGCTTGAAGCTTTTTCTAAGTACCAGTACACCATTGAAGCTGTTATATGCATACATATTATTAGTTAAAATTTTGCTAAAGCACATCTAAATGTGTCCTAATTATTCTACATCTAAGTCCTATTTCATCTAAGTCTCTTGATCACAACTATCAAGTCCTAGAGCAGCATGGTAATGCGACTTCCCATGATTAATGAATTCAGTGAAGTAGAACAATTTGAATAACAGTTAATAAGGTTGCGAAATCCGTAAATGATCTTTTAGACTTAGAAGCGGAGCGGGCTTCAGAAATTATTCGAAATCTTGCATTGGTCAAACCTATGAATGACGATGACATGAAAAATTTAGGAATGGTTGCTCTTGAAAATATATGCAATAATCTCTTGCCTAGTGCAGAGGGCAAAGATGAGGAGGGGTCGGAGAGTACGGACACTGTAGATCCTCTAATGATGGAGGGCACTATCTCGTCTTCTGCCAATCCTACGTTCCCGAAGGATGATGGGGAGAAGCCCAAACGTCCGTGGAAACGGAAAATCTATCCTACTTCGGCGGTTCGTAGAAGTGCTAGGGTTAAGCTTAAGAAAAAATTTATGACGCCCGGATACTTAAGCTACAGTGATCCCCACTAATGATGCAACGTCACCTCGGTTACTGTGGATTAACTCGCGTTAGTTCGAAACCTAGTTCGAATTTCAAATTTAAAACCGAGGCGAACAATTAAAGTTTTAAAATATTAAACAAAAATGTTCGGTGTGTGACCAATATTGCTAAAGTAGTTATATTGAAGAAAGCATAATTTTACAAAGTGCCTAAGTGCTTTAAACTAAATAAAACAAAAAAGAAAAAGAAATAAAAGAAAACAGAAAGCAAACTAACAAAAATAAAAGAGAAAGGCCCCTCGAGCTTGGCCCGGCCCAAGAAGCCGGCCCATTCGCCACACCGACCGGCCCAACCCCTCCCCTCCATAACCCCACCAGGGGAAACCCTAACCTACCCAGTCCCCGATCCCCACTCCCCCCACTCTCCCCTCACCCCCCCGATCTGGATCGAGATCGGGGCGACCATGCCACCGCCCCGGATCGCCGTCGCCGTTGCCTTCTCGCCCCCCATCTCCTCGCGCGACCCCCCGCTTTGGCGGCGCCACCCGTCTCCGACCCGTCGCCCTCGCTCATGCGGCAGACCGCGGGCGCCTCGGGCTTCGCCGACCCGCCCAGCCGAGACGCCACCTCGGGACTGCCTCCCGCTCCGCCGCTTCGTCCCCGTCGACCTCCCGAACCGTCGAGCACTGCGCCGTTCCTGCTCCTCGATGTGAGCTCCCGTCCACCGTCCCCCCTCCCCCCCGCGCTAACGCGTGCTCCGTCTCCCACGCCCGCGGTCACCACGCCCGTCCGTCGTCGCCAGCGCAGAGCCGGCGCTAGCACGCGAAACCCGTGGCTCCGCTCCATCCTCAAGACCGGCCCGTGCACGCCCGCACGCCCATTTCCACGCCTGCGCTCGGATCGGCGCCCGCCACTACCTGCGTCCCTCCCCCCACCACCACCCGTCGCTTTCAGCGCTCGGCGCCCTCCTCCCTGCTCGCCCGGCGCTCCTCCAGAACCCCCCTCGCTGGCTGCCGCTCCCCCGCGCCCTGCCAGTGGCTCTGGCCGCCGGCGCCGGTGTGCGTCGTGCTGCCCAGTGCCCTCAATTAATCTGTTAGGTTAATTAGCACTCAATGACATGTGGGACCCACTGGTCAGGTTGACCAGTCAACTCTGTTGACTGCTAAAGTCAGCATGACATCATGCTGATGTCATTAAAGCATTTTCGAATTAATTAAATAATTAATTAAATCCCAGAAATTAATAAAATCTTTAGAAAATCATATCTTTTAATCCGTAACTCGGATTAAAATATTTTCAACATGAAAGTTGCTCAGAACGACAAGACGAATCCGGATACGCAACCCGTTCGTCCGTCACACATCCCTAGCATAGCAAACACGCAACTTTCCCCCTCCGGTTCATTTGTCCAAAAACGCGAAACGCCGGGAATACTTTCCCGGATGTTTTCCCCATTCGTCGGTATCACCTACTACCGCGATTGGGCACACCTAGCATCATTACTTGTCATGTCATGCATCGATATGCATCTGTTTGCATGGTATTCATTGTTTCTTCCCCCTCTTCTCTCCGGTAGACTACGAGACCGACGCCGCTGCTGCCCGAAGACGACTACGGTGTTGGCGACCCCTCCTACTTGCTGTGAGCAACCAGGCAAGCCCCCCCCTTGATCACCAGATATCGCCTATTCTACTCTATCTGCTTGCATTAGAGTAGTGTAGCATGTTATCGCTTTCCGTTATATACCTATCCTGGTGCATAGCCTGTCCTTGCTACTACTGTTGTTACCTTTACCTGCAATCCTACATGCTTAGTATAGGATGCTAGTATTCCATCTGTGGCCCTACATTCTTGTCCGTCTGTTGTGCTATACTATCGGGTCGTGATCACTCGGGAGGTGATCACGGGTATATACTATATACTTTATACATGATACATATGGTGACTGAAGACGGGTCGGCTCGTAGGAGTACCCGCAAGTGGATCTTTGTGGCGGAGCGATAGGGCAGGTTGAGACCGCCTAGGAGAGAGGTGGGCCTGGCCCTGTTCGGCGTTCGCGGATACTTAACACGCTTAACGAGTTCTTGGTATTTGATCTGAGTCTGCCATTTGGTCTATACGCACTAACCAACTACGTGGGAAAGATATTGGCACTCGACGTCGTGGTATCAGCCGAAGCCTTCGTGACGTCAGCGACTGAGCGGCGCGCACCGGATTGGAACGTAAGCATGCTCTTGTATTAAGGGCTAGTTACGCTTCCGCCGGCGTTCATAGCGTCGCAGGTGTGCTAAGGCGATGGGCCCAGACTCTGGCGCTTAGGTTTAGACCGGCGTCTTGACCTCTCTGTTGGCCTAGGTGGGGCTGCGGCGTGTTGATCTTCAGCGGCGGGCATGACCCGAGAAAAGTGTGTCCGCCAAGTGGGATCAGCGTGTTGGGTTATGTGGTGCACCCTGCGGGAAGTTAATCTATTCGAATAGCCGTGATCTTCGGTAACAAGACGACTTGGAGTTGTACCTTGACCTTATGACAACTAGAACCGGATACTTAATAAAACACACCCTTCCAAGTGCCAGACACAACCCGGTGGTCGCTCTCTATCAGGGTTACGAGGAGGGGACCGCCGGGTAGGATTATTGCTATGCGATGCTACTTGGAGGACTTCAGGCTACTTTTTGCTACATGCTGCAAGACGGAGGCTGCCAGAAGCGTAGTCTTCGACAGGATTAGCTATCCCCCTCTTATTCTGGCATTCTGCAGTTCAGTCCACTGATATGGCCCTTTACACATATATCCATGCATATGTAGTGTAGCTCCTTGCTTGCGAGTACTGGATGAGTACTTACGGTTGCCTTGTTCCCCTTTTCCCCTTTCTTTACCCGGTTCTTGCGACCGGATGATGGAGCCCAGGCGAAGCCACCATCGATGGCGACTACTACACCGGAGGTGCCTACTACTACGCAGCCCGATGACGCATTTACCAGAGTAGTTAGGAGGATCCTGTGCGGAGGCCTGCGCCTCTTTCGATCTGTATCCTAGTTTTTGCTAGCCTTCTTAAGGCAAACTTGTTTAACTTATGTCTGTACTCAGATATTGTTGCTTCCGCTGACTCGTCTATGATCGAGCACTTGTATTCGAGCCCTCGAGGCCCCTGGCTTGTATTATGATGCTTGTATGACTTATTTTATTTTAGAGTTGTGTTGTGATATCTTCCCGTGAGTCCATGATCTTGATCGTATACATTTGCGTGCATGATTAGTGTCTGATTGAATCGGGCGTCACAAGTTGGTATCGAGCCGATTGCTGTAGGAATCCCCTTCCACACTCCTTGGCGAAGTCGAGTCTAGGCGTTGCAAATTTTTTACTAACATGGCCGTGTGTCTTACGGGCTGCGCCGCCATTGGGTGGTATTAGGATCTTTTACTCCTCGTCTATACTACGGGACTCGATCTCTTTTGTATTCGGGTTAAATGATTTTGCTAAAAATCTAACATTAGGATCTCGTTGTCACTTTCACCCGGGGAGCCCTTATTATTGATGATCGTCTGCTGCACGGAAGACCCGAAGATACTCTCTCATTGTTAACCCGAGAACTTGTGTTCATCGCGTTTGCAATTCCCTTCCACCGTCAACCCTTATGGATAACTACTTGAAGTTGTTATTCTTACATTCATCGTTGGTCTTGTTATTACAAGATACCCCAAACACTCGTCGTTGTTTCGATAATCCTTTGAGCTTCTTGCCTCGCTGTTCATTGACACTGAATACCCCTACGGTTAATTCTCGCACTTGTTGAGTATCCGCTCATCCCCCAGTTGTTCATGTGTTACACAAAAGTCTTCAAAATACCATTCGATCTTCCGAAAATCCTCCGCAACCTATTGCTCTGGAATTTCTTGTTTGCTTTCGTTATGATTAATCCCATAAGTATAGTAATCTTATTGGCATCCTTTATCACCATCATTTTTGAGTCCATTGATTTCAATACGTTGTGAATGTTCACAATCATCAGTCAAATCCTAGGATTTTCTTTCCGGCCCAGACGTCATTTTGAACATGAGCTGGTTCTTGACCTAACTATACGTAAATCGATTGTGCCTCTGGTATATTCAATTGATCCATCCTTGATCAAAGCGCACCTTACGATCCTTTGTTTTGGAAATCATAATTCCTTTGCATTTAAGCTTTGAATTATTCAGATGATTTCATAACCTGTTGCATTTGCATTCCCTCCTCTTCTGGTTGAGTATCGATACTCACATCAGATCCTTTGTGGACCATCAAGTCCTTTGTTGGATTATTATCCCATGTGTCCTTCACATTTGATCACTTTGTGAGTTCTTCCCCGGTACATAATGCCTTTGTTAAGTTGTATCCTCCGCTTGGCCAACCATACTCGCTTTCGGGCTTGTGTTATTTACTCTTGAAACTTGTGGTATATGTTTCCAAGAAGCCACTATGGGTTGAACATATGCCTTCTCTAGACCGTGTGAACCCGAAAGTTTTCACGAGTCATACTCTTCTGGTGCTTCGCCAGATAAAATTTCAACACTGCAACTTAATCGAACGCGAGAAGTGGATGAAAGGTTATGCATTGGAGAAGTGGGAGTCGACCTTGAACTTTATGTTCATGCCCATGGACCCGATGTACATCTTCTCATCAAAGCTTCTTTTAAAATTAATTATTCCCTTGATATAAGTTCGTCTTATATCTGGGGTCTGGCCTTTTACAATCGTGGTTCCGACCATGTTCTCCTTTAAATACCATTTTCGATGCAAGTGTAAGCACTTGTCTTACGTGGATCAATACCCGGTACAACCTCTACTTTGATCCGTCAGTCGAGTATTACCCCGGTATCTCGAGATTATCTTGGAACTGCATAACTTCCTATGAGTTCTTCATCAAGTACTACATTCTCACCGATTACGATTTTTCATGGGCTCTGAGTTATTAAACACTTAAAGACACCGATAACTGAACCGAGTCTGCACTACGGTTCAACGACACTTGATAATCTTCTTTAAGTACGAGTTTGTAACCGATCACGCCATTCCTAGCCTATTTGGCTATATCCTTGTCGTGCCGATTTTAACTGTGCTACCTGGTCCTTATCCCAGGAGCACAAATTTCGACGGTGAGCTAATCTTACATCGATCTTCCTCGTCATATCATCTCTACTGGAACAACAAACTTGGTTTCGGGTTTGTGTCGTACCCTTGGTTCCAATAACCTTTTTGTTCACCACTCACTTGACTTGATGTCATCGCCGATCGATTACATCTTGAAATCTCTCGACAAAATGTGTTGTGATCACCATCAACCGTATGAGCTCTTCCAGGATATCAATTGAGTTCATGATGATAAATACCATCCTTGCCCTCGATGATCTGCGTTATCATCGGCCACTTATTGCCTTCCCTCCAACACAAACTTGTTCGTGCTTTGTGATATACCTTGAGACCCTTGCTATCCAGCAATTGTTCTTCTTTACCTTGGAGTATTACCATCTTTTATGTCAGGAATGTCATGGGAATTTCACCACCTCTTAAGAATTCTTGGTATAGTGATACTTCTACCATCACCATTCATTCCCGGTCCTCGCGTTGATCCCAACCGGGGTACCAACAAGTGAACGGTGCTATTTGGATTCTGCCTTTCTAGCAACCCTATTGCTTTGAAGTTAGTGGTCGGCCATTCATTCTTAGACTATTGATTATTGAATCACCATTCTGACATTGGTCGTGCATCCCAACCCATATTTTGGGCGCACCTTTCAACCAATGTTTAATTGTGTATGTTTTCCTCAAACATGCTTCATTATATCATTTGATCTGACAAATGCTATCTCCTTATCCACATAATTGAGGAGATGCATCCTTTTTGGATGCCTCATAGAATTATCGCTGAGTCCGTCAGCCACTTCCTCATCCTCTCCTTGGGTTAATGATGAACTCTGGTTTCAGAACTCGCTTCCATGGTTCATTTCTCGAGAATCTTATAATGTCATCTCGACAATTTGTGTTGCACCTTTCTTCTCAGGCATCCCGAGTTTGAGTTATCTTGACACCGATAAGATCTGAATCTCGGTCAGATATGATGGTTAGAACATATTTCCAAGAGTTATAACAATGGTATTTATGTGACCCGGTAAGGTGATGTCGTGCCTAGCACACCTGGCCGGAGGCCCTATTGTTATAGGTTCCTTTCCTGCAAGATTATCCATTCTTCCATGAGGAAATTGTAAGACTTATTCTATAAGTTGTCCTTGATGGATCCTTTGTGTATCCAAAGTCTGATCTTTGCTTGAAGACCATGCCAATGCTAAATGTTTCTTGCTAAATTATCCAAGCACCGCTGTATGGGTAATGTCATGAAATTTCTCTCCCCTACCTAAAGAGTTTTCTACATTATATCCTGTCATGGATATCATGCTCTGCTTGTCCTTGGGAAGGATATACCCTTGAAATATGTGTTTAAACACATTTTCCTTTCCATTGTTCTGTTTAATCCGATAATCTTATTTTCATTTCCATTGGTTGGTTTAACCTTTCTTGAGGTCTATATAATCTAAGCAGTATTATTCTCCTGCTTATGTAAACACCTCGGTGTACAACTCTGTCAGAAGACCCTGTTTCTACTGTTGATGACATTCCGGTAGCCACCGATGGACGGGAACTTTGCCTATTGGTCCGCCTCGTTCAACGAGCAGGAAAATAGTTCTCTTCGTCCCTCGCCCTTGGTATCGACGTTGTTGCCGACATAATCGACGGGCTACCCCCTGACATGCCTTGCTTGCATGATCACGCAAGACGTCTCCGCCCCTCCTACTTTAACCACATGGTGGGCCCATAACCCACAGTTCCACAGGATCGAAACCTGACTCTCTTGTACAACCCTGTTTCTAATGGTTATTCTCCATGTTTGGCTTCTTAGTTAATTCATGGGCCACCTTCCTAGTGCTCTATTCTGGTATCAGACGCAATATTCAATCTCGTTGCTCTGGACCCCTTTCGCATGTTGTTTCAGACATCGAACGATTGCCTATCCGCTTGAAACTTCTTATCGCATCATCTTACTTTGCTCTCGATGTGTGTCATTTGTTCAACTCGAGAGATACTCATAAGTTCATTCTTGGGATACCCCCAGATGAATTTCCCTTATAACATCCTATCATTGTAGAGCTGCCCCTTACCTATTCGTAAGTACGATGGAGTTCCCTGAAGAAAGGACGACAACTTCATCATGATTCTTTGGAATAAAGAATTGAAGACATCAACGAAAGGGATTAACTTCTTCGAGAAGGCCCGTTAGAATATCGTAAGCAGAACTTTCCCCCTTACTCCCCTCTTAAATCTCGGGACGAGATTTCTTGTAGTGGAGGAGAATTGTGACGCCCGGATACTTAAGCTACAGTGATCCCCGCTAATGATGCCACGTCACCTCGGTTACTGTGGATAAACTCGCGTTAGTTCGAAACCTAGTTCGAATTTCAAATTTAAAACCGAGGCAAACAATAAAAGTTTTAAAATATTAAACAAAAATGTTCGGTGTGTGACCAATATTGCTAAAGTAGTTAGATTGAAGAAAGCATAATTTTACAAAGTGCCTAAGTGCTTTAAACTAAATAAAACATAAAAGAACAAGAAATAAAAGAAAACAGAAAGCAAACTAACAAAAATAAAAGAGAAAGGCCCCAATCGAGCTTGGCCCAAAGAGTCGGCCCATTCGACCACACCGACCGCCCAACCCTCCCTCCATAACCCCACCAGGGAAACCCTAACCTACCCACTCCCGATCCCCACTACCCCCACTCTCCCTCACTCCCCGATCTGGATCGAGATCAGGCGACCTGCTCCACCGCCCGGATGGCCGTCGCCGTGCCTTCTCGCCTCTCCTCGCGCGACCCCCCACGAAGCTTGGCGCCACCTGTCTCCGACCCGTCGCCCCTCGCTTCGCTTGGCGCGCACGTCAGGCGCCTCGGAGCTCGCCGACTCCGCCCAGCGCCGAGACGCCACCTCGCGGACTGCCTCCCGCTCCGCGCTTCGTCCCGTCGACCTCCCGAACTCCGTCGAGCACACGCCCGTTCCTGCTCCTCGATGTGAGCTCCCCTCCCACCCGTCCCCCTCGCGCTCGCCGCGTGCTCCCGCGCCTCCCCACGCCTGCAGTCAGCACGCCCCTCCCGTTGCGCCGTGCCCACAGCGCGGCGCCGCGCCCTGAGCCCGTGGCTCCGCTCCATCCTCGCGGCCCGTGCACGCCGCCGCCGCCGTTCCACGCCTCACGCCGGATCGGCGCCCCGCCACTACCTGCGTCCCCCCACCACCACCACCGCCACAGCGCCGGCTCGGCGCCCTCCTGTCGCCCGGCGCTCCTCCCGAACCCCTCGTGGTGCCGCTCCCCGCGCCCTGCCATGGCTCTGGCCGCCCGGCGCGGTGTGCGTCGTCTTGCCAGCGCCCTCTCGGGCTCGAGCCCGTTCGGGCGCCCACGACCACGCCCGCTAGCGCCCCGCCCGGTTGGCCCCTGGGCCAATGACACGTGGGGCCTAGCCCCCAAAAAAAAACGAATTAAAAAAAATAAATGAATAAATAATAATAATATAATAAAAATAAATAATTAATATTAAAATTAATTAATTAATTAATTAACTTAATTAATCTTGTTTAGTTGAACTAATTAAACTTGATTAACCTAATCACTTAGGTTAGTTAATTAATCTGTTAGGTTAATTAGCACTCAATGACATATGGGACCCACTGGTCAGGTTGACCAGTCAACTCTGATTCTGATGTCAGCATGCGATCATGCTGATGTCATTAAAGCATTTTCGAATTAATTAAATAATTAATTAAATCCCAAAAATTAATAAAATCTTTAGAAAATCATATCTTTTAATCCGTAACTCGGATTAAAATATTTTCAACATGAAAGTTTCTCAGAACGATGAGACGAATCTGGATAAGCAACCCGTTCGTCCGCCACACATCCCTAGCATAGCAAACACGCAACTTTCCCCCTCCGGTTCATCTGTCCGAAAACGCAAAACACCGGGAATACTTTCCCGGATGTTTTCCCCATTCGTCGGTATCACCTACTACCGCGATTGGGCACACCTAGCATCGTTACTTGTCATGTCATGCATCGATATACATCTGTTTACATGGTTTTCATTGTTTCTCCCCCCTCTTCTCTCGGTAGACTACGAGACCGACGCCGCTGCTGCCTAGTACGACTACGGTGTTGACGACCCCTCCTACTTGCCAGAGCAACCAGGCAAGCCCCCCCCCCCTTGATCACCAGATATCGCCTATTCTACTCTATACTGCTTGCATTAGAATAGTGTAGCATGTTACTGCTTTCCGTTATACCTATCCTGGTGCATAGCTTTGTCCTTGCTACTCTTGTTGTTACCTTTACGCAATCCTACATGCTTAGTATAGGATGCTAGTATTCCATCTGTGGCCCTACATTCTTGTCCGTCTGCTGTGCTATACTATCGGGCCGTGATCACTCGGGAGGTGATCACGGGTATATACTATATACTTTATACATGATACATATGGTGACTAAAGACGGGTCGGCTCGTAGGAGTACCCGCGAGTGGATCTTTGTGGCGGAGCGACAGGGCAGGTTGAGACCGCCTAGGAGACAGGTGGGCCTGGCCCTGTTCGGCGTTCGCGGATACTTAACACTCTTAACGAGTTCTTGGTATTTGATCTGAGTCTGGCCATTTGGTCTATACGCACTAACCAACTACGTGGGAAAGATATGGGCACTCGACATCGTGGTATCAGCCGAAGCCTTCGTGACGTCAGCGACTGAGCGGCGCGCGCCGGATTGGAACGTAAGCCTGCTCTTTTATTAAGGGGGCTAGTTCTGCTTCCGACCGCGTTCGCAACATGCAGGTGTGCTAAGGGCGATGGTCCCAGACCCCTGTGCGCTTAGGTTTAGACCGGCGTGCTGACCTCTCTGTTGGCCTAGGTTGGGCTGCGACGTGTTGATCTTCCGCGGCCGGGCATGACCCAGAAAAGTGTGTCCGGCCAAATGGGATCAAGCGTGTTGGGTTATGTGGTGCACCCCTGCAGGGAAGTTAATATATTCGAATAGCCGTGATCTTCGGTAACAGGACGACTTGGAGTTGTACCTTGACCTTATGACAACTAGAACCGGATACTTAATAAAACACACCCTTCCAAGTGCCAGATACAACCCGGTGGTCGCTCTCTATCAGGGTTACGAGGAGGGGATCGCCGGGTAGGATTATTGCTATGCGATGCTACTTGGAGGACTTCAGGCTACTCTCTGCTATATGCTGCAAGACGGTGGCTGCCAGAAGCGTAGTCTTCGACAGGTGATTAGCTATCCCCTCTTATTACGGCATTCTGCAGTTCAGTCCACTGATATGGCCCTTTACACATATATCCATGCATATGTAGTGTAGCTCCTTGCTTGCGAGTACTTTGGATGAGTACTCATGGTTGCGTTGTTCCCCCTTTTCCCCCTTTATTTACCCGGTTGCTGCGACCAGACGATGGAGCACAAGAGCCAGACGCCACCGTCGATGACGACTACTACACTGGAGGTGCCTACTACTACGTGCAGCCCGCTGACGACGACCAGGAGTAGTTAGGAGGATCCCAGGCGGGAGGCCTGCGCCTCTTTCGATCTGTATCCCAGTTTGTGCTAGCCTTCTTAAGGCAAACTTGTTTAACTTATGTCTGTACTCAGATATTGTTGCTTCCGCTGACTCGTCTATGATCGAGCACTTGTATTCGAGCCCTCGAGGCCCTGGCTTGTATTATGATGCTTGTATGACTTATTTTATTTTAGAATTGTGTTGTGATATCTTCCCGTGAGTCCCTGATCTTGATCGTACACATTTGCGTGCATGATTAGTGTACGATTGAATCGGGGGCGTCACAAAATTCCATGATGAATTGTGAAAGGAATCTTTTGAAATAGCAGAGGTCTAGCTGACTTGGCTAAACGAAGGTTCTTGGCGGAGACAACGATTGAGCAACCATTAGATTTTATTGCGTTATTGGAAACACGACGAGATAACTTTACCTCATAGTTCCTTGGAACTTTATCCAAAGGAATTGATTTTGATTGGCATGTCCTACCTTCTAGAGGAAGATCTGGTGGTATTTTACTAGGGGTTCAATGTGAAACACTTGAGGTGCTTAACGTGGTTCGGGGTGACTTTGCGGTGAAGTTTCGGGTGAGATCAAAATTGGATGGCTTCCGGTGGTCTCTTGTGGCTGTATATGGGGCAGCACAACCTGAACTCAAACCAGATTTTTTAGCCGACTTGATACGGATCTGTGGAGACGAGACTCTGCCAATCCTAGTCGGTGGGGACTTTAATATATTTCGGAGGAGAGAGGAAAAAATAACGACAATTTTGATGGTCGTTGGTCCATGATGTTTAACATGATTATCGAGAGTCTTAATTTGAGAGAAATTGAGCTTACTGGTAGACAATTTACATGGGCCAATACATTGCCCACTCCGAGAAGTTGGATAGGGTTTTCGCTAGTGTGGAATGGGGGAAAAGATACCCTTTGGTGTCGGTCCGTGTGATGCAGAGAGCGATCTCAGACCACACACCACTTCTCATAGACTCGGGAGAGGCTACCCATGTCGCGAACGAGAATGCTTTCTCTTTCGAACTAGGTTGGTTCGAGAAAGAAAACTTTTTCGAGATCATTGCACGCGAATGGGCAAAGCCTGTTAGTGGAAGAAGTATTATTAAGAGAGGGCAAAATAAAATCAGACATCTGAGACAATTTTTACGAGGTTGGATAGAAACGAGAGTGGGATTTACAAACAAGAAAGTAACCTTCTTACGGTTGATGAGCAAAGCTCCAAGTCCGAAGTTGAACAAGGCTTACGAGCACTTCTTAGAGAACAAGAGCTCAAGTGGGCATTGCGTGCTAAAGTACTTAAGGTTGTCCAAGGGGATGACAATACACAATTCTTCCATATGATTGCGAATGGTAAATATAGGAAGAAGAAAGTCATACAGCTTGAGCAGGACGAGGGGACTATTGTGGGACATGAGAATCTGAAAGCTTATATCTCTAATTGTTATAAACAACTTTTTGGGCATCCGGAAGCAAGCACGGTGGTCCAAGATGAATCTGTTATTGGAGATATACCTCAACTCCACGTGGAGGAGAATGATATTCTTTCTGCACCCTTTACTGAGAAGGAGGTTCTGGATGTAATCTCGCAAATGAAACCGAATAAAGCAACGGGACCAGACGGGTTTCCTGCTGAATTCTATATGAAATGTTGGCATATTATTAAGGATGATCTTATGCCTATGTTTCATGATATCTTTAGCGGTCATTTGGAGCTGTTTCATCTTAACTTTGGCATGATTATGCTGTTGCCAAAGAAAGAAGAGGCAGTTCGGATCGAGCAATTTAGGCCCATATGTCTTCTCAATGTGAGTTTCAAAATATTCACAAAGGTGGGTACCAATAGATTGACACAGATTGCTCATTCAGTGGTACAACCGAGTCAGACAACGTTCATGCCAGGGCGACACATACTTGAAGGGGTGGTGGTCTTGCATGAAACACTTCATGAAATTCATTCGAAGAAGCTAGATGGAGTTATCTTCAAAGTGGATTTTGAGAAGGCATATGATAAATTTAAGTGGCCTTTTCTTCAACAAGCAATGTGCATGAAAGGATTTAGTGACGCCTGGCGGAACCAAGTGGGGTCTCATATCCACAAGGGTAGTGTCGGCATAAAGGGTAACGATGATATCGGTCATTATTTTCAAACACACAAGGGTTTGAGACAAGGGGATTCCATGTCTCCTCTCTTGTTTAATATAGTGGCCGATATGCTGGCCATTCTTATTTGGTAGGGCCAAGTAGCATGGTCAGGTGGAGGGGTTAGTCCCTCATCTGGTTGATGGAGGAGTATCCATCTTACAGTACACTGACGACACTATCTTCATGGAACATGACATTGCTAAGGCGCGCAATATGAAACTCATTTTATGTCTCTTCGAACAATTGTCAGATTTAAAGATAAACTTCCGTAAGAGCGAATTGTTCTGCTTTGGGAAGGCCAAAGACGAGCAAGACACGTATAGACAATTGTTCGGGTGTGAATTAGGTTCTTTACCTTTTAGTTATTTGGGCATACCAATTCATCACCGTAAGTTATCCAACAAAGAATGGAAGTGTATCGAAGATCGAATTGAAAGAAAGCTTAGCTGCTGGAACGGCAAGCTTATGTCTTATGGAGGTCGGCTAGTACTGATTAACTCGGTACTGATTAGTATGCCGATGTTTCTATTATCTTTCTTTGATATCCCGAAAGGGGTTCGGAAGCGCCTTGATTTCTTTAGATCTCGGTTATTCTGGTAGTCAATGAGGCCAAGAGAAAATACTATCTCGCGCAATGGGATATCCTTTGCCAACCTAAAGACCAGGGTGGTCTCGTATTGAGAACTTAGAAATCAAGAATAAATGCCTTATGAGCAAATGGCTCTACAGGTTTGAGACAGAGCCGGAGGTCATGTGGGCATAGATTTTACGCAATAAGTACTTACAATAAAAAACGCTCGCCCATGTTACCATCTGACCAACTGACTCGCCATTCTGGAAGGGGCTTATGAGAACGAAGGACTTGTTCTTTCGTAGGGTCAAATTCTTGGTTGGCAATGGGATGTCAACAAGATTTTTGGAGGATACATTGTTAGGAGAGACACCCCTGGTCGTACAATATTCCGACCTTTATAACATTGTGCAACGTAAAGAGGATTATGTTGGTACAGTGTTCCAGACAATTCCCTTGAATAATCAATTCAGACGCGCGTTAGTTGGTGAGCGATGGACTGCCTGGCACTTGGTTCGGAGATTGATAGATGTTCAACTATCTGACCAATAGGATTCGACGCAATGGAAATTAACTAAAAATGGCGTTTTTACGGTGAAATCCTTCTATTTGGATTTAATTAACTCTGGCCCAATCTCAAGATCTTTGCATATTTGGAGGGTTATGGTGCCATTGCGTATCAAAAATTTTATGTGGTTCGTCCACAAGCAAGTAATACTCATCAAGGACAACTTAATCAAGAGGCGATGAGTAGGGAGTTCACATTGTTGTTTCTGTGATCATGATGAAACAATACAACATTTATTCCTTGAATGCCCACTCGCCAAATTGCTTTGGAGAATGATTCATATAGCCTTCAATATTAATCCTCCAGTTGACATTGAGTCGTTGTTTGGAACGTGGTTAGCTGGAGTTGAGCATACTACTGTGACTCGTATTCGGATTGAAATATGTGCACTTTTATGAGCTATATGGAACTGTAGGAATGATTTGATTTTTAACAGACAACACACTTTAACTTTCTTGCAGGTTATCTTCAGAGCTACCGCATGGATCCGTACGTGGTCCTTACTCACTCCTATGGACTCCACGGAGCCTTTGGTTACTGGGTGCAACCAGTGGGAGATAGTAGCATGAGCTATATTCAACCGGTTCGGATGGCGGTCGCATAACAGGATAGGAGTCTAGGGAGCTTGTCCTTCATATTGCCACACCGGTTGTGATTGTTAGCATGTTATTTTTTCCTTTTTCGCTCCACTTGCAAGCTGTAACACTTTTATGACTTTATGTTACTTCGTGGACCTTTTAATAAGATGGATGCATGCATCATTATGATGCATAGGCCGGGGTACACCTCCATTTCCAAAAAAAAAAGACAGTTAACAAGTTGTGCAATCACCCTTCAGCAGTATGCTTCAGTAGACTATGAACTTCAAATCACAACCTTGTTCAGTCCATTAAAAGTCTTTTTGACTTCAGGACAAAACTTAATCTGAATGAAATATCTCATAACTCTGCAATGGGCGTGTTAAGAAAGCTCTTGACAATGGAGTTACACTAGCAGAGGTAAGTTATTCTATTCTTGACAAGGTATTCATGTATGCAGATAACCTTTCTAACCGGACATGTTTACAACATAGTTTGAATAATGGTGTACCTTTGTACCTTGTTTCAAAGGTCTTTGTCGATACAGTTGGAGATCCTGAAAAGTATAGGATCAAACTTAGCGAAATTTTCCAGGCATCAAATTTGTGGTTGCCAAGAAACCTGACAGTCTCTACCCTGCTGTCAGTGATTTGCAAAGGTATTTTCTTGTCAAAGTTTTCCTATGTAACTACTTCGATGCCCCCAAAAAACAGATAATATAGTGCAAGAGTCAAGACTCAAGACTCACATATATGGGCTTTGTTATGAACTGTTACAACCAAGTCGCAGGGTGCTGATTAAATAAAGTTCACAATCCTTAGTGTACTTTAGTTACTAAGAAAATATACACATATTACTTTATACTGTACTAATTTAATATAACAAAGTAAAATGCCTTCATATACTTGCATTGGCCTCTAATATTGTAGTGTCAAAATAGGCGGGCACAACGCGTCTTCAATGATCTAGTCTAAAAAATAGTCTTGCTAAATTTCAATCGACGGAGACTTGATGCTATACTCATGAGATCTTATAATTTTTCTTTTCGGTTCCTTTTTTTACATGCTATATCATTTGACTGACCTTGTCACACCCTCTGAAAAAGTCTTACAAATCTGGATGAATTTCTAAAAAAAAAATCTGATTGAATCAATTAGCCATCCCTGGAATATCGTAGCAACGCAGTCGAGGACGACTCGGAGGAAAGAGTGGTGTTGCCGGTGCTGTCTGAAGAAGAGCGAACACAACCGGAACTAGAGCTCTCAACGGAGAAAGACCCGTACGGGCCGGACGACGCGGGTTTGGCGCAGTCATGTACATGTGCAGCGTGAGCGCCGGCAGCCTCGCCTCATCGGACTGCAGGACGTGCATTGCCTGGGCGACAGACGGCCGCTCGCTCCGTTCCGGATGCGCGCACCAGAGCCCGACGACGAGTACCCGCACCATCCACTGCTCGTCGGCCTCGTCACCCCTCAGCCGCTCATCCGCCGCGTCGAGGATCGTGTTCCTGCCATACAAGCTCCACACCCACCTGAGCAGAGTGAAGGATTTCCCCGCGGTCTCCGTCACCGGCCGCCGGCCGGAGACGATCTCTAGTAGAACGATGCCGAAGCTATAGACATCGGACTCAGTGCACGGCCGACGCGTGTTGACGAACTCGGGATCGATGTAGCCGGCGGTGCCGAGCACGGCCTTGGTGGTCTGCAGCAACCCAGTATCGTGGTCGACGAGCCGGGCCAATCCGAAGTCCCCGAGCTTGGTGCTCATCGATGAGTTCAGCATGATGTTGCTGGGCTTGATGTCGCCATGCACGATGCACTGCTCCCACTCTCCGTGGAGGTAGCGCAACGCAGATCCCAAGCCGAGGATGATCTTGTACCTCTGTGCCCATGTGAGATGCTTTCCCTCCTTGTTGTAGAGGTGCCTGTCTAGGCTGCCCTCTGCGACGAGCTCGTAGACAAGCAGGAGCCCCTTGCGGCTGTCGCACCAGCCCAGCAGCTGTACAAGGTTCCGATGCTTAAGTCTGCTAATGATCCTCACCTCTGCCTCGAACTCCTTCCTCCCCTGCGCCGACGACTCCGCTGATAGCACCTTCACCGCCACCGCTCGACGGTCTTGGTCACCTCCGACGGCCGCTGCTAGTGTGAGCTGACCCCCGTAAACGCTCCCAAAGCCGCCTCGCCCGAGCTTCTTCTCCTCCGCGAAGTTACCCGTTGCAGCGACCAGCTCGTTGTAGACGTACCGTCTGGGGCCTCCGGCAGCCACACCCCTCTCGAGGTCAGCTCTGTCGAGGCACTCTTCTTCGCTGTCCTCGTTTGCTCTTGTTTTCTTGCGTCGCCGCCATCCCAGCACCACCGCCGCGCAGACAAACAAAAGAAGCAGAGGAACTAGGACAGACACTAGAATTGGTACCAATTTTTTGTGCTTGTTGTTGCTGCTGATTGGAATTGGAAGGGGAGCTTCAGCAGGTGGAGGTGCTTCCTTCTTTGATTCCAGAGTGGAGCTGAATGACCATGACAGTATCTGGTGCAGCTCGAAGACACCACCGGTTGCCGCGGAGAAACCGACGGCGACCTCCTCCGGTAAATATGTGCTCAGATCAACGGTGGCATTGACCTGGTACAAGGCACCATCAATGAGGAGATCGACAGCCAACATCTTGGAGTCATTGTGGTACGTCACAGTGGCGGTTTTCAAGACATTGGGCGACGTGAGGTTCTTTCCGGGCCAGCTCGTCGTGTCCGTGGATGCGGTGGAGGTGAGGGAGTTGACATCGATGCCGACATGGTTTGAATTGATGTCGGCACATTCCATGTTGGCAAAAGTGTCGAACTCCACCGCCACGATCCGGCTGTCACCTGTTCCGTCAGCGAACTTGGGGAGGAGGGCGAGGCCGCCGCCCACGCTGTTGTCCGGGATCTTGGAAGCGAAATGCCCGAGGAAGAAGGCCATCCCATCGCCTGAATACGTGACGCTGTCCATGTCTGGAGTGATCTGGAAGGAGAAAGTGGTGGTGAAGCTGGCCATCTCGCCGGTGGCCTTGCTCCATAGAGGCACCTTTTGCGCGTACCATGCCCGGCCGACGCTGTTCTGAATATCTGCATTACGTGCATTTTTTGTCAGCTCAAGCGTCGACGGAGTGGTGAATGCATCGCGGGTGAAGTCCATCGATGAGCCGGCGCTGGGGTCGGAGAAGTTGAGGTTGAAGGAGAGCGAGGAGGCCCGGCGCGGCGCACAGAAGAGGTATAGCAACACTATGAAGACTAGGGTGGGACAACGATGGCGAGAGCTCATGGCTTGGTGTTTGGGAAGGAGGAAGCTCGAGCACTATAAATGTCATGGGAAGTTTGAACTGGTCTCCACGCGGAAGGAGAATGTCAGTGCGTCGGAGCGCATGAAAGGAACTAGCCAGCCAATGGTGGTGTTGTTGGGTTTCTTTTTATCCGGCCGAGCACCAAATGGTTGCACAGGACAAAAGTCACTAGCTTATATATGAAGAGTTAAATGGTCGTTCAACAAACCTGTCGATGCACTCGACTTTCTTCTTGGCAATATATACATCTTTATTTACTCAAGAGCGCCGTCTGCCGGCGGCCGATCGAGACGGGCAGCGACAGGCAGAAAGCACATCACACCGTTCTACGTTTTATAATAACAATGGTGTTGTTAAATCGTTCCGTTTGCACTTGAGCCACACCTAATAGTTTTTGTCTTTTTCATGAGGGGTAAAAGACTTTATTCGTCAAACGAGAGATAAATCATTTACAATTGTGGACAAGATAAATTTTGGCATAGCAACATCCCAAACAGTAGATACTCTAGTCTAGAAATAATGGAAGCATTCGTGAGGGTGTCCGCAACTTCATTCGCTTCACGACAGAAATGACAAACCGAGGAGAATCCAAAGTTTTTGCTCGGTTGACAGATCTCCGCATACAACACCGCAGCATCGAGGCCAAAGTAGTTTTATACGTCGTTCATCGCATAAACAACATGCATGCAATATGATTCAAACTCCACCCTGTTGTGGCCCATATGATTCACCAAAAAATAGTCCATTGCGAAGAGCAATTGCTTCAGCTGCAGCCGCACAAATGATATGGGGAGCCGCACAAATGATATGTGGTAGATACCAACTTGCTGAAGCAATGAAGTGCCCCCATTCGTCTATGATGATCGCTCCCGCTGCACCCATCACATCGTCATCCTTGGATGAAGCATCAACATCGACTTTCACAAATCCATGACTAGGTTTTATCCACCTTTGATCGGACATTTTTAGAGTAAATAGTTTTGGTCCTTAGCACTCTTATATCTGGATCAGAGGACGTTCTTTGATGCCATTGGCGTCTTGTCCTCCTAGTCCCTGTCTTCAAGTTTTTTTTTTCTGTTTTTGAGTATTCATCCGGTTTCCCCTAATTAACCATGATATATTAGATTTTCGGGTCTGATTTTTCTTATAAACTGGATCATCTCTAGTCTTCTTAGAGAAGTGAAGGAGCCCCCTGCACTTGTGCAATGAGGTTCTTCAAAAAAAAAATGCAACAGATACAGTAATAAAGACAGCGTTTATTTATTTCTCATGATTTGTGCTATCAATAATACTGTAATGCAATTTGCACGTACACGAGTATTACTCCAAATGCATATGATGTAGAAAAAAGTATGTGGACACATACACGTATTTTTTTTGGTTTGATCAAGATGCATGGGATTAGCTCCTCCGGTGATGGAGAGATATCTCTAGCTCCTCAAGTGATAGATTTTTGGAAATGCATAGTCATGCTTGTGATTTAAGAGTTAATCATATTTGTGGAATTCGGATGCATGTACTGAGAAAGAGGTCTGGGTTGGAAAGAAGGATGACTACCTCACCTTGAGCTTGACAATATCGTGAGGAAACAGAGTGAGGCTTTTTGGCTATCGGGATCCATGGGGCCCAAAAATTTCAAAAACCAACCTTTTAAGCATAAAAATTTGCTTAAAATAAATACACAAGTACTTTAGGTGTATACTAGATGTGTGTAAAAGTTCATTATGAAATGCATTTTGATATGAGCTGTAAGAAACAAAATAATGTACTTTTATAGTGAATAATACATGTGCTAGGCATTCATGTTTTTGTTATTTTTGTGTAGCTCACATAAAAATATATTTTGCCATGAAACTTTGCAGACTAGTATACATTCATATGTATGAATTTATTTTCTTCAGGTTTTTTTAAACCTAATAAAACAATATCTTATATTATCACAAGACAAGTTTTTACATGTAACAATCACATAACCTTGAAATATTGATTTCATTGGACAACTCTTTCCGCAAACACTTTTGAATCTGTTAAATTAAACACTATGGAGTCGAGTATCTCTAAGACTAGCTCCTTAATAAGGAAATTAACAACGAAACGCAAGTCTGAAAATACTCTCTCTTATTCTCTTTATCCTTCTTTCTTTTCTCATTTTCTTATTAAAAACTAATTCCATGGCAAGTCTTGATTTTATTTTTATTTTGCGGGAGCACGGCAAGTCTTGGTTAACTAGAAGAAACAAAACAAATGCTACATGTATATATGCATGCAAACCGGCCGGTGTTGCATATATGTGATTCATGCAAAGGAAGCAATCCATGTATATATCCTTAAGAGCAAAAGCACAAGTCTAAACCATATGCATGCAAATGAAGAAATCCATGTATATGTATATGTGATTCAGTGATTAAGAACTAGTTTTGCACCTAACAAAGCACCGAAAATTGCCATAACCAACTGAGCGACTCTGTAAGGTACTACTACCGATACATATGTTTGTCTCAAAAAAAAACTACCGATATATATCTTGTTTAAGATATGGGGAAAAATGTCAACAAGATAGTTTCAGCAGGGGGAAAACTACAGTACATTTGTTTTTACTCGTATATCATACGCTGGTGTAAGTACTGATGATTCAACAAGAAGTCGACAATCTTCACCACCAAGGACTTGATCAGCATGATGTTGACAATTTGGCCTGTAGTACTCTGACCCATCATTAATTGGCGTAGATATGACTTAATGTTAAGCAGCTTGATGATTGGATTGGATGTAATCGTGAATTCATGGTTAGCTTTGTCAAGGGAGGCGGAGCATTGGAAGCTAGCTGGGCCAAGGAGCATAGGCGTCTGCTACTTCTTTTCTTAAGATCTACGTTCCGCGGATACTTTAGAAACCGCGCATATCTAGCCGGATACTACCCCAATACTTGGATACTGCCCAATACATATCCCGTGCATATCCCTCGATTTTTTTGATTTTAAGAAAAAGACAATAATGTTTGATACTTTTGGGATACTGTTGTGATACGTTTTGGATATGTGAAACCCCTTTCGACGTGAAATCCCCTTAATAGTAAAAGGCATACCTTTTGAAGATTCCCAAAGTGGCCGTGAGTTCATGTCAAAAGGCGACTGTCGATGTTCTTGTTCAGTTGAAGGTGAGCAAGAGAAAGCCGATGCACTGATTGAGAGCAGCAAATTTAGGGAAATCCCAC
Source organism: Aegilops bicornis (assembly GCA_021605145.1). Classification (NCBI taxonomy): domain Eukaryota; kingdom Viridiplantae; phylum Streptophyta; class Magnoliopsida; order Poales; family Poaceae; genus Aegilops; species Aegilops bicornis. Next base: position 816,292,978 of record CM038675.1, read on the forward strand.
TGCCAACTAATGAAAGTGGACCAAGTTCAAGTTAAAAAGGGGGTAATCCTATTGGGGCCCACGACCCAGGGCCATGTTGCGGTTCTCCAAGCTCAAAGCAGATGCATGTAGCCATGAATAGGAGTGCATCCACGAGCGCATCGGCCGCACAACAGCAACGAGGAGGTGCAGCAGCAGCTCGTGGTCATCGATCGTTGATCCGACCCTTGCACATACCATGTGGACCTGTTGGATTCGGACGAGGAGGAGAACGACGACTAGATGGCGTCGGTGACATACTAGTGTAGGTAGTAGTATCCACAGACAAGTGGGCAAACTGGGCTTGTGAATCAATGCTTTGAGAACTACCTGATATGCTTCATCTGTACGTGTCCGAGCAATGAAAGTCAATGGTTTTTGTTGGTCGTATTCTGTAATAATACATCGTACCACATAAGTCCCCATTCTTGGAGAATGGCATTTTCAATCTGAGGCCGATTTTTGAAAAAAATAAAATTCAAAATTTTCAGTTTCAAAAAATTCTAAAAAAATTGTACAAGTAAACAAGGATGTGAGATGTATGTGTGTAAAATTTCAGGATGAAATACGTTGAAATGTGACCTCTAAAAAAGATAAATTCATAGTCTGGGAGAATGAATAGTATCATGTTTAAAATGCCCAAGATTTGTTTTTTGTTTTTTTGCAGAGCCCTCATTTCAACGTATTTCGGCCAGAAAATTTATACACTTGTGCATTATGCCTTCATCTATATCTATATTTGTTTCATAATTTTTATGAATTTGAGTTTTGCATTTGGAGGCCTCCATGGATATCAGCCATTCTTGGCTCTATATGGACATCACTCACGCTTCTATGGGGGTATCAGACACCTCTGTTCCAGTAGCGAACAACCTTCAAGCTTGGCTGCAACATTGCCGCCTGATGATATCGTTGCTCCGTCAACATCTTCATCGAGCCAGCAACGAATGAAGGATGTTGCTGACCATAAATGTACATAGTGTTCTTTTGTTGCTTCTCTGGCGCACAAAGCCAATGTGAAGCTTGTATTTCGTTAATTTGGGCCATACCTAGTGTTGGAGCCACTCAGAAATCAGACATATGGACATCTACTGCCCGAGCATGCATCAGAAGATCCATCCCATCTTCCATGTTTCACAGCTGTGTGCAAGAGTGCCAACAACAAGTACCGTGCACCAGGAACCGCCTCGCCTCACTGACGATCAACTACCGCTGCAAATTCCAAAGCAGGTATTGGATCGCCACACCAAATGTCGTGGCGGTTCGACCATTGAGGAGATCCTTGTGAAATGGTCCAAAGAGTCTAGCAACCTGGGAGAATGAGAAGGATCTTCATGTGCGATTTCCAAGCATTGTGGCTTGGGGACAAGCCGCTGGTAAAGGAAGGGGGGATGTTATGGGCCCATCCATGACTAATCAAGCCACTACTAGGGATCAACACCCGTAGAGGATCCGACAGCCATCCAACCGGTACCCTACTGCTAACTGCAAGATTACACAAACTCGAGCACCACACTGTAATCGACGTGAAAGGAAACTACTACCATCCCCCCTCCTTCTCCGCCAATTCGAATTATATAAGAGAGAGATGTGCCTCGGATAGATATAATCGAAAGTAGATCATGACAGTATAGATGTCGAGCTATGTTTTGTTGCAGACAACGTGTTGCTGAAATACCTTCAAGGATTTAACTTACTTTGGTTGCTTTGTTGAAGGCGTTGTCTGCTTGCTAATGTGTTGGTCTTCAGTGGTTAGTCTCGACGATGAGAATGAAAATATGTGTCCTAGTTGTGTAAGACTGTACGCGACAAAGGCAAGGTGTTGGTGTTCATCCATTATTGAAGGCTTTGTTGTGAAAGAAGTAAATTTGGTCTCAATGTTTTATTCATATCTTATAATGACTCTATTGTGGTTGCTTATGTTATGTACTTCATTTATTGATGTTTTTGACTTCATTGCCTTGTGTCAACTTTAATAAAAGAAATGGTCGTGTGCAGCATAACAATGCAGAGGTTGGGGTTCTAACCATCTTTAAAAAAATTGTCAGCGGTTCAAATGTGGCATATATGTTTGTTGCCCCTAACGTTAAGTTTAGTGTTATGCTTAGAGCATCTCCAGCCGTTTGGACCCCCAGGGGCTTGAAATAGCGCCGCCTGGGGGCCATGCCGGCGGAAAAATCGGCATGGGCGGTCGGGTTTCCAGCCGCCGCCCCCAAAGTCGCCCTCAGGCGCCGATTTTGGCCCACTTTTGGCGCAAATTGGCCCATTTTCAGCCCATTTTTGGCGCAAATTAACCAGTTCCGGCCCATATTCGGCGTGTTTCTGTACAAATTCAACAGAAGCTATTTTTATCACATAGTTCATCACAGAAAATCAATACAAATCAAATAGTTCAACAAATCAATACAATTCATATAGTTCAATAAATAAAAAGTCATATTTCATCACACGTCGAGCTAGGCGTTGCCCTTGAGTCTTCATAGGTGCTCCGCTAGATCCTGCTGCAGTTACTGATGCACCAGTGGGTCTCGGATCTCCCGAGGCATATTGAGGAAGGCAGTCCAGGTTGCCGGTAGGTGGTGATCAACTTGGGCAAGAGTACCCTGCCTATAATATGGTTCAGTGTCAAACACTGGCTCTTCCTGCTCGCTCTCAATGACCATGTTGTGCAAGATGACACAACAAGTCATGACCTCCCACATTTGATCTTTCGACCAGGTCTGAACGGGGTACCGGGCAACAGCAAATCGAGATTGGAGCACACCAAATGCCCGCTTGACATTCTTCCTGCAAGCATCCTGACACTTGGCAAAGTGGGAGTTCTTGCCTCCTGCCACAGGGTTTGAGATAGTCTTCACAAATGTGGACCATCTTGGATAGATGCCATCTGCTAGGTAGTATCCCTTTTGTAGAGCCGCCCATTGACCTCGAAGTTCACCGGAGGAGAATGATCTTCAACAAGCTTGGCAAAGACAGGGGAGCACTCCAGTATGTTGATGTCATTGTGAGTTCCTGCCATACCAAAGAAGGAGTGCCAAATCCAGAGCTCGTGTGTGGCCACTGCCTCAAGTACCACACTGCAACCGCCTTTGACGCATTTGTTCATCCCCTGCCAAGCAAATGGGCAATTTTTCCATTTTCAATGCATGTAGTCGATGCTTCCAAGCATCCCAGGAAATCCTCTTGCTGCATTCTGTGCTAGGATCCAAACAGTGTCTTCAGCATTGGATGATCGCCAGTGTTGAGGTCCAAACACTGCCACCAATGCCCTGCAGAACTTGTACAAACACTCAATTGTTGTGGACTCGGCCATGCCTCCATAGTCTTCCAGTGAATCACCGGAGCTCCGTATGCAAGCATCTCATTACTGTCGTGCACTTCTGGAGTGAGGTGAATCCAAGTGTGCCAGTGCAATCCTTCTTGCACTTGAAGTAGCTGTTGAACTCACGGATGGAATTCAAAATCCCGAGGAAGAGCTTTCGGCTCCTCCGATAACGGCGTCGAAATACTTTCTCGCCGTGTAGTGGAGCGTCGGCGAAGTAGTCGGAGTAGAGCAAGCAATAGCCTTCCAGTCGATGCCTCTGCTTTGCCTTTAGCCGGCCTGGTGCCGAGCCACCTCGCCGCAGCTTTGCACTACTCGTGAATAGGCTGGCCAGAGCGGCGAGGACCATGAGATGCTCTTCGTCCTAGGCGTCGGTATCGGCTTCCTCCTCTCCAGCAGCGCCGCAAAAGTCTCCTCGTCGTCCAAGTCAATCGCTGAGCAGACAAATCGCCGAACACCTTGCTGGCGTCGCAGGCGCGCAGTCGCTAGTATTCCTGCCCTGCTTGGCCGGAGCGCTAGAAATTTCGCCCAGGAGTCTGGCGGAGGTTGCCGCGGCGGAACCCTCCCTTTTTCCAGCGAGGGAAATTGCCTATCTAGCAGCGGTGGGTGGGTAGGCAGCGCCAGGATCGGCACATCGGTGGAAGGGTGTGCGCGCGCGGTGGGGGGGTGAGGGAGGCGAATCTGGAAGTGCAAGATGCTTCTCCGCCTGACATTGGTGGCCCAGGCACGGTTTTCCCTTCCGCCGGAGCTCCCAAGCGCCCCCGGTGCCCTGGGTTTGGCCCGGGATCGCCGGGCCAAAAACTGAGCCGAGCTGGAGGATTTCGGCGTCCTGTGGACGCGACTGGGCGGTTTTTTGGGCGCCGACGCTAAAAAACTCGCCCTGGGAGGCCTATTGGGGGCGTGAGTGTAGATGCTCTTACGTATTATGGTCACCATACTTACAAATTTGATCAATCAGTTAGCTAGATCCTTGGAATGTCGTAGCAGCATAGTTGAGGATGAGCCGGAGGAAAGACTGTCGTCGCCGGTGTTGACCAAAGAAGAGCGAATGCCACCGCACTAGAGCCAAGTCCCCATGGCCCATGCACGACGCACTGCTCCCACTCCCATGGAGGTATTGTAGCGTGGATCCCAAGCCAAGGATTACCTTGTACCCCTATGGCTATGTCAAATACCGGATGTCCTTGCCGTAGAGGTGCCTGTCTAAGCTGCCCTCCGTGGTGAGCTTATAGACGAGGAGACCCTTGTGGCTGTTGTACCATCCCAGCAGCTGGACAAGATTGTGATGCTTCAGTCTGCTAATAATTCTCACCTCTAGCTCGAACTCATTTCTCCCCTGCAGCAATGACTCCGCCGACAAATTTTTTAATCCAACGGTTGGCGAGGAGTATATTTAGGGAGCTTTGCTAGACTTATGGACAAATATCACGGATTGAATCCTACAGGCTGATATGGCCTGCAGTGATTGGAAATAGGAGGACCGCCTCGATAGAAATCATGGGGAAGAGCGATTTATAGGGGAACACCTCCTCCCGTAGACTTGTTTTCGTGGGAACCAGTCTATAGGTGTAGTTTTTTTTTTAAATAAGAAGGTGGCCGAGTGCCAACCTTATATTTGAAGGCCTGATGATAAAAGTCTATTACACAAAGCTTGCCTAGTTGTGGCACCCCAGCTCAGAGCAACCGGTTTACCATGCATTGCCAGCCCAGAGACCATGTCTTCTGGCAACACACAACATCTTGATACAGAAAACAACCGTTTTATTGATGCTAGCGGATCATAGTTTACATTACAATAGGAGGCGAGGCCAAGCGGCACACATGGTGCGGCTGAACAATATGTACATTATTTAGTGAACATAAAGGGGCCTCAATCATAACAACTACGCGACAGCGGAATAACATCGTAGCGAAACTCCCTAACACAGGGACACCGATGCGGACACTATCTAGACTCGGACAACACTCCTTTCCAACGAGACTTTCCTGAAGTCTGGCATGACACGCCAGGTCAGTATATTAAATGTACTTGCAAGCTCACAACAACCATAAACATAATGGCAAATAATATCATGATAATTAACCAATTATTAATAATGCAACAATATATCCAACATGCTGTGATCATGCTCTTGTGAGAAAAGTCCCTCGGACTGGCTTACCAACGGTGATCTCTCTTGGATCACAAACGTACCAACCTTGTGGTCTTAATTCGGGTTACCTCGTGATCTTTCCGGCGATCACTACCACGACCAACCCTTGGTCGCAAACATCAAGATGCCCTTCCCACCATCATCAACAGTGCAAAGTTCATGACTTAGTGTGCAAAATTTATTAAACGTTGACCCATGGTGTGACCTACTTTCGAGCGTGTCCGCAACCGTGGACTCGGCTATCGATAGATTTATTACACTCTGCAGAGGTAGCGCGCTGTACCCACACCATGGAATCCATGGCCTCGCACTCCCATTCGGGTGGACCAACGGCATTCCGACGAAACCCCTCCATTGCCATGACACTCTCTCGGCCACTCCGACTCACTCCCCATCGGGCTAGTCCTGGGTGGCCCCGTGTCTACCAAAGACACCAACGACCACCGTCGTGGCCAAAACATAAACTGTCCCACACGGGGACACGGTACCATAATCTCAACAATGGGCACACAAGGTTATGTCTGCTTACCGGGCCAGGGTACCGCACGCCCATAACCTTCCCTCGTTGGAGGCACCGACCAGAGGCATGACAACGGACCGAATAAAGGCCTTCCCATAAAGGCAAATGTGGTTGCACTGGGAAAAACTCGATTCAGTGGCACCATGACCCGGTCAACGATATATTCAAGTTGAGTTATTAGCAGGTTCAACTTAAATTGAAAATAACCGGTGTCATTGTATGCCATGCAAATGCAACACAAACATATGCATCATATATCATCGGAAATAACTGGGTCAACTATATCCACACTAAACACAAACATCAACAACTCAGGACACTTCCCTAGTTATGATTAATCATCACTTTAAACAGAATCTTTTCTTAGCAAATTATTTCATTTTTCTCCTTCAAGAAAAACAACTCAAAAATAATTACTCATATCCATAATCATATTACTTTTTCATAACAAATATTACTTCTAGTTACTTAACCAACTTAGTAGCTTTAAACTTTCTGTAAACTAAGCATGTCAACTCTAACAAGCAACTAACAGAATGCATGGATTTAAATGCATGGATTAAATCATTCATTCAAGTTGAAAAATCACAAATATTGTAATGGCACCATGAAAATGTTGCTGTGGCTTGCCTTAGTGCAGATGAGGTTCACAAGCCTCCTGGTGATCCTCAAGACAAGCTTCACCTTCTGAAAATATTTATAAACACAAAAAGAAAACATCAAGAACCCTTCTGAAATTCACCAGAAAATCTAGACAACAGAGAAAAATCTCATTTTTGGTGAGCTGCTAGATTTCTTCATAAAGAACACAATGCAAAAAGAATCAATTCATTTGGACTTATGGTTAAAGAGTTTTGGCTATTTGAAGCTCTCTGGAAAAATAAAATTTGAATTTAAATAAAAACAAAACTGGGGGGGGGGTGACATCGAAGGCGTAAAGCCTCGCGGGCGCCACCGCTCGTACCGCTTCATGCGCGTACTGAGTGGCTGACTAGCAGGCCCCGCTAGTCAGGTGAGGTGGAAGGGGGAAAGGGAAACAGAGGACGGTGTGGCGTCGCCGGAGCTCACGCCGGCGAAGAGAGCTTCTTGGCCAGAATGAGAGGGAGGGATCGAAAGAGGAGACGGAGGCGCACCTGCCCGTACCCGTAAGTAGCTAGGGGTGGTCGGACGGCGTCTGTTGGGGATATTACTGCTGGGCATAAACCGGCTAGGCGAGGCCGGGTTATCCCCATAATGAGTTATCATATTTGAAGCCCATGAAGATAAAGACAGTGGTGCTTCAGGAAGGCCTAGGACCCAAAGGCGGATTAAGGCCTGTAGACACAAACCGACAGTAATATGTAACTTGTGTTGTAAGATAGGAAGAGTAGAGACCGGGCCGGACACGTCTATGAGCCGGCCTCGGGATCCTGTAAACCGACGGGCGTCAACCCATGTATATAAGGGGACGACCCGGCGGCGGTTCAAGGACAACAAACAACAACTCGAGAACCAGGCAAAGCGGATTCGCTCCCTGGTCATCGAAACCCTAACATTCCACAACAACTGGATCGTAGGCTTTTACCTTCACCGCAAGGGGCCGAAGCAGTATAAACTCTCTGCGTCCTTTGTCCACTTTAATCCCTTTAAGCTAACCCGTCGTGATGGCTCCACGACTAAGTCCTTCCACTAGGACATCTGCCGTGACAAAACCACGACAGTTGGCACCCACCGTGGGGCTATCGCACGATGTTTTCAAGTTCTCAGAGGGCAGATTTGAAGGGCTCAAGGGATACGCTGTGGGCCGGATGACTAAGAGTCCTCGCGGCAAGCTCTACATCGACGACGCAAGCTGGGGTCCCGAGGCCGGCTCAATCGAGTACAGGTACCGGGTCCCCTTCGGCGGCATCCATGTTTTCATTGGCAAGATCGGCGAACCGGGCCCTGAGCCGGACACCTACACCGACATCATCGAAATGGCTCAGCGTGCAAGACCCGCCCGGAGTCGGCATGCCATGAAGCGTGCCTTTGTGGGAGTCATCCATGGAGCGGAATCTGAGGTTAGATCAACATATGGTGATGAGACCATCATTTACTCTGGTGAGGATTCATCGACCGGAGAGACCGAGTCATTGTACCAGTTACAAGATGGCCGGATTAGGGGCTGTTCCGATGGCAACAGTATTCCGGACCCCTTTGATCCGCCGAGCCGGGTTGCAATCTTCATGGCCGGTACACAGCCTGCGCTGCACTCTTCGACAGTAGAAGCGATGATTTCCGGATCAGTAGCAGCGATGGCAGCCGGGGCAGGAGGCCCTGTGCGACCACCGGCTCAAGTTTTGTCCGACCTGTTTGACGCTTTGGCAACATTGCTAGCAGAAGTTAATCCAGCAAATCATGAGGCACATAATGCGGAAATCGCAAAGGTGAAGGATCAGATAACTCAAGCCAAGGCAGACCTGGCGGCTGAGGATGCCAGGATGGCTGCAGAACGGGCCGCATTGGATGCACAGGCTTACCGGCTTATGTTGGATCAGAGCGCGTCAAACGATGTCATGAGGAGAAGGTACCGGTCTCACCTGCCGCCGGTTTATGAGGCCAGGAACCTCTTTAATACCCCAGGAGCAGGGACCAGTAATCCGCCAGTGGTAAACCGAGCAGAGGCACCTGGAACGGGGGCACCGGTTCAGCCACGTCCAACAGATCCGCCTTGTCAGAACAACGTTCCACCACAGCACGTCCCAACACGGCCGGGTCACTACTCTAACCCGATGGATAACATTGTCGCTGTCGCTTCATGATTGGTAGCTCTCTCGATCGAAGGCGAGTCCCCTGTAGCGGTCGAGACACGATGGGCTAGAGAGCTCCTTCAGACAGCCCTGACTCAACAGCAGGCTTATTCATACAGCCGCGAAATGATTCATTCTACTCCCCGCCCGAGCCGGAGTTACAGCAGGCATATGGATGAACCGGCCGTGTCAAGCAGTGCGCGAAATCGTAATCTGCCCCGTGGAGATAACCCGGCGGGTGGTGGTGGAGATGCTTAGGATGTGGTGGATCGCGCTAGGGCACGTCGAGAGGCCGAGTTAGCGGCACAACATGAAGCCCGCCAGCTTACTCCGGTTCGTCCGTAAACTTCGGTGGAGCCGGGAGTTACCTCCAGCTCTTTGGGAGTGCAGTGTCTTGTTCCGGCTCTACGCAATGTACGGCTGCCCAATGACTTGAAAGGTCCACGTACAGTGCCCATTTACACTGCCGATTTATCCCCCGAATCATGGGTCGAAAGCTATGAGATGGCGATGGAGATGCTGGATGTGGATGATGCGGCATGTGCTAAATACTTCACCATGATGTTGGAAGGAATGGCACGCACTTGGTTGAAAAACTTACCAGCTAACTGTTGGAAATATGCCCTAGAGGCAATAATAAAAGGATTATTATTATATTTCCTTGTTCGTGATAATTGTCTTTTATTCATGCTATAATTGTATTATCCGGAAATCGTAATACACGTGTGAATACATAGACTACTATATGTCCCTAGTGAGCCTCTAGTTGACTAGCTCGTTGATCAACAAATAGTCATGGTTTCCTGACTATGGACATTGGATGTCATTGATAACGGGATCACATCATTAGGAGAATGATGTGATGGACAAGACCCAATCCTAAGCATAGCACAAGATCGTGTAGTTCGTTTGCTAGAGCTTTTCCAATGTCAAGTATCCCTTCCTTAGACCATGAGATCGTGTAACTCCCGGATACCGTAGGAGTGCTTTGGGTGTACCAAACGTCACAACGTAACTGGGTGACTATAAAGGTGCACTACAGGTATCTCCAAAAGTGTCTGTTGGGTTGACACGGATCGAGACTGGGATTTGTCACTCCGTATTATGGAGAGGTATCACTGGGCCCACTCGGTAATGCATCATCATAATGAGCTCAAAGTGACCAAGTGTTTGGTCACGGGATCATGCATTACGGTACGAGTAAAGTGACTTGCCGGTAACGAGATTGAACAAGGTATTGGGATACCGACGATCGAATCTCGGGCAAGTAACATACCGATTGACAAAGGGAATTGTATACGGGGTTGCTTGAATCCTCGACATCGTGGTTCATCCGATGAGATCATCGAGGAGCATGTGGCAGCCAACATGGGTATCCAGATCCCGCTGTTGGTTATTGACCGGAGAGTCGTCTCGGTCATATGCGCATGTCTCCGAACCCGTAGGGTCTACACACTTAAGGTTCGGTGATGCTAGGGTTGTATGAATATGAGTATGCAGCAAACCGAAAGTTGTTCGGAGTCCCGGATGAGATCCCGGACGTCACGAGGAGTTCCGTAATGGTCCGGAGGTAAAGAATTATATATAGGAAGTGCTGTTTCGGCCATCGGGAGAGTTTCGGGGGTCACCGGTATTGTACCGGGACCATCGGAAGGGTCCCGGGGGTCCACCGAGTGGGGCCACCTATCCCGGAGGGCCCCATGGGCTGAAGTGGGGAGGGAACCAGCCCCTAGTGGGCTGGTGCGCCCCCCCTTGGGCCCTCCTGCGCCTAGGGTTGGAAACCCTAGGGGTGGGGGCGCCCCACTTGCCTTGGGGGGCAAGCCTCCCCCCTTGGCCGCCGCCCCCCTTTGGAGATCTCATCTCCAGGGCCGGCGCCCCTCCAGGGGGCCTATATAAAGGGGGGGGGAGGGAGGGCAGCCGCACCCTGAAGTCTTGGCGCCTCCCTCTCCCCTGCTACACCTCTCCCTCTCGCAGAAGCTCGGCGAAGCTCGTTGAACCTCGCTGCATCCACCACCACGCCGTCAGGCTGCTGGATCTTCATCAACCTCTCCCTCCTCCTTGCTGGATCAAGGTGCGGGAGGCGTCATCCGCTTCTGTACGTGTGTTGAACGCGGAGGTGTTGTCCGTTTGGCTCTTGGTCATCGGTGATTTGGATCACGACGAGAACGACTCCCTCAACCCCGTTCTCTTGAACGCTTCCGCACGCGATCCACAAAGGTATGTAGATGCACTCCTATCACTCGTTGCTATATGAACTCATAGATAGATCTTGGTGAACGTAGGAATTTTTTTATTTTATGCAACGTTCCCCAACAGTTGCATCAGAGCTAGGTTTATGCGTAGTTCTCTATTGCACGAGTAGAACACAATTTGTTGTGGGCGTAGATGTTGTCAGCTTTCTTGCCGCTACTAGTATTATTTTGCTTCAGCGGTATTGTGGGATGAAGCGGCCCGGACCGACCTTTACGCCAGACGCTTACGTGAGACAGGTTCCACCGATCGACATGCACTAGTTGCATAAGGTGGCTAGCGGGTGTCTGTCTCTCCCACTTTAGTTGGAGCGGATTCGAAAAGGGTCCTTATGAAGGGTAAATAGAAGTTGACAAATCACGTTGTCGCTTTCAGAGGCAAGAAAACGTTCTTGCTAGAACCCGATTGCAGCCACGTAAAAGATGCAACAACAATTAGAGGACGTTTAACTTGTTTTTGCAGCAATTGCCTTGTGATGTGATATGGCCAAAAAGTTGTGATGGATGATGATATTGTGATGTATGAGATCATGTTCTTGTAATAGGAATCACGACTTGCATGTTGATGAGTATGACAACCGGCAGGAGCCATAGGAGTTGTCTTAATTATTTTATGACCTGCGTGTCATTGATTCAACACCATGTAATTACTTTGCTTTATTGCTAAACCGTTAGCTATAGTAGTAGAAGTAATAGCTGGCGAGCAACTTCATGGAGACACGATGATGGAGATCCTGATAATGGAGATCATGGTGTCATGCCGGTGACAAGATGATCATGGAGCCCCGAAGATGGAGATCGAAGGAGCTATATGATATTGGCCATATCATGTCACTACTATATAATTGCATGTGATGTTTATTATGTTTATGCATCTTGTTTACTTAGAACGACGGTAGTAAATAAGATGATCCCTTATAATAATTTCAAGAAAGTGTTCTCCCTAACTGTGCGCCGTTGCTAAAGTTCGTCGTTCCGAAGCACTACGTGATGATCGGGTGTGATAGATTCCTACGTTCACATATAACGGGTATAAGACAGTTTTACACATGCAAAACACTTAGGTTAACTTGACGAGCCTAGCATGTACAGACATGGCCTCGGAACACAAGAGACCGAAAGGTCGAACATGAGTCGTATGGAAGATACGATCAACATGGAGATGTTCACCGACGATGACTAGTCCGTCTCACGTGATGATCGGACACGGCCTAGTCGACTCGGATCATGTAACACTTAGATGACTAGAGGGATGTCAAATCTGAGTGGGAGTTCATTAAATAATTTTATTAGATGAACTTAATTATCATGAACATTAATCTAAAATCTTTGCAAAATGTCTTGTAGATCAAATGGCCAACGCTCATGTCACCATGAACTTCAACGCGTTCCTAGAGAAAACCAAGCTGAAAGATGATGACAACAACTATTCAGACTGGGTCCGTAACCTGAGGATCATCCTCATAGCTGCCAAGAAACAATATGTCCTAGAAGCACCGCTAGCTGAAGAACCCATCCCAGAGAACCAAGACGTTATGAACGCTTGGCAGTCACGTGCTGATGATTACTCCCTCATTCAGTGCGGCATGCTTTACAACTTAGAACCGGGGCTCCAAAAGCGTTTTGAGCAACACGGAGCATATGAGATGTTCGAAGAGCTGAAAATGGTTTTCCAAGCTCATGCCCGGGTCGAGATATATGAAGTCTCCGACAAGTTCTATAGTTGTAAGATGGAGGAAAATAGTTCTGTCGGTGAGCACATACTCAAAATGTCTGGGTTGCACAACCGCTTGTCCCAGCTGGACATTAACCTCCCGGACGAGGCGGTCATTGACAGAATCCTTCAGTCGCTCCCACCGAGCTACAAGAGCTTTGTGATGAACTACAATATGGAGGGGATGGTGAAGACTATTCCTGAAGTATTTTCAATGCTGAAGTCAGCAGATGTAGAAATCAAGAAGGAACATCAAGTGTTGATGGTCAATAAAACCACTAAGTTCAAGAAGGGCAAGGGTAAGAAGGACTTCAAGAAGGACGGCAAGGATGTTGCCGCGCCCGGTAAGCCAGCTTAGGGAAGAAGTCAAAGAATGGACCCAAGCCTGAGACTGAGTGCTTTTATTGCAAAGGGAAGGGTCAATTGAAGCGGAACTGCCCCAAATACTTAGCGGACAAGAAGGCTAGCAACACTAAAGGTATATGAGATATACATATAATTGATGTGTACCTTACCAGTACTCGTAGTAATTCCTGGGTATTTGATACCGGTGTCGTTGCTCATATTTGTAACTCACAGCAGGAGCTGCGGAATAAGCGGAGACTGGCGAAGGACGAGGTGACGATGCGCGTCGGGAATGGTTCCAAGGTCGATGTGATCACCGTCGGCACGCTACCTCTACATTTACCTACGGGATTAGTTTTAAACCTCAATAATTGTTATTTAGTGCCAAGTTTGAGCATGAACATTGTATCAGGATCTCGTTTAATATGATATGGCTACTCATTTAAATCCGAGAATAATGGTTGTTCTATTTATATGAGAGATATGTTTTATGGTCATGCTCCGATGGTCAATGGTTTATTCTTAATGAATCTCGAACGTGATGTTATACATATTCATAGTGTGAATACCAAAAGATGTAAAGTTGATAACGATAGTCCCACATACTTGTGGCACTGCCGCCTTGGTCACATTGGTGTCAAGCGCATGAAGAAGTTCCATGCTGATGGACTTTTAGAGTCTCTCGATTATGAATCATTTGACACATGAACCATGCCTCATGGGAAAAATGACCAAGACTCCGTTCTCCGGAACAATGGAACGAGCAACCAACTTATTGGAAATCATACATACCGATGTGTGCGGTCCAATGAGCATTGAGGCTCGCGGAGGATATCGTTATGTTCTCACTCTGACAGATGACTTAAGTAGATATGAGTATGTCTACTTGATGAAACACAAGTCTGAGACCTTTGAAAAGTTCAAGGAATTTCAGAATGAGGTAGAGAATCAACGTGATCGAAAAATAAAGTTCTTACGATCAGATCGTGGAGGAGAATATTTAAGTCATGAATTTGGTACACACTTAAGGAAATGTGGAATCGTTTCACAACTCACGCCGCCTGGAACACCTCAGTGTAACGGTGTGTCCGAACATCGTAATCGTACTCTATTGGATATGGTGCGATCTATGATGTCTCTTACAGATTTACCTCTATCATTTTGGGGATACGCTCTAGAGACAGCTACAATCACTTTAAATAGGGCACCGTCTAAATCCGTTGAGACGACACCGTATGAATTATGGTTTGGGAAGAAACCTAAGCTGTCGTTTCTAAAAGTTTGGGGATGTGATGCTTATGTCAAGAAACTTCAACCTGAAAAGCTCGAACGCAAGTCGGAAAAATGCGTCTTCATAGGATACCCTAAGGAAACCATTGGGTATACCTTCTACCTTAGATCCGAAGGCAAGATCTTTGTTGCCAAGAACGGATCCTTTTTGGAAAAAGAGTTTCTCTCGAAAGGAGTAAGTGGGAGGAAAGTAGAACTCGATGAAGTACTACCTTTTGAACCGGAAAGTAGTGCAGCTCAGGAAAATTTTCCCGTGGTGCCTACACCGACTAGAGAGGAAATTAATGATGATGATCAAGGTACTTCGGATCAAGTTGCTACTGAACTTCGTAGGTCCACAAGGACACGTTCCACACCAGAGTGGTATGGCAACCTTGTCCTGGAAATCATGTTGTTGGACAACGGTGAACCTTCGAACTATGAAGAAGCGATGGCGGGCCCATATTCCAACTAATGGCTTGAAGCCATGCAATCCGAGATAGGATCCATGTATGAAAACAAAGTATGGACTTTGACAGACTTGCCCGATGATCGGCGAGCGACAGAAAACAAATGGATCTTTAAGAAGAAGACGGACGCGGATGGTAATGTTACCATCTATAAAGCTCGACTTGTCGATAAGGGTTATCGGCAAGTTCAAGGGGTTGACTACGATGAGACTTTCTCTCCCGTAGCGAAACTGAAGTCCGTCCGAATCATGCTAGCAATTGCCGCATACTATCATTATGAGATATGGCAAATGGACGTCAAAACGACATTCCTTAACGGCTATCTTAAGGAAGAACTGTATATGATGCAGCCGGAAGGTTTTGTCGACCCTAAGAATGCTAACAAGGTATGCAAGCTCCAGGGATCCATTTATGGGCTGGTGCAAGCATCTCGGAGTTGGAACATTCGCTTTGATGAGATGATCAAAGCGTTTGGGTTTATGCAGACTTATGGAGAAGCTCATACATAAGACAGTGAGTGGGAGCTCTGTAGCATTTCTCATATTATATGTAGATGACATACTTTTGATGGGAAATGATATAGAACTCTTGGACAGCATTAAGGCCTACTTGAATAAGAGTTTTTCAATGAAGGACCTTGGAGAAGCTGCTTATATATTAGGCATCAAGATCTATAGAGATAGATCGAGACGCCTCATAGGTCTTTCACAAAGCACATACCTTGATAAGATATTGAAGAAGTTCAAAATGGATCAGTCCAAGAAAGGGTTCTTGCTCAGACATAAGGTGCGAAATTGAGCTCGGCTCAATGTTCGACCAATGCGAGAAGATATAGAAGAGATGAGTGTCATCCCCTATGCATCAGCCATAGGGTCTATTATGTATGTCATCTTGTGTACTGCACTGATGTAAACCTTGCCGTAAGTTTGGTAGGAAGGTACCAAAGTAATCCGGCAAGGAACACTGGACATCGGTCAAGAATATCCTGAAGTACCTGAAAAGGACTAAGGACATGTTTCTCGTTTATGGAGGTGACGAAGAGCTCGTCGTAAAGGGTTACGTCGATGCTAGGTTCGACGTAGATCGGGATGACTCTAAGTCACAAACCGGATACATGTATATGTTGAATGGTGGAGCAAGATGGTGCAGATGCAAAGTAGCGCCGTGGCGGGATCTACATGTGAAGCGGAGTACATGGCAGCCTCGGAGGCAGCGCATGAAGCAATTTGGGTGAAGGAGTTCATCACCGACCTAGGAGTCATACCCAATGCGTCGGGCCGATCAAACTCTTCCGTGGAAAACACCGGAGCTATTGCACTTGCCAAGGAGCCCGTGTTTCACAAGAAGGCCGAGCACATCAAGCGTCGCTTCACCTCCATTCGTGAAAATGTTCAAGATGGAGACGAGAAATTTGCAAAGTGCATACGGATCTGAATGTCGCAGATCCGTTGACTAAACCTCTTCCATGAGAAAAACATGATCAACACCGTAACTCTATGGGTGTTCGATTCATCACAATGTAACTAGATTATTGACTCTAGTGCAAGTGGGAGACTGTTGGAAATATGCCCTAGAGGCAATAATAAAAGGATTATTATTATATTTCCTTGTTCGTGATAATTGTCTTTTATTCATGCTATAATTGTATTATCTGAAATCGCAATACACGTGTGAATACATAGACTACTATATGTCCCTAGTGAGCCTCTAGTTGACTAGCTCGTTGATCAACAAATAGTCATGGTTTCCTGACTGTGGACATTGGATGTCATTGATAACGGGATCACATCATTAGGAGAATGATGTGATGGACAAGACCCAATCCTAAGCATAGCACAAGATCGTGTAGTTCGCTTGCTAGAGCTTTTCCAGTGTCAAGTATCCTTTCCTTAGACCATGAGATCGTGTAACTCCCGGATACCGTAGGAGTGCTTTGGGTATACCAAACGTCACAATGTAACTGCGTGACTATAAAGGTGCACTACAGGTATCTCCGAAAGTGTCTGTTGGGTTGACACGGATCGAGACTGGGATTTGTCACTCAGACACGGAGAGGTATCATTGGGCCCACTCGGTAATTCATCATCATAATGAGCTCAAAGTGACCAAGTGTTTGGTCACGGGATCATGCATTACGGTATGAGTAAAGTGACTTGCCGGTAACGAGATTGAACAAGGTATTGGGATACCGACGATCGAATCTCGGGCAAGTAACATACCGTTTGACAAAGGGAATTGTATACGGGGTTGACTGAATTATATATCTATCATATCAATCCTATTAAACCTTGTTGATGTCTAGGACTTTGTTCATGTTCATGAGTATGATGAAATTTTGAAAAATATTTGAAACTTCCCGGTCATACTACGTATCATTTTTTGAAAAAAATTCCAAAAAAAATTCGAAACTAATTTTTTTCTGTTACTAGTGGCGCACCTAGCAAATGGTGTGCCACTAGTAAGTTTGAATTTTTTTCCATTCCCCCCCTAGATCTTAAAAGCCCCGTAACTTTTTTTCTGTTAGGTTTCTAGTGTAACTTTTCGAGTAGATGATTTTTCATATAAAAAACTTTTTAATCCGAGTTCGTATGCAAAAGTTATGCCCATTTTACAAATTGCAGAGAGATTTTGCAAATAAGGGTCAAAATTCATATTTGTAAATTTTCCCAACAAGTAGACCACATATCACATGGGAAACTTATTTTCTTTTATTTTTTTGGCATTTCCATCATTTTCTTTTATTTTTTTAAAATTGAAAAGTGGTCCACGGGGGGTGGGGGTGGGGGTTCATTCGGAGGATTTTTTGGGCCAAGTTAGTAATGGCGCACCGTGGGAGTGGTGCGCCACACCCACGGTGCGGCATTACTAGTTTTGAAAAAAAAAATTTGACAAAAAAATTGAAAAAATTAGTAGTGGCGGACCGTGGATGTGGTGCGCCATTACTAGTAGTGTAACTAGTAAGGGCGCACTATCCCCTGGTGCGCAATTACTAGTTTTGAAAAATAAATAAATAAATAAATAAAATGAAAAAAAATTACTAGCACCGTGGATGTGGTGCGCCATTACTAGTCTAACTAGTAATGGCGCACTATCCCCTGGTGCGCCATTACCCTTTAAAAAAATAATAAAAAAATTTGTTACTAATGGCGCACCAACACATGGTGCGCCATTAGTATATAGTAGTGGCGCACCACATGTCTGGTGCGCCATTAGTGTCCATATAATCTATAGCCCTTTTCCTAGTAGTGTGTCAACTTCTACTTGTTCAGTAAAGAAGCCATGGTCTTGAGGCGGCGGATCATTAAGCATGGCATCAACATTGGTTCCTTCCGGATCTGGAGTTTTTTCTGGTTCAATAACTACATTATCATCAGCCGGTCTATTTAACCGAGCCTTCTTGCTGGGTCTAGGCTTGGCACTGAGAAGAATTAAAGATCAATACGTCAAGTGAACATAAGGTATTAAGAATAAATTTAAGGCATAGCTCACCCAGGAACTGTCTTGAGAGCTGGAAGCTGTGTGGCCGTTGACTCGCCAGAGGATGAGTGATGTGTTCCTTGATAATTTGAATCAGACGGATTAAGAGGCTGTCGGAAACAACCCGCCTTGGGGCAAGAAGTGTCAAGAGTATAAGAGACCTCTGATCGACGTTTCCGAACCGGAGTGTTCGGTAAACCGGCTGAGGTAACTACCTGGCCGCTGTGCCGGGTTGTGCGACGGGCTTCGTGTTGCTGCTTCTTCAAAAGAAAGTTTGGGTCCAAGTGAGCAAGGGGGTGAGAAAATTTTACTTTCCGGTTTGCTTGACGGATTGTCTGTGTTGGCAGAGGATCTGAACCGGAGGAAAGAATAATTATCTCTGCATACTCAGCTTGGCTGCCTTCAACGTCGTCCTGATAATAGTCATTGTCAATGAGGTGTATGAAAAATGAACCAAGAGAGTCAAGTTCTACCTCTGAGTCCAGATTAGCTAAGTCAGCATCAACATTTGGTTCAGAAGACGCAGTGGTCCTCTTCTTGGCAGAATTTTTGGTAACCTTGGTCTTCGGGAGAGTTGGTTTTGCCGGTTTATCCTGGGGTTTCTTCTTCCAGAACGGATCATCGCCCTGTCAAAAATGGACAAAATTTGAGAGAGTACTTAAAAAGGGGCAAGTTAAAAAAAGAAAGTTGTGATTCTTACAGTCGGCGGTTTATTGGAAACGCAGAAGGGGTTCAATCCGGTTTGGCTACGCAGCATACTTCCGGTTCGTTCAGTATTTTCTTGACGGCCTCAGTAACTTCAGCTTCTGTTAGCTGAATGTCGATATGTCGTTGAGGGTCTTTTAAGTCCCCTGTGTACTCACACATTAAACCGGGGCGCCGGCTTAAAGGCAGAATGCTCCAAGATATCCAGCAGTGGACAAAGTCAACACCTGTTAAACCGTTTGCCATAAAGGCTCTGATTTTGACAGTTGCGGTGCATAGTTTGACCGTTCCTTGGCAGTCAGCCTGTGAGGAAACGGATGAGTGTTGCTAAGCCGGTGAGGGCGGTAACCCGGCAGAGGATTTTTGTCAGTCGGAGACGTGTCTTCGCAATAAAACCAAGTCTGATTCCAGTCCTTGGGGTGACTATGAAGCTTGGCATGAGGGAAGCTGACATCCTTCCTCTTTTGAATCGCCATCCCACCAAGCTCGGTGTTGGGTCCGTCTGTGAACTCTGTGCGACGGTTTAAATAAAAGAAATCCCTGAACAGTTCAACCATGGGCTCTTCTTGAAGATAGGCCTTACAAAATACTTGGAAATTGCAAATATTGGACACAGAGTTTGGTCCAATATCTTGAGGGTGGAGTTGGAAGCGGGCAAGCACATCGCGGAAAAACTTTGAACCGGGAGGGCTAAAGCCTCGGCCCAGATGGTCAGCGAACACGACTACTTCTCCATCCTTAGGTTCAGGAGGATTTTCCAGACCAGGAACCCTCCAGTGGATAACTTCTTTTTCGCTAAAGCACTAGTGGCGACGCATCCCTCTAGCTGTGCTTCTGTAACCCGGGAAGGAACCCAATTGCACTCATAAACTTGTTTGGCCATTTCAATGGAAATCTGAAACATGGTTATTGCCGGTTTAAGATTTATAATGGACAAGCATAAAGCAATGCAAGATAAGTAGAAACAAAGGTATATGCATATTGTCCACTACTAGAAAAACCCCTACTAATGGCGCACCTAGTATGGCTATTAATGGCGCATCTGTGGTGCGCCATTAATAGCACGCCATTAGTAATTTTTACTAATGGCGCACCACCTGGTGCGCCATTAGTATCTGGTATACTAATGGCGCACCATGTAGTGCGCCATTAGTATAGCCCACGGTGCGCCATTAGTATCTAGTATACTAATGGCGCACTACATAGAGGTGCACCATTAGTATCTGGTATACTAATGGCGCACCACATAGAAGTGCGCCATTAGTAACATTTTTTTTTCAAATTTTTTTTTTAAAATTTTTCCAAATTTTTTTTAATTTTTTTTTTCATTTTTTTCTTAATCTCAGTTTCCAAATTTTTTTTAATTTTTTTTTCATTTTTTTCTTAATCTCAGTTCACTATGGCTTAATCTCGGGTAAATATGCTTAATCTTAGGTCAAATCGCACTCTGTGGTCAAACTTCCCGAAAGGTCACCCATCCTCACACTACTCCAGCCCAAGCACGCTTAACTTCAAAGTTCTATCCAACCCCAAAGAATTTTCACTTCACGTGCACTTGTTGATATATCTAGCATATCAATCTGTTATACCTTATTGATGTCTAGGACTTTGTTCATGTTAATGACTATGATGAAATTTTGAAAAATATTTCAAACTTCTCGATCATATTACGTATCATTTTTGAAAAAAATCAAAATTTTTTGAAATTAGTAATTTTTTTCTGTTACTAGTGGCGCACCACATCCACGGTGCGCCACTAGTAAGTTTGAAATTTTTGAATTTTTTTGCCGCTAGATCTTGAAAGCCCCGTAACTTTTTTTCTGTTAGGTTTTTGGGGATTTTGAAAATGTTTAACGGGGTTCCCCCGGTTAAATTCGGATGTAACTTTTCGAGTAGATGATTTTTCATATAAAAAACTTTTTCATCCGAGTTAGTATGCAAAAGTTATGCCCATTTTTACAAATTTCTAGAGATTTTGCAAATGAAGTCGAAATTCATATTTGCAAATTTTCCCAACAACTAGACCACATATCACATGGGAAACTTATTTTCTTTTATTTTTTGACATTTTCATCATTTTCTTTTATTTTTTTAAAACTGAAAAGGCGATCCAGTGGGGTGCATTCGGTGGAAGGTGGTTGTTACTAATGGCGCACCGTGGCAGTGGTGCGCCATTACTAGTTGAACTAGTAATGGCGCACCACCCCACGGTGCGCCATTAGTAACTTGTTCACCTTCCACCTTCCACGGCACGTCGTCGGTGGAAGGTGGTTGTTACTAATGGCGCACTGTGGGTGGTGCGCCATTACTAGTTCAACTACTAATGGCGCACCACTCCCACGGTGCGCCATTAGTAGTTTTGAAAAAAATAAAAAAATGATATTTTTTGATTTTTTTAAAAACTTAGTAAAGGCCCACCAGTGGAAAGTGCGCCATTACTAGTTAAATCTAGTAATGGAGAACCACTCCGAGGTGTGCCATTAGTAACAAATTTTTTTTTTTTTTTTTACATTTTTTTCAAAACTACTAATGGCGCATTTACGGATGTGGTGCGCCATTACTATCAATTAGTAATGGCGCACTATGCACCGTGCGCCATTAGTAACAAATTTTTTTTTATGTTTTTTTCAAAACTACTAATGGCGCACCACACACCAGGTGCGCCATTAGTAATATATTACTAATGGCGCACCGAGACATGGTGCGCCATTAGAATATAGTAATGGCGCACCACATCACAGGTGCGCCATTAGTAGCCATTCCATCTATAGCCCTTTTTGTAGTAGTGGTCAAACCGGAGTATGATATTGCTAAATCGGAGTTTCATATTACTAAATCGGAGTCTGACAAAGGAGAAGGTGCAGAGATAAATGAATCGGCGGGTTAAGACGGGACTAATGGTACCTACCGGATTATCATTTTTCGAAAATATAAACCGCCTATATTGGTATGAAAGGTACAGATCTAAAAATACTTAAGTGAGGGAAAAACAAGTTTCACAAGTTGGCATGATAATTTCAGATTTGCAGTATGACCGAAAACTAGAGTATATTCAGACCTAAACTTCAGGTCCTTAAGCAGTTCATCAGGTTCAGATAAGTTTTCTTACATAAAGGAGATGTTCTAATGAGGAAAAAGGGGATTATGGCTGCGGCGGCACAAGAAGTATCAGATCCAAACTAGCTGATGATGCTACTAAGAAGAACAGGGAAGAACGGCGCCGAAGCTCTAACGAACCCCGATGAACACCGAAACCCTAATGATGGATCTAAAGCAAGGAAAGGAGGACCTTACTGATGCTGACGGAACAGGCGAGGAGCTCCGCGCTTCTCTGGTACGGTCAGGTTGACGCTGCGGCCAACGTTGGGGCGGAAGTGAAGGTCGACGGCGGCGGCGGAGCTCCAACGTTCGGGCGACAGGAGGAAGAGGATGATTAGAAGGGGCACAAAGGAAAAAAATGAAAAGGACCCCTCGGCCTTATTTATAAGGTGAATGGATAAGTGACAGGCGCGAGAATCGAGGAGCCCAAAAATGAGATATGTGACGGCTCTGTCGCCTCGATTGTCGGAGGCTGATTAATGAAGGTGAGATATATGCAATCTTTAATAACAGGTGACATCATGGCGGTTTATCATGATCCTGTAAGATGATTTCATGGCGGTTTATAAGACTTACGTGAAGATGCTGAAGAAATTTTACTAAGAGTTGAAGATTGACATGAACCAGTTCAAATCAACCTGGGGCCTAATGTTGGGGATATTACTGCTGGGCATAAACTGGCTAGGCGAGGCCGGGTTATCCCCATAATGAGTTATCATATTTGAAGCCCATGAAGACAAAGACGGTGGCGCTTCAGGAAGGCCTAGGGCCCAAAGGCGGATTAAGTCCTGTAGACATAAACCACAGTAATATGTAACTTGTGTTGTAAGATAGGAAGAGTAGAGACCAGGCCAGACACGTCTATGAGCCGGCCTCGGGATCCTGTAAACCGATGGGTGTCAACCCATGTATATAAGTGGACGACCTGGCGACGGTTCAAGGACAACAAACAACAACTCGATAACCAGGCAAAGCGGATTCACTCCCTGGTCATTGAAACCCTTGCAATTCCACAACAACTGGATCGTACACTTTTACCTTTACCGCAACGGGCCGAACCAGTATAAACTCTCTGCGTCCTTTGTCCGCTTTAACCCCTTTAATCTAACCCGTCGCGATGGCTCCATGACTAAGTCCTTCCACTAGGACATCTACCGTGACAAAACCACGACAGCGTCAGAAACAGCCTCTCTAGCGGAGACAGAGAGCGGAGGTCGCCGGATATGAAGACGACGGCGACCAGAGGCGACACCAGGGGATCCAACCGGGCGAAACGGCACCATCAAGGCACGGTGGAGGCCCTGGAAGGGTGGCCTGAGCCTGGGAGGGGCTGGAGCTACAGAGATGACCTGAGGGGATCGCCGGCGAGCTCAAGCTCGTGGAGTGTGTGGGAGGAGAGGATGGTGCTCGAGGAGGCTGGGGAGGGCTCTATTTATAGCCGAGCGTTGAGGGGGGATCGGGCCCCGCCGGTGGACACCTGGACACGGCGCCCGGCGACATACGGCGTCAGTGGGTGAGGGAGAAGGCGACGCAGCTCACGCGAGCACAAGAACGAGATGGTGGTGACGAGCACAGTGTGCAACGCACTGTTGCGTTGGCCGGACCGCGCTCGTGAGCTCCGGCGTCGGTGAGCGCCAGGAGGGAGTTAAGAGGGTTTGGACGAAGATTGTAGAAAAGTTTGGCAAGCTTAGGCAGTCAGGGAAGTGAGCACGCGCGCAACAAAGCGCTCGGCGGCACTCAGAGCGCGGCGACATGTAGGTTGGCATCATGCACACGCGTGGTCACCGCGTGAACTCTGACCTCAGGCCGACCTAAGGCCAAACTTCATGTCTGGCATGTTGTTCGTGGTAGTTTTAGAGTTACCACACTTGGGTTTGGTCGCAGGCGCAGTAGAATAGATTTCAACTGCCTGGTAAGTTTCTGGACAGTAACTTTGAGAGCTTACTATGGTCAAACTACTGGGAGTTGGGAGCTAGGCTTTGGAGGTTAGCAATCATCTACTAAGGTGATGATGCACAAGAAAAATCAGCCACAATGGATCAAGTAAAATGGTAGTTGCTATAGAAACAACCATTTCTGTCCAGAACAGAAAATACTTTCTGTAGCAAAAATATTCCAAAAAGTGGTGAAATATTTTTTTCTCAGGAAGGTGCCCTAGGGTTCAAAGAATATTTTTGAATTTTCTCAGATTTTTGTGGGCAATAAAAATTGGGGTTGCTTTGGAGCACATTGAGCTAGCTAGGGTTTAAGAGAGGGAAATGAATATTTTTCATTTAAGAAAAATATTCAAAAAATTATTTTGAGTTGAACCAGAGAGGAAATGGTAGTTAGAGAGGGAAATGGGGCACTTGGGTGAAAACCATGGGGTACCCAAGTGTTTAAGTCCATATGAAAAGATTCAAAACTCCAAATTTCAAAATCAAACCAGCTGAAAATCAGGCATAGAGCAGAGGGCAAAAACCAGGCTGTTACAAACCTCCCCCACTTAGAATGAATCTCGTCCTCGAGATTCGGTTGCTTGGGAAAACCATTCTGGATAATGTGCCTTAAGAAATTCTTCCCGTTCCCAAGTTGATTCTGACTCTGCGTGATGCTCCCACTGAACTTTGTAGAACTTCCTTGCTTTACTACGAGTGACCCTTTCCATCTGATCCAAAATTCTAACCTACCTCTCTTCATATGTTAAATCCTTTGCCAACTCTATTTCAGTCATAGTAGTTTTTTTCTCAGGCGGCAATATGCATCGCCTCAACTGTGAGACATGAAACACATTGTGTACTTCCGACAATTCAGGGGGTAGCTCCAACTGATATGCAACAGTACCCACTCGAGACATAACTGGAAATGGACCAATAAATCTGGGTGCCAACTTTCCACGAGTCTGGAATCTCTTGACTCCTTTCATAGGAGTGACTCGGAGGTATACGTGTTCTCCGGGTTCAAAACTGATCTGTCGGTGCTTTGCATCATAATAACTCTTCTGTCGAGATTTGGCCAATTGCAATCTGTCTCTGATTTCCTTAACTTGCTTCTCGGCTTCCATCATGAGATCAGTTCCGAAGATACGGCTATCTCTAGTTTGAGACCAATTTAACAGAGTGCGGCACTTACGGCCATACAAAGCCTCATACGGTGACATCTTTAGACTGGTCTGAAAGCTATTGTTATAAGAGAACTCGACATACAGCAGGCAGTCTTCCCATTTAGGTCCTTGGGCCAAAGCACAGGCTCGTAGCATATCTTCAAGTATTTGGTTTACCCGCTCTGTCGGTCCATCAGTCTGAGGATGATAAGCGGTACTATATTTTAGCGTTGTCCCCAAGGCTTGATGGAGACGTGACCAGAAAGCGGAGGTAAAAAGTGAACCTCGGTCATAAGTGATGGTTTGGGGTACTCCGTGCAGACTGACTATTCTAGATACATACAGCTGTGCAAGTTGATCTGCTCGATATGTGGTCCTGATCGGATAAAGTGAGCTACCTTAGTTAAGGTGTCCACTATGACCCAGATTGCATCATTGCCTCGCCGAGTCTTAGGTAGCCCTGTGATAAAATCCATGCAGACATCATCCCATTTCCATTGTGACACGGGCAGCGGCTGGAGAAGTCCGACTGGCTTCTGATGCTCTGCCTTCACCTTGTTGCATATGTCACAATAGAACACAAAATAGGCAATGTCTTTCTTCATTCCATCCCACGAGAATATTTGTCGAAGGTCTTCATACATTTTCGTACCTCCAGGGTGAAAAGAATATGAAGATTCTTGTGCTTCCGACAGGATTTTCTTCCTTAAGTCTGTCTGACTGGGTACACAAATCCTTCCATGGAATCGGAGGGTACCAAATTAGTCCTTTGAGAAATCTGGAGTCTGTCCTGCTAGCATACTCTTGGAACGTTTCTGCAGGACGGTGTCAGCTGGCTGGGCCTTGCGGATCTCTTCCTCAAGTGTGGGGGAAATTTCCAAAATATTATCCAGGCCAGCATTAACTATGACCAGGTTGAGCTGAGCAATCTCCTCCTGAAGTTCAGGAGGCAAGGATTTCAATATGACATTTAGGTTAACAGGCTTTCGATGGAGTGCATCGGCAACCACGTTGGCCTTACCCGGGTGGTAATTTATTCCAAGATCATAACCCTTGACTAACTCAAGCCATCTTTGTTGACGGAGATTTAAATCTGGCTGAGTAAATATACACTTGAGACTTTTGTGATCGGTAAAAATTTGGCACCTCTTTCCGATGAGGTAGTGTCGCCAAATTTTTAGAGCATGAACCACCGCGGCCAATTCCAGGTCATGAGTAGGATAATTTCCCTCGTGGGGTCGTAGATGTCGCGATGCATATGCTACTACCTTGTCGTCTTGCATAAGTACGCAACCAAGTCCTGTTCTGGAGGTGTCACAGTACACATCAAAACTCGGTAGATATCTGGAAGAGTCAACACATGTGCGATTGTCAGCCGTATCTTTAGCTCATTGAAAATTTTCTCACAGTCCTCAGTCCATTCAAACTTCTTATCCTTTTTGAGCAGCTCCGGCATGGGTTTAGCAATCTTGGAAAACCCTTCAATGAAATGACGGTAATATCCGGCTAATCCAAGAAAACTCCGGATCTGTGATACGGTTGTGGGCGGCAACCAATCGAGCACATCCTTTACTTTGCTCGGGTCCGCGGCTATACCTTCGGTGGATAGCACATGTCCAAGGAATCCAACTTGCTTGAGCCAAAACTTGCATTTACTGAATTTGGCGTATAGGCGATGGTCATGAGTCGTTGTAGCACCGCCGGAGGTGTTCTTTGTGATCTTCTTCACTTTTTGAGTGAATAAGTATGTCATCGATGAAGACTACCACGAACTTATCGAGGAGGTCCATGAATACTTTGTTCATCATATGCATGAAGAAGGCAGGGGCGTTGGTGAGACCAAAGGACATTACTATATATTCATAAAGACCGTACCGAGTGGTGAATGCGGTCTTAGGAATATCTTCCTTTTTAATCTTGAGCAGACGATATCCTGTCCGTAAATCAATCTTGGAGAATACCTTGGCCCCACTGAGCTGATCGAACAAATCATCAATCCTTGGCAACGGATATTTATTTTTGATGGTTACTTCATTCAGCTGACGGTAATCCACACACATGCGGAGGTTGCCATCCTTCTTGTCCACGAAGATAGCAGGGGATCCCCATGGTGAAGAGCTGGGACGGATATATCCTTTCTGGAGCATTTAATCAAGCTGTTTCTTTAGCTCCACTAATTCTAATGAGGGCATCTGGTAATACTTCTTGTATAACAGTGCGGTTCCTGGCACAAGATCTATTGCAAACTCAAGCAGATCTGGTGGCATGCCTGGCAGTTCTTATGGAAATACATCAGGAAACTCACTGACCACAGGAATTAATTCCAACTCACCAGCCACACCGGTGAAGACCATTTTTTCTTAGGTATGCTTCTCTGAGCATAGAATTTGGTAGTCTGCCCCTTCTGACTGGTCAAACTGACTTCTCGGGTTGCGCAATTTAAGCATACTTGATATTGGGGCAACCAATTCATACCCAAGATAAGATCCAACTTTACAGTCTCAATGATTATCAAGGAGGTTGGAAAACGGACTCCGTTGATATTGATTTCCTGATTACAGCAGACCAGATTGCTCTTGATTAAGGATCCCGGGGTTTGTACCAGCATATTCTTGCCCAAAAGCGAACAAGGAAATTTGTTTTGGCCAACAAAACTCCGAGAAATAAAAGAGTGGGAAGCCCCAGAGTCAAATAAAACTACGGCGGGTATGTTATTAACAGGAAACATACCAATGACGACTTCGGGGTTTCCTTGGGCTTCATCTGCGGAGAGGTGATGAACGTGCCCAGTAATGTTTTGCTAGGTCGGGCATGACTCCATAAAGTTGACTTGTGGCCTGATTAGTGCACTTGCCTTGCCGTTCTTGGGACACTGTCTGGCATAATGTCCGGTTTGCCCACAAATCAAGCAAGAATAGTTGCGCTGGGGCTCCTCGTGCACTGGGTTGGTCACGACGTTCTTGACTTGGGTGGTGGTCTTGTTAATATTCTGTTGCCAATTGGGCTTGTATTCCACCTAAGTCTGCTGCCAGGTACGAGCCTTTTCCACTGGTTGCCCTTCCTTCCTTGGCTCAAACTTGCGCTTGTGATCTTTATTAGCAGGTCTATTGTCGGATACGAGCTTGTGCTCCCTTTCAGCAATGAATTTGTTCACCAGAGTTTGGAAATCCAGGAAATCAAACATACTGAGGGTACACCGGATTTGCGGGTTTAACCCCCCAAGAAATCTGTCAATCTTTTTTTCTTCGGTGGCCACATCATAAAGGGAGTAACAGGCCAGATGATTGAATTTTTGCAAATATTCACCTACAGACTGATTTCCTTGGAGGAGCGCAAGAAATTCACGTTGCATAGCCTTCATAATTCTAGTAGGGATATGATATTTCCAAAACTGATCCTTGAATTTTGACCAGGTGATCTCCTCATTAGCAGGCCACATGGCTTTTGCATTTTCCCACCATATGGCAGCAGCGCCTTCAAGATAATGAGTTGCAAATGGAACCTTATCATCTTCTTCAGTACGAGCAATCTCAAGCTTTCTCTCAATGGTTCGCAACCAATCGTCTGCATCCAAGGGATCAATAACCTGACTGAAACTGGGAGACTTTGTCCTCTGAAAATCTGACAGCTTGGAGTGATGACTGTTCTGATTTCCATTTTGTCCAACCACAGCTTGAACACTTCTTAAGATTTCAATCATATCATTATTCCTCCTTTCCTCAAACATACGCAGAATTTTCTAGGTGGAGGGCGGATTTGGCGGTGGAGGCGGTGGTGGAATGTATGGCTCGGGAGAGTGTCCTGCCTGTCGTGCGGAACGACGAACATGAGCATCCTCATGAGCATTGCTACTGCTGCCTCCTCGCGACATCCTATTGTGGATTTTTTCCAAGACAACGCAACCGAGATGAGAAACATCCAAACATAAATTGGGGAAAAGCCAGCAACAAATCCCGAGAGAAAATGAAATAATGAAGAAAATACGGCGAATAAAATAGAGTTCCAACATAATTATACATAGACTCATACAAGAAAGATAAACAACATGCCAGGTTCAACTACTCTCATACAGGAACCGAAACATCATGACTCATATGACTACATCCGTACACCATCCTGACGACTGCGAATACTCAGAAGCTCTACTGCTCTGCTGGTGCTGCGGGGTCCTCTCCTGAATCGGACTCGGATCATGAACTGACGACGTTAACGGAAACCTCCGGGTTAAAGTTAACACGACGATGCTGCCTCGAGGGCTCTCCCTCCGGGGCAGGTGTAGGGTGAAGCATCGGGGCTACAGGAGTACTGAGATGTGAAACCCACTCAGCAGGAGCACTGAGAGGATTCACGGTCGAGGCGCCCGAGCTACTCAGAGGAGTAGCCGTTGAAATAGGGGAACTAGAACTGGCTGGAATATAAGGAGTAAATCCCATAGATGCTAGAGCAGTGACAGATCTAGTAGAGGCTAAAGCAGTACGAGCACGAGTCAGCTCTCGAGCCAGCTCGTGGATCATCAGATAGCTAGCAGTGATATAACGGGAAAGGTGGCTAGCAACACTATCAGACTCCGGATCAATGATGGGGAAACGGACACGATCTTTGTCGTGCAGAGAAGGATAGTAGTAGAAACCTGGGTGGTTCTGCATCCGGACCTCGTTGTAACGAAGCTCGACAAGGACCTCGAATGCAGCAAACTGAACAGCCTGAGAAGCGGTAGAAGCGAAACCGCTCCGAGAAGTACGAGTGTAAGTGCTGGAATCGGAACTGGTGCGCAGAGTAACCACTGCGTGATACTCATACACTGAGTCTGTTAGACGCTCCCGGTACACATGATAGACTGGGTCGTCGCCGTGGGGGTACAACCGATGCCAGAAGTTATGAAGGATATGCGCCGACGTGTACGGCATCAGCTGCAACTGGCACGGATACGGCACCGGAGCCATCTACACTCACAACCATTAGCAAGTTAGCATAAAAATAAAACAAGTGCATGCAATGCAACAACCAGCTACGAATGCTACCGGCACTCAACTTAAACTCGTATCTAACATCCAGTTAACACGTCATATTCTAGCGTGGCCTACAGGCAGCGCGTCTCTGATACCAAGCGTTGTGGCACCCCGGCTCAGAGCAACCGGTTTACCATGCATTGCCAGCCCAGAGACCATTTCTTTTGGCAACACACAACATCTTGGTACAGAAAACAACCGCTTTATTGATGCTAGCGGGTCATAGTTTATATGACAATAGGTGGCGAGGCCAAGCGGCACACACGGTGCGGCTGAACAATATGTACATTATTTAGTGAACATAAAGGGGCCTCGATCATAACAACTATGCGCCAGCGGAACAACGTCATAGTGGAACTCCCTAGCACAGGGACACCGATGTGGACACGATCTAGACTCGGACAGCACTCCTTTCCAACGAGACTTTCCTGAAATCTGGCATGACACGCCATGTTAGTACATTGAATGTACTTGCAAGCTCATAACAAGCATAAACATAATGGCAAACAATATCATGATAATTAACCAATTATTAATAATGCAACAATATATCCAACATGTTGTGATCATGCTCTTGTGAGAAAAGTCCCTCGGACTGGCTTACCAATGGTGATCTCTCTTGGATCACAAACGTACCAACCTCGTGGTCTTAATTCGGGTTACCTCGTGATCTTTCCGGCGATCACAACCACGACCAACCCTTGGTGTCAAACATCAAGATGGCCTTCCCACCATCATCAACAGGGCAAATTTCATGACTTAGTGTGCAAAATTTATTAAACGTTGACCCATGGTGTGACCTACTTTCGAGCGTGTCCTTAACCATGGACTCGGCTATCTATAGATTTGTTACACTCTGCAGAGGTAGCGCACTGTACCCACACCACAGAACCCATGGCCTCGCACTCCCATTCGGGTGGACCAACGACATTCCGACGAATACCCTCCATTGCCATGACACTCTCTTGTCCACTCCGACTCACTCCCCACCGGGCTAGTCCTGGGTTGCCCCGTGTCTACCAAAGACACCAACGACCATCGTCGTGGCCAAAACAAAAACGGTCCCACACGGGGACACGGTACCATAATCCCGACAACGGGCACACAAGGTTATGTCTACTTACCGGGCCAGGGTACCGCATGCCCATAACCTTCCCTTGTCGGAGGAACCGACCAGAGGCATGACAACGGACCGAATAAAGGCCTTCCCATAAAGGCAAATGTGGTTGCACTGGGAAAAACTCGATTCAATGGCACCATGACCCGGTGAACGATATATTCAAGTTGAGTTATTAGCAGGTTCAACTTAAATTGAAAATAACCGGTGGCATTGTATGCCATGAAAATGCAACCCGCACATATGCATCATATATCATCGGAAATAACTGGGTCAACTATATCCACACTAAGCACAAACATCAACAACTCATGACACTTCCCTGGTTATGATTAATCATCACTTTAAACAGAATCTTTTCTTAGCAAATTATTTCATTTTTCTCCTTCAAGAAAAACAACTCAAAAGAATTACTCATATAAATAATCATATTACTTTTTCATAACAAATATTACTTCTAGTTACTTAACCAACTTAGTAGCTTTAAACTTTCTATAAACTAAGCATGTCAACTGTAACAAGCAACTAACATAATATAAATAATACAATAGTAATTTAAATGCATGGATTAAATCATTCATTCAAGTTGAAAAATCACAATTATTGTAATGGCACCATGAAAATGTTGCTGTGGCTTGCCTTAGTGCAGATGAGGTTCACAAGCCTCCTGGTGATCCTCAAGACAAGCTTCACCTTCTGAAAATATTTATAAACACAAAAATAAAACATCAAGAACCCTTCTGAAATTCACCAGAAAATCTAGACAGCAGAGAAAAATCTCATTTTCGGTGAGCTTCTAGATTTCTTCACAAAGAAAACAATGCAAAAAGAATCAATTCATTTGGACTTATGGTTAAAGAGTTTTGGCTATTTTAAGCTCTCTGGAAAACTGAAATTTGAATTTAAATAAAAAAAGAACTGGGGGGGGTGACGTCGAAGGCGTAAAGCCTCGCAGGCGCCACCACTCGTACCGCTTCACGCACGTACTAGTGGCTGACTAGCGGGCCCCGCTAGTCAGGTGAGAGGAAGGGGGAGAGGGAAACAGAGGACGGCGCGGCGTCGCCGGAGGTCACGCCGGCGAGGAGAGCTTCTTGGCCAGAATGAGAGGGAGGGATCGAAAGAGGAGACGGAGGCGCACCTGCCCGTACCTGTAGAGTAGCTAGGGGTTGTCAGACGGTGTCGGAAACAGCCTCTCTAGCGGAGACAGAGAGCGGAGGTCGCCGGAGATGAAGACGACAGCGACCAGAAGCGACACCAGGGGCTCCAACCAGGCGCAGCGGCACCATCGAGGCACGACGGATGCCCTGGAAGGGTGGCCCGAGCCTGGGAGGGGCTGGAGCTGCGGAGACGACCCGAGGGGATCGCCGGTGAGCTTGAGCTCGGGGACAGCGGCCCGCGGCCTACCCGGCCGGGCTACGTCTTCCTACGAGATCGTGGAATGTGTGGGAGGAGAGGATGGTGCTCGAGGAGCCTGGGGAGGGCTCTATTTATAGCCGAGCGTTGAGGGGGGATCGGGCCTCACCGGTGGACACCTGGATACGGCGCCCGGTGACGTACGGCGTCAGTGGGTGAGGGAGAAGGCGACGCAGCTCACGCGGGAACTGTGGGCGAGCACAAGAACAAGAGGGTGGCGACGAGCATAGTGTGCAATGCACTGTTGCGTTGGCCGGACCGCGCCCATCCTCGCTGCGGTGAGCTCCGGCGTCGGCGAGCGCCAGGAGGGAGTTAAGAGGGTTTGGACGAAGATTGTGGCAAAGTTTGGCAAGCTAAGGCAGTCAGGGAAGTGAGCACGCGCGCAACAGAGTGCTCGGCGGCACTCAGAGCGCGGCGACATGTAGGTTGGCATCATGCACACGCGTGGTCACCGCGTGAACTCTGACCTCAGGCCGACCTAAGGCCAAACTTCATGTCTGGCATGTTGTTCGTGGTAGTTTTAGAGTTTACCACACTTGGGTTTGGTCGCAGGCGCAGTAGAATAGATTTCAACTGCCTGGTAAGTTTCTGGACAGTAACTTTGAGAGCTTACTATGGTCAAACTACTTGGAGTTGGGAGTTGGGCTTTGGAGGTTAGCAATCATCTACTAAGGTGATGATGCACAAGAAAAATCAGCCACAATGGATCAAGTAAAATGGTAGTTGCTGTAGAAACAACCATTTCTGTTCAGAACAGAAAATATTTTCTGTAGTAAAAATATTCCAAAAGGTGGTGAAATATTTTTTGCTCAGGAAGGTGCCCTAGGGTTCAAAGAATATTTGTGAATTTTCTCAGATTTTTGTGGGCAAGAAAAATTGGGGTTGCTTTCGAGCACATTGACCTAGCTAGGGTTTGAGAGAGGGAAATGAATATTTTTCGTTTAAGAAAAATATTCAAAAAAATATTTTGAGTTGAACCAGAGAGGAAATGGTAGTTAGAGAGGGAAATGAGGCACTTGGGTGAAAGCCAAGGGGTACCCAAGTGTTTAAGTCAATATGAAAAGATTCAGAACTCCAAATTTCAAAATCAAACCAACTGAAAATCAGGCAAAGAGCAGAGGGCAAAAACCAGGCTGTTACAAACTTCCCCCACTTAGAATGAATCTCGTCCTCGAGATTCGGTTGCTTGGGAAAACTATTCTGGATAATGTGCCATAAGAAATTCTTCCCGTTCCCAAGTTGATTCTGACTCTGCGTGCTGCTCCCACTGAACTTTGTAGAACTTCCTTGCTTTACTACGAGTGACCCTTTCCATCTGATCCAAAATTCTAACCGTCCTCTCTTCATATGTTAAATCCTTTGCCAACTATATTTCAGTCATAGCAGTCTTTTTCTCAGGCGGCGATATGCATCGCCTCAACTGTGAGACATGAAACACATTGTGTACTTCCGACAATTCAGGGGGTAGCTCCAACTGATATGCAACAGTACCCACTCGGGACATAACTGGAAATGGACCAATAAATCTGGGTGCCAACTTTCCACGAGTCTAGAATCTCTTGACTCCTTTCATAGGAGTGACTCGGAGGTATACGTGTTCTTCGGGTTCAAAACTGATTTGTCAGTGCTTTGCATCATAATAACTATTCTGTCGAGATTTGGCCAATTGCAATCTGTCTCTGATTTCCTTAACTAGTTTCTCGGCTTCCATCATGAGATCAGTTCCAAAGATACGGCTATCTCCAGTTTGAGACCAATTTAATGGAGTGCGGCACTTACGGCCATACAAAGCCTCATACGGTGACATCTTTAGACTGGTCTGAAAGTTGTTGTTATAAGTGAACTCGGCATACGGCAGGCAGTCTTCCCATTTAGGTCCTTGGGACAAAGCACAGGCTCGTAGCATATCTTCGAGTATTTGGTTTACCCGCTCTGCCGGTCCATCAGTCTGAGGATGATAAGCGGTACTATATTTTAGCGCTGTCCCCAAGGCTTGATGGAGACATGATCAGAATGCGGAGGTAAAAAGTGAACCTCGGTCAGAAGTGATGGTTCGGGGTACTCCATGCAGACTGACTTTTCTGGATACATACAGCTGTGCAAGTTGATCTGCTCGATATGTGGTTCTGGTCGGGATAAAGTGAGCTACCCTATTTAAGGTGTCCACTATGACCCAGATTGCATCATTGCCTTGCTGAGTCTTAGGTAGCCCTGTGATGAAATCCATGCAGACATCATCCCATTTCCATTGTGACACGGGAAGCAGTTGGAGATGTCCGGCTGGCTTCTGATGCTCTGCCTTCACCTTGTTGCATATGTCGCAACAGGCCACAAAATAGGCAATGTCTTTATTCATTCCATCCCACCAGAATATTTGTCGAAGGTCTTCATACATTTTCGTACCTCCAGGGTGAATAGCATATGAAGATTCGTGTTCTTCCGAGAGGATTTTCTTCCTTAAGTCTGTCTGACTGGGTACACAAATCCTTCCACGGAATCGGAGGGTACAGAATTGGTCCTTTCAGAAATCTGGAGTCTATCCTGCTACCATACTCTTGGCACGTTTCTGCATGGCAGTGTTAGCTGGTTGGGCCTTGCGGATCTCTTCCTCAAGTGTGGGGGCAGCTTCCAAAATATTAGCCAGCAGGCCAACATCAACTATGACCAGGTTGAGCTGAGCAATCTCCTCTTGACGTTCAGGAGGCAAGGATTTCAATATGACATTTAGGCTGACAGGCTTTCGACTGAGTGCATCGGCAACCATGTTGGCCTTACCAACGTGGTAATTTATTCCAAGATCATAATCCTTGACTAACTCAAGCCATTTTCGTTGACGGAGATTTAAATCTGGCTGAGTAAATATATACTCGAGACTTTTGTGATCGGTAAAAATTTGGCACCACTTTCGGATGAGGTAGTGTCTCCAAATTTTTAGAGCGTGAACCACCGCAGCCAATTCCAAGTCATGAGTAGGATAATTTCCCTCGTGGGGTCGTAGCTGTCGCGATGCATATGCTACTACCTTGCCGTCTTACATAAGTGTGCGTCCAAGTCCTTGTCTGGAGGCGTCACAATACACACCAAAACTCCGGTAGATATCTGGAAGAGTCAACATAGGCGCGGTCGTTAGCCGTATCTCTAGCTCATTGACAATTTTCTCATAGTCCCCAGTCCATTCAAACTTCTTATCCTTTTTTAGAAGCTCCATCATGGGTTTAGCAATCTTGGAAAACCCTTCAATCAAACGACGATAATATCCGTCTAATCCAAGAAAACTCCCGATCTATGATACGGTTGTGGGCAGCAACCAATCGAGCATATCCTTAATTTGCTCGGGTCCACGGCTATACCTTTGGCGGATAGCACATGTCCAAGAAATCCAACTTGCTTGAGCCAAAACTCGCATTTACTGAATTTGGCGTATAGCTGATGGTCGCGGAGTCGTTGTAGCACTGCTCGGAGGTGTTCTTTGTGATCTTCTTCACTTTTTGAGTGAATAAGTATGTCATCGATGAAGACTACCATGAACTTATCGAGGAGGTCCATGAATACTTTGTTCATCATATGCATGAAGAAGGCAGGGGCGTTGGTGAGACCAAAGGACATAACTATATATTCATAAAGACCGTACCGAGTGGTGAATGCGGTCTTAGGAATATCTTCCTTTTTAATCTTGAGCTGACGATATCCTGTCCATAAATCAATCTTTGAGAATACCTTGGCCCCACTGAGCTGATCGAACAAGTCATCAATCCTTGGCAGCGGATATTTATTTTTGATGGTGACTTCATTCAGCTGACGACAATCCACACACATGCGGAGGCTGCCATCCTTCTTGTCCACGAAGATAGCAGGTGATCCCCATGGTGAAGAGCTGGGACGGATATATCCTTTCTGGAGCATTTCATCAAGCTGTTTCTTTAGCTCCACTAATTCTGATGAGGGCATCCGGTAATACTTCTTGTATAACAGTGCGGTTCCGGGCACAAGATCTATTGCAAACTCAAGCTCTCGATCTAGTGGCATGCCTGGCAGTTCTTCTGGAAATACATCAGGAAACTCACTGACCACATGAATTAATTCCAACTCACCAGCCACAGCAGTGAAGACCATTTCTTTCTTGGGTATGCTTCTGCGAGCATATAATTTGTTAGTCTGCCCCTTCTGACTGGTCAAACAGACTTCTCGGGTTGCGCAATTTATGCATACTTGATATTGAGTCAACCAATTCATACCCAAGATAACATCCAACTTTACAGACTCAATGATTATCAAGGAGGTTGGAAAACGGACTCCGTTGATATTGATTTCCAGATTACAGCAGACCAGATTGCTCTTGATTAAGGATTCCGGGGTTTGTACCAGCATATTCTTGCCCAAAAGCGAACAAGGAAATTTGTTTTGGGCAACAAAACTCTGAGAAATAAAAGAGTGGGAAGCCCAGAGTCAAATAAAATTACGGCGGGTATGTTATTAACAGGAAACATACCAATGAAGACTTCGGGGTTTCCTTGGGCTTCATCTGCGGAGAGGTGATGAATGTGCCCAGTAATGTTTTGCTGGGTCGGGCATGACTCCATAAAGTTGACTTGTGGCCTGATTAGTGCACTTGCCTTGCTATTCTTGGTACACTGTCTAGCATAATGTCCGGTTTGCCCACAAATCAAGCAAGAATTGTTGCGCCGGCGCTCCTCGTGCACTGGGTTGGTCACGGCGTTCTTGACTTGGGTGGTGGTCTTGTTAACATTCTGTTGCCAATTGGGCTTGTATTCCACCTGAGTCTGCTGCCAGGTACGAGCCCTTTGCACTGGTTGCCCTTCCTTCCTTGGCTCAAACTTGCGCTTGTGATCGTTATTAGCGGGCCTATTGTCGGATACGAGCTTGTGCTCCCTTTCAGCAATGAAAGCTTTGTTCACCAGAGTTTGGAAATCTGGGAAATCAAACATACTGAGGGTACACCGGAGTTGCGGGTTTAATCCCCCAAGAAATCTGTCAATCTTTCTTTCTTCGGTGGCCACGTCATAAAGGGAGTAACGGGCCAGATGATTGAATTTTTGCAAATATTCACACACAGACTAATTTCCTTGGAGAAGCGCAAGAAATTCACGTTGCTTAGCATTCATAATTCCCGTAGGGATATGATATTTCCGGAACTGATCCTTGAATTTTGACCAGGTGATCTCCTCATTAGCAGGCCACATGGCTTTTGCATTTTCCCACCATATATGGCAGCAGCGCCTTCAAGATAATGAGTTGCAAATGGAACCTTATCATCTTCTTCAGTACGAGCAATCTCAAGCTTTCTCTCAATGGTTCGCAACCAATCCTCTGAAAATCTGACAGCTTGGAGTGATGACTGTTCTGATTTCCATTTTGGCCAACCACATCTTGCACACTTCTTAAGATTTCAATCAGATCATTATTCCTCCTTTCCTCAAACATACGCAGAATTTGCTCGGTGGAGGGCGGTTTTGGCGGTAGAGGCGGTGGTGGAATGTACGGCTCCGAAGAGTGTCCTGCCTATTGTGCGGAACGACGAACATGAGCATCCTCATGAGCGTTGCTACTGCTGCTTCCCCGCGGCATCCTATTGTGGATTTTTCCCAAGACAACGCAACAGAGATGAGAAACATCCAAACATAAATTGGGGTAAAGCCAGCAACAAAACCCGAGAGAAAATGAAATAACAAAGAAAATACGGCGAATAAAATAGAGTTCCAACATAATTATACATAGACTCATACAAGAAAGATAAACAACATGCCAAGTTCAACTACTCTCATACAGGAAACGAAACATCATGACTCGTACGACTACATCCGTACACCATCTTGACGACTGCGAATACTCAGAAGCTCTACTGCTCTGCTGGTGCTGCGGGGTCCTCTCCTGAAGCGGACTCGGATCCTGAACTAACGACGTTAACGGAAACCTCCGTGTTAAAGGTAACACGACGACGCTGCCTCGAGGGCTCTCCCTCCAGGGCAGGTGTAGGCTGAAGCATCGGGGCTACATGAGTAGTGAGATGTGAAACCCACTCAGCAGGAGCACTGAGAGGATTCACGGTCAAGGTGCCCGAGCGACTCAGAGGAGTAGCCGGTGAAATAGGGGAACTAGAACTGGCTGGAATATAAGGAGTAAATCCCATATATGCTGGATCAGTTACAGATCTAGTAGCGGCTAAAGCAGAACGAGCACGAGTCATCTCTCGAGCTAGCTCGTGGATCATAAGATAGCTAGCAGTGATATAACGGGAAAGGTGGCTAGCAACACTATCAGACTCCGGATCAATGATGGGGAAACGGACACGACCGTTGTCGTGCAGAGAAGGATAGTAGTAGAAACCTGGGTGGTTCTGCATCCGGACCTCGTTGTAACGAAGCTCGACAAGGACCTCGAATGCAGCAAATTGAACAGCCATAGAAGCAGTAGAAGCGAAACCGCTCCGAGAAGTACGAGTGTAAATGCTGGAATCGGAACTGGTGCGTAGAGTAACCACTGCATGATACTCATACACTGAGTCTACTAGACGCTCCCGGTACACACGATAGACTGGGTCGTCACCGTGGGGGTACAGCCGATGCCACACGTTACGAAGGAGATGCGGCGACGTGTACGACATCAGCTGCAACTGGCACGGATACGACACCGGAGCCATCTACACTCACAACCATTAGCAAGTTAGCATAAAAATTAAACAAGTGCATGCAATGCAACAACCAGCTACAAATGCTACCGGCACTCAACTTAAACTCGTATCTAACGTCCAGTTAACACGTCGTAGTCTAGCGTGGCCTATAGTCAACAAGGCTCGATACCAAGCGTTGCCAGGCACCCCGGTCGAGCAACCGGTTTACCATGCATTGCCAGCCCAGAGACCATGTCTTCTGGCAACACACAACATCTTGGTACAGAAAACAACCGCTTTATTGATGTTAGCGGATCATAGTTTATATTCCAATCGGTGGCAAGGCCAAGCGGCACACACGGTGCGGCTGAACAATATGTACGTTATTTAGTGAACATAAAGGGGCCTCGATCCTAACAACTACGCGATAGCGGAACAACATCATAGTGGAACTCCCTAGCACAGGGACACCGATGTGGAGATGATCTAGACTCGGAAAGCACTCCTTTCCAACGAGACTTTCCTGAAATCTGGCATGACACGCCAGGTCAGTACATTGAATGTACTTGCAAGCTCACAACAAGCATAAACATAATGGCAAACAATATCATGATAATTAACCAATTATTAATAATGCAACAATATATCCAACATGTTGGTGATCATGCTCTTGTGAGAAAAGTCCCTCGGACTGGCTTACCAACGGTGAACTCTCTTGGATCAAAAGCATACCAACCTCGTGGTGTTAATTCGGGTTACCTTGTGATCTTTCTGGCGATCACAACCACGACCAACCCTTGGTCTCAAACATCAAGATGGCCTTCCCACCATCATCAACAGTGCAAAGTTCATGACTTAGTGTGCAAAAATTTTAAATGTTGACCCATGGTGTGACCTACTTTCGAGTGTGTCCGTAACCGTGGACTCGGCTATCGATAGATTTATTACACATTGCAGAGGTAGCGTACTGTGCCCACACCACGGAACCCATGGCCTCGCACTCCCATTTGGGAGGACCAATGGCATTCCGACGAAACCCCTCCATTGCCATGACACTCTCTCGGCCACTCCGACTCACTCCCCACCGGGCTAGTCCTAGGTGGCCCCGTGTCTACCAAAGACACCAACGACCACCATCGTGGCCAAAACATAAACTGTCCCACACGGGGACACGGTACCATAATCTCAACAACGGGCACACAAGGTTATGTCTGCTTACCGGGCCAGGGTACCGCACGCCCATAACCTTCCCTCGTTGGAGGCACCGACCAGAGGCATGACAATGGACCGAATAAAGGCCTTCCCATAAAGGCAAATGTGGTTGCACTGGGAAAAACTCGATTCAGTGGCACCATGACCCGGTCAACGATATATTCAAGTTGAGTTATTAGCAGGTTCAACTTAAATTGAAAATAACCGGTGTCATTGTATGCCATGCAAATGCAACACGAACATATGCATCATATATCATCGGAAATAACTCGATCAACTATATCCACACTAAGCACAAACATCAACAACTCATGACACTTCCCTGGTTATGATTAATCATCACTTTAAACAGAATGTTTTCTTAGCAAATTATTTCATTTTTCTCCTTCAAGAAAAACAACTCAAAAATAATTACTCATATCCATAATCATATTACTTTTTCATAACAAATATTACTTCTAGTTACTTAACCAACTTAGTAGCTTTAAAATTTCTGTAAACTAAGCATGTCAACTCTAACAAGCAACTAACAGAATATAAATAATACAATAGTGATTTAAATGCATGGATTAAATCATTCATTCAAGTTGAAAAATCATAAATATTGTAATGGCACAATGAAAATGTTGATGTGGCTTGCCTTAGTGCAGATGAGGTTCACAAGCCTCCTGGTGATCCTCAAGACAAGCTTCACCTTTTGAAAATATTTATAAACACAAGAAGAAAACATCAATAACCCTTCTGAAATTCACCAGAAAATCTAGACAGCAGAGAAAAATCTCATTTTTGGTGAGCTGCTAGATTTCTTCAAAAAGAACACAATGCAAAAAGAATCAATTCATTTGGACTTACGGTTAAAGAGTTTTGGCTGTTTCAAGCTCTCTGGAAAAATGAAATTTGAATTTGAATAAAAACATAACTGGGGGGGGGGGGGGGTGACGACGAAGGCGTAAAGCCTCGCGGGCGCCACCACTCATACCGCTTCGCGCGCGTACTGAGTGGCTGACTAGCGGGCCCTGCTAGTCAAGGGAGACGAAGGGGGAGAGGGTAACAGAGGACGGCGCGGCGTCGCCGGAGCTCACGTCGGCGAGGAGAGCTTCTTGGCTAGAACGAGAGGGAGGGATCAAAAGAGGAGACAGAGGCGCACCTGCCCGTACCCGTAGAGTAGCTAGGGGTGGTTGGACGGCGTCAGAAACAGCCTCTCTAGCGGAGACAGAAGGAGGTCGCCGGAGATGAAGAAGACGGCGACCAGAGGCGACACCAGGGGCTCCAACCGGGCGGAACGGCACCACCGAGGCACGGCGGAGGCCCTGGAAGGGTGGCCCGAGCCTGAGAGGGGCTGGAGCTGCGGAGACGACCCGAGGGGATCGCCGGCGAGCTCGAGCTCGGGGACGGCAGCCCGCGGCCTGCCTGGCCGGGCTACAACTTCCTACGAGATCGTGGAGTGTGTGGGAGGAGAGGATGGTGCTTGAGGAGGCTAGGGAGGGCTCTATTTATAGCCGAGCGTCGAGGGGGGATCGGGCTCCGCCGGTGGACACCTGGACACGGCGCCCGGTGACGAACGGCGTCAGTGGGTGAGGGAGAAAGCAACGCAGCTCACGTGGGAACTGTGGGCGAGCGGGGATGAGCACATGAACGAGAGGGTGGCGACGAGCACAATGTGCAACGCACTGTTGCATTAGCCGGACCGCGCCCGTGCTCGCTGCGGCGAGCTCCGGCGTCGGCGAGCGCTAGGAGGGAGTTAAGAGGGTTTGGACGAAGATTGTGGCGAAGTTTGGCAAGCTTAGGCAGTCGGGGAAGCAAGCACGCGTGCAACAGAGCGCTCGGCGACAATCAGAGCGCGACGACATGCAGGTTGGCATCATGCACACGCGTGGTCACCGCGTGAACTCTGACCTCAGGCCGACCTAAGCCCAAACTTCATGTCTGGCATGTTGTCCATGGTAGTTTTAGAGTTTACCACACTTGGGTTTGGTCGTAGGCGCAGTAGAATAGATTTCAACTGCCTGGTAAGTTTATGGACATTAACTTTGAGAGCTTACTGTGGTCAAACTACTGGGAGTTTGGAGTTGGGCTTTGGAGGTGAGCAATCATCTACTAAGGTGAT
Source organism: Aegilops bicornis (assembly GCA_021605145.1). Classification (NCBI taxonomy): domain Eukaryota; kingdom Viridiplantae; phylum Streptophyta; class Magnoliopsida; order Poales; family Poaceae; genus Aegilops; species Aegilops bicornis. The sequence continues at coordinate 816,335,655 of CM038675.1, forward strand.
GATGCACAAGAAAAATCAGCCACAATGGATCAAGTAAAATGGTAGTTGCTGTAGAAACCACCATTTCTGTCCAGAACAGAAAATATTTTTTGTAGAAAAAATATTCCAAAAAGTGATGAAATATTTTTTCTCAGGAAGGTGTCCTAGGGTTCAAAGAATATTTCTGAATTTTCTCAGATTTTTGTGGGCAAGGAAAATTGGGGTTGCTTTGGAGCACATTGAGCTAGCTAGGGTTTAAGAGAGGGAAATGAATATTTTTCATTTAAGAAAAATATTCATAATATTATTTTGAGTTGAACTAGAGAGGAAATGATAGCTAGAGAGGTAAATGAGGCACTTGGGGTGAAAGCCAAGGGGTACCCAAGTGTTTAAGTCAATATGAAAAGATTCAAAACTCAAAATTTCAAAATCAAACCAACTGAAAATCAGGCAAAGACCAGAGGGCAAAAACCAGGCTGTTACACGAGTGCACCAAGGTGCAAAAATCAAGTGTCCGTTTAACGAAAAGAAAAGAGCTAGAAGAAAAGTAGAATATTACATCTGGCGCTAAACATGAGTTAAACAAGGACTAGCCACCTATTTTTTGGCTCCAAACATGTAGATCATTCGTATCCTATTGCCTTGTAGCTCTGTAAGTCCAAAGAGGAATCAAGTCCGCCGCATAAAATCAAACGTATGACTCTGTCCACAACTTGGAATTGAAAACCCTGTCATTCCTCGCATGCCAGAGTGTAATGGCGCATGTAGCAAAAGCAACATTCCATTTGCATTTGAAGACTAGTTGATGAACCGCTTGCTCCACAAAGGTCAAGATATCAGGTGATGAGCATGCTAAAGTGTCCAGCATCAACTTACTCCATAGAGCAGAGGCCACAGTACAGCGTAACACCAAGTGGTCAATGGATTCAACAGCAGGACAAGCATCACAGTGTGCAATAGGAGCGACCGCAGACCAGCACTTCTTAACCATGTTATCTCTGGTATTGAGGCGCCCCCGGAAAGCGAGCTAGAGGAAGGTTCTGTGTTTGAGGGGGATCAAAGAATCCCAGATCTAACTGTCAAGGTTTGACATAATCCCACGGAAGGTAAGCACAGAAATAGCTGGTGCTTAGCTGACTAGAGGCCAACGAAGGTGTGCGCTCATCCTTTTGCGAGTTACTTGGAACCACTCCCGAGATGAGCTAGCTCAGGGCCATTAGTTCCTGTGTAGCAGCTTGGGATAAGTTGGGGTGAAGCTGCACCCTCCAGGTTCCTGCAAGTGCTGTGATTGAATAGAACAATGTGGATTTGTAGGAAAAGAATATAACATTGGGAACACCTGCCACAGTCGACCCGCCTCAAGCCACTGATCATGCTAGAAGGACACCAAGGCTCCAGACCCAAGAGCACAGTGCGAAGATTAATAACCATAGGGATGTGATCCTTGAAGCCTTTCCACATAGCCGTGTCTCTGCTGCTAGCACCCTGAGGTATAGAACTCCTACAATACTGTAAGGCAAACCACTGGTAGCATGGGATCTCAGATGCTTGCAGGACTTTGGAGACAAACTTGCACATCATAGCCTAGTTATGAACATGTAGGTTTCTAACACCCAACCCCCGTTGGCACGGGGTAGCGTAACCGTGTCCGAAGCCACTAGGCATTGGCCTCCTTTAACCACATTCTTGCCCTGCCAGAAGAAAGCGCGCAAGAGACTGTCGAGCCTTCCGATTGATTCCTTGGGCCAGGAGAAACATGACATGAAGTAACTCGGTATGCCAGCCAACACCAAGTTGATAAGAGTAAGCCTCCCTCCTAAGGATAAGAGAGCCTGCAATCGACCTTGTGAATAACTGGTAAAAGCATACCATGTGTGATCTTATGCAGGGAAAGCGGCAGCCCAAGGTACGTACACGGGAAGGAGGAGACGAGGCAGCCAAGCATTTGAGCTATCGTGGAGGCCGTAGTTGCATCCACAGAGACTGGCACGAGGGTGCTTTTGTGAAAAAATATAGTCAGCCCTAAGAACTCCGAAAAAGCAGTGAGAATAGCCTTGATCACAGCCACCTGCTAAGTATTTCCTCGGAAAAGGATCAACGTGTCATCCGCGTACTGCAACACCGGGAAGAAACTGTCAGAGTCGAGAGGGTGCTGCAGTGTACCTTCTTGGAAATGTTTGCAGCACAGCCTCTGGAGCACATCAGCAACAAGGATGAAAAGATACGGGGACAAAGGATCCCCCTAACGGAACCCTCTCTTTGCAAGAATGGGATTTCCTAGCTCACCATTAATGAGCACTCTGGAGCTGCCAGTGGATAGGAGAATATGAATCCATGTCATCCACAAGCAGGGAAACCCTCTGGTTTCAAAGATTTTCTTGAGTCAACACCAACTGACACTGTCAAAGGCTTTGTGGAAATCCAACTTCAAAACAATAAGTGGCATCTTCCTTTTATGAGTGTACTGGATCATTTCAGTAGCCAAAGTAAAGTTCTCAACGATCGATCGTCCCCGCAAGAACCCAGACTGCAGAGAGTAGTATTTTTGATATTTAGGCGCGTACCGAGCCGAGGAGTAAATTAGTTACTCCTTTATACGGTTTAGGAGTTTTCTAGCCTTTTAGGGAATCAGCTAGAGATGTCCTTACAAATATAGGTGAGTCAATTAGCTAGATCCATGGAATGTCGTAGCAACGCAGTCGAGGATGACTCAGAGGAATGGGTGATGTTGCCGGTGCTGACGGAAGAAGAGCGAACACAACTGTAGCCCGAGCTGTCAACGGAGAAAGACCCGTACGGGCCGGACGACACGGGATCCGACACAATCTTGTACATGTGCAGCGACAGCGCCGGCAGCCTCACCTCGTCGGACTGCAGGACGTGCATGGCCTACGCGATGGACGGCCGCTGCCCTGGTCTGGGTGTGCACACCAGAGCCCGATGACGAGCACCCGCTCCATCCACTGATTGTTCGCCTCGTCACCCCTCAGCCGCTCGTCCATCGCATCAAGGATCGCGTTCCTTCCATACATGCTCCACACCCACCTGAGCAGAGTGAAGGACCTCTTCGGGGTCTCCATCACCGGCCGTCGGCCAGAAGTGATCTCCAGGAGGACGATGCCGAAGCTGTAGACATCCGACTCGGTGCTAGGCCGGCGCGTGTTGACAAACTCTAGATCGATGTACCCGACGATGCCGAGCACGACCTTGGTGGTCTGCATTGACCCGGTACCGTGGGCGATTAGCTGGGCCAACCCGAAGTCCCCGAGCTTGGTGCTCAGCGACAAGTCGAGCATGATGTTGCTGGGTTTGATGTCGTCGTGGACGATGCACTGCTCCCACTCTCAGTGGAGGTAGCGCAGCGCCGACCCCAAGCCGAGGATGATGTTGTGCCTCTGTGGCCGGGAAATACCCAATGGTTCCTGGTTGTATATGCACTCTATATGGAGATTTTTTTAATATTTTTTAAAAAAGTCAAAATAGGTCAGAACTATTTTGACAAAACACTTGACTTACTTTTGCACTAGTATATACATTTTCACGAAAAAAAAACAAAAGTTGACCTCACAGAAAAAAGACAAAATTTATTTGCTATTATAGGTCACTATTCATAGTATTTTAGCCAAAAAATTGTCTTTTTTGAAAAGAAGTCAAAGGGATATTTTTTTGTGTGGATTTTATCTCACGGGTACAGCAGGTCAAGTTTATTTCAAAAATATTTTCAGGAATTTTTGGCTTTTTGTTGAATTACTAATTTTTTTTCCATATAGGGTATATATATATTCCATAGACCACAAATCCTCCTCCCTCTGTGGCCATGTTAGATACGTGTCGTCCTTGTTGTAGAGGTGCCTGTCGAGGCTGCTCTCCGCGACGAGCTCGTAGACAAGGAGAAGCCCCTTGCGGCTGTCGCACCAACCCAGCAGCTGCACAAGGTTGCGATTCTTCAGTCTGCTGATGCGAATATGGCTATTCCTAACTAGTTAGACGCACAACTCGTATCGACGCCGTCCGCTCGTCGTGTGGATCAGCGCCCCAGGCCCCACACGGACCCACTAGATTGTGCCTATTTCCTCTTTTCTCAGCGCATACAGAGAGAATACACGTCCTATCGTATCTGCCATCCTACCTACGCTCGACGTGTAGAATGTACTCGCCTACCCGCCGTCCACTACCCCGTGACCAGCCCCCACCCCCGACCATCCCCATCCGTGATTCAAAATTCGAATCGAAGCAGGCAGATGCAGCTGCATCGAGCGGACGAACCACGGCCTCCCCGTCCACGCGCTTGGATCCAGGGGTTGCTTCACGATTCAACGATGAATCTCGGTGCAGAGTCATTCACGGATCTCCTCTTCAGGTATCTCCTCGTCTTGTGGATCTTATTTTTCGTTCTTGCATTTTCTCGGGCAAAAATCCTCATCTTGCGAGTTGCCTGCGGCAGATTTTGTTCCCAGCCGGCTGCAACAGAGGGCGTCCCAGATCTTGGATGGCTAGAGGAGGAGGAGGAAGAGGAGGAGGAGGAGGAGGAGGAGGGCGAAGAGCGCGTCCATCCTAATTTCCAGAACCATTCTCCTTCTTCAAGCCAAGATGGAGAGAAATATGGTGCCACAGATTCAGGAAATCCTGAAGATCAGGAGGCTATGCCAGATTTCTCCTACGTCCCAGATATTGACGACGCATAAGAGACCCAGCCTGAATCGCATCCCATTCCAGTTCCGTGGACTCAAAGGTACTAGCATGCTGAATATTCAGTTTCTAGTTTTTAGTTTTGGCATTGATGAATGTTAATTTTAGCTGAAGAGGAGAAGTAGGCAAGTTTGTCTAAAGTCAGGACTGAATACCTTAAGATTCGATGTAGCGTGTTCAGTTGTTTGCTGTCAAAACTGTTTTTAGTTGTAGCACGTTTAGTGGGATGACAGTAATAGTACACTTGCCCAAATTTCTCATCCATGTGTCAAAGAATCATGAATCTGGGCATGTGGTCACAATAAATTATATTGACAGTTTTCTGCTGTCCTTTTTTTATTAAATTGGGGTGGGCACGGGCATGTACAGCAGGACATTTTTTAAGAGGGACAAAACTTATCATAATACACAGTTAAATATTTCAGAATGCTTGGATTCAACAACTGATACTTGTCATGTACACATGAGGCCGACATCTCCGAGTTGTCTGAATTCATCATTGTGTTTTCGACAATGCAAATCAAACACTTATGATCCAAGTCATTAGAATGTGCATATTCTGATCATACTTGCGCTATTTTGTTTCCATTTTCTTCTGCGGCTTACATCTCCGATTTACTTATGGTCCGACTTGGCAAAATTCCTGACAGCTGTGCCACATTATCGGGAAGTAAAAGTACTTTGGAGAAGGCCATGAGAAATTACGCTGATAAGAAGTCAGAGTTCGTCGTCAAGCCAGAGATTGGCCAGGAATTTGATTCTTTGGCCGAAGCTTACGACTTCTACAACCTATACTCGTGGGAGATTGGTTTTGGCATCAAGTATGGGCAATGCGGAAGAAACGTTGAAAAGTGCAAGACGGTCCAGGACATAGTTTGCGGATGCGCGGTGAGTTATATCATCTATTGTGCACACATTTGTAATTGCATTCAGTATGATGTGTAGAGTTTTTTGATTTTTTGGCTGAAAAGTCCATATTTATGACTCACTGCTTTTGTTTACAACCATTTTATCAGGGGAAACCACGCAGGAAAAATTCACATTCAGTATGCTGCCAATGTCCTGCGCTTATGAGGTTGCATCGCACGTCAGACCATGGTTGGTTCATCCATGATGTGAAGCATGAGCATAATCATAGCATGGCACAAACATGTGGAGAGAAGTTGCACTGGCCATCTCACAGGCACATTGATGCCCATGCCAAAGACATTGTCATGCACCTTAGGAACAACAATATATCATTAAGCAAGACTTTCGGTGTGATTGCAAGCTTTTTTGGAGATATGGAAAACTTGCCCTTTAACAAGAGATCCCTGCGTTATCTCTGCAAGAGGATGAATCAGCAGTAGGGCGACGATGACATCAGAAAGACGATACAACTCTTCTATGAATCGAAAGAGAAGAATCCAAACTTTGTCGACAGTGTGCTTGTGGATGAAGGCAGCAAGATCAGGGCATTGATGTGGACAGACGGTAAGAGCCGACACCAGTACAAATTCTTTGGAGATGCAATAACATTCGACACAACATATCGCATTTAACCAGTATGACATGCCGTTTGGTATTTTTGTTGGTGTCAACAATCACTTTCAGAGCATCATCCTTGGAGGAGTGTTGCTTCGCGATGAAACAACTGAGACTTTTGAGTGGGTGTTCAAGGAATTTGCATCTTTGATGGGAGGGAAGGCTCCAAAAACAATACTCACGGGTAATCTAAAAGCACCAACAAATTGTAACATTAATTCCTTGAATTACTATTTCTTTTTGCATACCCCTCACCGTGAATGTCATTTCTTCATTTATCGCAGACCAAGCCTGTGCAATGGAGAGGGCTATATGTTCCCAGTGGCCTGATAAGACTCACAGATGGTGCAAATGGCATGTATTGCAAAAAGCAAGGGAACATCTAGGTTCTGTTTATTCAAAAAACAGTGATTTCAGAGACGAGTTTCACAAACTTCTCGAGTATATGGTCACAGTAGATGAGTTTGAAACCGCATGGGGCAGCTTGATTGAGAAATATCGACTTGCAGACCACCCATGGCTCACTCAAATATATGAAGTTAGAGCAAAATGGGCAAAGACATATTTTGCAGGTGTGTTCTGCGCAAGGATGACGAGCACACATCGTTCCGAGAGTGCAAACCATATGCTCAACAATTACGTGCAGTCGGCATCGTCCATGAACAATTTTGTGAGGCAGTATCAAAAATTATTGCTTGATCGACAATCAGAGGAAGATTTTCAAGCGAAGAAGACTCGTGTGGTAAGCCATAGACAAATCATCATACATAGCATGGTTATTTGGTTCACGAAACTGCATGGGTTCATATATGTTATAGTTAAATCATTGGCAACTGATGGTTTCAGGGTGGCGTTGTCTTCAACCTGGGAGTGCCTCTAGAATACCATACAAGCAAGGTCTACACTGCAGCTATGTATGAGCTATTCCAACACGCAATTTACTTGTCAGGGTCATTCGTGTTACAAGAGGCCTGTCAGACAGAACAAGGCGTGGTCTACGTCGTTAACCACATCTATGCAGAGAGGAGGCAAGCATGGTCCAGGACACAATATCATGTTCTGTTTCAGCAGGGGTCCGGAGGATATTTATGTGAGTGTGGTCTTTACTCACATATGGGCATGCTGTGCTGTCATGCTATTCGGGTATGTCACAATACTCATGCTATCTTCATCTGACGGAGCTTACTTGCTGTAACGCCCCGGATTCGATGCACCAGGTGTCCGCCAGTTATTCGCCGTCGTTGACATGTCATTTGCTTACGTGTTGCATCTTGCCATGTCATCATCTGCATTTCATATCATGTCATCATGTGCATCTCATTTTGTATACGTGTTCGTCTCATGCATCCGAGCTTTTTCCCCGTTGTCCGTTTTGCAATCCGGCACTCCTATGTCCTCCGGCGTTCCCCTTTTGTCTCCTGTTGTGTGCGGGTGTTAAACGTTCTCGGAATGGACCGAGTCTTGCCAAGCGGCCTTGGTATAGCACCGGTAGACCGCTTTTCAAGTTTCGTGCCATTTGGAGGTCGTTTGATACTCCAACGGTTAACCGGGTAACCGTGAAAGCCCTCTTTGTGTTGTAGCCCAACACCCCTTCAAAGTGGCCCAAAACCCATCCAAACCCCCTCCATGCTCTCGGTCGTTCGATCACGATCGTGTGGGCGAAAATCGCTCCTCATTTGGACTCTCCTAGCTCCCTCTACCTATAAATATGTGCCTCCCCCGGATTTTCGCGCAGACCAAACCCTAGCTCCACCCCTCTACGCCGCCGGACACGTCCGTCCGCTACGGACAGAGATCGCCGCCTCGCACCACTCCCGGCCGCCACGAGGCACCCAGCCACCAGCGCCGCGCCAGCCTGCGAGCCAGGTGGGCCCCCTAATCTCCCCGCCGGCGGCCGTCGCCGCCGTCCGCGCCGCCGCGCCCGCGCCTCCGCCGGCGGCCGCCGTCCGTCGCCGTCGCTCGGCAGCGCCCGCTGTCGCCGCCCGGCAGCGTCTGCCGCCGCGGCGTCCTGCCGCCGCGGCGTCATACGCCTCGCGCCATGGCGCCGCCCGTGCCGCTTTGCCGCGCCGCCCGGCCCGTCCCGGCGAGCCCCCTCGCGGCGCCGCCCCGTCCCCGGCCGTCTTCCTCAACTCCGGCCGGATCTACCCCGGGTGGATGAGATCCACCGGGAGCCGATCCAAACACGCCTCCCCGCCCTGGATCTCCTCGTCCCGCTTCGTCCCGTGCAGATTTTCGGAGGTTGATTTTCTCTAAGTCCGGAAATATTTAGCATTATCATGCCATTCTCATCGCATCATAACTTGCTGCATACTGCTTCGTTTCGTGCGTGTAATATGTCAAATTGTTTGTCTCAATGGGTACTTCATTTAGCTCCATTGTGCCATGTTCATTTGAGTTCATATGGATGCCTGAATCATCGTTACAAGAGTGCTATATGATGTTAATCTGCTGAAACTGTTATAACATGCTCATTTGTCATTTTTGCCATGACTGATGTGTGCATCCTATGAGCATGAGCTCTACATGTGTTTTGAACCACATCATGCCATCTTTACAGAGGTGCCATCCATGTATTTTTGTGGGTCCTGTAGTGAGTGCATCAAGCTTGTTAAGTAGGGTACTTGCTATTGCTGTTTTTGCTAGGCTGATTCTGTTATATTATGATGCTATGTAAACCTGCTGCTACAAGTCATTTTATGCATAATATGGAGATGTTCACTAAGGATGTTTTGTTATACATGTCTTACTCTATCCGTCTATGCCTTTTTTTGCAATTATAGTCTGCTGTAATTTGTTGTAATCTTGCTCTCAAATTGCTAAATAATGTTTCTGTCAGCCTGTTAACATTAAGTTCAATGTTGCCATTATTGTTGTTAGTGATCCATGCACTCTATGAACTTTATCTTGCCATGCTTAGCTCCATAAACATGTCTTCTTACTTGGAGTTGCCTTGCCATGCCATGTATTGCTCTGTGGTGAGTGGTTCAAGCTCACCAACATGCCTACGTATTGTTGTTACTGCCATGTATGAATCTGTCATATTGCTTGCTATGTTTACATGGGTGCCATCATATTTTCTGTACCTTTTTGGCTCATGGTCAGTAAAGGACTTTTGTTATATGCAATTAGTAGATTACTGTCATGCCTCTTATTGCCATGTTAAGTTTCTGTAACATGTTGTTTGATAGCTCTAAACATTGCAACCTGATGTTATTTCTGCTAAAATCTGAACTGTTATTATTTGCAATCTTGCCATGTGTGTTTGAACATGTTCTAGTGATTTCTGGAGATAGCTCAGTGTTCATGTTTTGTTATGCTTTACCTCTACATCATGCCCATGTCTTTGGTTTTCATGTTGAGATGTTGTAGCATGTTGTTTTGTTGCTTGCATTATGCCTAGTTGCTATTTTGGGCAGATTGTTGTCATGACTTGTATAGGGTGTATGTGTTGAACCGTTGCTCCGTTTTGAGTGTGCTCTATATGAAACTTGCTTAAAATTGCATGTAGTTTCATATTATCATGTTGCATCCATGTTTTGAGGTGTTTTCTTGATGTTTGTATGCATTTTGCATCAATGCCTTGTTTAACTTGTTTTGCTCATATCTTCTAGGCCATAGCTCCGAATTAAATGAACTTTATATGTAACTTGACTAGAATTTCGTGTAGATCATATTGGTGCATCTTATATTGCTGTTTAACAACTTGAATATAAGGTTTATTCAGATCTGGACCAATTTTGAAATTTGCATATGAGGACTTACCGGAATTGTTCTATGTTGTTTCCGGCCTCATTTAAACTTACTTTAATGTGCTGTTCTTGTTTGCATCATCTCTTGCCATGAGTAGTTTCATGTAGCATTGCCATGCATCATACTTGTTTGAGTATCATGCCTTGTTCATGTGTGGTGTGTTTACTTTGTTGTGTGCTTCTCTCGATAGTTCCTGCTTTCGCTATGAAAGCGTGAGGATTCGCTCGTCTCACGCTTGGTCTGCCTTCGTGGCTTCATCTTCTTCCTGGACTCGTTCTTCTTCCTTGCGGGATTTCAGGCAAGATGACCGCTACCCTGGATGTCACTACTATCATTGCTATGCTAGTTGCTTCGTTCTATCGCTATGCTGCGTTACCTACCACTTGCTGCTCAAGCCTCCCAAATTGCATGAACCTCTAACCTTTGTTACCCTTCCTAGCAAACCATTGTTTGGCTATGTTTCCGCTTTGCTCAGCCCTCTTATAGCGTTGCTAGTTGCAGGTGAAGATGAAGATTGCTCCATGTTGGATTATGTTTATGTTGGGATATCACAATATCTCTTATATTATTAATGCATCTATATACTTGGTAAAGGGTGGAAGGCTCGGCCTTATGACTGGTGTTTTGTTCCACTCTTGCCGCCCTAGTTTCCGTCATATCAGTATTATGTTCCCGAATTTTGCGTCCCTAACGCGGTTGAGTGATTTATGGGACCCCCTTGACAGTTCGCTTTGAATAAGACTACTCCAGCAAGGCCCAACATTGGTTTTACCATTTGCCTCACCACCACCTACTTTTCCCTTGGGAGTAATTAACCCAAGGGTCATCTTTATTTTAGCCCCCCCGGGCCAATGCTTGTCTAAGTGTTGGTCCGAACTAGAGCCCTTTGCAGCGCCTCCTCGGGGAAACTCGAGGCCTGGTTTTAGTTGTACGGACTGCTCATCCGGTCGTGACCTGAGACGAGATACGCGCGGCTACTATCAGGGTGTCGGCACGCCGGGAGGTCTTGCTGGTCTTGTTTTATTACTGTCGAAATGTCTCGTAGCCGGGATTTCGAGACTGATCGGGTCTTCCCGGGGAGAAGGAATATCATTTGTTGATCGCGAGAGCTTATCATGGGCTAAGTTGGGACACCCCTGCAGGGTTTGAACTTTCGAAAGCCGTGCCCGTGGTTATGTGGCAGATGGGAATTTGTTAATATCCGGTTGTAGTAAACTCGAAGTAAACTCTTCTAAAATACACCAACCGTGTGCGTAACCGTGATGGTCTCTTTTCGGGGTTGATAGAGAGGAGAACACGGTTTCTGTGTTATGTTTGACGTAAGTAGGAGTTCAGGATCACCTCTTGATCATTACTAGCGTCACGACCGTTCCTTTGTTTCTCTTCTCGCTCTCATTTGCGTTGGTTAGCCACCATATTTGCTTAGTCGCTGCTGCAACATCACCACTTTACCCCCTTCCATTCCCTTTAAGCTTTGCTAGTCTTGATACCCATAGTAATGGGATTGCTGAGTCCTCGTGGCTCACAGATTACTACAACAACGATTCTTGCGGTACAGGTTATGCGATGATCATGACGCGAGAGCGATGCTTGCCGTCGTTGAGTTCTTCTTCCGCTTCTTCTTCGATCAGGATAGGTTCGGTGTTGACTCGGGCTAGGTGGTGGATTTTGTTTGAGCTTACATTTATGTTTCATCCGTAGTCGGATGTTGATCTTATATGATGTATTGTTGTATTCGTGTGGCATTGTATGCCTTATGTATGTATCCCTATCTATTATGTAATGTTGATGTAATGATATCCACCTTGCAAAAGCGTCTTCAAGATGCGCTTCTATCCTTGGTGGGACCATCGAGTTCCTTTTGCAAAGGGTCGCATCTTGGGCGTGACAAGTTGGTATCAGAGCCTCGACCGACCCTAGGAGCCCCCTTGATTGATCGTGTAGTTTGGTCGTTGTCGAGTCTAGAAGAAAACTGTTTTCGGAGTCTAGCTATATCGGAGAGTAGGAATTCTTTTTACTCCTCAGCCCCTTCGTCGCTCTGGTCAGGAATCGTGACGTAGGTGTTTTGAACTACTCCTCTTCCCCTTCAAATTTTTCTTTAGGATCACGTGGTTAGTTTTTCGTTCGTTGGGTCTCAGTTCTTTTGATCCGGTGCATCTCTCGTCAAGTTGACTCAAACATCTTTGTCTTTCGCGAGATCAACCCTCAGTTCTTCCTCCACGATGTTGTTTTCCCTGTCCAAAGTTGTCCTTGTTTTTCCCACCCGCCCACCCTTTTCTTCTCGGAACCGGAGTCCGTAATCGAGTATCCATCCTACTCGTGCGAAGTCTTTGCTTTCTTTCCTCAATGATTTCAACCGGTGTTTTCTCTTCAAGATAATGGTAGCTTCCCCCTTCCAAGTTGCCTTTGTTTTTCCCGCCCTCCCACCCTCTTCTTCCCGGAGCTTGAGTCTGTTTCGACCATCAATTTCATTCGTGCGGAGCCTCTTTAGTCTTCCATTAATTATTTCAACCGGTGAATTCTCGTCTCGTTCGTCATTCATCATCTCTTTTTCTTCTCCGGTGGATTCAATTCTAATTTTGGTAGTGATTATATTCTTTTCCTCGGATCAAGTGTTCTCTTTGCTCGTTCGCCTCTCGCCAGTTTATCTTTCCGGAGTTCAGAAATCATCTCAGAGATTCGTCTGTGTTCGAATTAATTCGAGGTTGTCACCTCATTCAAATATTTCAATTATTCCGGTGCCTCACCTATCTATTCAACATCCTTTCCAACGGTGCTTTCCTTTAGTGGGCCCTAACCCACAGGTCTTTTCTCAGGATCTTACCTAACTTTTCTAATTATTCCGGAGCCATTCCCAATTCTTTCAATTCTTCCGGAGGCATTGCTTTGTCCATCTTCTCGCTTGTGTCTCTTGCTTCACCTCATCCCTTTTCTCTTCCGTCTCGGTCCTAAGATCTCGGGACGAGATCTCTTGTTAGTGGAGGAGTGTTGTAACGCCCCAGATTCGATGCACCAGGTGTCCGCCAGTTATTCGCCGTCGTTGCCATGTCATTTGCTTGCGTGTTGCATTTTGCCATGTCATCATCTGCATTTCATATCATGTCATCATGTGCATCTCATTTTGCATACGTGTTCGTCTCATGCATCCGAGCTTTTTCCCCGTTGCCCGTTTTGCAATCCGGCACTCCTATGTCCTCCGGCGTTCCCCTTTTGTCTCCTATTGTGTGCGGGTGTTAAACGTTCTCGAAATGGACCGAGTCTTGCCAAGCGGCCTTGGTATAGCACCGGTAGACCGCCTGTCAAGTTTCGTGCCATTTGGATGTCGTTCGATACTCCAACGGTTAACCGGGTAACCGTGAAAGCCCTCTTTGTGTTGCAGCCCAACACCCCTTCAAAGTGGCCAAAAACCCATCCAAAACCCCTCCATGCTCTCGGTCGTTCGATCACGATCGTGTGGGCGAAAACCGCTCCTCATTTGGACTCTCCTAGCTCCCTCTACCTATAAATATGTGCCTCCCCCCGGATTTTCGCGCAGACCAAACCCTAGCTCCACCCCTCTACGCCGCCGGACACGTCCGGTCCGCGCCGGACAGAGATCGCCGCCGCCTCCGCACCACTCCCGGGACGCCACGTGGCACCCGGCCACCCGCGCCGCGCCGGCCCGCCCGAGCAGGTCGGGCTAAGCCCATCGCCGCCCGCGCACCTCACAGCTCATGCCCGGCCGATCGCCGCCGTTCGCCGCCGCTTTGCTCGGCCCGCGCCTCCGCCGATGGTCCGCCGTCCGCCGCCCGTCGCTCGGCCGCGCCGCCTCGCCGATCTCCGCCCGGCTGACGTCTGCCGCCCTGGCGTCCTTCCGCCACGGGCCATGGCGCGCCCGGCCGTCCCGGCGGCCCCTACGCGGCGCCGCCCGTCCCCGGCCGTCTTCCTCAACTCCGGCCGGATCTACCCCGGGTGGATGAGATCCACCGGGAGCCGATCCAAACACGCCTCCTCGCCCTGGATCTCCTCATCCCGCTTCGTCCCGTCCAGATTTTCGGAGGTTGATTTTCTCTAAGTCCCGAAATATTTAGCATTATCATGCCATTCTCATCGCATCATAACTTGCTGCATACTGCTTCGTTTCGTGCGTGTAATATGTCAAATTGTTTGTCTCAACGGGTACTTCATTTAGTTCCATTGTGCCATGTTCATTTGAGTTCATATGGATGCCTGAATCATCGTTACAAGAATGTTATATGATGTTAATCTGCTGAAACTGTTATAACATGCTCATTTGTCATTTTTGCCATGACTGATGTGTGCATCCTATGAGCATGAGCTCTACATGTGTTTTGAACCACATCATGCCATCTTTACAGAGGTGCCATCCATGTATTTTTGTGGGTCCTGTAGTGAGTGCATCAAGCTTGTTAAGTAGGGTACTTGCTATTGCTGTTTTTGCTAGGCTGATTCTGTTATATTATGATGCTATGTAAACCTGCTGCTACAAGTCATTTTATGCATAATATGGAGATGTTCACTAAGGATGTTTTGTTATACATGTCTTACTCTATCCGTCTATGCCTTTTTTTGCAATTATAGTCTGCTGTAATTTGTTGTAATCTTGCTCTCAAATTGCTAAATAATGTTTCTGTCAGCCTGTTAACATTAAGTTCAATGTTGCCATTATTGTTGTTAGTGATCCATGCACTCTATGAACTTTATCTTGCCATGCTTAGCTCCATAAACATGTCTTCTTACTTGGAGTTGCCTTGCCATGCCATGTATTGCTCTGTGGTGAGTGGTTCAAGCTCACCAACATGCCTATGCATTGTTGTTCCTGCTATGTATGAATCTGTCATATTGCTTGCTATGTTTACATGGGTGCCATCATATTTTCTGTACCTTTTTGGCTCATGGTCAGTAAAGGACTTCTGTTATATGCAATTAGTAGATTACTGTCATGCATTTTATTGCCATGTTATGTTCCTGTAACATGTTGTTTGATAGCTCTAAACATTGCAACCTGATGTTATTTCTGCTAAAATCTGAACTGTTATTATTTGCAATCTTGCCATGTGTGTTTGAGCAAGTTCTAGTGATTTCTGGAGATAGCTCAGTGTTCATGTTTTGTTATGCTTTACCTCTACATCATGCCCATGTCTTTTTTTTTCATGTTGAGATGTTGTAGCATGTTGTTTTGTTGCTTGCATTATGCCTAGTTGCTGTTTTGGGTAGATTGTTGTCATGACTTGTAGGGTGTATGTGTTGAACCGTTGCTCCGTTTTGAGTGTGCTCTATATGAAACTTGCTTAGAATTGCATGTAGTTTCATATTATCATGTTGCGTCCATGTTTTGAGGTGTTTGCTTGATGTTTCTATGCATTTTGCATCAATGCCTTGTTTTACTTGTTTTGCTCATATCTTCTAGGCCATAGCTCCGAATTAAATGAACTTTATATGTAACTTGACTAGAATTTCGTGTAGATCATATTGGTGCACCATAACTTGCTGTTTAACAACTTGAATATAAGGTTTATTCAGATCTGGACCAATTTTGAAATTTGCATATGAGGACTTACCGGAATTGTTCTATGTTGTTTCCGGCCTCATTTAAACTTGCTTTGATGTGCTGCTCTTGTTTGCATCATCTCTTGCCGTTAGTAGTTTCATGTAGCATTGCCATGCATCATACTTGTTTGAGTATCATGCCTTGTTCATGTGTGGTGTGTTTACCTTGTTGTGTGCTTCTCTCGATAGTTCCTGCTTTCGCTATGTGCGCCGAGGATTCGTTCGCTCACGCTTGGTTCGTCTTCGTGGCTTCATCTTCTTCATGGACTCGTTCTTCTTCCTTGCGGGATTTCAGGCAAGATGACCGCTACCCTGGATCTCACTACTATCATTGCTATGCTAGTTGCTTCGTTCTATCGCTATGCTGCGTTACCTACCACTTGCTGCTCAAGCCTCCCAAATTGCATGAACCTCTAACCTTTGTTACCCTTCCTAGCAAACCATTGTTTGGCTATGTTTCCGCTTTGCTCAGCCCCTCTTATAGCGTTGCTAGTTGCAGGTGAAGATGAAGATTGCTCCATGTTGGATTATGTTTATGTTGGGATATCACAATATCTCTTATATTATTAATGCATCTACATACTTGGTAAAGGGTGGAAGGCTCGGCCTTATGCCTGGTGTTTTGTTCCACTCTTGCCGCCCTAGTTTCCGCCATATCGGTATTATGTTCCCAGATTTTGCGTCCCTAGCGCGGTTGGGTGATTTATGGGACCCCCTCGACAGTTCGCTTTGAATAAGACTCCTCCAAAGAAGGCCCAACATTGTTTTTTTTACCATTTGCCTCACCACCACCTAATTTTCCCTTGGGAGTAATTAACCCAAGGGTCATCTTTATTTTAGCCCCCCCGGGCCAATGCTTGTCTAAGTGTTGGTCCGAACTAGAGCCCTTTGCAGCGCCTCCTCGGGGAAACTCGAGGCCTGGTTTTAGTTGTACGGACTGCTCATCCGGTCGTGGCCTGAGACGAGATACGCGCGGCTACTATCAGGGTGTCGGCACGCCGGGAGGTCTTGCTGGTCTTGTTTTATTACTGTCCAAATGTCTTGTAACCGGGATTCCGAGACTGATCGGGTCTTCCTGGGGAGAAGGAATATCCTTCGTTGATCGCGAGAGCTTATCATGGGCTAAGTTGGGACACCCCTGCAGGGTTTGAACTTTCGAAAGCCGTGCCCGCGGTTATGTGGCAGATGGGAATTTGTTAATATCCGGTTGTAGTAAACTCGAAGTAAACTCTTCTAAAATACACCAACCGTGTGCGTAACCGTGATGGTCTCTTTTCGGGGTTGATCGAGAGGAGAACACGGTTTCCGTGTTATGTTTGACGTAAGTAGGAGTTCAGGATCACCTCTTGATCATTACTAGCGTCACGACCGTTCCTTTGTTTCTCTTCTCGCTCTCATTTGCGTTGGTTAGCCACCATATTTGCTTAGTCGCTGCTGCAACCTCACCACTTTACCCCCTTCCATTCCCTTTAAGCTTTGCTAGTCTTGATACCCATGGTAATGGGATTGCTGAGTCCTCGTGGCTCACAGATTACTACAACAACAGTTGCAGGTACAGGTTATGCGATGATCATGGCGCGAGAGCGATGCTTGCCTTGCGTTGAGTTCTTCTTCTGCTTCTTGTTCGATCAGGGGATAGGTTCCAGGTCGGCAGCCTGGGCTAGCTGGGTGGATTTTGTTTGAGCTTCTGTTTATGTTTCATCCGTAGTCGGATGTTGATCTTATATGATGTATTGTTGTATTCGTGTGGCATTGTATGCCTTATGTATGTATCCCCATCTATTATGTAATGTTGATGTAATGATATCCACCTTGCAAAAGCGTCTTCAAGATGCGCTTCTATCCTTGGTGGGACCATCGAGTTCCTTTTGGATAGGGTCCCATCTTGGGCGTGACACTTGCGATAGTTCCTGAATCCTAAAACCTCAGTTTTTTACAATACACTCTCTATCAGTTACTGAGTTTTTTTGGCCTGCTCCAAGTTTGCAATATCCTTTTTTAAGCAAAAGTGGTACACCTAGATTCAGACATGTATCCGCATAGCATGTATGTCACTGAGACATTTTTACATAAATGAATATAGGATCCATATATAGAGATTTAATCTGACCAAGCATTTTCTTTGTCTTCGACAGGTGCTGCTACATCTCGGAGTTAGGGAGATTCCAGAAGTACACATCATGAAGAGATTGACGAAGAACGCCTGCGAGAACCTGCCAGAGCATCTGATGATATATAAAGCATGCAATTCTGCACTGAAGGACGCAACTTATCGGCACTCTTCCTTGTACAGTAAGGCGCTCGAGATTGTCCAAATGGGGGATAAGAACACTGAAGCTTATCAGAAGTACACTAAAAAGCATCTGCTTCTGATGACCATTGTTTTTCACATTCAGCAGGCGTTCAGTTTGCCCCAACTTCTCTTCAAGAGCATGATTTCGTTCCTTCATCTTGCGCAATGCATCCCGCAAAGCATTATTCTGGGTGCTTCGGTCCTCAATCCCCATTTCCAGGTCTGCATTGACTCCTCTGAGCTGAGTGTTCTCCCTTCGGAGGTTGTTCACCGCGTCACGCAGATCGACCAAAAGTTGGCGAAGAAAGGGCGTAGTAGGGTCATTAATCCATCACCCCCACCTGCAACCTCCGACCTGGACAAGAAAGTGTGCCAAATATATGAATGGGAGAAAGATCGGACGCGGATTTTGTCTAACTAGTGTCGCGCATAACTCGTATCTTTGCCGTCCATCTCCGGTGCAGTCAAATCAACCTACCCCACTGCTATCCCAGCCATGCAGCGTATTCCTGAGCATGTAATTGTTTTGGTGTACGTATATGGAGATGTATTGCATCGGTTGTGGGCCAGCTGTCTATAGATTCTCCTACCAACTAGTACTGCTAGGATACTTTCTTTAGACTCTTCCCGTGCGCAGCGACGTGCTATACCCGTGCTCGTTTATCCACAATACACGTTACATTTGAGGTTAGAGGATGCCGAATAATTAATGACCCGTAGATGTTTAACACATATGTTAATTACGTCGCGGTACCAGCCAAGCCTTTTTCCGTAGATTTTCCATAAAGTCCTCTTGAGAAAGACAGTAAAGTTCAGGGGGTAGAGCGCACAGTCCCCCCCCCCTCCCCCCCACATCTCCGCAGCTTTCCTCCCCTTTATCCATCTCCTCTGCCACTCAGCTCCTCCGCCGCCGTGGCGCCGACGCTAAGAACCGCTCTGCCGATTCAGAGGCACTGCTGACGGCGGTGTGGCAGATCGAATTGGGGCCAGTCGATCCGGCAAAGCATATAGGTAACAAATCAAAAGAACTCGTCAAACCCGTACCCGATCAGAAATATCCATCTCGATACTGATTCATATTCATCTCATATTCCCCAATTCTTTGCTAAGCTATGCTAAAAAATAGGGGGCGGAGGACGCGGCCACCTGGGTGGCGTCAACGGCGAGCGTCCGACAGGCCGTCGGTCTCATTCAGTTTTATGTCGCCCCGCTCTAGATGAAGGTCAGGGGTATTACTTATACACCACCACCTACTGCTCTTTTTGTGATTGACGATTCTTTTACTTCAGTTTCATGGAAACCACTTTCTGATTCTCATTATAGTTCGTATATGAACCACTTAAGATGATGTACTTCCCATATGTTATTATAGTACAAATGTTCAGCAGCGCTGCCTCGAGTTTTTTTAACTTGATATACTAATTTGTTTAAGCGAAAACACTTCCAAAAATTGGGGACTATACACACACTACCCGTGGAAACCTTTTTTGGGTCTGCAGGAGAAGAATCGTGTAATAGATGGGTTGGAAAGTCATTATAATATGTTGTTATCGTCAGTCTAAAATGCAGAGTTCTGAATAAAATCCACAATGATGTGAATTTGGGCATAGTATTTTCAAACACATATAGGACATAACAGATTGCACCAAATGGTTCAAGCTTGAATTAACAAAATCTTACAGTCCGCTAAATTCAGTTTTCTTGACTGCCCAAAGGCATAAAGCTTGCAGATTAGGTCGTCCCATACATATAAAAGTTCAAACTGCAGCTTCGATTCTCGACCAAACAAGCGCAGATAGTTTGCTAGAGCAATAATCATCACGCAGCCTCCTTGTTCCTAACAAGGCACTTCATGTATCTCTCAGGCAAGTGTCCAATGTTCCCCTCCAGTCCAAGCACATCTACCAGTATGTTCATCCTGGAATGGAGCACCCCGTCGTTTTGCTGTATAGGATCAAAACATGAATTATCAGTTCATAATCACAGTGTTTCAGCAATATAAAATAAAACAATTGTTATAGCTTCATACGAACCGGGTCCAGGTCCCTCTTGAATTTGCTTCCCATTCAATTTCGGCCATAGTGCAGTGCATATACCCCGCTGTCTGGCCTGCGAAAGGTCGGATAAAATGTAAACACATGTGCTTAAGACCCCCCTCACAACATCAATGCGATTAGTTTTGAGTTGTCGACATTACCCGTTGCATAGACCAGCGTTTATCCCTTTCGGGAACACTGTATTCCATCTCGTCATGTTAGGAGCCCAACCTTGAAAAAATGCTTGAATGCACCTTTGCAATGCTTCATGAAGATTGTCTGCAACCTTTCTGTGCCTACTCTGGACTCGTCTCCGTTGTTAATTGTTGGGTCAAGAACGATTATCCTCCTCTTTACAAAATCCCAAATGTAGGTCGACTATGTGAAGTTGTACTTGACGTTGAGTAAGAACTAGAGAAGAAATCAAACATGCATGTGCATCAAAATACCCGTCCTATATATAGAAAAATCTAGGCATGATATCACAATATTGTTTTCAGGAATTACCTCAGTGCATCTGTGCACGTCATACTTGATATGTTCCTCAATAAACATGTCCTGCACATACCTCACAATCACGTCTCCTCTGCTCACATGGTTCTGTCAAAACAAACTACAAATCGTTAGGCGGAGTTGCTTGATCATATCAAAAATACATATTACTTAAG
This sequence comes from Aegilops bicornis, assembly GCA_021605145.1. Lineage (NCBI taxonomy): Eukaryota > Viridiplantae > Streptophyta > Magnoliopsida > Poales > Poaceae > Aegilops > Aegilops bicornis. The sequence continues at coordinate 816,356,144 of CM038675.1, forward strand.
CATAAAATGCGGTCCTCACCACAAAGTCTGGCTCGAGCCAATGTCGCCAGCACCCTTCATCTTTATCCAATGCAAAGGTGTAGTCAATCTGCTGATATCTTCTAACTGCTATTGTCATCAAATCATTATCTATCACACCCCCTTCCGAAAGGTTTGTCCTGATTCGCTCGGCAGTGATCTCGATGTATTTTGGCTGGGTGCTTATAACCCAATTGCTGCAAATGTAAAAACACATGATAATGTGAGAATCGCTCGTGACAAGCACCCCAGAAAAAGATTGAAATCTATGGAAATCTTGTTGGATGCCGCATAAATAGTACATACTCTTTCCTTGCAGCTGCGGGCTCTTTCATAAACATCTTGAAGGCCTCTTCAACGTCAGCTGGTGCTCTTACGGGAGGATCGTACCCTAGAACAAAAGGGGGCCGTGCAGCCTTGCCTGGCTTAACTGTTCTTTTTCGTTGTGGCTGTGTAATGAGGCCATCTTGTGTCTGTGGAACGTTCAGGTTGATTGCTGCCTCCTCCATCTCCTCACGTACGTCCAACTCTTGTGCCGCGATCTCCCTGTTCAGGCTAATAGGTGTTGTTCCCGCCGCCTTATTCAGCTCATCGCCCTGTGCACAGGAGTGCATATTATGTCAAGCCCTGAGCCTGCAATGCACATTTTCCCAACATCAGCATGATCCAAATACAGCATCACACAGTGTTTTAGTATTATTCATTGCATGTTCTACCACCTTGGAGTTCATTTTTACCATCTGTTGATGCAGGTGTTGTGTTAGTTGATGGCACGGAGCTCGTACCTGCAACTATCGACAGAGCATGTTAGGTACAGGAATATTGAAAGGTGACTGGCGAGGTATCGTACATCCAATGGGACAAAATCAATTTACCTTCTGGTGTCAATGCTCCACTAAAATCATCCATCAGGTCTTTGCTCCTAAAACCTGTGAAATCTATTTTGAATCTGCTTGGACCGGCCTGGGCAGTGTGATGCTGAATGTGGAACGGTTGTTGAGTTTTAGCCACAACTGACAATTACCTTCCGATGACAGGACTGGCTCAACATTGTCTATTCCGAGGTCATATGAGGGAACCTCTGTGTTAAGCGCTGCATTAGGGCCATATACCCATTGCCTACCATCTGCTGATTTGGCCTGGATTGGCATTTGTTCATGCACCACAGTGTCATTGGTTACTTCATTGTCTTGGTCTGCTGCCGCGACCAGTCCTTCCAGATTCTTAATCACTGAGTCAGGATCCTCCTCTGTCTCTTCGACCCTTGCTCTTTTCGGGGAACCACCCTGTTGATTGTCATTTGACCTATGGCTAGGATTACCAGCATCTACATTCCGATTATCTGTATTCGCAGGACAAATGGCCGAACGTGGTGAAAATGGCGACTCTTCTCCGGACTCTTCAGGTGAGACATTATCACCTGTATCATCAATACAAAGGTATCAATCACAAGCGCAGCATATGATTCATCAAGTCTTGGTCCATGTAATTTTGGTCATATTCATAGCATAACTCGTTTACCTTGGTAGTCTTGTTCCCTTGGCATTTTGTTGTTCTGCCGTACAGTTTCTGATATTTCATCAATATCTGCAAGAATCTTAGAGCTCTCTTCTTCAATGAAAATTTCAGTCTCCCTCACAACACCATCCCACCCATTCGCGTGCTTTTTGTTTATCTTGGCCCCTTTCTTAGACGCCGCCTGCAACGCTGCTCGGCATCTAGATGAATATTGGCCCACCTTTTCCACAAGTATAGTAACAATCTGATATTACACAAAACGGAAATCAGCACTGAATTTACATCATGCAGCATTCTGAACACACTAGCACGTAGGTCAATATGTATATTGCGATAACTTTAGTACCTCCTCGATCATCGGTGCTCTCTGATATCTGCTTGACCCGGCTCCGATATCAGCAATCTTGCTAATGAAGGACATTGAAGCTCTGTTCCTGCTATAGCACACTGTGTGCGCCGGCCTCGGCTGAACAACAAATATTCACTACAAGTTAGTCGCAAACATAATGCAAAGATAACATCTGAAAAACAACCAAAATGAGTAGGGTCAACGTTTAGGACTATACCAGAAGTAGTCCGTATATAACAATATCTGCGTTTTTTCCTGTGCTTGTGTCCTTTTCAATAACCATGTTAATCTTTTTCTGATCATAGACCTTGCATCTTTGGAAGACGTCGTGTGGTAGGTTCTCGTCCTCAAGATCAAGATTGTCCAGATAGAACACCTGTGGCATTATTTATCTACAATATTAGTCATCACATATGCATCTTCATATGCACAAGACTAAAACCAGCTTAGTTTACCCATACCTGAATGAAGAAAGTGCAACCAGAAATGTTTGATTTAACTTTGCCCCCAAGGAGCTCTGACTTGACCCTCCCAGCTGATAGAGCACTTCCTCCCGGACATACTTACCCCAGTTGTACATGTGTATGAGATCAGGGGTGTGCAGACCTCCCCAGTATTCCGTCAGGAAGTAGTTGTGCTTCAATGGTGGCGCGAGAACATATGTAACTGCACATATAACATAGGCAACCTTGAAAGCATCAGATTCTGCCTTGGTCATTGCCCCACCATATTCTTTCTACACAATTTCCTCAATCACTGAAATCCTTGTTTCACTGCTGCTTATCCCTAGTGTTTGCCTAACTGAAGATAATACATGGGGTGCTGGATTCTTGTTTATAGTTGCTCCCTCTCCAGGCTCACCTAGAACCCTCTCAACGTCTTTGTCATCAAATGGAGTGTCCCTTCTACCATCCACAATTATTGCTGAAGCCTTTTCATCAACCTTGCTGAGAACCCACATTTGCTGGTGCCTATTGGTCCTGGTAATTTTCGGCAGATGCATTAGACCACCTAATTTCATCTCCTCAACAAGCCTTTTTTTCTCCTCTGACAAACCATCATTCAGCTTCTTAAACCTCTTCACGCTGCCCCTGGAGTTTATCGCACATGTTCCCCCCCTTTTTTTCCCCTTTCCGCAACCGTCAGACTCAGATTCATCATGTTTTGGACCCGCTTCAGTAGTTGGGTACGCATCAAATGCATCTAAGTCATCTTCATCCGATTCCTGGTACATTGATCCTGACGAGTCTGAGGCCATGACCTGTAGCGAAAATATAAGCATGAGAATTAATTCATAACTCTTCAAAATGAAGGTAACTGCATGATGCCACAGACCCTAAAGTTTAATTCACGCCAAAACATCTTAATGTAATAACAAATGCATAATCATCCTTCATGAACAACTCATTTACCGTGGTTTGTATAACCTTGATGGTCAACAATGGTAAGTGGCGGTTCAATTCATATTCAAAATGTTGGTTTAAGTTCGAATTGCATGAGCACCTTACTCTACCACACTTTAGAAAGTATGACCCCAATGTTATTCCCCAACAGCTATGACTGAAGCAAATTAGCTCTAGTTGTACGAGCATGTACTATGGACTGTTAAATGGGGATGGTTTACGTATCAGGAGTGTAGCCATCGAGAATTGAAGATCAATGCACAACTAAACAACACTTATTGAAATAACCCTTGAAACACCTGGACCACCTTAGTTTGGGTAGCAAAAAGTAACGGATAAACATAGATTCAGACTCTGCTGCCCTAACTGATGCACTAGTAGGGGGGGGGGGGAATCAGCTTCCATAAATTCATGCGTTTCAAAAAGATCCAGCTAGGATGAACTGCAAAGAACGACTAGCTGGTAGGTGGGAAATTGAAGATTCATGCACATTTAAACGCCCCTTCATGAAATAACTCACATAAAACACCTTGGAATACCTTAGTTTGGATGGTAAAAAGTAATGTAAAAAGGTAGGTTCAGACACTGCTGCCCTAACTGAAACACTATTAGGTGGGGAAACAGTAAACATAGATTCATGCATTTCCAAATAATCTAGCTAGGATGAACTGCGAAGAACAGCGAGCTGGTTCCACCCAAACTTGGGGTGTAAACCCAATCGTTATAACAAGCTCAGACCAATTTCTTCTCTCATAAGCGGGGGCTAACATGCCACTACTGGAATCAGCTACTTTGCCATCTGCCAGCTCTTTGCCGTCTGCTAGCGGACGGCAAATAAGCTCTTTGCCATCAGCTACCCAAAAAGCGGACGGCAAAGAACTGGCTGATGGCAAAGACCAAGGTTACCATCAGCAGTTCTTTTGCCGTCCGTCATGGACGGCAAAGATTCGTTGTCATCGGCTAGCGGACGGCAAAGAGGGAGGGGCCCCACTGACGAGTTGCAAAAAAAAAAAACCGAACGGGGGCCCTCTTTGCCGTCCGCTAGCGGGCAGCAAAAAGAAAGAAGCGGGCGACAAAAAGGGTGGCGGGCGGCAAGAGAAGGCCCCACGTAGCGTTAGCAGGCGCGCCCGCCCCTCTCTCTTTCTCTCCCTCTCGCCCCGCACCACCCGCCGCGCCCAGCGCCCCGCCCGTCGCCCCACCACCCGCCACCGGCCCCCCCCCTCCCGCCGCCACCGTCTGGCGCCGCCACGCCCGGCGCCCGGCACCTCCGCGCCCGCCCGCCGGCCGGCGCCGCCGCCTCAGCCGCCCGCCCCCTCCTCCGTCGCCCAGAGCCGCCTCGCCCCTCCTCCGCCGCCCGGCCGCGCCCGCCCCTCCTCCACCCTCGGCGCCACCGGCGCCCCGCCCAGCTGCCCCGCCCGCCTGCCGTTTGGCGCCGCCCTCCCGGCGCCCGGCACCTCCGCCCGCCGCCCGGCCGGGCAGCGCGCCGCCCAGGCCGCCCGCCCCCTCCTCCGCCGCCCAGGCCGCCCCCCTCCTCCACCCTCGCTGCAGGTGAGTCTCTTTCTTTTTTTTTCCTTTTTTCTGTCTTTTTAGTTTTAGGTTTATAGGTTTAGTTTTAGTTTATTATTAGGTTTAGTTTTAGTTTAGTATTAGGTTTAGATTTAGAAGAGGAAGAAGAAGAAGAAAAGAGAGGAGAGGAGGAGAAGAAGAAGAGGAAAAAGGAAAGAGGGAAGAAGAAGAAGAAGAATAAGAAGAAGAAGAAGAAGAAGAAGAAGAAGAAGAAGAAGGAAAAAAAGGAAGAAAAGGAAAAGGAGGAAGAAGAAGAAAAGGAAAAAAAGGAAGAAAAGGAAAAGGAAGAAGAAGAAGAAGACACCCCGACCCCGAGACCCCGACCACGACCCCGACCCCGACACCCCGACCCCCGACCCTCGACCCCGACACTCGACCCCTGCCCCGACCCGACCCGACACGGTACCTGGACCCCGACCCGCACCCGACACGACACCCCGACCCCGAGACCCCGACTGACCCCGAGACCCCGACCCGACACCCCGACCCGACCCCGACACCCCGACCCCAAGGCTGACCCGACACCCGACCCCGACACCTCACCCCCGAGCCTGACCCAACACCCCGACCCCGAGCCTGACCCGACACTCGACCCCGACACCACACCCCGACCTCAAACAACACCCGACACCGACACGGCACTACCCCGACACCCCACCTCAAACAACTCCTCCTCCCCCATTAATTATTTGATCTATTCCGATGAAACTTGATAGCTAGCTATATATGTGTCTTGAATCATCGATATCGTAACCAATATGTGTCTCCTGCTCGAAAAGCGTCATAGTTATAAATATGCATGCATTTGCATATTTATAACCTTGATTCTTCGAATTGTCCAACGCTATCCATGGACAACCTGAGTATGTGTAGATTGGGTTCGTTTTCCCATATGCTTTGCTGATCCGACGCATATATTTTGCCGATTGCCTCCTGTTGTTCTCCGGTACACATCCTCTCTGCTTATTGCGAGACGTATCGTGAGAACGGCGGGAGGTGCTGCCAAATTTTAAGGCCGGATCCGGAGCATAGCATGGGAAAATAAACCCAATCTACACATACACGGGTGGGATTAGGACCTATCATTACCTATTAGAGTGTAGGTTGCATGGACGTAATAAAATTGACAAAGTAGATCAACTGATGAATATATACATGGTGAATTACATATATAATTGTTGTGTGTCCAAGAGCTCTGAAAGTCAAGATGAGTGACCGTGCTTGGATGTATACCGTCACACCGGTCGTAACAAATGGAGCGCTGAATGGTTCACAAAAACTAAGGGTTTGTGCAAGCCGCATTTGCAAATGGCCAAAAGAAAACCTGGTGCCCTGTTTCCGGTAAGGCAATTGGGAAAAGAAGACAGAGGCTGAAATGGGCAAACACCTGCAGAAGAGTGGTTTTACGCCCGATTATATGGTGTGGACATTTCATGGTGAGTCTGCCCAACATGACCGAAGCTGAGGTGGATCGTCGCCGCACCGACGCAGCATGGTACCGGGATGGGAAACATGGTGCAAGGCTATGATGATGCTCGGGATTGGACGAGGAGATGGAGGAATCTGCAAAGGCCTTCAATGAAATGTTGGAGTCTTCAAACGTCCGCTCCACGAGCACACCGAGCTTTGTCGGTTGGATGTCATCTCACAAGTAATGGCTCAAGGCTCGGTTCAACTTGGGCAGAGAATGCTATGACGCAATTATGACAAGATTTGGACGCTTTCACCCAAAGGCCATGTAATGCCCGCAAACCTGTACCAGTCGAACAAAATCCTCCGCACTGAAGATGCCCTATGAGAAGATACATGCCTGTGAGAAAGGATGTGCCTTATTTAGGCTTGACTATGCGGACTTGAACTATTGTCCCATTTGCAAGTCTTCCAGGTATATTGTGGTAGACAACGGTATGGGTGAGAAGACACAGACCAAAATCCCCGTTAGTGTTCTTCGGTATATGCCAATCGTACCAAGACTTCAACGTCTTTTCATGGTCGAAGAGACGGCCAGATAGATGACATGGCACAAAACAGGCAAAAGAACCGAACTAGATGCAGATGGGAATCTGATGATGGTACACACATCGGATGGTGTTGCGTGGAAAAAGTTTGATGAATTACATGTTGACAAAGCGGCAGATCCGAGGCATCCTCGAGTCGGCATCAAGACGGATGGGTTCGGTGTGTTTGGTATGACGGCAGCCCAATACAGCTTGTTGGCCCGTATTTGTCTTTCCACTCAATCTCCCCGGACAGATTATGCAAAGAAAGAACATTTTCCGACGTTGATAATTCCAGGACCCAACTATCCGGGCAAAAATATGAATGTGTACATGCAGCCGCTTAAGGACGAATTGCAAGAAGCCTTGGATAATGGGTTCAAGACATACGACGCCTTTAGCAAACGGAACTTCATAATGCGTGTCTGGTACATGTACTCGACGCATGACTTGCCAGCGTATGCGCTTATTCGTTGGCTGGTGTGTGCATGGAAGGTTCCGTGCCCCACATGCAAGGGCGCTCTTGAGTCTCCCTGGCCTCAGGCCGGTCCCCCGTTTTCTAGCTTCCCCATGCATAGACAGGTCCCGGATCCTCGCCATAAGTTCAGGAAAGACAAGAAGAACTTCATCAGGGGTAGAGTTGTCAAAAACTCTGCACCACCTGCATTGACAGGCCAACAGACGCTGGATCGGTTAAACGCTCTCGAGCCAGATCCACGACGTCCAGGGTACTTCAAGGGGTATACTACTAAGCACGCGTGGATTCACTAATCATGCTTATGGTATCTGCCTTACTTCTTAGACCTCCTTTGCCCTCACTTCATCGACGTGATGCACAGTGATTAGATTATCGTCGAGGCACATTTTGGTTAATTGTTCGGCATAGATGGGAAGTCAAAGGATAATACTAAGGCTAGAGTCGATCTGGAGGCGCTATGTGATAGGCCGTTACAAAACATGAAAGAACCGAAAGGAAAGCAGAATCGGACGAAGCCAAAGGCATGGTTCAATCTTGGAAGGCCAGCTATGAGGGAAATTCTCTTGTGGGTGCAACAGCAGTTGATGTTCCCGATGGGTATGCAGCGAATCTAAAGAGGGGAGCGAATCTTGATAAACTGAAGATATTTGGTCTCAAGAGTCATGATTGGCACATATGGATTGAGCGGTAATGCGGTGATGTTATGCGTGGCTTCATCCACGAGGATGAATGGCTAATCTTGGCAGAACTCAGCTATTTCTTCCGTGTTCTTTGTGCGAAAGAACTATCGCCTGGCGTGCTAGAAGAAATGGAAGAGTTGGCGTCGGAGTTGATCTGCAAGTTAGAGAAGATCTTTCCACCGGGCTTCTTTAATCCAATGCAGCATTTGATTTTGCATCTCCCGACCGAGGCAAGATTGGGGGGGCCCGTGCAAAATCGTTGGTGCTACCCAACTAAGAGAATGCAGAAGACGCTTCGACAAAAATGTAAGAATAAACGTAGAATTGAAGCATCGATGGCTGAGGCATTCATCACAGAGGAGGCGGCAAACTTCGTAACAGCGCACTACGAAGCCAAAAATCGTCATTTGCATAATCCGAAGCCTCGGTACAATGCTGACGAGCCTAAAAAGGGTGGATCCAACCTCAGCCTATTCAAAGGGAATCTCGCACCAGCTAGTGTTTCACATCCAAGATATCTTTGAATAACGAAGAATGGCGGACCATTTCGTTGTATATCTTCAACAACCTGATAGAAGTGCGGCCAGACATCGAGTAAGTTCTCGGTACATTGTTTCGCAACTTCTATTTCCTTTGAACTACTCTTATTCCTGGATATGTCATACAGTCGATACGCCGCCATATTCTCGTATGGAGCGGAGATCCAAAAGGATTCCGTCAAGAGTATGAGCTTCTCGCAAAGCAAGGAGGTGGCTATCCGGTTTCATCTCTTGGTTCAAACAAACGGTAATTTTTATTAGACAATTTCATTTCATTCGCTAATTTGTGCATAATGCAACAATCCTTTCATATTAAACTTGTAGGCTAATTCAGAGTCTATGGACGAGACAAGTCGCTAATGGTTTTGACTATAAGGTCCGTTCATTTGACAAGTACGACATCAACGGGTATCGCTTTACGTACCTATGGCAAAGAGCTATCTATAGTCAATCGAAAGTCAACAAATTGTTGTGTATCCGCTATCGGCGAAGGAGGTACCGAGTATTATGGGAGAGTTGAAGCAATTTATGAACTTCTGTTCTATGGTGAAAACCCACCGAATGTCGTAGTCTTCAAATGTTATTGGTTTCAGCCGAAGGAGACTAGAAGGACTCATGAACATGTAGGGCTAGTTGAAATCAACCAAAGCACTCATTTAGATGTTCCTGATCTCTATATTATGGCTCAACAGGCGACCCAAGTATTCTATCTACCGTGGGCCTGCCAAACTAATCCAAATCTGAAAGGTTGGGACGTCGTTTACGAAGTGCCGCCACGTGCTAGACTATCTCCCCCAAAGGAAGAGGATTATGAACCTCACATTAACCTGCAGACATATGAAGGAGAATTCTTCCAAGAGACACGTCTTTCCAAAAGCGTTTCAAGAACCGCTATACTTCACCCCAAAACATTGAAGTAGACAGCGACAATGAATCCGACATCACCCCAGAGGAGGAACAAGAAGAGCCGGAACAAGAAGAGGTTACTGTTGCGGATGACCTGTCAATGCTTGACCGACTACGTCAAGGTGGCCTTGCACATGTTGATGCCAATGAACCCTATGAGCCCGTCATTGATTATAGTGATGATGATGATTATGCATTTATTGATGATACTGATCGAGATTATTAGTAGTGTCGTATTACATTTTTTTATGTTGTACTTGATGATGATACACTTAAGTGATACACATATTATTATTCATGTCGGTCTTTTTTTATGTTGTACTAATTTCGTTTACTGTTTGTCATGGCAGGTGTTGAAAGATGGTGGGCGCTGGTCGGGAGCGTGGTCGTGGGAGAGGAGGTAGGGTGACTGCTACGGCGCCTTCCTCGCCGCCACCCCCAGCTGTTTCACCCGAGCACGTGACTGCTAGGGTGGACTCGTCCCGAGGAGGAGGCTACACGGACTCGGGTCCACGAGCCTCGGTCCACGGGTCTTGGGCCTCGAAGTTCGCCCACGTGACCCGGAGGAGCACACGTCCGGATGGGGTACCTGGCCGGATCAGCCCGAGGAGCCGAGTGGCCATGCTGATGATGGCGGGGAGCCGACTGATCTTGAGGAGGAGGGGGGCACCGTCTACCAGCGTGGTGCTACACGGCTCCCGTCCGTGCCGGTGACCCGCGAGCAGAGGTGGTTGATTTTCCCTGATGGGGAGAGGTACGTAAGTGCATTTAATATTTTTGTACCTTGTGCATTCACGTTTTTTCAAATAACTAATGCGTTGGCCTTGTCATGCTGCAGAGGTTGGGACCACCATCATAGTGTCCGCCGCCCAACTCCGCCCTTGGAGTTCTTTGCCGCAAAGCTTCCCGCGGTTTGTCACGTTGCTCGGTGAGGGTCGGCTTCGAGCTTGGATTGAGCTGGGAGCACTACGTGGCTGCCCGCCCCGCCGGATGAGATTATCGACGGTGTCGTGTGCGACGAGGCGCATATGGTGATCGTAAAGTTCTGGTTAATTTCTCCTTTACACATTTAAAAATCTTCAACTAGCTAGTTATTAATTGTACTAATCAATATTGTCTCATTTGATTGCAGACATTCTACAGGTGTGAGGAGGGATACGAGGAGGACGCGGCACATGTTATCGAGAACGTCTGCAAGCGCCTACTCCAGAACTTACGGCACGAGGCTCGGGTGCAGGTTGTTCGAGACTACTACGCCTTGCGTGGTATCAAGAAGACCAAGCCGGCGTGCCGCGATAAGTTCCTGAGTAAGGAGCAGTACATGAAGGTAATTCTTGAGGCCTTCTCTACTTAAGTTCCTTCATTTAGTAATTCTTAGCCAGAAGCGCTCAAGTTTCTATTTGCTAACTTAGGCGCCTCCGAGATGGTGTGCGGATCGGATGGATTGTTGGGAGGTGTTGGTCGATGAGTTTCTATTTGCTACCGACACGAGCCACCCCGCTCCTACACCTCCTGGATCTTGGTAAGTTTATCTAGTGTTTTGCTTAACACATGCATAAAGACCTAGACTTAGCTTTATTTCCTCCAATGCTTACCATAATGACCTAGACTTAGCTTCTTCTCCTCCAAAATGACTTAATAAGCTTATCGACCTCCAAAACCATCCATTTTACCTAAGCTAGCTCTAAAACGATCTGTACTTTAGCTTACTTATGTCAAAAATTGCATAATTAGCTTAGTTAGCTCATAGACGATCCATTTTACCTAAGTTAGCTCTAAAATGACCCATTTTACCTAGGTTAGCTTATAAATGATCCAGTTCATCCAAGTTAGCTCAAAAATGACCCATTTCACCTAAATTAGCTCTTAAATGATCCATTTCACCAAGTTAGCTACAAAACGATCCATTTCACCTAAATTAGCTCTTAAATGATCCATTTCACCTAAGTTAGCTCAAAAGATCCATTTCAACTAAATTAGCTCAAAGCGATCCATTTCAACTAAGTTAGCTCATAAAAGATCCATTTCAACTAAATTAGCTCATAAATGATCCATTTCAACTAAGTTAGCTCATAAATGATCCATTTCACCTTAGCTAGCTCATAAACGACCCATTTCAACTTAGTTAGCTCATAAATGATCCATTTCACCTTAGCTAGCTCATAAACGACCCATTTCAACTTAGTTAGCTCATATATGATCCATTTCACGTAAGTTAGCTCATAAATGGCATACTCTTCTTGTTCTAGTCTTCTTCTTGTTCTACTCTTCTTGTTCTAGTCTTCTTCTTGTTCTACTCTTCTTGTTCTAACTTTCTTATTTTTCATTTTGCAGATTTCATTCACTTGACGAAAGCTTGCATAGATGGAGTGCTCCTTATCCCTTTCTCTGTTTCTTTTGTATCGTTGAACTATGCATGTATCGTTGGATGAAACTATTGTAATATATATGGTTGGATGCCTCTATGTTGAACTTGTTATGTATGATGGAACTATGCATGTAATATATATGTTTGGATGATGAAGTTATGTGTTGGATATCTTATATGTTTGCTCTGTAATGGCCTTTTGAAATATATCTATATATGTCATATATATTTGTGATGAAAATTGTTGGATTTAATAAAAACAGATAAAAGAGCGAATACTGAGGCTCTTTGCCGTCTGCCATCGACGGCATCGCTCTTTGCCGTCTTCCACGGACGGCAAAGAAGACACGTGGCATCTAGCTGTGCTTCCTGGAAGCTGACCCATTTGGTCACTTTGCCATCAGTGGCAGACGGCAAAGAACCTGCACTTTGCCATCCGTGGCAGACGGCAAAGAACCTGCACTTTGCCATCAGTGGCAGACGGCAAAGACACTAGAAATTTTGCCGTCAGCGGCGGACGGCAAAGGCCTGCCGTTAGACACTTAACGGACTGACGGCGCAATTATTGCCGTCCGCTCTCTTTGCCGTTCGTCCCCGGACGGCAAAGGGCCTTTGCCGTCACCGCCAGAAGCGGACGGCAAAGTAGCTGTTCATCGTAGCCTACGTTGCCGGAGCCTGTTGCCGTCCGCGGCTGACGGCAAAGGATTTTGCCGTCCGCCATTCATGCCTTTGCCGTCCGCCATGGCAGACGGCAAAGTAGCTGATTCCTGTAGTGTGCATAGCAGGTGGACCTGCACTCTTTATCGAGGGGGAGAACAAGGAGCCTGGGCCATACCTTTTGCAAATCTTTAACCCCAACTTGCTATAGTTCTTGGACCTGCGCTCGAACAGAGATGAGTACCTGCTCTTGCTCTCTGTCCAGGAGGCTGTCGGTGTGGAGGGGGACGAAACAAAGACCTTGGCCCTTGCCTCAAGCACTCACCCACAACTTTTACCACGTTGCTGCCTGGTGGGCTGGCCCATGGTTGCTGGAGAGAGAACAGTTGTTTTAGGCTGGCATAGTAACGATTTGCAAGTTACTTTTGGTACTTTCGGATGCAACACACAAGGACGATAACTATCTACTCGACGCGTCTTATGTCACCTCAACTCTCTCAATTCTGATAGATTGGGATTTTTTTCAAACACGTGGATAATGCTTACTAATCCATTCTGAAATGATATAGTACAGTGATATATAAATTGCCGACTGACAACTGCTACCACTGCTTGATACACTACATCAGGCAGTGAGCTTTTAGTAGGAAACAAAACTTCCAAGCTCCTAACAAGTGGAAACTTAAAAAGCAGTAAGATACAAATAGATTGTGTATGAGCCAACAAATCTCTAGGTCAATGACATCCGTCTCACTTAGCCACCCATGCAGACGTGATCGCTACGATTGCAGCGACTGGTGCAGTAGCCACTAAAGCCATCTGGAGTGCCTTGTTCATCCTCTTGAGCTTCCTTATCTCAGCGTTTGCCTCCTCGAGCTCTTCATAAACCTCGTCCAGCTTCTCCTCGCACCTCTCGTGACGAGTCTTGTGGTAGTTGGCAAGATCAATAGCAGCTTGTTAATGCTGGTTCGTGTACCTGTCGTGGTCACCCTCCCAGAGGTACACTTCGCAAAACCTGGCACCTGGTACTACAAAGATTCAGGTCTATTGCAACAAAATTGTTTGTCGCAATGCATGCCAATTTGTGGCGATAAGTACCTATTGCCACGAAACAATATTCGTTGGCAACCGTTGCGACTGGACGCATGGTAATAGGTTATTACCACAAAAAAGCAACTGTGGCAATAAAGTGAGCTATTGCAACAACCATGCAGGAAGTCGCCACATGTTTTGCCGTGGCAACACTCATCTGATGCCACATTTTGCTTTGTGGAGATAGCTTTAATGCAACATGTAACGAATCATGGCGACTGATAGCTCGTGGCGATAGACATTTGTGGCAACAACCTATGCCAACGACGCCGTTCCGTGGTGCAAACTATTCCGTGGCAATAGTCAATTGTGGCAATAAACTATGGCAACAATCCTTGTTTTCGTGGCATTAAGCATTTTGCCACGAACCGCTACACTTGTGGCATTAAGTTATGGCAACAAATATTCCAGTCATCGTAACAGGAAATTGCAACATACTAGTTTTGGTGGTGATAAATAAGTATCGCAACGCGTGAAATGTTTGTAGCGAGAAACTATTGCGACAATTTAAGTTTCCGTGGTGCTAACATGTGGCAACCAAAAGTGGGTTGTGGCAATAGCCTATTGCAACCTAAAAAAAATACAGGCATTCAATTACAATATTCAAAACCATACGTATAATATGTAGATTCATAAAATCATAATTCTGATAGCAAATATCCATCAAATGAAACTCAAATGTAATTTAGCCATCCTAATTAAGTGCCATAAAATGAATCTGCTTTCGATGGCCATTTCGAAGACTAAATTGTCCGTGATCTAGAGTCCAGTCGAGCTAGTTCTTTGGATCCTGCAATCAAGAAATCAAAAAATATATAGTTGAGTCCAACATAACATACGCCATACAATTATTCCATCCCCATTGTTAAAAAGAACTGCCGCCTGACTAATTGGAGTAATACTGTGTCAGCAAGCATGTAACTGAGGGATCAGAACAGTTTTACAAGTGTAAATGTCTAAAGCATAAGCACAAGTACATGTACTAAAATCTTCCACTATTGATTTAAGTTGTGGCTCGATCTCTAGTTTCCTTTAAGTTCATGTCCCTAGCTAGCACATACTCATTTTTTAAGTTGCGACTCGATGCAACAACAATGCATGGTGAAAGAGAAGAAGAAGCTAGCTAATTATGAAGGACAATGACATGCTCACTTGAAAGTGGACCATGCGTTTCAGTTTCTTTGTTTTCAACATTTTAGACGTGCTTTGTCCTAAAAACGGAAAGAGCAATTATAGGTGCGGTAACCACTGTCAATTGTTTTGGATTCATGCAAAAAAAAAGTCCGGGCAAACATAGAACCACACCTCATGGTGAAAAGTAAACATATTGCATGTCAAAAGACAAAGTTGTACTGGAGGAGCGTCAATTAATTTGGATCGGACGGAGCAGATTGAATGTTACCTTGAACTTATCCACAGAACCAGCTTCTGCTTAAGCCTCAACTGCTTTGGAGGCAGGTTCTTGTAGACCAAGGACCGGGCAATGAGGGTCGTCAACACCTGCATGGTAATCGATAAATGAAGCTCCAGCAGCAAGAAAAATGCTCAATTAACATTAAATTTTAAACGAAGGGTTAACAACAGTTCTGGCTCAACCATAATATCATAAAACAAAAATATATACTGTAGACTGGAAGCCCAGCCCTGACAAGTGCTCATTGAACTCAGAAAAGAGAAGTGAGAGACTTTTGAATATGTTGGGTCATGCAATAACTATTGGACAAAGCAGAAGCACTCAATAAGAAATATGATTGGTTTTACCATTTAGGAGGAGTGGATGTGGTGCAATCAGAGGAACTGAGTAGGGAGCATCAAACTGTGAAGCCATAGCATGTGCTATCTTGTCCCAAACCTGGTAAAAATATGTCAATACACGATTGTGAAACATTTACAATGGAACAATCAGAAATAAATGTCAAATAAATCAGATAGTCACCTTTTTTACAACCTCTGCATCTATTTCACTCTTCCTGAATCAATTCTTGCTTCTACAGGAAAGACAAAACGATATATTTCAGTTGTGATCTATATTTTTCAATGGTGTGTGCCCAATCTTAAAGAGGATGCATGGTTTCTAACCTTCAAATTAAGGCTTAATGCTCTCAACTCTAGCTTGTCACATGTCATTATCTATTGCCCGTTGAAATCCCTCTAGCAACCACAAAGAGCATGCTTTACTTACATGGGACAAATCACAAAACTATGTGTACCCATATCGATAAATTACTGTTGTGTGTACCAGAACACCAATTATTGGAACAACAACACTGAACCGTGTATCCACAATAGCAGGAAACCATGCATGCATTCCTGTATTCAGCTACAAATAAAAAGGATAAATTTTCTAAAAGTGAAATCTATGTAATAATTCAGTATCATGATGCAATCATGATCTATGATACCTCTGAGTGATTCACCACTAATCCCTATCCTAGAGGGATCGACATCGTCCCTTGCACTAAGATAATCTCCAAGCTTTATCAAGTCCCACACCTGCACATGTTCCTCACTGAGTATCGCAAAAAAACAGGTCCAACATGTTTTGAACTATGATATACCAGGTCATACAGTAGAAGACAATCATAACGAGAGAACCAAACCAAAAGAATAAATCCAGAATTCAACTGAAGTGCCAGCCCAGATAGTGTAGTTATGGCACCAGTACAGCTGGACTAACACCAACAACAGTGGTAATCCAGAGCTAATACTTAATCAGAAATAATTCCAATGCAATCCCTTGTTAACCTACCCAAGCTGCCTCTGCACGGCCACTCTGTAACTCTTCAAGATATCACCCCACTATGTGCTAGCTTTGATTCCTTTCGGAGGGTTCAAGAAAAGATTCACATACATCTCTCATCATTTTAAGTGCAGCTGGCTTATCAGTCACATTATTAAAACCTAATTTCTCAATGAGCTGCTACAAAGACAACACGCCGGCAATAGCTGATATTCTTCATAGCATTGTTGCTTCACAAATAAAAGTAATACTGTTAGTCTTTGGTTTGATTAGTAGTCATACACATACAGTTGTAGAATTATGTAGAGCAGATGTGAATACTAACATCTCATATTGAACTCCTCGTGGCCTTCTAGCTCTGGGTGTCATCATCACGATCAACCATCGTCTTCATCATCTGACATCTTCACAATAAAATCAGAGTAAGAAACAATGTAGTCATGAACTACATTATGCGTAAATTATCAAAAACAAGAGATTCTACATTAGCAGTGCATGGCTCCTCCACGTTTAAAGGAGGAAAGCCAGACTTCTATCTTAGGGGGAGCCAGTCGATGCCCGCTGGCTCGACTTCGCCGCACGTAGGTGCCGCCAAGGGAGGGCGCACTGGCTGGGGTTCGCGGTGGGCAGCACGGGGGCCGGGGTGCTGCCGAGGGATGCCGCCCTGTGATGCAGTGGACGAGGCGAGCGGGCGGGGCGGCGCTCGTGAGTCTCGGGCAGCGGACGAGGGGTGGCGGCCGCGAGCCGGGGTCTCCGGCAGCGGGCGAGGGCGACGGCCTTTGGCAGCGGGAGGTAGGACCAGATGGCAGGGCGAGCGGGCGGGTCGCTGGTCTCGGCAGCCGACGGGCAGGCGGGCGGAGCGGCAAGGCCGAGGACGGAGACGCTGCCCGCCGGGCGGGCACGGAGGAGAGGGAGGAGGGCGAGATCGAGGACGATGACTCCTCATCGGCGGCACTACGCGCGCGCTGGGCAACGGGCGCACCACGGACGACGCTAGGATTTCTGGATGTTCTAGGATGGGAGGAGATCGGGAGAAAAACCTGAACCAGGGACGAGAGCTCCAGATCCAATCGCCGATGAAGACGCCGTGTGATTTGGTTTAGAATAGTATAATTGTGGGTAGTTAGGAAGGGTCTTTAGCGGCAAGATAAATAGACTATTTTTGGTGGGAAAACAAAATATTGGCGTAAACTACAGTAAACCAAAATTATATGGTGGGAAAGTAATTTTTTTTGGAGGGAACGTTTAGGATAATGAAATAAATTGGAAAATTAATATTTCAAAGCAATATGAGATATATATGCCGCTAAATCGTCTCACGACCGTCATCTTCCCTCCGAACTAGATCGGGAGATTCTCGATGAAATCGCCCCACGCCTGTCATCTTTCCTAAGTCCGTGGTAGGCGGCATGTGGGAAGCTCGCATCCATGGCCGGTGGAGAGGCTCGAGCTCGCGGGCGAAGGTCGGGAAGAGGGACAACGGAACTGCTTGGTTGGCATCGAGAATGGAGGAAGCGGGCGACATGAGCCATGGCCGACCAGGAGCGGCGTGCAAGGTCAGAGGGGCGGCTCGGCGGCTGGGGCTTGCCGCCCGGGTCAGGACGACACGAGTTGCAACCTGGTAGGGGAGGTCGTCGCGCGGAAGTAGGGGTCGCGGCCGGTGCTAGCGTGTTGTCGCCGGACGACCTGGTTGTAGGTACAACCTGGTTTGCACCACAATTTCGAAAATCATTTCAGAAAGCAGCAAAAACTTGACCAGTTTTGAACTACAACTCACGGAAACCTCATGTGGCCCTCACTTTAAAACTACTAGGTTATACTCTTGCCTTGGAAAAAAAGTACAAATGGGATGTGTTGATGAGACGGTTGATCTATGTCAGTCTCGATCTTATATTTTGATCTTGAGATGAGGTGATCTCAACATCTTTCATCTTACCGGAGAGTCCGTGGAGGGTTGCTCTATAGAAACGTATAGGTTAGAAGGATGTGGTCAAGTAATTTAGGTAGACTAAAACTTAGACTGGTCTGAATCTTATAGTATATAGTCCACCCGTCACCTAATGCTTATGTTTTTGACATTTTCGAGGTCTAACTCGTCCAAATTAATTCGTTCCTTTATACCTTTTATTCAATGTTTGTACTCAGCGACCTACTCTTGTTGTCCAGGAACGCATTTAGATTTTTGTTACTTTTTCGGACTTAATTTAATTTTTGAGAAGCTATATTTTTGTGTGTATGGAGTGATACATTATGGAATTAGTGAAAAAGATTTAAAAAACTACTCGCTCCGTTCCATAATGTAAGTGTCAAAAAACGTCTTACATTATGGGACGGAGGGAGTATATGCATAATATGATCAACCGTATGGGAGTATGCTAAACACATACACCTAAAGGAAATTTTTTTGTTAAGGACACTATCATTAGGAGAAATTTTTTTATGAGAAATCGTAAGATGCATGCATGGAGTAAGTCTGTATACGGTGCTTCCTTTTAACTGATGGTGCAGTTAGTAAGCCTTTCTTTCCTTCCTAGCTTCTCTTTTCTAATTGCGAGACGACTTCTTAACAGCTAGGAAAGTCAAGGACGTATATAAATTGGATCGATGGGATGTAAGGAGGCGATGTTGGACTTTAAGAGGAGAATTGACCTTCACTATTGCACACAACATGACCTAGCTCGGCTGGCTGCGTCATTATTCTTGAACAAGTGGTTCCGAGTTCGAATCTGGATGCCTGCACTTAGTTTTGTTGGGCCCGATTTATTGGCCAACCATAGCGTACACATCTATTTTTGCTGGGCTCGTCTCGGCCCGATTTATTGGGCCTTCCTGAACAGGAGGTTCCGACTTCCTGCACTTAATTTTGTTGGGCCCGATTTATTGGACAACCGCAGCATACACACATATTTTTGCTGGGCTCGTCTCGGCCCGATTTATTGGGCCACCGCAGCACACGCATGAAGCTTTAATTTTAGAGGAATGAACAATCAGACATGCACATTATTTTAGTACCATCTACGATTTTAGTGGCTTGAGGACGAACGAAAAACAGAAGCAATAACCCCTTTATTAATAGAGATAGGTATACATATACTCCCTCCGTCTCATAATATAAGAGCGTTCTTGATACTGTATCAAGAACGCTCTTATATTATGAGACGGAGGGAGTAGATTCCTATCAAGAAAGTGTGTTCTGTCCATTTATTTTAATTAATCCTTAAAACTTAATTGAAATTGGTGCAGCTAAAATATATTTTAATTACTCCTTAAAGCTTGTAAAAATCATAACTTAATATCTATAAATTTGAATAATATATTTTCCTGCCGTGTAACTTGCAACGTCCCACTAATGTTGCAATATATTTCCAAATATTACCACAAATAGTTATTCTCTTGAAATACCTAGTCTCTATTACGACAAAATGGCTGTCTCAAGAACGGGATTTGTTTGTCGCAATATCGCTACCATATTGCAACGCCGAATCAGTTTGTTGCAATAGTTAGCCACTTTTTTGCAACAATATCTGTAACTAATGCAACGTCACGCCGATGTTGCAATATCTTTTTGGATATTGCCACAAATAGTTATTCTGTTGAAATACCTAGTCTCTATTACAACAAAATGACTACCCTCACGCAACGAAATTTGTTTGTCGCAATAACGCTACCATATTGCAACGCCGATACAGTTTATTGCAAAATGTGGCATGTATTGCAACAAAGTTTGTATTTATCGCGACGAAACTAAGTTATGGCTATATGTGTGGCCTATTACCACAACCGGAGAATTTGTGGTAATATTGCGTTTTACTGCAACAAAACGTAGTTGTAGCAATAAATTTTGTTGCAATAGACTGGAATCCTTGTAGTACGTCCAACTATTGTGCCGCGATCTCCCTGTTCAGGCTAACAGGTGTTGTTCCCGCCGCCTTATTCAGCTCTATCGCCCTGTGCACAGGAGTGCATATTATGTCAAGCCCTGAGCCTGCAATGCACATTTTCCCAACATCAGCATGATCCAAATACAGCATCACACAGTGTTTTAGTATTATTCATTGCATGTTCTACCACCTTGGAGTTCATTTTACCATCTGTTGATGCAGGTGTTGTGTTAGTTGATGGCACGGAGCTCAGACTGCAACTATCGATGAGCATGTTAGGTACAGGAATATTGAAAGGTGACTGGCGAGGTATCGTACATCCAATGGGACAAAATCAATTTACCTTCTGGTGTCAATGCTCCACTGAAATCATCCATCAGGTCTTTGCTCCTAAAACCTGTGAAATCTATTTTGAATCTGCTTGGACCGGCCTGGGCAGTGTGATGCTGAATGTGGAACGGTTGTTGAGTTTTAGCCACAACTGACAATTACCTTCCGATGACAGGACTGGCTCAACATTGTCTATTCCGAGGTCATATGAGGGAACCTCTGTGTTAAGCGCTGCATTAGGGCCATATACCCATTGCCTACCATCTGCTGATTTGGCCTGGATTGGCATTTGTTCATGCACCACAGTTGTCATTGGTTACTTCATTGTCTTGGTTCTGCCGCGACCAGTCCTTCCAGATTCTTAATCACCGAGTCGGATCCTCCTCTGTCTCTTCGACCCTTGCTCTTTTCGGGAACCACCTGTTGATTGTCATTTGACCTATGGCTAGGATTACCAGCATCTACATTCCGATTATCTCAGTATTCGCAGGACAAATGGCGAACGTGGTGAAAATGGCGACTCTTCTCCGGACTCTCTGGTGAGACATTATCACCTGTATCGTCAATACAAAGGTATCAATCACAAGCGCAGCATATGATTCATCAAGTCTTGGTCCATGTAATTTTGGTCATATTCATAGCATAACTCGTTTACCTTGGTAGTCTTGTTCCCTTGGCATTTTGTTGTTCTCGCTGCATAGTTTCGATATTTCATCAATATCTGCAAGAATCTTAGAGGTCTCTTCTTCAATGAAAATTTCAGTCTCCTCACAACACCATCCCACCCATCCGCGTGCTTTTTGTTTATCTTGGCCCTTTCTTAGACGCCGCACCGCAAGCGCTGCTCGGCATCTAGATGAATATTGGCCCACCTTTTCCACAAGTATAGTAACAATCTGATATTACACAAAACGGAAATCAGCACTGAATTTACATCATGCAGCATTCGAACACACTAGCACGTAGGTCAATATGTATATTGCGATAACTTTAGTACCTCCTCGATCATCGGTGCTCTCGATATCCGCTTGACCCGGCTCCGTATCAGCAATCTTGCTAATGAAGGACATTGAAGCTCTGTTCCTGCTATAGCATTAATCGTAGCGCCGCCTCGGGTGAACAACAAATATTTACTGCAAGTTAGTCGTAAACATAATGCAAAGATAACATCTGAAAAACAACCAAAATGAGTAGGGTCAACGTTTAGGACTGTACCAAAAGTAGTCCGTATATAACAATATCTGCATTTTTTTCCTGTGCTTGTGTCCTTTTCAATAACCATGTTAATCTTTTTCTGATCATAGACCTTGCATCTTGGGAAGACGTCGTGTGGTAGGTTCTCGTCCTCAAGATCAAGATTGTCCAGATAGAACACCTGTGGCATTATTTATCTACAATATTAGTCATCACATATGCATCTTCATATGCACAAGACTAAAACCAGCTTAGTTTACCCATACCTGAATGAAGAAAGTGCAACCAGAAATGTTTGATTTAACTTTGCCCCCAAGGAGCTCTGACTTGACCCTCCCAAATGATAGAGCACTTCCTCCGGACATACTTACCCCGGCTTGTACATGTGTATGAGATCGGGGTGTGCAGACCTCCCGATTCCGTCAGGAAGTAGTTGTGCTTCAACGGTGGCGCGAGAACATATGTAACTGCACATATAACATAGGCAACCTTGAAAGCATCAGATTCTGCCTTGGTCATTGCCCCACCATATTCTTTCTACACAATTTCCTCAATCACTGAAATCCTTGTTTCACTGCTGCTTATCCCTAGTGTTTGCCTAACTGAAGATAATACATGGGGTGCCGGAGTCTTGTTTATAGTTGCTCCTCTCCGTGCTCACCTAGAACCCTCTCAACGCCTTTGTCATCAAATGGAGTGTCCTTCTACCATCCACAATTATTGTCAAGCCTTTTCATCAACCTTGCCGAGAACCCACATTTGCTTTGGTGCCTATTGGTCTGGTAATTTTCGGCAGATGCATTAGACCACCTAATTTCATCTCCTCAACAAGCCTTTTTTCTCATCCGACAAACCATCATTCAGCTTCTTAAACCTCTTCACGCTGCCCTCGGAGTTTATCGCACATGTTCCCCCTTTTTTCCCCTTTCCGCAACTGGCCGACTCAGATTCATCATGTTTTGGACCCGCTTCAAGAGTTGGGTACGCATCAAATGCATCTAAGTCATCTTCATCCGATTCTGGTACATTGATCCCGACGAGTCCGAGGCCATGACCTATAAGCGAAAATATAAGCATGAGAATTAATTCATAACTCTTCAAAATGAAGGTAATCGCATGATGCCACAGACCCTAAAGTTTAATTCAGGCCAAAACATCTTAATGTAATAACAAATGCATAATCATCCTTCATGAACAACTCATTTACCGTGGTTTGTATAACCTTGATGGTCAACAATGGTAAGTGGCGGCTCAATTCATATTCAAAATGTTGGTTTAAGTTCGAATTGCGTGAGCACCTTACTCTACCACACTTTAGAAAGTATGACCCCAATGTTATTCCCCAACAGCTATGCCTGAAGCAAATTAGCGCTAGTTGTACGAGCATGTACTATGGACTGTTAAATGGGGCTGGTTTACGTATCAGGAGTGTAGCCATCGAGAATTGAAGATCCATGCACAACTAAACAACCCTTATTGAAATAACCCGCAGAAACACCCTGGACCACCTTAGTTTGGGTAGCAAAAAGTAACGGATAAACATAGATTCAGACTCTGCTGCCCTAACTGATGCACTAGTAGGGGGGGGGGGGGAATCAGCTTCCTTAAATTCATGCGTTTCAAAAAGATCCAGCTAGGATGAACTGCAAAGAACGACTAGCTGGTAGGTGGGAAATTGAAGATTCATGCACATTTAAACGCCCCTTCATGAAATAACTCACATAAAACACCTTGGAATACCTTAGTTTGGATGGTAAAAGTAATGTAAAAGGTAGGTTCGTATAATCGCTGCCCTAACTGAAACACTATTAGGTGGGGAAACAGTAAACATAGATTCATGCATTTCCAAATAATCTAGCTAGGATGAACTGCGAAGAACAGCGAGCTGGTTCCACCCAAACTTGGGGTGTAAACCCAATCGTTATAACACGCTCAGACCAATTTCTTCTCTCATGAGCGGGGGCTAACATGCATAGCAGGTGGACATGCACTCTTTATCGAGGGGGAGAACAAGGAGCCTGGGCCATACCTTTTGCAAATCTTTATCCCCAACTTGCTATAGTTCTTGGACCTGCGCTCGAACAGAGAGATGAGTAGTTGCTCTTGCTCTCTGTCCAGGAGGCTGTCGGTGTGGAGGGGGACGAAACAAAGACGTTGGCCCTTGCCCCAAGCACTCACCCACAACTTTTACCACGTTGCTGCCTGGTGGGCTGGCCCACGGCTGCTGGAGAGACAACAGTTGTTTTAGGCTGGCATAGTAACGATTTGCAAGTTACTTTTGGTACTTTCGGATGCAGCACACAAGGACGATAACTATCTACTTGACGCGTCTTATGTCACCTCAACTCTCTCAATTCTGATAGATTGGGATTTTTTTCAAACACGTGGATAATGCTTACTAATCCATTACGAAATGATATAGTATGTTGATATATAAATTGCCGACTGACAACTGCTACCACTGCTTGATACACTACATCAGGCAGTGAGCTTTTAGTAGGAAACAAAACTTCCAAGCTCCTAACAAGTGGAAACTTAAAAAGCAGTAAGATACAAATAGATTGTGTATGAGCCAACAAATCTCTAGGTCAATGACATCCGTCTCACTTAGCCACCCATGCGGGCGTGATCGCTACGATTGCAGCGACTGGTGCAGTAGCCACTAAAGCCATCTGGAGTGCCTTGTTCATCCTCTTGAGCTTCCTTATCTCAGCGTTTGCCTCCTCGAGTTCTTCATAAACCTCGTCCAGCTTCTCCTCGCACCTCTCGTGACGAGTCTTGTGGTAGTTGGCAAGATCAACAGCAACTTGTTAATGCTGGTTCGTGTACCTGTCGAGGTCACCCTCCCAGAGGTACACTTCGCAAAACCTGGCACCTGGTACCTGCACACACACGATACAAGGGATAGAGGAAATGGTGTTAGAGAAAAAGGGTCGATATGTGCACAGATGGAGACTATATTTACCAAAAGCTCACATTGTAATTGACACAGTTCAGATAGAACTTGTCGCGCCTAGCCACTGAGGATCCACTGCGCCTTGCGCATTGCCTGCCACACGCACAGTGCAACCTGTGGAAGGTCTGCACGTTGGCCATCCCACTGCTTCCCGTGCACTAGGAGAATGGATCATGGGTGGAAGCAGGTTCTTTACAGAATTGATGCGAGTTCGTTGCCAAGTGTTGTCTTTCCCACGGAGCTCACACCCCTTTTTGTAGAGAACCTTGTGTACCCGTACATTAATTTTCCCATTACTCCTGCTCCTAACACGCGCAGGAGCCAACTGTGTAGTCATTTATCTGTCAGGCTGCATCGCACTGTTCACGCCACTTCGCCAGCAGTGCATGTCCAATCCCAGCTTTATGCGCGTCTTTGTCTTGGCACTCCGGGAGGGAGTGATTCCTGCATGTGCTTCTGGCCTGAATCTCTCACTTTGGATGGAGCTCACGGGTGTGCTTCGCATTGCAGGGGAAGCTAGCAAACCATCAGCGTCAAATATAACAAGTTAATTGGATCATTCATAATCAGTGTGGCCGATGATGAGTCAATAACACACAAGTCTCGTAGCGAAGGCTCTAAATAACAGTGTTAAGTTCTGTGGCCGCTGACAAGAAAGTTCTTTAAATTTTGTTAAGTTCTGCGGCTGGCAACAAGAAAGTTCTTTAGAATCTGTTAAGACCTCATGCCCAATTGGCTCCCTGGTAGCCACATGTGGCCTACAGTAGCCTATATTAGCCACGTGCCTGCTCCCATTGTGTTTACATTGGATTCCATCCATGCATGAGAGGTGGATAGGTGCCTCCTCCCCCGGTAGATGCCTCCCTTGGCCACCCTTCTGCCGCACCATGCGTCTCAGCTCTGTGACTCTTGACTGATGTGCACATCGCCATGCCTTGGCCGTACTGGGCCGCGCCACGCAGGTACTAGTACGCTGCGCATGGGCATTAGTATAAGGTGGCGTGCCCCTCCACCCTCATAGCTTCATCTATGTCATCGCAAATCGACCCAACTCTACCCCTGAGCTGTTCATCGGCAAATCAATTATGAATCCGCGCCCCAACTCATCTGGTACATCGTCCATCAATGTAAGCCAATGTCGCATCTAATCTTGTGGTGGTGTTCAAAGTAGGATGCTTAATATCTTATATAATCTCTGCTCCCCAACTCCACAGACCGCTCCATCGTCTCTAAGGCCCCTAACTATTAAGATGTTGCTTGATTCTTTCTTCGAGGACACTGAACGCTATCGATTGATCATCGACGGCATGCCAGTGTCATCGGTAGAATCACACACACACATATTTAGCGTCATGTAATCTTCTGAACTATTTCTGAATTAAATTCAGGTGGATATGATAGGCATGGTCAGAAACAAATCACTCAGCATGGATCACTGCACGTTCGACCTATATGATGGCACTGGGTCCGTTAATGTATACTTCTGGTAAGATATTAATCAAGCCACGTTGCTTACAGACACCTAGTGGGGTAACCAGTTTGTAGAATGCAAATATTAAAGACATGATTTGACCATCCTCGTTGACACCAGGTTTGATGGTCGTCAAGAGTCCAAGGATGCTTGGTCGTTCAAGTCAGCACATATTTTTCATTTTTAACACCTTCGGTTGTTCCATTGCAGTTATTTCACATCATACCTTTTCACTCATTTTCTTCGTACAAACAGCGAAGGCATGTATGTCCGTGTTGTTGGGAGGGCTACCAGTTTGGAGCAATTTTTCCAAATCAAAGCCTACATGGTCAGGTGAATGATCTAGTTGTTAGTCTCCAAGTTTCCAAAATGCATGAATTTTTCATTATCAGTGTGCTTGATTGCATATTATCTTCAATTTCTATATGCCAGGACCGTAAAGAACTTCAATGATATAACCCATCACTTTATCTACTGCATCAAGGCCCATATCGATATTTCTAAGCAGAGCAGACTAAAGGTTTGAGGTGCTAAAATCATCTTGATTATTATTCCATCGTCTCTAACTAAAAAACTGTGTATATTAAGCTTCAGGAAAATTCCGTTGCCACCCCGTCAGCATCAACCGTCATGCCAAGGTATCAGATTGCTCCGAGCCAGATACCAGAAGATTGCAGCCTTGAGGACAAGATATTTTCCATTTTGCGTGACCCAACATACCGGTGAGCACGCCGACCCCCCCTCCCCATCCGCTATTACCCCGTACTTCAATAAAGTTCTGCGCATTAACAATATAAAGTTCTGTATGCAGTGACATGGATCATCGGGTAAGTCTAAAGTGCTTCAAGAGCGCACTGGGCGCAGGTCAAGACGATATCATGTAATGAAAAATTCCAAATGTTTTTTTGAAAACATGCCAAATGTCATTGCTGAATACTTGCCTGCTAAAAGTGACTCGGGCGGTGATGCTTGTTATTTCATTTTCAGGAAAGTAATAACAGAGCAAATCCGACTCGGTGAGATGTACACTACTATCGATGAACGCCATTTCAAGTCTTCAAACTGAAGACGTTCATTGTATCGTCGCAATGCTATGGGTGATACTTCATTTTGTCACCAGCCCCAACGCCCCCCTTGTAGATCTGCTGGGTTCAGTCTAATTAAGCCCATATTATTTTGTAATAATAATTATCAACTCAGTGCTATTATCTTGCTAGGGCTATCTGTACCCCATTGGGAAGGATTATTTATGCACTTCATTGCTCCACATGTTTGTGTAAAGATGTAATCCCACTCCTTGATTACTCTGGTTCTAGAGATAGTGCTACTATTCCCTACTCATTGCTCGCTCCCCCATTTCCAACACACAGCCACGCTACCAACTCCTGTTCACTCCTGTTTCCTCTCCATTCACCTTCTGTTCCCTCCTGTTTCCTCTCCATCCAGCTACCAACTCCCGGACACCCTCGCTTGTTCATGTCCAGCATCATTCCCACATCGGTTCTTGACAATGACAACCTTCTGGTAGAAATCCTTACCAGGCTATCATACACCCGTTCACTTATCCGCATCTCAGCTATTAATCCCCAATGGATGTCTGTATCTAGATCTCAATCTTTCCTTCAGGCGTATTCTCGTCACAATCGCCCGGCAGTGCTCGGATTCTTGGCAGAGTTCGAGCATGGTTACAGTCTCCATTTTCGTGTCATGGATGCATTAGCTTTTCAAGGTAAGTTGACTAGAGCTCTGCTTCGTTCCTGTATAGATGATTATTCCCTATCACGGAAACGCATACTAGCATCTGAATCTGGTGAGCTGCTAGTAAGTATTATCAACCCTCCCTTCGTTTCGTCTGAAACGGGCGAGACTGTCGTCGATGGCTACTACACCTTGTTCCCTAGCTCGTTTCCATCAGTATACTACTTTGTTGTGTCTCGTATCCCTCGAGTCCCTCGCATGCATGTCCAGCACACCCCAAACTTTTACGGCCAATTTGGCATTCTGCCAGCAGCCGGCCAGACCGGGTTCTCTTTCTTTGTCAAGGACGCAGCCGACCCTTTTTTGAAAACTTACGATGGTATTAAATTCAGGTCCAAATCTGATTTCCACGTACATGTATGTGTTTTCAGAGATGGGGTTTGGTCAAGATTTGTGTCGGCTCCTTTTGAATATCGTTCTCCTTGCATCTTTCACTTAGATCCTTACTCCGTTTTAGCCGGGAGCTCATTATACATGATGTATGTCGTGGGCATGATAGTCTGTTTCGACATTCCTAGCTCTACGTTCATTGTTATCCATCTACCAATATCAGCCAGGTCCTGTTTCGACTACAGTGTTTCCCTAAACGAGTCTGGCATCTTGTCTCTTGTTAACTGTTCCCATGGCTTGCTCAATACGTGGCTGCTTCAACTAGTAGACGGCCGCTTGCAGTGGAGCTGTTGCTCAAGATTATATTTAGTAAAGGCATTTTCTAGCAGGGGTGGACCTACCATATGGCAGTCTGCGTTTGGCATGGAGTACGGGGAGGTTGGCCCTGGTGATTTCTACTCCGTTCAGATCAGATCAGCCAGCAAGTACTCATCAGTTGTTCTGCTAACCTTCGCATTCGACCATGGCATGTTTGTCGTGGACACTGTTAATGACACTGTTAATGAGGTTCACTGGTTGCCCGAGGATGGAAACATGAGGCAAGCATTCCCCTTGACAGAGCGTTGACCACCGACTTTCCGTGACTGAAGACTCCGCCACTGTTTGTTCAGCAACTATCATGGTCCAACCATTATGTTGTGTATGTAATGGGATCCTTGTGTCCATGATACTATTTGTATTGCATTTGTAATGGACTCGGTGTGTCCATGAGACTATGATTTTGCATTCCCCCCTGTTTGTAACAGATGAACAATTGAGGAACCATAATCTATGTATCGGTTTATAACTTCGCCTCATATATAATTTAGGTCATTTTATATTTCGTCAATGTGGATCATAATGGCTTCCTGCTATCTAAAGTCATCCTTCTCGAACTACATGAGTAATAGTTGTGTTGAACAGAAAATCATGTGCCGTTTTGATGAACTTCCTTCGTTTTGGTCAAAACAAGCACCGAGCCGGCCGAAGTTGAGATACATGTGCATTGATATCATTTGCTAGAGTCTTTCATCTTGATTACTAAAACCGGGCCGGAGTTAAAATATATGTGCATTGCCATCGATTGCTAAAGACATTTGGTTTGGTTGAAACAAGCACCAGTCGTGGGCGTGTCAAGTACTATAGCCCGCCTAAGTTGAGATACATGTGCATTGATGTCATTTGCTAGAGTCTTTCATTTTGAATAACACGAACACCATGCATGAGCGTGTAAAGTACTATAGTCGGGGGCAACGCGAAAGAATCGCGTGTTTCCTTGGATCACATGATAAACTACTTCACCTAGAATCACACAAGCATTAATCATTTGTGGGTAAAGTACTATTGCCGAGACTTTAGTAAAAGTATTATGAATTTCCTTAAATCACACGTTAAAGTCCTTCATCCCGGCTGGAATGAGCACCATTGACCGGGTACTAAAGTTCTATTTTCGGGCCTTGTAACAGTAACAGGGCGGGGGAAAAAATGCCGCATCACCAACTAAAGCATGAATCTTCATCAAAATCTCATTAGTAATAGCCACATTACCGGCACAACTATGCTAATGTGACATCAAGATCGACCGCTAAAGTTCTTCATTCAGAACGACACGAGCACAGGTCACGCGGATGTAAAGTATTATAACCGTCCCGAAATTATCATACGTACGCATTGTTATCATTTTATAAAGCCCTTCGTTTCGATTAGAAGGAGCACCAGTCATGTGTGTGTAAAGCACTATTGTCGGGGGCGAAATTAACATACACGCAAGGCCGGTATCGATTACTAAAGTCCTTCCTTGCTAATTAAACGAGCACCGGTCGTGGGCGTGTAAAGTACTATAGCCGTCCGAGATTGAAATACGTGTGCATTGATATCATTTGCTGAAGTCTTTCATTTTGAATAACACAAACACCGCGCATGAGTGTGTAGAGTAATATAGCCGGGGCAAAGTGAAAGGATCATGTGTTTCCTTGGATCGCACGCTAAAGTATTTCACCCCGAATCACATGAGCACTAGTCATCATGCATTTCCTTGATCACACACTAAAGTCCTTCATCCCGAATTGCATGAGCACCAGTGACCGGTTACTAAAGTACTATTTCCGGGCCTAAAACCGGGTCGGAGTTAAGATATATGTGCATTGCCATTAAGTGCCAAAGTCCTTCGTTTTGGTTAAAACAGGCCGAATCCGGCCCGGTTTTAGGCCCGAAAATAGTACTTTAGTAAACGGTCCCTGGTGCGCATGCAATTCGGGATGAAGGATTTTAGTGTTTGATCAAGGAAATGCACGATGACTGGTGCTCGTGTGATTCGTTAATGTTACAAGGCTCCAATATATAGTTCACTACTCATAGATGAATAGCTCTCATGTGAATCGAGTTGAAGAAGTTGATATCAATGCGCGTGTATCATAACCTCTGCCCGGGCTATTCACACACACGACCAGTGCTCGTTTCATTAAAAAACAAGGACTTTAGTACTTGATACCGATGCACATATATGTTAACTTTGCGCTCGACGATAGTACTTTACGCACGCATGACCGGTGCTCTTTTTAATCGAAATGAAGTACTTTACCACATGATATCAGTGCACATGCATGATAACTTCGGGCTGGTTATAGTACTTTACACCCGCGTGACCGGTGCTCATGACATTCTGATTGAAGGACTTTAGCAGTCGATGTCGGTGTCACCGAAGCATAGTCGTGGCGGTAATGTGGCTTGTACTAATGAGATTTTAATGAAATGCATGCTTGTGTCGGTGTTGCGGCATATTTTGTTTCCCGCCCCGTTAATGCTACAAGGCCAGAAAATAATACTTTAGTAACCGGTCACTCAGCGTGTGATTCAATAAATGCACGATACTTTTACTAAGCTCTCGGCAGTAGTACTTTACCCACCGATGACTAGTGCTCGTGTGACTCGAGGTGAAGAACTTTATCATGCGATCCAAGGAAACACACTCATGCACGGTGTTCGTGTTGTTCAAAATGAAAGACTTTAGCAAATTATATCAATGCACATGTATCTCAGATTCGGCCGGCTATAGTACTTTACACGCCCATGACCGGTGCTTGTTTTAACCAAAACGAAGGACTTTGGCAATTGATGGCAATGCACATGTATTTTAACTCCGACCCGGTTTTAGGCCCGAAAATAGTACTTTCGTAACCGGTCACTGGTGCGCATGCAATTCGGGATGAAGGACTTTAGTGTGTGATCAAGGAAATGCACGATGACTGGTGCTCGTGTGATCCGTTAATGTTACAAGGCTCCAATATATAGTTCACTACTCATAGATGAATAGCTCTCATGTGAATCGAGGTGAAGGAGTTGATATCAATGCGCGTGTATCATAACCTCGGCCCGGGATATAGTACTTTACACACACACGACCAGAGCTCGTTTCATTAAAAAAGAAGGACTTTAGTACTTGACTATAGTACTCTACACACGCATGACCGGTGCTCGTTTTAATCGAAATGAAGGACTTTATCAAATGATATCAATGCATGTGTTTGATAACTTCGGGACGGTTATAGTACTTTACACCCGCATGACCGGTGCTCATGTCATCCTGAGTGAAGGACTTTAGCAGTCAATGTCGGTGTCACCGAAGCATAGTTGTTGTGGTAATGTGGCTATTACTAATGAGATTTTAATGAAATGCATGCTTTAGTCGGTGTTGCGACATATTTTGTTTCCCGCCCCGTTAATGTTACAAGGACAGAAAATAATACTTTAGTAACCGGTCACTCCGCGTGTGATTCAATGAATGCACGATAGTTTTTCTAAGCTCTCGGCAATAGTACTTTACCCACCAATGACTAGTGCTTGTGTGATTCCAGGTGAAGAACTTTATCATGCGATCCAAGGGAACACCCTCATGCGCGGTGTTCGTGTTGTTCAAAATGAAGACTTTAGCAAATGATATCAATGCACATGTATCTCAGATTCGGCCAGCTATAGTACTTTACGCGCCCATGACCGGTGCTTGTTTTAACCAAAACGAAGGACTTTGGCAATTGATGGCAATGCACATGTATTTTAACTCCGGCCCGGTTTTAGGCCCGAAAATAGTACTTTAGTAACCGGTTACTGGTGCGCATGCAATTCGGGATGAAGGACTTTAGTGTGTGGTCAAGGAAATGCACGATGACTGGTGCTCGTGTGATCCGTTAATGTTACAAGGCTCTAATATATAGTTCACTACTCATAGATGAATAGCTCTCATGTGAATTGAGTTGAAGAAGTTGATATTAATGTGCGTGTATCATAACCTCGGCCCGGGCTATAGTGCTTTACACACACACGACCAGTGCTCGTTTCATTAAAAAAGAAGGACTTTAGTACTTGATACCGATGCACATGTATGTTAACTTCGCGCTCGATGGTAGTACTTTACGCACGCATGACCGGTGCTCGTTTTAATCGAAATGAAGGACTTTACCACATGATATCAGTGCACATGCATGATAACTTCGGGCCGGTTATAGTACTTTACACCCGCGTGACCGGTGCTCATGATATTCTGAGTGAAGGACTTTAGCAGTCGATGTCGGTGTCACCGAAGCATAGTCGTGGCGGTAATGTGGCTAGTACTAATGAGATTTTAATGAAATGCATGCTTGTGTCGGAGTTGCGGCATATTTTGTTTCCCGCCCCGTTAATGCTAAAAGGCCAGAAAATAATACTTTAGTAACCGGTCACTCAGCGTGTGATTCAATAAATGCACGATACTTTTACTAAGCTCTCGGCAGTAGTACTTTACCCACCGATGATTAGTGCTCGTGTGATTCGAGGTGAAGAAATTTATCATGCGATCCAAGGAAACAAACTCATGCACGGTGTTCGTGTTGTTCAAAATGAAAGACTTTAGCAAATGATATCAATGCACATGTATCTCAGATTCGGCCGGCTATAGTACTTTACACGCCCATGACCGATGCTTGTTTTAACCAAAACGAAGGACTTTGGCAATTGATGGCAATGCACATGTATTTTAACTCCGACCCGGTTTTAGGCCCGAAAATAGTACTTTAGTAACCGGTCACTGGTGCGCATGCAATTCGGGATGAAGGACTTTAGTGTGTGATCAAGGAAATGCACGATGACTGGTGCTCGTGTGATCCGTTAATGTTACAAGGCTCCAATATATAGTTCACTACTCATAGACGAATAGCTCTCATGTGAATCGAGTTGAAGGAGTTGATATCAATGCGCGTGTGTCATAACCTCGGCCCGGGCTATAGTACTTTACACACACACGACCAGAGCTCGTTTCATTAAAAAAGAAGGACTTTAGTACTTGACGATAGTACTCTACACACGCATGACCGGTGCTCGTTTTAATCGAAATGAAGGACTTTATCAAATGATATCAATGCACGTGTATGATAACTTCAGGCCAGTTATAGTACTTTAAACCCGCGCGACCGGTGCTCATGTCATCCTGAGTGAAGGACTTTAGCAGTCGATGTCGGTGTCACTGAAGCATAGTCATTGCGGTAATGTGGCTAGTACTAATGAGATTTTAATGAAATGCATGCTTTAGTCGGTGTTGCGGCATATTTTGTTTCCCGCCCCGTTAATGTTACAAGGCCAGAAAATGATACTTTAGTAACCGGTCACTCAGCGTGTGATTCAATAACTGCACGATACTTTTACTAAGCTCTCGGCAATAGTACTTTACCCACCGATGAGTAGTGCTCGTGTGATTCGAGGTGAAGAACTTTATCATGCGATCCAAGGAAACACCCTCATGCGCGGTGTTCGTGTTGTTCAAAATAAAAGACTTTAGCAAATGATATCAATGCACATGTATCTCAGATTCGGCCGGCTATAGTACTTTACACGCCCATGACCGGTGCTTGTTTTAACCAAAACGAAGGACTTTGGCAATTGATGGCAATGCACATGTTTTTTTAACTCCGGCCCGGTTTTAGTCCCGAAAATAGTATTTTAGTAACCGGTCACTGGTGCTCCTGCAATTCGGGATGAAGGACTTTAGTGTGTGGTCAAGGAAATGCAGGATGACTAGTGCTCGTGTGATCCTTTAAT
This sequence comes from Aegilops bicornis, assembly GCA_021605145.1. Classification (NCBI taxonomy): domain Eukaryota; kingdom Viridiplantae; phylum Streptophyta; class Magnoliopsida; order Poales; family Poaceae; genus Aegilops; species Aegilops bicornis. Next base: position 816,390,480 of record CM038675.1, read on the forward strand.
GTTACAAGGCTCCAATATATAGTTCATTACTCATAGATGAATAGCTCTCATGTGACTCGAGTTGAAGAAGTTTATATCAATGCGCGTGTATCATAACCTCGGCCCGGGCTATAGTACTTTACACACACACGACCAGTGCTCGTTTCATTAAAAAGAAGGACTTTAGTACTTGATACCGATGCACATGTATGTTAACTTCTCCGTCGATGATAGTACTTTACACACGCATGACCGGTGCTCGTTTTAATCGAAATGAAGGACTTTATCAAATGATATCAATGCACATGTATGATAAATTCGGGCCGGTTATAGTACTTTACACCCGCGTGACCGGTGCTCATGTCATTCTGAGTAAAGGACTTTAGCAGTCGATGTCGGTGTCACCGAAGCATAGTCGGGCGGTAATGTGGCTAGTACTAATGAGATTTTAATGAAATGCATGCTTTAGTCGGTGTTGCGGCATATTTTGTCCCCCCCCGTTAATGTTACAAGGCCAGAAAATAATACTTTAGTAACCGGTCACTCAGCGTGTGATTCAGTACATGCGCGATACTTTTACTAAGCTCTTGGCAATAGTACTTTAACCACCGATGACTAGTGCTCGTCTGATTCGAGGTGAATAACTTTATCATGCGATCCAAGGAAACACACTCATGCGCGGTGTTCGTGTTATTCAAAATGAAAGACTTTAGCAAATGATATCAATGCACATGTATCTCAGATTCGGCCGGCTATAGTACTTTACACGCCCATGACCAGTGCTTGTTTTAACCAATATGAAGGACTTTGGCAATTAATGGCAATGCACATATATCTTAACTCCGACCCGGTTTTAGGCCCGAAAATAGTACTTTAGTAACCGATCACTGGTGCTCATGCAATTCGGGATGAAGGACTTTAGTGTGTTATCAAGGAAATGCACGATGACTAGTGCTCATGTGATTCAGGGTGAAATACTTTAGCATGCGATCCAAGGAAACACACGATCCTTTCACTTTGCCCCGGCTATATTACTCTACACACTCATGCGCGGTGTTTGTGTTATTCAAAATGAAAGACTTCAGCAAATGATATCAATGCACACGTATTTCAACCTCGGACGGCTATAGTACTTTACACGCCCACGACCGGTGCTCGTTTAATTAGCAAGGAAGGACTTTAGTAATCAATACCGACGCACGTGTATGTTAATTTCGCCCCGGACAATAGTGCTTTACACACGCATGACTGGTGCTCCTTCTAATCGAAACGAAGGGCTTTATAAAATGATAACAATGCATACGTATGATAACTTCGGGACGGTTATAATACTTTACATCCGCGTGACCGGTGCTCGTGTCATTCTGAATGAAGAACTTTAGCGGTCGATGTTGACGTCGCATTAGCATAGTTGTGCCGGTAATGTGGCTATTACTAATGAGATTTTAATGAAGATTCATGCTTTAGTTGGTGATGCGGCATTTTTTTCCCCGCCCTGTTACTGTTACAAGGCCCGAAAATAGAACTTTAGTACCCGGTCAATGGTGCTCATTCCAGCCGGGATGAAGGACTTTAACGTGTGATTCAAAGAAATGCATAATACTTTTACTAAAGTCTCGGCAATAGTACTTTACCCACAAATGATTAATGCTCGTGTGATTTGAGGTGAAGTACTTTATCATGTGATCCAAGGAAACACGCGATCCTTATGCGTTGCCCCCGGCTATAGTACTTTACACACTCATGCACGGTGTTCGTGTTATTCAAAATGGAAGACTCTAGCAAATGACATCAATGCACATGTATCTCAACTTCGGCGGGCTATAGTACTTTACACGCCCATGACTGGTGCTTGTTTCAACCAAAACAAATGACTTTAGCAATCGATGGCAATGCACATATATTTTAACTCCGGCCCGGTTTTAGTAATCAAGATGAAAGACTCTAGCAAATGATATCAATGCACATGTATCTCAGCTTACGCCGGCTATGTTTGTACGAAGAAAATGAGTGAAAAGGTATGATGTGAAATAACTGCAATGGAACAACCGAAGGTGTTAATAATGAAAAATATGTGCTGACTTGAACGACCAAGCATCCTTGGAGTCTTGACGGCCATCAAACCTGGTGTCAACGAGGATGGTCAAATCATGTCTTTAATATTTACACTCTACAAACTTGTTACCCCACTAGGAGTCTGTAAGCAACGTGGCTTGATTAATATCTTACCAGAAGTATACATTAACGGACCCAGTTCCATCATATAGGTCGAACGTGCAGTGATCCATGCTGAGTGATTTGTTTCTGACCATGCCTATCAGATCCACCTGAATTTAATTCAGAAATAGTTCAGAAGATTACATGATATAATATATGACGTTAAATATGTGTGTGTGTGATTCTACCGATGACACTGGCATGACGTCGATGATCAATGGATAGCGTTCAGTGTCCTCGAAGAAAGAATCAAGCAGCATCTTAATAGTTAGGGGCCTTAGAGACGATGGAGCGGTCTGTGGAGTTGGGGAGCAGAGATTATATAAGATTTTAAGCATCCTACTTTGAACACCACCACAAGATTAGATGCGACATGGGCTTACATTGATGGACGATGTACCAGATGAGTTGGGGCGCGGATCCATAGTTGCTTTGCCGGTGAACAGCTCAGGGGTAGAGTTGGCTCGATTTGCCATGACATAGATGAAGCTATGAGGGTGGAGGGGCACGCCACCTTATACTAATGCCCATGCGCAGCGTACTAGTACCCGCGCGGCGCGGCCCAGTACGGCCAAGGCATGGCGATGTGCACATCAGTCAAGAGTCATAGAGCTGAGACGCATGGTGCGGCTAGAAGGGTGGCCAAGGGAGGCATCTACCGGGGGAGGAGGCACCTATCCACCTCTCATGCATGGATGGAATCCAATGTCAACACAATGGGAGCAGGCACGTGGCTAATATAGGCTACTGTAGGCCACATGTGGCTACCAGGGAGCCAATTGGGCATGAGGTCTTAACAGATTCTAAAGAACTTTCTTGTTGCCAGCCGCAGAACTTAACAAAATTTAAAGAACTTTCTTGTCAGCGGCCACAGAACTTAACACTGTTATTTAGAGCCTTCGCTACGAGACTTGTGTGTTATTGACTCATCATCGGCCACACTGATTATGAATGATCCAATTAACTTGTTATATTTGACGCTGATGGTTTGCTAGCTTCCCTTACAATGCGAAGCACACCCGTGAGCTCCATCCAAAGTGAGAGATTCAGGCCAGAAGCACATGCAGGAATCACTCCCTCCCGGAGTGCCAGTACAGCACGCGCATAAAGCTGGGATTGGACATGCACTGCTGGCGAAGTGGCATGAACAGTGCAATGCAGCCTGACAGATAAATGACTACACAGTTGGCTCCTGCGCGTGTTAGGAGCAGGAGTAATGGGAAAATTAATGTACGGGTACACAAGGTTCTCTACAAAAAGGGGTGTGAGCTCCGTGGGAAAGACAACACTTGGCAACGAACTCGCAGCAATTCTGTAGAGAACCTGCTTCCACCCATAATCCATTCTCCTAGTGCACGGGAAGCAGTGGGATGGCCAACGTGCAGACCTTCCACAGGTTGCACTGTGCGTGTGGCAGGCAATGCGCAGGGCGCAGTGGATCCTCAGTGGCTAGGCGCGACAAGTTCTATCTGAACTGTGTCACTTACAATGTGAGCTTTTGGTAAATACAGTCTCCATCTGTGCACATATCGACCCTTTTTCTCTAACACCATTTCCTCTGTCCATTGTATCATGTGTGTGCAGGTACCAGGTGCCAGGTTTTGCGAAGTGTACCTCTGGGAGGATGACCTCGACAGGTACACGAACCAGCGTTACCAATCTGCTGTTGATCTTGCCAACTACCACAAGACTCGTCACGAGAGGTGCGAGGATAAGCTGGACGAGGTTTATGAAGAGCTCGAGGAGGCAAATGCTGAGATAAGGAAGCTCAATAGGATGAACAAGGCACTCCAGATGGCTTTAGTGGCTACTGCACCAGTCGCTGCAATCGTAGCGATCACGTCTGCATGGGTGGCTAAGTGAGACAGATGTCATTGACCTAGAGATTTGGTGGCTCATACACCATCTATTTGTATCTTACTGCTTTTTAAGTGTCCACTTGTTAGGAGCTTGGAAGTTTTGTTTCCTACTAAAAGCTCAGTGCCTGATGTAGTGTATCAACCAGTGGTAGCAGTTATCAGTCGGCAATTTATATATCACTGTACTGTATCATTTCAGAATGGATTAGTAAGCATTATCCACGTGTTTGAAAAAAAATCCTAATCTATCAGTATTGAGAAAGTTGAGGTGACATAAGATGCGTCGAGTAGATAGTTATCGTCCTTGTGTACTGCATCCGAAAGTAACAAAAGTAACTTGCAAATCTTTACTATGCCAGCCTAAAACAACTGTTCTCTCTCCAGCAATCGTGGGCCAGCCCACCAGGCAGCAACGTGGTAAAAGTTGTGGGTCAGTGCTTGAGGCAAGGGCCAAGGTCTTTATTTCGTCCCCCTCCACACCGACATTCTCCTGGACAGAGAGCAAGAGCAGCTACTCATCTCTGTTCGAGCGCAGGTCCAAGAACTATAGCAAGTTGGGGATAAAGATTTGCAAAAGGTATGGCCCAGGCTCCTTGTTCTCCCCCTCGATAAAGAGCGCATGTCCACCTGCTATGCATGTTAGCCCCCGCTCATGAGAGAAGAAATTGGTCTGAGCTTGTTATAACGATTGGGTTTAAACCCCAAGTTTGGGTGGAACCAGCTCGCTGTTCTTCGCAGTTCATCCTAGCTAGAATATTTGGAAATGCATGAATCTATGTTTACTGTTTCCCCACCTAATAGTGTTTCAGTTAGGGCAGCAGTGTCTGAACCTACCTTTTTACATTACTTTTTACCATCCAAACTAAGGTATTCCGGGGTGTTTTATGTGAGTTATTTCATGAAGGGGCGTTTAAATGTGCATGAATCTTCAATTTCCCACCTACCAGCTAGTCGTTCTTTGCAGTTCATCCTAGCTGGATCTTTTTGAAATGCATGAATTTATGGAAGCTGATTCCTCCCTACTAGTGCATCAGTTAGGGCAGCAGAGTCTGAATCTATGTTTATCTGTTACTTTTTGCTACCCAAACTAAGGTGGTCCAGGGTGTTTCTGCGGGTTATTCCAATAAGGGTCGTTTAGTTGTGCATGGATCTTCAATTCCCGATGGCTACACTCCTGATACGTAAACCAGCCCCATTTAACAGTCCATAGTACATGCTCGTACAACTAGCGCTAATTTGCTTCAGGCATAGCTGTTGGGGAATAACATTGGGGTCATACTTTCTAAAGTGTGGTAGAGTAAGGTGCTCATGCAATTCGAACTTAAACCAACATTTTGAATATGAATTGAACCGCCACTTACCATTGTTGACCATCAAGGTTATACAAACCACGGTAAATGAGTTTTTCATGAAAGATGATTATGCATTTGTTATTACATTCAGATGTTTTGGCCTGAATTAAACTTTAGGGTCTGTGGCATCATGCAATTACCTTCATTTTGTAGAGTTATGAATTAATTATCATGCTTATATTTTCGCTACAGGTCATGGCCTCAGACTCGTCAGGATCAATGTACCAGGAATCGGATGAAGATGACTTAGATGCATTTGATGCGTACCCAACTACTGAAGCGGGTCCAAAAGATGATGAATCCGAGTCTGGCGGTTGCGGAAAGGGGAAAAAAGGGGGAACATGTGCGATAAACTCCAGGGGCAGCGTGAAGAGGTTTAAGAAGCTGAATGATGGTTTGTCAAAGGAGAAAAAAGGCTTGTTGAGGAGATGAAATTAGGTGGTCTAATGCATCTGCCGAAAATTACCAGTACCAATAGGCACCAGCAAATGTGGGTTGTCAGCAAGGTTGATGAAAAAGCTTCAGCAATAATTGTGGATGGTAGAAGGGACACTCCATTTGATGACAAAGACGTTGAGAGGGTTCTAGGTGTGCCTGGAGAGGGAGCAACTATAAGCAAGAATCCAGCACCCCATGTATTATCTTCAGTTAGGCAAACACTAGGGATAAGCAGCAGTGAAACAAGGATTTCAGTGATTGAGGAAATTGTGAAGAAAGAATATGGTAGGGCAATGACCAAGGCAGAATCTGATGCTTTCAAGGTTGCCTATGTTATATGTGTGGTTACATATGTTCTCGGCCACCGTTGAAGCACAACTACTTCCTGACGGAATACTGGGGAGGCCTGCACACCCCTGATCTCATACACATGTACAACTGGGGTAAGTATGTCCGGGAGGAAGTGCTTCTATCAGCTGGGAGGGTCAAGTCAGAGCTCCTTGGGGGCAAAGTTAAATCAAACATTTCTGGTTGCACTTTCTTCATTCAGGTTTGGGTAAACTAAGCTGGTTTGAGTCTTGTGCATATGAAGATGCATATGTGATGACTAATATTGTAGATAAATAATGCCACATGTGTTCTATCTGGACAATCTTGATCTTGAGGACGAGAACCTACCACACGACGTCTTCCCAAGATGCAAGGTCTATGATCAGAAAAAGATTAACATGGTTATTGAAAAGGACACAAGCACAGGAAAAAACGCAAATATTGTTATATACGGACTACTTCTTGTATAGTCCTAAACGTTGACCCTACTCATTTTGGTTGTTTTTCAGATGTTATGTTTGCATTATGTTTGCGACTAACTTGCAGAGAATATTTGTTGTTCAGCCGAGGCCGGCGCACACAGTGTGCTATAGCAGGAAGAGAGCTTCAATGTCCTTCATTAGCAAGATTGCTGATATCGGAGCCGGGTCAAGCAGTTATCAGAGAGCACCGATGATCGAGGAGGTACTAAAGTTATCGCAATATACATATTGACCTACGTGCTAGTGTGTTCAGAATGCTGCATGATGTACATTCAGTGCTGATTTCCGTTTTGTGTAATATCAGATTGTTACTATACTTGTGGAAAAAGTGGGCCAATATTCATCTAGATGCCGAGCAGCGTTGCAAGCGGCGTCTAAGAAAGGGGCCAAGATAAACAAAAAGCACGCGGATGGGTGGGATGGTGTTGTGAGGGAGACTGAAATTTTCATTGAAGAAGAGAGCTCTAAGATTCTTGCAGATATTGATGAAATATCAGAAACTGTAAGGCAGAACAACAAAATGCGAAGGGAACAAGACTACCAAGGTAAACGAGTTATGCTATGCTTGTGATTGATACCTTTGTATTGACGATACAGGTGATGATGTCTCACCTGAAGAGTCCGGAGAATGAGTCGCCATTTTCACCACGTTCGGCCATTTGTCCTGCGAATACAGATAATCGGAATGTAGATGCTGGTAATCTAGTCATAGGTCAAATGACAATCAACGGGGTGGTTCCCCGAAAAGAGCAAGGGTCGAAGAGACGGAGGAGGATCCTGACCCGGCGATTAAGAATCTGGAAGGACTGGTCGCGGCAGCAGACCAAGACAATGAAGTAACCAATGACACTGTGGTGCATGAACAAATGCCAATCCAGGCCAAATCAGCAGATGGTAGGCAATGGGTATATGGCCCTAATGCAGCGCTTAACACAGAGGTTCCCTCATATGACCTCGGAATAGACAATGTTGAGCCAGTCCTGTCATCGGGAAGGGAATTGTTAGTTGTGGCTAAAACTCAACAACCGTTCCACATTCAGCATCACACTGCCCAGGCCGGTCCAAGCAGATTCAAAATAGATTTCACAGGTTTTAGGAGCAAAGACCTGATGGATGATTTCAGTGGAGCGGTGACACCAGAAGGTAAATTGATTTTGTCCCATGGGATGTACGATACCTCACCAGTCACCTTTCAATATTCCTGTACCTAACATGCTCTGTCAATAGTTGCAGGTACGAGCTCCGTGACATCAGCTAACACAACATGCATCAACAGATGGGAAAAATGAACTCCAAGGTGGTAGAACATGCAATAAATAATACTAAAACACTGTGTGATGTTTTATTTGGATCATGCTGATGTCGGGAAAATGTGCATTGCAGGCTCAGGGCTTGACATAATATGCACTCCTGTGCACAGGGCGATAGAGCCGAATAAGGCGGCGGGAACAACACCTGTTAGCCTGAACAGGGAGATCGCGGCACAAGAGTTGGACGTACGTGAGGAGATGGAGGAGGCAGCAATCAACTTGAACGTTCCACAAACACAAGATAGCCTCAGTACACAGCCACAACGAAAAGAACAGTTAAGCCAGGCAAGGCTGCACGGTCCCCTTTTGTTCTACGGTACGATCCTCTCGTAAGAGCACCAGCTTACGTTGAAAAGGTCTTCAAGATGTTTATGAAAGAGCCCGCAGCTGCAAGGAAAGAGTATGTACTATTTATGCGGCATCCAACAAGATTTCCATAGATTTCAATCTTTTTCTGGGGTGCTTGTCACGAGCGATTCTCACATTATCATGTGTTTTTACATTTGCAGCAATTGGGTTATAAGCACCCAACCAAAATACATCGAGCTCACTGTCGAGCGAATCAGGACAAACCTTTCGGAAGGGGGTTTGATAGATAACGATTTGATGACTATAGCAGTTAGAAGATATCAGCAGATTGACTACACTTTTGCATTGGATAAAGATGAAGGGTGCTGGCGACATTGGCTCGAGCCAGACTTTGTGGTGAGGACCGCAATTTATGCTTAAGTAATATGTATTTTTTGATATGATCAAGCAACTCCGCCTAGTGATTTGTTGTTTGTTTTGACAGAACCATGTCAGCAGAGGAGACGTTATTGTGAGGTATGTGCAGGACATGTTTATTGGGGAACATATCAAGTATGACGTGCACAGATGCACTGAGGTAATTCCTGAAAACAATATTGTGATATCATGCCTAGATTTTTCTATATATAGGACGGGTATTTTGATGCACATACATGTTTGATTTCTTCTCTAGTTCTTACTCAACGTCAAGTTCAACTCATGGTTTTCACTTTCAGTGAGATTTCGGTGAAATTCACTGAGTTTCAGTAATTTCAGCAGACACTTAAATATTACGTTTCGGCCAAAATATTTCAGCAATTTCAGTATAGCACAACAATTCCTATATTTTTAAAAATATTTTTTAATTTTTTCAAAATTGTAATTGAATTCAAGTGAATATTTCGGTCATTTGGCTGAAACGGAAACTGAAATCACTGAAATTCACTGAATTGAATTTCAGTGATTTCGGTTGGTGCTGAAATTTTTTAGAAACTGAAATTGAAAACCATGGTTCAACTTCACATGGTCGACCTACATTTGGGATTTTGTAAAGAGGAGGATAATCGTTCTTGACCCAACAATTAACAACGGAGACGAGTCTGACAAAGTCATCCAGAGTAGGCACAGAAAGGTTGCAGACAATCTTCATGAAGCATTGCAAAGGTGCATTCAAGCATTTTTTCAAGGTTGGGCTCCTGACATGACGAGATGGAATACAGTGTTCCCGAAAGGGATAAACGCTGGTCTATGCAGCGGGTAACGTCGACAACTCAAAACTAATCGCATTGATGTTGTGAGGGGGGGGGGGGGGGTCTTAAGCACATGTGTTTATATTTTATCCGACCTTTCATAGGCCAGACAGTAGGGTATATGCACTGCACTATGGCCGAAATTGGATGGGAAGCAAATTCAGGAGGGACCTGAACCCGGTTCGTACGAAGCTGTGACAATTGTTTTATTTTATATTGCTGAAACACTGTGATTATGAACTGATAATTCATGTTTTGATCCTATACAGCAAAACGACGGTGTGCTCCATTCCAGGATGAACATACTGGTAGATGTGCTTGGACTGGAGGGGAACATTGGACACTTGCCTGAGAGATACAGGAAGTGCCTTGTTAGGAACAAGGAGGCTGCGTGATGATTCTCTAGCAAACTATCTGCGCTTGTTTGGTCGAGAATCGAAGGTGCAGTTTGAACTTTTGTATGTACGGGACGACCTAATCTGCAAGCTTTATGCTTTTGGGCAGTCAAGAAAACTGAATTTAGCGGACTGTAAGATTTTGTTAATGCAAGCTTTAACCATTTGGTGCAATCCGTTATGTCCTATATGTGTTTGAAAAAACTATGCCCAAATTCACATCGTTGTGGATTTTATTCAGAACTCTGCATTTTAGACTGACGATAACAACATATTATAATGACTTTCCAACCCATCTATTACACGATTCTTCTCCTGCAGACCCAAAAAAGGTTTCCACGGGTAGTGTGTGTATAGTCCCCAATTTTTGGAAGTGTTTTCACTTAAACAAATTAGTATATCAAGTTAAAAAAACTCGAGGCAGCGCTGCTGAACATTTGTACTATAATCACATATGGGAAGTACATCATCTTAAGTGGCTCATATACGAACTATAATGAGAATCAGAAAGTGGTTTCCATGAAACTGAAGTAAAAGAATCAATCACAAAAAGAGCAGTAGGTGGTGGTGTATAAGTAATTCCCCTGACCTTCATCTAGAGCGGGGCGACATAAAACTGAATGAGACCGACGGCCTGTCGGATGCTCGTCGTTGACGCCACCCAGGTGGCCGCGTCCTCCTCCCCCGATTTTTTAGCATAGCTCACAAAGAATTGGGGAATATGAGATGAATATAAATCAGTATTGAGATGGATATTTCTGATCGGGTACGGGTTTGACGAGTACTGTTGATTTGTTACGTATATGCTTTGCCGGATCGACTGGCCCCAATTCGATCTGCCACACCGCCGTCGGCAATGCCTCTGAATCGGCAGAGTGGTTCTTAGCGTCGGCGCCACGGCGGTGGAGGAGCTGAGTGGCGGAGGAGATGGATAAAGGGGAGGAAAGCTGCGGAGGTGTGGAGGGGGGGCACTGTGCGCTCTGCCCCCCTGAACTTTACTGTCTTTCTCAACAGAACTTTACGATGAATCTACGGAAAAAGGCTTGGTTGGTATCGCGACGTAATTAACATATGTGTTAAACATCTACGGGTCATTAATTATTCGGCGTCCTCTAACCTCAAACGTAACGTGTATTGTGGATAAACGAGCACGGGTATAGCACGTCGCTGCGCACGGGAAGAGTCTAAAGAAAGTAGCCTAGCAGTACTAGTTGGCAGGAGAATCTATAGACAGCTGGCCCACAACCGATGCAATACATCTCCATATACGTACACCAAAACAATCACATGCTCAGGAATACGCTGCATGGCTGGGACAGCAGTGGGGTAGGTTGATTTGACTGCACCGGAGATGGACGGCAAAGATACGAGTTATGCGCGCAACTAGTTAGACAAAATCCGCGTCCCTGCCGGGACGATGATCCTCACCTCTGCCTTGAACTCTTTCCTCCCTTGCGTCAACGACTCCGCTGACAACACCTTGACGGCCACCGCACGGCGGTCTTGGTCACCACCGACAGCAGCTGCGGGTGTGAGCGTGAGGTGACCCCGGTAAACGCTCCCGAAGCCTCCTCGCCCGAGCTTCTCCTCCTCGGCGAAGTTACTCGTTGTGGTGACCAGCTCGTGGTACATGTACCGTCGGGGGCCTCCGGCAGCCACACCTCTCTCGAGGTCAGCTCTGTCGAGGCACTCTTCTTTGCTTTCCTCATTTGCTCTTCTTTTCTTGTGTCGCCGCCATCCCAACACTGCGGTCGCACAGACCAACAAAAAAGGCAGAGGAACTAGGACAGATGCTAGGATCGGTACCAACTTTCTGTGGATGTTGCCGCTGCTGGTTGGAATTGGAAGAGGAGGTTCGGTAGGTGGACGTGCTTCCTTCTTGATTCAAGCTGCAGCGTCGAGCTAAATAACCATGACAGTATCTGGTGCAGCTCGGCGATGTCGCCAGTCGCAGTGGAGAAGCCGACGGCGACCTCCTCTGGTAAGTATTTTCTCAGATCGGCGGTTGCATTGACCCGGTACAAGGCATCGTTGATGAGGAGATTAACGGCCAGCATCTTGGAGTCGTTGTGGTACTTGACAGTGGCTTCCATAACATGGAGGGACGTGAGGCTTTTTCCCGGCCAGGTCGTCGTATCCGTTGATGCGGTGGAGTTGACGGAGCTGACGTCGATGCCGACATTGTTGTTGGAATTAATCCCGACGTGAACCAGGTACATGTGCGTATACGAGTCCAACTATGGCAAGTCATGACCGTGTAGTAGTACAAGTCGTGACCGAGTAGTATTGCTATAGCTGATCCTAGCGTGTATATATATGTAGCATGCACCCCTTATAACTTGTATCATCGAAGGCAATAAAGCGAAGACAAGGCTCGAGACGAGCCTTTGGCAATACATTAGATTTGTGTGCGTGCCTGTTGCTTCCGGCCGGCCGGCCGTTGTGTACGTACATATACTGTGGTATTGTTTGCTGCAACTTCACGTAGAATCGATCAGTAGCAGGACTGCTAGCTTGGGCTAGCTTTGCACTGCGTTGGTGGATCGATCAGGAGCAGCTAGCAGGAGGCTAGCTTTTGCACCGCGGTGCATCTCGGCGTAAAGTAACTTCGTCGAGTTCGTCAGCGAGCTTCGTTTGTCATCGTTATTCATCGTCGGTCGTATCGCCGTCGCCGGAAGTACTCGGCGTCGGGAGTGGGCCGACAATTGGTATCAGAGCAAGGTTGATCTTATAGTAACGGGAGATCATGTCGGACGACGAGGACAAGACCGTGTGGCTAAAGTAATTGCTGCTCCGGTGAGATCGGAGTATCCACGATTCGACCGTGGGAACTTTGTGGTGTGGGCGACCATGATGGAGTGGGCGCCGAGGCCAATGAGCTCGGGAAGCCGTCGACCCCGGGCGGTGACGAGTACCTGAAGGGTGGTGCCTTGTACCGGAAGGATCGCCAGGCTATCACGGCCATCTGCTCGGTGATGCCGGTGAACGTGCAGCAGCATCTAATCTCGAAGACATCAGCGAAAGAGGCGTGGGACACGCTCAAGACATTGCATCTGGAGGATGGGAGAATCTGAGGATGGGAGAAGACGAGACGGTGGACGCCTTCGCAGCGAGGGTTGCAACAATGGTAAACGGGATTCGAAGTCTCGGAGAGAAGTTGGAGGACATCTCCGTGGTTCGGCGCCAGACGCGTGCCGCTCCACCGCGCTACATGCCGATTGTGTCAGCGATCGAGCAGTGTGTTGATCTCAAGACTCTCACTTTGGATGATCTGGTTGGTTGCTTCAAGGCGCATGACGAGCAGATGAAACTGAGTTACGGTGATGCAAAGCAGGATGAGTACCTGATGCTAACGCGTGCTCAGTGGCAGGCAATGGTTTCCAAAGAGAACAATTTCGACAAAGCGTCCGATAGTGGCGGAAAGTACCGTCCCGCAAAGGACACCGACGAAGAGTCGGAGAAGCCAAGGAAGAAAAAGTTCGACAAGAGGAAGATCGCTTCCACAACTGTAATTTGCTCGGACACTTCAAGTCGGAGCGTAAAAATCCCCCGAAGGAGAAGGCGCTCATAGCTCAGCAAGGAGACGAAGGTGACATGATGTTGATGTGTGAACTCGTGGACAAGGTGGATCCAGTTCTTCAAGTGTCGGCTAAAGAAATTGTCGCGCTCCGTGAAGAAAAAGTTCGCTCTCAAGATCGTGGTTCGGAAACTCGTGTCGAAGCTATGGACGCGGGGTGATTCCGAAAGTTATGTCGTTGTTACAGGCATAAGTGCTAATGTCGCTGGAGCGGATGCAGCGATTGCCGTATATGCTCGGCCATGGAAAAGCAGTCTTCGTGTGATGCGTCTAGAGAAAATAAAGGCGTACGTGGCGCCTGAAGTCTACGAGTACGCTGGTGCTAGAGCGGATGCATGTGCGTGGAAAGAACACCTAGGCGAGGGTGTTGCGGCTGCCACATCTGCGGCAGAAAGTGTTCAAGGCGTCCTAGAAACAGGAGCGCTCGGTTCCCTAGCAAGGCAAGCTGGGAGGGCTACGCCTGGTAGCACACACACGCACAGCTCAAGTTGGGAAGAAGGCTGGCCATAGAGTATCAACAACAGCCAAGCCAAAGCCAGCACAGGGAAGCTCATGCTAGTAAAGCCAGTATTACACCCCTATTCGGAGAAAAATCTTCGGATGATTGACCCGGTAAAGATGAAAAGGAGTGGGTGACAGTGTCTAACAAGCACCGAGGAACCAGCGGATTTTGAGGATGCGAACATGAAGGAGTGTTGGCGTCACGCTATGGAAGAGGAGTTGAGGTCGATCCACGATAACAATGCATGGGAGCTTGTGGATCTTCCCAACAATAAAAAAGTCATGGATCTTAAGTGGGAATTTATGATCAAGAAAGATGGTGATGCGCCCGTGAAGCACAAAGCAAGGCTAGTAGCCAAAGAGTACGTGCAAGAGAAAGGTGTGGATTTCAAAGAAGTGTTCATTCCCGTTGCAAGGATGGAATCGGTGAGATTACTCATCGCTCTCATGTTCAAGAATCATGGAAGATACATCAAATGGATGTAAAATCCGCGTTTTTGAATGGCGAGTTAGAAGGAGATGTGTATGTGAATCAGCCACCGGAATTCATCAAAGAGGGAGAGGAACACAAGGTACTGAAGCTACACAAAGTCTTGTACGGGCTACGGCAAGGCTCTCGGGCGTGGAACATCAAGCTTGATCAGACATTAATTTCTCTTGGATTTAAGAAAGCCCCACTAGAGCATGCAATGTACAAGAGAGGTCAAGGAAGGGATCGTCTACTAGTTGGCATCTACGTCGACGATCTGTTAATAACTGGAGCAGATGAAGAAGTGATTGCAAAGTTCAACCTACAAATGAAGGAGTTTTTCAAGATGGATGATCTTGGCCTTTTGAGTTGGAACCTCGGGACAGAGGTACATCAAAAGCAGGAGGGGATCACACTATGCCAGGAGGCATATGCAAGGAAGGTAGTTGAAAGCCATGGCATGAAAGATTGCAATCATGTTGTCGCTTCAATGGAACCTCGTCTTGAGCTAAGCAAGAAGGAGATGGTGAAACTACTTGGCTACAGTGGTAGTGACAAGGAAGGAATTGTTGGCGACCGTAAGTGTACCCCGGGCGTGGCATATTTCCTTGGTGAAAGCGTAGTAAGCTGGCTATCACGAAGACAGAAAGTGGTGACATCGACTTCAAGTAAAGCAGAGTGTCAAGGTGTGTGGCTAGGACGGCTACACGGTGATCTCATGGATCGAGATCCGGAATCAGTGGTGCTCAACATTGACAGTAAGTCTACGTTTTTTTATGTGAGGATTCAGTGCGGCATGATAGGAGCAGGCACATTGATACGATGTATCATTATAAGAAGGATTGCACGGAAGAAGGTAAGACGAATGTCAATTATATTCGCACCGATGATCAGCTGGTGGACATCCTGACTAAAGCTTTGGATCGAGAGAAAATTCTGGAGATGCAAAGAAGAATCGGCGTCCGAGCTGTGACGTGACGATGTCGTGATTAGGGGGTGATTGTTGGAATTAATCCCGACGTGAACCAGGTAATGTGCGTATACGAGTCCAACTATGGCAAGTCATGACCGTGTAGTAGTATAAGTTGTGACCGAGTAGTATTGCTATAGCTGATCCTAGCGTGTATATATATGTAGCCTGCACCCCTTGTAACTTGTATAATCGAAAGCAATAAAGAAAATCAACAAGTACGATACGTACCTGTGGCCATCAATCCAGCGAGTTCTCGCGTGCGTTCGTGTGTGTCCAGCTGGTCAACTCGATTAAGTAAGATCGATCAGCCTGCTGTTGTGTACGTGCGTGAGTTGTGCTGTTCCGGCCAGTGTATGTACGTGCTGCGTACGTAGCTATTTTTGCTAGCTTCGATCAATCGGAAATTCAGTACTTTACTTCGTCGTTCGTCGTTGGTCGTCGGTCGTCGTGTGTCGCTGAAAAATACTCGGCGTCAGGTCTGGGCCGACAATGGTTGCCGTTGATATCCGCATATTCCCGGTTGAGGAAAGTGTCGAACTCGACGGCCACAATCCAGCCGTCGCCCGTCCCGTTGGTGAAGGTGAAGGCCGGGAGGAGGCCGAGGCCACCGCCAGCGCTCTCGGGCGGGAGCACCGAAGGGAAACTCCCGAGGAAGAAGGCCTCCCGTCGCCTGTCAGCGGCAGGCTGTCCTTGTCTGGAGTGATTCGGAAGGAGAAGGTGGTGATGAAGCTAGCCATCTCGCCGGTGGCGTTGCTCCATAGCGGCACTTTATCTGCATAGGACGCCCGCCCGACGCTGCTCAGAATGTTTGCATCACGCATATTGTTTGTCAGCAACAGCCATAATGGGCTGACGAGTGCATCGCCATTGACGGCGATGGATGAACCGGCTCTTGGGTCGGAGAAGTTGAGGTCGAAGAAGAGTGAGAAAGCCCATGGCCTGGTGTTTGGAAGGAGGAAAGCTTGAGCACTATTAATGCTAGGGGAATGGGTCTGTCTAGGACATATATAGATGTGACATAGTTATGTCACATCTAAGCTTATTTTCATTCGGTTTGTGGTCTACTTTTTGTTCTAGTTTTTTTTTGTTTTTTGTTGTTGCATATATTTTTATGGAAGGTTAGATGTGACATTTTGAAAGAACATTTAGATGTGAATTTAACAAACTGTAATGGAATAGTCTCCACGCCAAAAGCATAACTTTTTTTAAATAGAAAAGGAGGATGGCCCCCGGCCTCTGCATCTGGGCGATGCATATGGTCACTTTATTAATTATTCTCACAAGACCTTACAAAATAATACAATAGTAAGACTAAAGTCGCCGTCTAAGCAACAAACTGTTGCTACACCTATCCAGTTAATGAAGGGGTGCAGACAGTTGGGCCTAATACCAAACAGAAATTGCAGCCAAACCTAACATCTAAGGCCTGAGGTCCCATCCAGGACGCCTGTCGGGCATGGGTCTCACCGGTCCGGCGTGCTCTCATAGGCCGCCGCCGCCAACTGCCACCGCTCCATCTTCAGAACTGTACTGATGCATCAACCTTGCTCGGTCCAGCTATCGTTGACGCCACCATGGCGCCCAACGGCACCTCCTCCCTGCGCGCAAACAGCTGAGCACGTCGCGGTCGCCACTGATACACCTCAGCACCATGCTGCCAAGTACCACCAGCCGACACAGCTTGAAGTCTTTGGAAGATCTGTCGTGCGTAGCACTTGTCGATCAGGCATGACAAAGCGTAGCACCTGTCGGTCAGGCATGACTTGACATCTCCACTGAAGCTCCGCGCAAGACGATCCGCTCCACCTCCTGCCTCTGACTTCCAGCTCTGCTCCACAAACGATGCTCCCTAGAGAAAAACGACACCGCAGTGCCGCCATCGTCCGATCTGGAACACCAGGTCCTAGGATTTCCCCCGGAGCAACACGAGTGGGTCGACAGTAGTTACACGACGATGCCTTCATCATGATAACGGCGTAGAACGCCGCCATCGCCTGCCGTCGGCTC
Source organism: Aegilops bicornis (assembly GCA_021605145.1). Taxonomy (NCBI): domain Eukaryota; kingdom Viridiplantae; phylum Streptophyta; class Magnoliopsida; order Poales; family Poaceae; genus Aegilops; species Aegilops bicornis. Next base: position 816,407,907 of record CM038675.1, read on the forward strand.
GGTATTCACCGGCAACCATGTCTCCCCAACTCGCAGCCGGGACTAGATGATAGATCTCGAGATCAAATCACCAAGCATCTGGCCGGCCACCTCCGACGAAAAAGATGACCACCATCACTAGCTACACCGGCCAGAATAGATCTGCCATGTGCCGCCAAGCAGTCCACCAGGCCCTCGACGCTGTCGCCGATCTAAAGCCAGATGACATGCCGCCTAAGACCGCATCGCGCCGCCGCCCGATTCAGGACAGCCGCCGCAGCAGCCGCCCCAAGGCAGGGCCGACCGCCGCCGCCGTCGAAGCCATCGCCGCCGCTTCTAGGTCGGCCGCACCTCCACGCATGTTAGGGCCCTGCCACCCCTGAGAAGCGGGAGGGAGGAAGAGCCCCTGCCACCGCCGTCGGCCTCCGGGCGCAAGCCGGCGGCGTCCTCCAATGGCGGCAGGAGGAAGGGAGGAGGATCGAGTGGCCTCTCGAGCGGCGGCTGGGAAGGCCTCCGGAGTCGCGAGGAGGAGAGACCCGGGAGGCAGACCCGGAAGGCATATGATAGCACATGAAAGCAACCGGAGAGCCAATGGTGGCACACGGCTCTGGCCGAGCTCCAAATGGTTGCACAGGACAAAAGTCACCAGCTCCAAATGATGGTTCAATTTCAACAAACCGGCCGATGCACTCAAATCTTTCGTTCTTACATGTACTTATCCTTTTTGTTTATACTTAAGAGCACCATCTGCCGGCGACCGAGACGGAAGAGACAATATACCGTGTCAGTGTGTGATGTTTGCCAGCAGGCAGGCTAACCCTTTTTGTTGAAATATATTATCCGCTTCTCTCTATCAGTTTGAAGTTTTGGAGCAACTAGCTGAAGTATGAATTCAATATGGTATCTGAGTGAAGAGGTCTTGGGTTTAAAATCCTGCTAGCATAGTATTGAAAAAGATTATGCGACCTACATCGATCCTACCTCTAAAAACTAAAAAAGCCTAGACGTGAAGGAGAATATTGAAATATAAAGGCTCACCACTCTCCATCGTTCGGACTTTTGAAGCAACCCGCTGCACCATGAATTCGATACTTTTAACTAATCTATATAGTAACATGTCTACGTTGGAATTGTAAAATGTTTATTTTTCTGTTGTTTCATGATTTGTGCAATGAATAATGTTGTAATAATTTTTGATGAATTTGCTTGTGAAACACCATCAGCATGTATTCAAGTATATATCATTCTAAATGCACCCTTCGTCATAAAATGTATGTAAATACATACATTTAGACTGGCATAAATATTGATTGATGACCGTGTTTTTCAGTCATAGATATGGAGATATCAACCCGGCATTATGGATGCCCTTTAGTTGAACTGACATTGGATAGACACGTTCTTCTAGAAAATCGTCTTTTTATGTCATCAGTATATATCTCATATGCATCATATATGTCTATATCCTTAGACCTTAGATCAAGCTCGTACTCATGATATTAAACTGGTCTGCTTAGGGGTCGCCAAATATTACTAGGAAATCGTAAAGATGGTTTTCGGGCTTAGTAGAAAGCATGCCGCGAGCCATGGACTTGTCAAGATGAGAATTGCTCCTCCAGCGATGCAGAGCTCAAGTGGATTGGTTTTTGGAATTGTGTGGCCATAATTATGATTGAAGGCTTAATCATATTTTGGGGATTTTGGTGCACGTACCTCGAGTTGGAATCAAGGATGACTACCTTGCCTTCAGCTTGACCCTATTGCGGGGCAAAAGGATTCATACAATAGTTGCTAAAAGGTTTTTTCAGTGCGATCTTTATACATATATACGGGGAATGGTATGACCTGTTAGGGTCAGCTATCGATTATTGACAAAAAGCTGTTTTTGTGCATTACCATATATATTAGGGTCTAGGGTCACACACACTTAAATGAGTGGGAATTATTGTAGACAAGAAAGAGTGAACAACCAAGAGGAAATTGGGCCGAAAAGTGCTCCAGAACTCCCCGGGCTAATTTGGTTGAAGACCAATAGCGGGGGAACGCCCACAAAACCCTTGAGGGTTGTGAGTCCCTACATAAAGGAGGGCAAGGGAGAGAGGAGGCACGACCCAAGGCTGACCTCACTCACGGCCAGCCTTGATTTTTTTTGGAGGGTGGGGGCGAGGAGGGAAAAATACTTGGGGCTCTTAATAGAAAGCACTATCAAAATAATATCAATATACTCATATTCGAAATATCAATAAACATTGAAATGCATCCAAGAAAATATTCATATCCAATAGTATAGACATATCACCACGAAATTTCCTTCTAACACTAACGAGGCTATGATGGGGTCAATGTCAATCTCATCCAACACTAATGAGGCTCACTTAAGCCGTGAGACTGACAATGGGGGCTGCTCGCCAGGATTAAAGGAGGGGAGCAAACAGAGGCAGCGGTGCTCACCGACAGAGCTAGCGACGACAAGAGATCACGCGAAGCTTGGCGAGGGGACGGTTGGAAGCAGGGGGGCAGCGGCGGTCACATGCAGGGCCGGCCCTATGTTTTGGGAGGCCCTAGGCGAACTCGGGAATCAAAAGCCAGATCGTCTGAGTTCCGATTGATTTGTTTCACACGAAAGTGCGGCTGTGACTTGCGTTCCTAGCCTAGCCCACCTCGTTTTTTTTCCTCTCTTGATTTTTTCCATTGCCTATTTATTCATGGGCCCTCCTCCGGCCTGGGCCCTGGGCCGTCGCCCCTCTGGCCATACCCCAGCGCCGGCCCTGGTCACATGGGTAGTCGAATCCGACTTGACTATACATTGGCTTTGACTCGGGAACGACTACAATACAATCTGAGCTAGATTTGGAAACATAGAACATTTGAAGATGGACCATCGGATGGCAGATTGATGGCACATATTTGGGTGCAAGGGATCATGCTGTTAGACTACAGTTAGTTAGCTAGTCTACCGGCTGATCTACTCAGCATTATCCACGTGCATGTGCCATGTATGCTTCCTCCTCACTCACGGAGGAGTAGGATCGGCTGTTAGTTTGTTAACTATGCATCTTCTCTCTCTCTCTCTCTCTCTCTCTCTCTCTCTCTCTCTCTCTCTCTCTCTCTCTCTCTCTCTCTCTCTATTGTGGATGAATACAAGTGCGTCCATCTCTAATCCATTTCTATCTATAGTATCAGAGTGATTCTCCATTGCTTCCGACATGGCCTCTTCGGCCGTCGCCGCCGCTTATTCTCCAGCGGCCTCCTCTCCCCACTAGTAGAAAACAGGGCTTTGGTTCGGGCCTGGTCAGCCCATTAATCCCGGTTCAGTCACGAACCAGGACCCATGGGGGAATTCGTCCCGGTTCGTGAGCCCAGGGGCCCTGCCGGGGCCTCGTGGGCATTGGTCCCGGTTGGGCCCTGCCGGGGCCTCGTGGGCATTGGTCCCGGTTTGTATGGACCCATTTGTCTCGGTTATAGGCACGAACCGAGACCAATGGTCTCCTGGCCCACAACCATTGGTACCGGTTCGTGGCTCAAACCGGAACGGAAGGCTGGGCTTTAGTCCCGGTTTCTACCATGAATCGGGACAAATGAGTTGCCTATATATACCCCATCACCACAGCAGAGCACTCCACAGTGCTCTATTTTTTCTGCCCGGCGAGTAAAAGGGCATTTGGGTGCTCTAGCTCACCTCCTATGCACATGAGGTGTTCGATGAAATGGCAGAGCTCCATTTTCCCTGAGATTTGTCTAGGTTTAGCGGTCCATCATGTCCCGTCCCCGTCTTCACCGCCGTCGATCGCCCGCGCCGATCTCGTCACAGGCACCACCGTGGTGAGCCTCTTGTTCCTATCTTCTTTCTGAAAGAAAAAATTCTTACTTCAGATAGATATTTGTCTAATTTTCTTACTTTTATTCTTCCTTGTTATTATATAGTGCGATGGTTTTGGTATCCGCCCCCGTCGCCCCTCGTCCTGTCTATGATTCAGATGTGGTATATATTATCTTTTTATAACTATTTGGTTCATTCATTGTTTATGACAATTATACCGACCAATGTGACATATTTTATTTAGCTAGGAGGTGGTTGATCCGGAAATTCGAGCCGACCCTAATGTCAAGATGTTAAATTTAGTTGAAGAAGAAAAACAATTACTTGAAGGAAAAAATAAAAAAAATTGAGGAGGAGAAGATGATATTGGAGTTGCATGTTGCGGATGTCGTCAATGATCACAAGATCAAGATGGATGCAATGCGGTATGCCATTCATACCGAGGCTTGGTATCATTATGCCATTGGATCAATTGTTACCTCGGTTGTGATTATGATCGCATCTGTTGTTGCATTGAAAGGTTTTACATAGTTTCAATGTATCGTTTAATTAGATGCTCTGGAGAGTTATATGTTGTTCAATTTGAACTACATATGTACTTTGGTTTTAATGTGATGATGAACTACTATTTATTTGGTCACTTATCTATCCATGTGAACTTGTAATGGTTTTTGACACACATAATTATATATAATGCATGCAGATGAACCTGCAATGGATGTACGGTGACAGACACACATAATTATGTTTCTCGAAGTGGCTGAGGCTAAACCTCTCAATTTTTTAGCACATGCTATGTGGGTGAAATGATGATACCATGTCAACTTTGAATGGTGCATTTTGAACACACAAAAAGTCTTGAGTTTAAATAAGTTAAAAAAATGAAATCCCTTTGTAACAGATGAGTTTCTGTATGAAACCCTGATACTTCGAAAGAGATTGTCCATTTTGTACACGAAGTGCATCTAGTTTTTGCCGTAACCCTCTCAACTTATTAGCACATGCTATGTGGGTGAAATGATGATACCATGCCAACTTTCAACCTTTTCAGAGTTCATTTGAAATGCTTTTGAATTTCAGGGTCTTATAGCTAAAAAAAATTAGTAAATGCATGAAAAATAACAAATGAAGTCAGAAAGGGTTGAAAATTGATGATGTGGCTTTGAATGGTGCATTTTGAACACAGAAAATTTTTGGAGTTCAAAGAAGTTTAAAAAACTGAAATCCCTTTGTAACAGATGAGTTTCCGTATGAAACCCTGATCAACTAAAAAGCCACATCATTTAGCTCAAAAACAATCAATTAAAATATTCTATTATGATCAACTAAAACAAAACTATAATAAATAAGTAGAAACAAAATAAAATAAAATAAAATTTAATAAAATAAATAGGTAGAAACAAAACAAAACAAAATAAAATAAACTTTAATAAAACAAATTTGTAGAAACAAAATAAACTTTATAAAAGTAAAATAAATAAACTTTAATAAAATAAATAAAAATAGCAATAGTAAATTTTTGTTGTAAGTAGAAACAAAATAAAATAAATAAAGCAACAAAAAAAATAAAAAAAGTGCCACCTATTGGGCCATCGCGGCCTGAATACGACTAGGAACCCAACCATGGGCCAGGATTCAGGCCCACAGGAGGCCAGTAGGCCCACAAGCACATCGTGACAAATTAGGCCCGAAAGCCTGCAGTTGAGAGGAGCTCGAGAGGATTGGCGCAGCAGCGCTTATAAACCACTCTCGAGCTCTCTCATCTAGCAAGGTGGGACTAAACTTTTGGTCGCTACGCGGGCAGCACAGGGCTTTTGGTCCCGGTTGATGCCACCAACCGGGACGAAAGTGATGCATTGGTACCGGTTCGCGGCACCAACCGGGACCAATGCCCCCCCTTTCCTTTAGTCCCGGTTGGTGCCACCAACCGGGACCAAAGGCCTCCGCTTCCCGCCCTTTGGGCTGCTGAAAAGAGATTAGTCCCGGTTGGTGCCACCAACCGGGACTAAAGGGGGGCATTGGTCCCGGTTGGTGCCACGAACCGGGACCAAAGCTCTCGGTATATATGTAGCACTTAGGAATTTTGCAGAGTTCATCACCAGTTGCCCCGGACGCCGCCAAGCACATCGACGCCGCCAGGCTGCCTCGACGCTGTCTGCCGTCATTGCCGCTTTGTCGCTGCGCCGTCGCGGCTGCCTGCCCGCCCGCCTCGCAGTCGCGGGTCGCCCGCGCCCGCCTGCTCGCCATTGCCGCCATCGCCTGTCCGCCGTCCACACCCGCGCCTGCCCTGCCCGCCGTCGCTCGCGCCTGCCCACCTCGCCGCCGTCGCCACACCAGCGCTGCCCCAGCCCGCCCCCATCGTCGTCGTCGCCCCTACCCCGAGCCCGCGGTCCTGCAAAAGTTAGATTTTTAGATTATATGTCCTATTTTTTCAGGTTTTTTTCATATATATGTTGATTTGTTTTTTGCTTTTTTATAAAAATGTATATATGTATGTATGTTCTCTGTGTATATATGTTCATATATGCAAAAGTTACATTTTTAGAAAAGTATTATCTATATATGTTCTCTGATTTAGTACATTTTAGGTTAGTTTCATTTTTAGAAAAGTTTTATATATTTAGGAAGAAGGAAGAGAAGGAAGAAGGAAGAAGAAGAAAAAGTTTTATATATGCAGAAGTTACATTTTAAGAAATTTTTTATATATCTAGCTAGCAAAGGAAGAAGAAGAAAAAGAATGAGAGGAAAAAGGAAAATAAGAAGAGGACGAACGGAGAAGAAGAGCCCACCAAGAAGAGCACAAACAAATAAGAAGAGGAAAAAAGAAGAAAAAGAAGCGGAGAAGAAGAAAGGAACAGAGGAGATGAAGAGAAAATAGAATATTTTCTATTTTTTTCTTCTTCTCCTCTATTCCTTTCTTCTTCTTCTCTTTTTCTTCTTCTTTTTTTCTTCTTTTTTTCTTCGATCTTCTCCTCTATTCCTTTCTTCTTCTCCTCTTTTTATTTCTTCTTAGTCTTCTTATTTTTTATCGGGTATGTCGTTGTCGATATACCCCGTCCCTATAACTTCAACATGAGGGGGGGGGGGGTCGATATACCCCCTCCCCGATAACATTATTTTCCCATGTATGTATGTCGTCGTTGTCGATATAACCCCCTCCCAGATAACTTCGACATGAGGGCTGGTCGATATATATACCCCCTCTCGACGGTGATAACTTATACCACGGGAGCACCCCCCGGCCCTCTCGCTCGACCAAAACTCTTGAGGACACCAAAACCCTAAAAAAACGATGTCGGTCTCCTACCCCCTCCCGCCGCGCCCCTACCCGACAAACTCTCTCCAGGCCACCACAAACCCTTGAAGCATTGTCGAGGCCACCCCAAACCCTAGAGAAGCAGCGTCGAGGCCACTAATATGATTCCTTATTGTGATTAGCTAGCTAGTTCTACGTTTGCCACTAATATATCCATCTGTCATGTTTGAATAATAATTGCCATGTTGTAAATATTTGCAGAAACTATGGAGCACTACCCCTGAGACGAAGCAACAAAAGCGGTGTTGGGGGACATAATCGCAAAAGGAAGTGATGCCTTCTTTTCGTTTCTCAACAAAAGCAGGCTATGATTATGATGGCTCCGGTGACCCAATGCCGGTACAAGAAGGAGACCGTGATGACGGCTCCGGTGAACGAACCGAGTCCGGCCAGGTATATATATTAGTTAAGTCTGTGCTGACTAGCTAATTGATGCATTCATTTTTTTGGTATGTACACATATTAACGTCTTTCTTCTTTTTTCTAGCCCCCCGGATCGAGCACAACTTCGGTAAAGAGACGAGGCCCGAAGAAAAAGTTGCGCTCGGATGAAAGGTTTGAGATCACAGCAATCACGCGTGATGGCATGCCTATTGAACCCATCCGGACAAAGGAAGCATTTGCTGCTCAGTGCGGGGTTCTTGTTAGGGACAAGATCTCAATCAGCATCCACCAATGGTTTAAGCCTAAGAAGGAAGACCTTGAGGTGTCTTATGTCGACGATATGCAGAAAGATGATCTTTGGACTGCGCTGAAGGCAAATTTCACCCTACCGCCAGAGGAGGATCCGGAGAAGCTAGTTGAAGAGCAATTGATCATGTCTCATGCTCTTAAGAAGATGGCAGAACTATTCAGGAGGTGGAAGAATGAGCTGAAAACATCATTTGTCGACCAAGAAAAGACACCAGAATCCACCGGCCGGTATGAGAAGATCAGAGATCACTGGCCCGCATTTGTGGCCCATAAGGCATTGGACAAGAGTAAGAAGATGTGAGCTACAAACAAGAAAAATGCTGCGAAGAAGAAGCTTCACCATGGCACGGGGTCAGGTGGCTACCTCAAAGCCCGGCCGTTGTGGGCCAAGGCTGAGAATGACCTGGTTGATAAAGGGGTCGAACCAGAGAAATTGATCTGGCCAGACCGTTGCCGAACTTGGTTCTTCGGGGTTGGCGGAACCTTGGACCCTGTATCAGGGAAGTGCATTTGGATGAACAAGCAACTGAGACTACTCGTCATGAGGCTTCAGGAGTATATCGATGCAGCGCAGCAAGGGACGTTCGTTCCAGACAGAGAGAACGATGAGCTCATAATGGCCCTCGGGAATCCTGAGCACCCTGGACGGACACGAGGCACGCCAGGATCCCTTCCGTGGAAGGCTGGGTTTCCGGACGCAGGCGGTTACAAATGCCAGGAGAGGAGGAAGAAAGTGGAGCATACCCAACTGTAGGCGTTGCACGCAAGGGTACAAGCGATAGAGGAATGAGAAGTAAATCGCAGCAAACGACCTGTCGAAGCTTCCCCCAAAGCTACCCCGCCATCTCAGCAGCGTGGCTTCCACCGAGCTGCTTCAGCAGGAGCCTGTGTTCACGGCTCCTGCTAGCTACCCCATGGATGCTATCACGGAGTCTCAACATTGCCACCTTATGACGCAATGGATGAAATTGAAAGTCAAGGCGGCTGTTGGCTCTGTTGCACCTCCTGAACCTGGCGCAACCTATCACTGCCGGCTGATTCCAGAAGGATATGCTAGGGTGATGGTGGATGAAATAACAGATGGATTTGAGGACCTCGAGCTTGACCACCCTACGGGTGAAGGGGAGACTCGGCTAGGTTCTTCTCTAAAGACTCCATGCCTATGGTGGAAGGTGCTCATTAACCTTCCGAACTGGACGCCTCCTCCTCCTCCTCCTCCTCCTCCGGCGAGTCAGGGCACTCCGCCTCCTCCTCCGCCTCCTCCTCCGGTGAGTGATCAAGGCACTTAGCCTCCTTCTCCTGCGCGTGGCGGCACTCCGCCTCTTTCTCCGCCTGCACCGGCGCGCCCGAGCAGCCACCCTCCTCCTTCTCCGCCTCGTCAGCAAGGGCGGAAGAGACCCGCCGCCGCTCCGGCTGCTCCGGCGCGTCGTAGTCCTTCTCCTCTGCCTCATAAGAAAAGAAAGAGGACAGCCACAGCCGCTACGTCTGCTCCGGCATCTAGCAGTACAGCCAGTGGCGGGAGGCAATACAGATTTGGTCCTTCTCTGAAGACTCCAGAGAAGTTACCATATGAGAGGACCCTGGAGGAAAACGATAAGATCGTGTGAGCCGAAGTGACGAACTTCTTTGAAGGGGTGAGAGCAAAGAAACATCCACCTCCGGAGGAAAAGATAGATCCGGTGAAAGCGAAGCACACTGTGGATGCCCTGAAGAAACCACCAAAGTCTCCGCCGAAAGGCAACTATGAGTGCATTATTGAAAAGTCATTTATCGAAGCGGAGCGGTCAGGAAGTACTATCAGTGATCAAAGGATAGCAGAACAACGAGCTGGGAAAAAAATATCCCAGCTCAGCGAACAAGCGAACCAATCGTGCCCCCCGCTCAAGGTGTCTAGTGATATCGTCGCTAATTATCCGAGGATGGTGCCCGGTTATACCAATCTTGGAGATTACCTGCCCGACGATGTACATTATGATTTCTTGGAGGTGGAAGAACACATATACGAGTACGGGAAGCCTCTCGTCAAAGATGAAAGATCTCTAAAAATGATGATGCGAAGATTCCATGATTGGTACATGAAAACCTGCAGAGAGTCTAGGGGGAGGAATATTTTGACGCTGAGAGTGAAAGAGGAGCATGACCTCGTTGGAATTGATCTGTTGAATGTTCCATTTGAGGAGTTCTTCCATTTTTTCAATCAACATGCCCTCGATAAATTAACGGTCACTTGCTACTGTCTGTAAGTACTACTTCCATAATTAAGTCTCTATATATAGGTCAGCTCTATCATTGCTTGTATTTATAATTATCCTCACTATATTATGCAGATTGAAGATCGTCGAATTGAATAAAAGACAAATCGGTGATATTGGGTTCATTAACACAAATCTCATAGATGCATATGCGGTTGAATTTAAGGCCAGAGAGACCGAGGCCAACTTGCTACGATCGTTGGTAATAAATGAATACAAAGATATAATACTCTTTCCTTACAACTTCAAGTGAGTGTTACTGTCTTGTGCATATTTGGTTCCCCTTATTAGTCCAGGTTATAGTAATGTAATTGATGAGTTATGCATGCGTGCGTAGGATCCACTATATTCTCCTAGAGATTAAGCTTGAGCTGGGACTAATAACCGTCTTAGACTCAAGACGAAAAGATCCTCAGGAGTATGCGGACATGACTCAAATGCTCGAGAAGTAAGTTAAACCGATCATTATCGCACCATATCGGCAGCTTTGTTCATCTCCTGATATCAAGTAATTGTTTTCTTTGTCTGGCAGGGTTTGGACAAAATTCACCTCAAAAGCTCCGGTACTGCCGAAGAAGCTGCAATTTAGACACTCGAAAGTAAGTACTACTAGCATGTTCCGCGCATCTCCTAGTGATTCAAGCGCTAGTTTCATCAATACCATTTATAGCATGCTTGCTTATCAGTTTGATTGACCTCTATTTCTTGTAAAGTGGTTGTGGCAGGAAGCCGGGAATAATTACTGTGGATACTACGTTTGCGAGTCCATCCGCCACACGACCTATTAGCGGGGCTACTCTGACAAACAATATGAAGTGTGTAAATAATAATATTCACAATTTTATTTTATTACCATCATTTGTGTTGAGTTTCATTTATTCATATATATATGTATTGGCCCCCTTCTTCAAATTAGATGTTTCGGATGCGGGATGAACTCCTACCACCAGATCGCATGCGAGCAATTCAAGAGGAATTGGTGGCATTCTTTCTTGACCACGTGGTTGATAACGACGGAGAATACCATGTGGACCCTGAGTTCATATATAATTAGGAGATTATATTGTAAGAGATCTTATATTGTATATATGTAGCCAGTAGCGTCGGATAGATATACGAAAACTTGTTGTTCGACCAATCTCTCGGAGTAGGAGAGGTGGCCGATATCACTTCTCTATGTATGCATATGTTCATGACGATCTTCTGTTTCCTTCATTTGCTTACTAGCTAGCGTGTCGAGTCCTCTCTATACGTATAGTACGTAGCGTCGACCAAGCACGGAGATAAGAGAGGACACTTCTTTCTATTAATTAGCTAGCTAACACAATATATGAAACACCTAAATTAACCCCCCAAAACCCCTAAACCACCCCCTTCAGAAAAAAAAAACCTCGGCTCCTACATTGTCTTGGCGCTCAGGCGCCTATTGGTCCCGGTTGGTGTCACCAACTGGGACCAAAGGGCCTCCTGCCTGGGCTCGCCGCATCGGCCACGTGGAGGCCCATCTGTCCCGGTTCATGTAAGAACCGGGACTAAATGCCTAGGGCTTTAGTAACGACCCTTTAGTCCCGGTTCAACAACCGGGACAAATGGCCCTTACGAACCGGGACAAATGGCCCCCTTCTCCACCCATGGTGTCCTCTCCTCTCCATGTCTTCTCTCTTTCACATACACCTCTCCGTGCCTCCTCTCCACTCCCTGCCTTCTCTCTTTCACATACACCTCTCCCTGCCTCCTCTCTCCCAGAGCTGCCCGTTGTCACCACCACCCTTCCTCTTCAGGTCGCGCCGTCCACATCGAAAATCTTCCCCACCCTGGTCATGGCTCACACCATCCACGTCGAGGCGGCCAATATCCACCACCACGTGGGGGTGGCTTCACACTAAGGGGTAAAATTCCTTGGTGTAGTGTGAGCTCATGCTCGAGACAACCCACCAGTACGACGTCCCCGACCATTTCGCACTGGACTTCACCGACCGTCGTGCGACGTGTCATGGAAAATCATCAATAAGGCAATGAAGAAATGGTTCTACGGGACCATGAACACAGAACTCTACGGCTTCATCCTCAACTGGGGGACCACCGCCTTAGAGCTATTTTTTTAACCGGGCATAACCCCCTTCCATTACTGAGCATAGCGAAAATACAAAGTTAAGTACACCACCAGTCTGAAATCTACCACCAAAAGGAGACTAGAAAGGGGAAAGCGAGTTCAGAGCATCACTCGGAAACCCACTATGAACACTCGTCATCGAGCAGTTCATCATGGGGCCAAAACCCAGTGACACCACATAACAGGCTAGGTCTAGCCAAATACCAACTAAAGTACGCAGCAGGAAGCTAACATCAGCGCATAAACCTCCAGGGAGCTCACTGGAGAGCAGAGAACATCAGCTCGTGCAGGAGCAAAGAACTAACAAGTATTAGGGCACTAAACTGATGAAAATATGCCCTAGAGGCAATAATAAAATGGTTATTATTATATTTCCTTAATCATGATAAAGGTTTATAATTCATGTTAGAATTGTATTGATCGGAAACTTAAATACATGTGTAAATACATAAACAAATACCGTGTCCCTAGTAAGCCTGTACTTGACGAGCTCGTTGATCAACGAAGGTTAAGGTTTCCTAACCATTGACATGTGTTGTCATTTGATAACGGGATCACATCATTAGGATAATGCTGTGATGGACAAGACCCATCAGTTAGCTTAGCATAATGATCGTTCAGTTTTGTTGCTATTGCTTTCTTCATGTCAAATACATATTCCTTCGACTATGAGATTATACAACTCCCGGATACCAGAGGAATGCCTTGTGTGCTGTCAAATGTCACAACGTAATTGGGTGAATATAAATACGCTCAACAGGTATCTCTGAAGGTGTTTGTTGAGTTGGCATAGATCGAGATTAGAATATGTCACTCCAGTATCGGAGAGGTATCTCTGCGCCCTCTCGACAATACACATCATAAGCTTGCAAGCAAACGACTAAGGAGTTAGTCACGAGGTGATGTATTACAGAACGAGTAAAGAGACTTGCCGGTAATGAGATTGAACTAGGTATGAAGATACCGACGGTCGGATCTCGGACAAGTAACATACCGATGGACAAAGGGAATTCTGTATGCTGTCATAACGGTTCGACCGATAAAGATCTTCGTAGAATATGTAGGAGCCAATATATGGGCATCCAGGTTCCGCTATTTCTTATTGACCGGAGAGGTGTCTTGGTCATGTCTACATAGTTCTCGAACCCGTAGGGTCCGCACGCTTAACGTTCGATGATGATATAGTATTATATGAGTTATGTGATTTGGTGACCAAATGTTGTTTGGAGTCCCGGATGAGATCACGGACATGACGAGGAGTCTCGAAATGGTCGATAGGTAAAGATTGACATATAAGAAAATGGTATTCGGACACTGGAAGTGTTTCGAGGGGTACCGGGTACTTACCTGGTCACCAAAAGGGTTTCTGGGCACCCCCGGCAAAAGATATGGGCCTTATGGGCCAAGAGGGGAAACGCACCAGCCACAAGGGGCTGGTGCGCCCCCCATATGGGCCAGCCTAAGGAGGAGAAGGAAAGGGGAGAAGGTAAAGGAGTGTGGATTAGGATTCCCACTTCCTACCCTCTCCTCCCCTCTTTCCTCCCCCCTCGGTTAAATATGGCAGGGGGCGCTGCTTGGAGGGACTCTGATACGTCTCCAACGTATCTATAATTTTTTATTGTTCCATGATATTATATTACCCGTTTTGGATGTTTATGGGCTTTATTATACACTTTTATATTATTTTTAGGACTAACCAATTAACCGGAGGCCTAGCCCAAAATGTTGTTTTCTTGCCTATTTTGGTGTTTCAAAGAAAAGGAATATCAAATGGAGTCCAAACGGAATGAAACCTTCGGGAGAGTTATTTTTGGAATGGAAGCAATCCAGGAGACTTGGAGTAGACGTCAGGGAAGCTTCGAGGAAGCCATGAGGCAGGGAGGCGCGCCCTACCCCCTGGGTGCGCCCCCACCCTCGTGGCTCCCCTGACCGACTTCTTTCGCCTATATATATCCATATACCCTAAAAACATCCGAGAGCAGAATAGATCGGGGGTTCTGCCTATGCAAGCCTCTGTAGCCACCAAAAACAAATCTAGACCCGTTCCGGCACCCTGCCGGAGTGGGAATCCCTCCCCGGTGGCCATCTTCATCATCCCGACGCTCTCCATGACGTGGAGGGAGTAGTTCACCCTCGGGGCTGAGGGTATGTACCAGCAACTATGTGTTTGATCTCTCTCTCTCTCGCGCGCGTTCTTGAGGTGATACGATCTTGATGTATCGCGAGCTTTGCTATTATAGTTGGATCTTATGATGTTTCTCCCCTCTACTCTCTTGTAATGGATTGAGTTTTCCCTTTGAAGTTATCTTATCGGATTGAGTCTTTAAGGATTTGAGAACACTTCATGCATGTGCTTATCTGTGGTGACAATGGGATATCACATGATCTACTTGATGTATGTTTTGGTGATCAACTTGCGAGTTCCGTGACCTCGTGAACTTATGCATAGGGGTTGGCACACGTTTTCGTCTGGACTCCCCGGTAGAAACTTTGGGGCACTCTTTCAAGTACTTTGTGTTATTTGAATAGATGAATCTGAGATTGTGTGACGCATATCGTATAATCATACCCACGAATACTTGAGGTGACATTGGAGTATCTAGGTGACATTAGATTTTTTTTTTGATTTGTGTCTTAAGGTGTTATTCTAGTACGAACTCTATGATAGATCGAACGGAAAGAATAGCTTCGTGTTATTTTACTACGGACTCTTGAATAGATTTATCAGAAAGGATAACTTTGAGGTGGTTTCGTACCCTACCATAATCACTTCGTTTGTTCTCCGCTATTAGTGACTTTGGAGTGACTCTTTGTTGCATGTTGAGGGATAGTTATACAATCCAATTATGTTATTATTGTTGAGAGAACTTGCACTAGTGAAAGTATGAAACCTAGGCCTTGTTTCCTAGCATTGCAATACCGTTTACGCTCACTTTTATCATTAGTTAAATTTCTGTTTTTATATTTTCAGATTACGAAAACCTATATCTACCACCAATATTGCACTTGTATCACCATCTCTTCGCCGAACTAGTGCAACTATACAATTACCATTGTATTGAGTGTGTTGGGGACACGAGAAACTCTTTGTTATTTGGTTGCAGGGTTGTTTGAGAGAGACCATCTTCATCCTACGCCTTCCACGGATTGATAAACCTTAGGTCATCCACTTGAGGGAAATTTGCTACTATCCTACAAACCTCTGCACTTGGAGGCCCAACAACGTCTACAATAAGAAGGTTGTGTAGTAGACATCAAGCAGTTTCTGGCGCCGTTGCCCGGGAGGTTAGTGCTTGAAGGTATATCTTTAGATCTTGCACTCGAATCTTTTAGTTTCTTGTTTTATCTCTAGTTTAGTCTATAAAAGAAAACTACAAAAAAATGGAATTAAGGTTGCCTCATATGCTTCATCTTTTTAATGTCTTTCGTGAAAATAGGGATTCCGATAATTGTGCTCAAGTGCTAGAGGAAGAATGAATTAGAATGTTTGGCAATAAATCTTTGAATGATGAGCATGATTGCAATGTTGTTAGTATGAACTCTTTGAATATACATAGTACTAATGATGATTGCACTAGTCATGATGAAAATGTCTCTTATAAGCATGTCAATTTTTGTGGAATACATAGAGATTGCAAGAACACACCAAATATGGAAGATAGATTTTGCAACAGGCATACGTATTTGGAAACTAAATGGTTGCAAGAAAGGCTAGATGATTGTGCTGAAAGATTCAATATTTATCACCATCCTTGTGAATTTTGCTATGAGCATGGTCATTTAAAGCTCCAATGCTATTTGTTTCATGATCAAATCGTGTCCAAAAATTGTGATAACTTGATTACCCTTGAACATCATAAAGAGCTTAGTCTTCTTTTGGGGTATGAAGAAATGAAACGTATAACTGAGGGTATTCCAAAATTTAATCTTGATAGATTTCTTGATTTTGATCTATAAGAAATTTTTATGTATTGTGCGGTGAATTGTATTGAAAATCATTATATTGCCAATTACATAAAGATAAGAAAACAAATAGAAGATGAAGAGAATACTAATGAAAGGGAAGAGACTTCCCAATATCCTCCTATTATTTCTTATGATGAATCAGGTAACGAGGAGGAGCCTTCTATTCAACCAATCTCGTTAATAAGGAGCTCCAAAAATAGGATTAAACCCACACATGATGTGAAGAAGAAAAAGAAAAGACGGAGAAGCAAAGGTGAAAAGGTATCCATCCCAAATGATGTTGCTCCTATTACTCATTGTGATGATGATAATTGCTATACTATTGGTGCTATCCATACTATTAATGATGAGAGTGCTTATGCTTATGATATGAAAAGGCCCAAGCTTGGGGATGCTATGTTTGATGAGAGTGACATGTTTGAGAATATATTTGCTGCAATTAATGTTTGTCCCAAGCTTGGGGATGCTATGTCTAACGAAGATGATATTTTTAGCCTCCCAAGTTTTGATATGCAAAGTTGTTATGATGATAGCATGCCTCCTTCTTATTATGATAATTATGAAAGTGGATTTGGAGAGGTCATGACTTTATTTCGTAATGATTCCACTATCTTGGAAGAGGTTTCAATTGATTATGATGAGAACAAAGTTGCTACCTATGATGATTATTGTGATGATACTTATGCTATAAAGAGTAGTGATGATTATATTTATAAAACTTGTCATGATTATGACTACCCTTTTTATGAACACTACTCTTTTAACATGGAACCAATTTATAGTATTCGAGTCTCTTATGATACTCCCACTATTCCGATTGGGAAGAATTTTGCTTATGTAGAGAGTAGTAAATTGTCTATGCTTGTAGATCATGAAAATAATGCTTTAGGTGCTGGTTATATTGTTGAATTCATTCATCATTATACTGAAAATTATTATGAGGGAGGAATATATGCTTGTAAGAATTGCAATAATATCAAGTTTCCTCTCTATGTACTTAAAGTTTTAAAGTTATGCTTGTTTTGTCTTCCTATGCTAGTTGATTATTGTTCCCATAAGTTGTTTGCTCACGAAATCCCAATGCATAGGAAGTGGGTTATACTTAAATGTTCTAGTCATATTCTTCATTATCCTCTCTTTATATTTCAATTCTTATCCTTTATGTGAGCATCATTGAAATCATCATGCCTAGCTAGGGGCGTTAAACCATAGCGTTTGTTGGGAGGCAAACCAATTTTATTTTTATTCCTTGATTTTTGTTCCTGTTTAGTAATAAATAATATATCTAGCCTCTGTTTAGATGTGGTTTTTTTTAATTATTGTTAGTGCCAAGTAGAACCTTTGGGAAGACTTGGGTGAAGTCTTTATGATTATGCTGTAAAAAACAGAAACTTTAGCGCTCACGAGTTAGCTGCCATTTTTTACTGGAAAGTGATATTTAGTTGATTATTTTTGAAGATGATTAATATACAAATTCCTCAGGTCCAACAATTTATTACAGAATTTTTAGAGTTCCAGAAGTATACGTTTGATACAGATTACTACAGACTATTCTGTTTTTGACAGATTCTGTTTTCATTGTGTTGTTTGATTATTTTGCTGAATCTATGAGTGGTATCAGAGGGTATGAAACATAGAGAAGTTGGAATACAGTGGATATTACACCAATATGAATTTAGAATGAGTTAACAACAGTACCTAAGTGGTGGTTTTATTTTCTTATACTAACAGAGCTTACGAGTTTTCTGTTTGAGTTTTGTGTTGTGAAGTTTTCTAGTTCTGGGTAAAGATTCGATGGACTATGGAATAAGGAGTGGCAAGAGCCTAAGCTTGGGTATTCCCAAGGCACTCCAAGGTAATATTCAAGGAAAACCAAGAGTCTAAGCTTGGGGATGCCCCGGATGGCATCCCCTCTTTCGTCTTCGTTCATCGGTAACTTTACATGGAGCTATATTGCCACATGATATGTGTTTTGCTTGGAGCGTCATTTTATTTTCTTTTGTTTTGCTTTCTGTTTGAATAAAATACCAAGATCTGAAATTCTTAAATGTTAGAGAGTCTTCACATAGTTACATAAGTATTCGACTACTCATTGATCTTCACTTATAGCTTTCGGAGTAGTTTGTTGTTTGCTCTAGTGCTTCACTTATATCTTTTAGAGCATGACGGTAGTTTTATTTTGAAGAAATAGATGAACTCTCGTGCTTCACTTATATTATTTTGAGAGTCCTAAACATCATGGTAATTTTCTTTGGTTATGAATTTAGTCCTAATATGTTGTGCATCCAAGAGGGATATAATAAAATTTTCATATAAAGTGCATTGAATACTATGAGAAGTTTGATTCCTTATGATAGTTTTGAGATATGAAGACGGTGATATTAGAGTCATGCTAGTTGAGTGGTTGTGAATTTGAGAAATACTTGTTCTAAAGTTTGTGATTCCCGTAGCATGCATGTATGGTGAACCGTTATGTGATGAAGTCGGAGCATGATTTATTTATTGATTGTCTTCCTTATGAGTGGCGGCCGGGGACGAGCGATGGTCTTTTCCTACCAATCTATCCCCCTAGGAACATGCGCGTAGTACTTTGTTTCGATAATTAATAGACTTTTGCAATAAGTATGTGAGTTCTTTATGACTAATGTTGAGTCCATGGATTATACGGACTCTCACCCTTCCACCATTGCTAGCCTCTCTAATGTCACAAGACCTTTCGCCGGTATCATATACCCACCATATACCTTCCTCAAAACAGCCACCATACCTACCTATTATGGCATTTCCATAGCCACTCCGAGATATATTGCCATGCAACTTACCACCGTTCCATTTATTATGACACGCTCCATCATTGTCATATTGCCTTGCATGATCTTGTAGTTGACATCGTATTTGTCGCAAAGCCAACGTTCATAATTCTTTCATACATGTCACTCTTGATTCATTGCACATCCCGGTACACCGTAGGAGGCACTCATATAGAGTTATATTTTGTTCTAAGTATTTAGTTGTAATCTTTGAGTTGTAAGTAAATAAAAGTGTGATGATCATCATTATTAGAGCATTGTCCCAGTGAGGAAAGGATGATGGAGACTATGATTCCCCCACAAGTCGGGATGAGACTCCAGACAAAAAAAAAGAGGCCAAATAAGCCCGAATAAAAAAAGAAAATAAAGAGGCCATAAAAAAGAGAGAAAAAGGCCCAAAAATAAAAAAATGAGAGAAAAAGAGAGAAGGGACAATGTTACTATCCTTTTACCACACTTGTGCTTCATAGTAGCACCGTGATCTTCATGATAGAGAGTCTCCTATGTTGTCACTTTCATATACTAGTGGGAATTTTACATTATAGAACTTGGTTTGTATATTCCAATGATGGGCTTCCTCAAAATTCCCTAGGTCTTCGTGAGCAAGCAAGTTGGATGCACACCCACTTAGTTTCTTTTGTTGAGATTTCATACACTTATAGCTCTAGTGAATCCGTTGCATGGCAATCCCTACTCACTCACATTGATATCTATTGATGGTCATCTCCATAGCTCGTTGGTACGCCTAGTTGATGTGAGACTATCTTCTCCTTTATTGTCTTCTCCACAACCACCATTCTATTCCACATATAGTGTTATGTCCATGGCTCACGCTCATGTATTGCGTGAAGATTGAAAAAGTTTGAGAACATCAAAAGTATGAAACAATTGCTTTGCTTGTCATTGGGGTTGTGCATGATTTAAATATTTTGTGTGATGAAGATAGAGCATAGCCAAACTATATAATTTTGTAGGGATAACTTTCTTTGTCCATATTATTTTGAGAAGACATGATTGCTTTGTTAGTATGCTTGAAGTATTACTGTTTTCATGTCAATATTAAACTTTTGTTTTGAATCTTATGAATCTGAATATTCTTGTCACAATAAAGAAGATTGCATTGATAAATATGTTAGGTAGCATTCCACATTAAAAATTCTGTTTTTATCATTTACCTACTCGAGGACGAGCAGGAATTAAGCTTGGGGATGCTTGATACGTCTCCAACGTATCTATAATTTTTGATTGTTCCATGCTATTATATTACCCGTTTTGGATGTTTATGGGCTTTATTACACACTTTTATATTATTTTTGGGACTAACCTATTGACCGGAGGCCCAGCCCAAAATGTTGTTTTCTTGCCTATTTCAGTGTTTTGAAGAAAAGGAATATCAAATGGAGTCCAAACGGAATGAAACCTTCTGGAGAGTTATTTTTGGAACGGAAGCAATCCAGGAGACTTGGAGTAGACGTCAGGGAAGCTTCGAGGAAGCCACAAGGCAGGGAGGTGCGCCCTACCCCCTGGGCACGCCCCCACCCTCTTGGGCCCCTCGTGGCTCCCCTGACCGACTTTTTTCACCTATATATACACATATACCCTAAAAACATCCGAGAGCAGAATAGATCAGGAGTTCCGCCGCCGCAAGCCTCTGTAGCCACCAAAAACCAATCTAGACCCGTTCCGGCACCCTGCCGAAGGAGGAATCCCTCTCCGGTGGCCATCTTCATCATCCCGACGCTCTCCATGATGAGGAGGGAGTAGTTCACCCTCGGGGCCGAGGGTGTGTACCAGTAGCTATGTGTTTGATCTCTCTCTCTCTTGTGTTCTTGAGGTGATACGGTCTTGATGTATCACGAGCTTTGCTATTATAGTTGGATCTTATGGTGTTTCTCTCCCTCTACTCTCTTGTAATGGATTGAGTTTTCCCTTTGAAGTTATCTTATCAGATTGAGTCTTTAAGGATTTGAGAACACTTGATGTATGTCTTGCATGTGCTTATCTGTGGTGACAATGGGATATCACGTGATCTATTTGATGTATGTTTTGGTGATGAACTTGCGAGTTCTGTGACCTCGTGAACTTATGTATAGGGGTTGGCACACGTTTTCGTCTTGACTCTCCAGTAGAAACTTTGGGGCACTATTTGAAGTACTTTGTGTTGGTTGAATAGATGAATCTGAGATTGTGTGATGCATTTCGTATAATCATACCCACAGATACTTGAGGTGACATTGGAGTATCTAGGTGACATTAGGTTTTGGTTGATTTGTGGCTTAAGGTGTTATTCTAGTACGAACTCTATGATAGATCGAACGGAAAGAATAGCTTCGTGTTATTTTACTATGGACTCTTGAATAGATCGATCAGAAAGGATAACTTTGAGGTGGTTTCGTACCCTACCATAATCTCTTCGTTTGTTATCCGCTATTAGTGACTTTGGAGTGACTCTTTGTTGCATGTTGAGGGATAGTTATATGATCCAATTATGTTATTATTCTTGAGAGAACTTGCACTAGTGAAAGTATGAACCCTAGGCCTTCTTTCCTAGCATTGCAATACCGTCTACGCTCACTTTTATAATTAGTTACCTTGCTGTTTTTATATTTTCAGATTACAAAAACCTATATCTACCATCCATAGTGCACTTGTATCACCATCTCTTCGCCGAACTAGTGCACCTATAAATTTACCATTGTATTGGGTGTGTTGGGGACACAAGAGATTCTTTGTTATTTGGTTGCAGGGTTGTTTGAGAGAGACCATCTTCATCCTACGCCTCCCATGGATTGATAGACCTTAGGTCACCAGCTTGAGGGAAATTTGCTACTGTCCTACAAACCTCTGCACTTGGAGGCCCAACAACGTCTACAAGAAGAAGGTTGTGTAGTAGACATCAGACTCCAAGTAGGATTCCTCCTACTTGGGCGCCTCCTATGGCTGCTCCTCCCTCCCTCCCACCTATATATATGTGGGAGGGGGGCGCCTAGCACACAACAGACAATTGTCTAGCCGTGTGCGGCGCCCCCCTCTACCGTTTACACCCCCATCCATATTTTCGTAGTGCTTAGGCGAAGCCCTGCGGATATCACTTCACCATCACCGTCACCACTCTGTCGTGCTGACGGTAATCATCTACTACCTCAACATCTTGCTAGATCAAGAAGGCGAGGGATGTCCCCGAGCTGAACGTGTGCAGAACGCGGAGGTGCCGTGTGTTCGATACTTGATCGGTTGGACTGCGAACAAGTTCGACTACATCAACCACGTTGTTAAACGCTTCCGCTTATGGTCTACGAGGGTACGTAGACAAACTCTCCCCTCTTGTTGCTATGCATCTTCATGAATAGATCATTGTGTGTGTGTAGATTTTTTTCCATGCAACGATTCCCAACAGTGGCATCATGAGCCAGGTCTATGCATAGATGATATGCACGAGTAGAACATAAAGTGTTGTGGGCCGTGATAGTCATACTGCTTACCACCAACGTCTTATTTTTATTCGGCAGTATTGTGGGATGAAGTGGCCCGGACCAACCTTACATGTCCACGCACATGAGATCGGTTCCACCGAGAGACATGCAACTAGTTTTGCATAAAGGTGGCCAGCGGGTGTCTGTTTCTCATACTTTAGTTGAATCGAATTTGACTACGGCCGGTCCTTGAAGAAGGTTAAAACAGCAAACTTGATGAAACACCTTGTGGTTTTTGCGTAGGTAACAACCTTTCTTGCTAGAAGCCCGTAGCAGCCACGTAAAACTTGTAACAACAAAGTAGAGGACGACTAATTTGGTTTTGCAGGCCATGTTGTGATGTGATATGGTCAAGATATGATGTGATATATGTTGATGTATGAGATGATCATGTTTTGTAATATCGACAACCGGCAGGAGCCTTAGGGTTGTCTCTTTATTGTATGAACTGCAAGCGCCATGTAATTTCTTTACTTTATCACTATGCTTTAGCAATAGTTGTAGAAGCAATAGTTGGCGTGACGACCTTGATGAAACGATGCTACGATGGAGATCAAGGTGTCAAGCCGGTGATGATGGAGATCATGACGATGCTTTGGAGATGGAGATCAAAAGCACAGGATGATGATGGCCATATCATGTCACATATTTTGATTGCATATGATGTTTATCTTTTATGCATCTTATTTTTTTTAGAACGGCGGTAGCATTATAAGATGATCCCTTTACTTAATTTCAAGATAAAAGTGTTCTCCCTGAGTATGCACCATTGCTACAGTTCGTCGTTTCGAGACACCACGTGATGATCGGGTGTGATAGACGTTCACATACAATGGGTGTAAGACAGTTTTGCACATGCAGAATACTTGGATTGAACTTGATGAGCCTAGCATGTACAGACATGGTCTCGGAACACTGGAGACCGAAAATTCGAACGTGAGTCATATAGTAGATATGATCAACATAGAGATGTTCATCATTGATGACTAGCCCATCTCACATGATTATCAGACATGGGTTAGTTCATTTTCGATCATGTATCACTTAGATAAACTTGATGGATGTTTATTTAAGTGGGAGTTCATTAGTAATTTGATTAATCGAACTTAATTTATCATGAACCTAGTCTTAGTTTTGCATATCTATGTTGTAGATCAATAGCTCGCGATATAGCTGCTATATATTTTTGATATGTTCTAGAGAAAACTAAGTTGAAAGATGGTAGTAGCAATGATGCGGACTGGGTCTACGATCTGAGGATTATCCTCATTGCTGCATAGAAGAATTATGTCCTTAATGCACCGCTAGTGTAACATCCCAAATTTTCAATTTGGAATGTTATACATAGGTCATTCATGCATATCATATTTTTATTGCATTCTTGCTTTGCGATCCTCGAAATTCTAAGCAACTCAAGGACCCACGGAGAGAGTTGGGGATTTCACGTTTTTCATATTCGAATTTTATCAAATATCAAAACAAGGATCACTTTGGTTTTAATTAATTTGTCTTCAAAAATATTTCAGGGTAAAATATAAGAGAGGAAATAATATGACTTCTCCAAAATAAAGGGAATATTGGAGGAAAAATAATAAAATCAAATAAATAATTTTTTTGGACTTTTTTGCTATTTTATTTGAATTAGAAAAAATATGTGTTTTTCAAAATTGCATTAGAGGCCCAAATAAATGTTCACTTTGTCCGCAATATTATTAGAGGACCGTGAAAATTAATTTCAGGATTCTTGGACTCCGTTTAGTATTTCTTTTATTTGTTTTTCCCTGTAAGGTTTAAAAAAAAGTTGCAACGACCTAACGGTGCGTGAATCGACCGGACTCCAGGCGGGCTTTATAAGCCCGGCCCGAGGCCCCACCCACCAAGCGGCGCGCCCCAAACCCTAGCCAGCGCCCGCCTCATGGCCGCCGCCCGCCGCCTCCACTTGGGAGCCTCATGGGAGGTAGCCGACGCCGCCGCCGCCGTTAGTTGTTTCTTTCTTTCGGTTAACCGTTCGTTTTTTTTAGAAACCCTAGATCTAGTTTTTTTATTAGGTCGGTTCTTTCGGTTTTTCTCGGTTCGGTTATTTAGCGGACATTCGTCCGTAAGTTTGTTTTAACGAACGATGTTCATCCGTTAGCCGCAGACAGCGAACGTTCGTTTGTTAGCCTGTTCGTCAGTTTTTCTTTTTCCAGGGTTTTTTCGCAATTATTTCTGATCGCGATTTCTGCCCTAATTTTTGTTTTAGTTTATCTTTTTGCTCGTTTATCCAAATCAGGTGAAACAAGTGCCTAGATCTTCGTCTCGAAGTCCTCTATCTTTTTAACCAACTTGAACAAGATTTTGGTACTGTAAAATTTGACTTTAGTCCAGACTAGTAAATGGATCTTGTTTCTTTCATAGTTTGAGTTTCGTTGCTCTGTATGATTTGATCTTCTTATTTGAGTTTTACCCGTGCATCTTTGCTTGAGTGCTTATGTATGCTATTGTTTGTTTGCGATAGAATTCCCGGAGTGCGAAGCGTGCTACTACGAGTCACTAGGTTTTGCGGATCGTCAGCAAGGCAAGTAACACGTTGATCATACTTCTTTATTACCCCGTTTTTATGCATTAGTTTAACCCACACACATTGCATGAGTAGGATCTCTTAACATGTGGGTTTGGGAAGTAGATGATGAGGTAGAACCTATGGCCCTGTTTATTATCAAACCCCTGGGAGTTACTTATATGTTATGCTTATATTGCCATGCTATGCTTGTATACGTGGATTGTGTTGAGTGAATCCATGACAGATGTGAGTTGTAAATTAATGGTTCAACTTAAGGTGGCAACTTTAATACACATCTGGGTGGATTGCTTGTGGGCACCTGGAGAATCCAGTGTTGTCCTAGGATATCCCGGAGTACCCGTGTGATGATCCTACGGTCCGCCACCCAGGCTCAAAGGGATAATAAGATTATTCATGCTAGAAAATTCCGTGTCCAGCCACAAGCCATTATGGGCTCTGGCATAGTTGAGTATGTTGCGTGACCTCTTTCAGTGGTAGGCTAGCAGATGTAGAGGGAAAGTAGGTGTAACAGTCTACCTAGAGTAAAGAGTTAATGCTTCTGAAATCAAACAGAGGAGATCGAGTCTTGTGGGGAAAAGTGTGCAAACCTCTGCAGAGTGTATAAACTAATCATGGTTAGCCATGTCCCCTGTTATGGACATCTTGAGTATCTGGTACTTGAATTATTGATTTGATCTCATCACTCTAAATTAAGTTGTTGGGATGATAATGACTATTTTAATTGGGATTGAGTCGGAGGAACCTTCTCAATGATGTTTCAACCACCATGATAGTTAAATAAAATCTATTCCTTTATTGTAGGAAAAAATTGGCTTTTCGCAAAAACAATATAACCATAGAACCTCCACCAGCCATGTATGCGTGTAGTGATAGCATTTATCTGTTCATTGCTCTACTGTGTTATATTGCCAGCATATTCCATGTGCTAACCCGTTTCGGGCTGCAACATATCATGTTGCAAACTTTTCAGACGACGAGTAAGGTGCCATAGGTCGTTTGTCATGCACTCAGCTATGCCGTTGGAGTTGATGGACTCACTTTATCTTCCAAGCCTTCCGCTGTTAACTTATTTAGATGGCGTTAAGCCATATTTATTGTAATAAGTTCTCCTTTGAGACATTCGATGTAATAAGTGTGTGATTGCTACTCTGTTATAAATCCTTTGAGTACTGTGTGTGTCAGCATTACCGATCTGGGGATGACACTGAAGCACAGAGACTTGACCGTCTGAGGTCGGGTCGCTACAAGATGGTACCAGAGCACACGCTCAATGTAGCACACGACCACTAAGATGAGCCATAGGTCACTCTTCTCTACTCATTTCTGACGCCTCTCCATTTTCTACTCTTTAGGATGGCGGACTCAAGGAACAAGTTTGCACAACCGGATGAAGACACACCTTTTGGGAGACACTTGAAGGAAGTCACTAGGTACCTGAACATTGGAATACCAAGCTTCACTGGAACCTACACCGCCACTTTACCAGAAGAGGAGCGTTGGATGATCCGAGTTCAAGTTCCAGGATGGACATTCACGCCAGTCACTGAGCCCATAGAGTTTTCCTTTGATGCCCCAACCTGGAGTTTAGGTATGAGCATGGCAGCCCACATCGCCATGGGACACATCGGCGAAGTTTATCACAAGGATCTTCAGGACACCATCTACCAGATATGTGGGCGCCGAGACGAGCAATGGGAGATGATCAGCACAAGGAAGGACAGGTCCATTGCAGCTTTCATCCAGGAGTTAAACCAACACATTCGACGCCAGGAGAACCAGATGTGCGCAGGCATGATAGATTTGAAGAAGGCGATGACCAGGATCACAGAGCTAGAAGAGGAACTCAAGTCTACACGCGATGGATATGAGGAGGAAATGACGATACTCGTGGAGAAGAATGATGACCTGATAAGAAAGATAGGAGTATTCTTGGGAGACCCCGCGCCAGGAGGAGAAGACGACGAACCTAAGGAAATACGTTCTGAAGACTACATCATCATCGACGACACCGACTCCGACCCCAATGATAGTGACGATGAATATGAAGACGAAGCTGGAGCAGATGTCATGGAGTTTTCCACCGATCAAAATTTCTAGATGACCACCATATGATTAGTAGTCTTTCCCCATGTATATAGTAGTAGTCCGAGCACTTTTGTAACGGTAGTTCTAGACCGATTTTATGCCCTTGCTTGATTGATTGAGTGATATGATATGATTGTGTTTGTCTCATGTCCATATGGGTAGTGCTTTCTCACTAGACCTCATTCTATTCTAATCTCTCCCCTCTAAACCCATCAGATGCCTCCGAGACGTGACACCGGATTTGTCTTCCCACTTGAGATCACCCAGTTGATCCAGCAGCAGAATGCCTTGATGCAGATATTAGTCCAGAACCAAGGCAATAACAACAACAACAACAACAACAACAACAACAACAACAACAACAAGAACAACAACAACAACAACAACAACAACAACCCGCCTCCAGTTGACAACTTAGCCCATTTTCTAAGGTTGTAGCCGCCGGTGTTTTCCAGTAGCACCGAGCCAATAGTTGCTGATGACTGGCTACACAGGATTGGAAGAGAGTTGACCACCGCAGGTTGCACAGATGCAGAGAAGGTGCGTTTTGCCGCACATCAATTGGATGGATCCGCAGCCGCATGGTGGGAGAATTACACAACCACTTTCCCTATAGCCAATGTCACTTGGGATCAGTTTCAGCAAGCATTCCGCACAGCCCATGTCTCAACCGGAGCTATGAGCATGAAGAAGCATGAGTTTCACAACTTGCGCCAGGGAAATCGTACTGTGGCTCAGTACGTAGATGAGTTTAGTAAGCTATCTCGTTATGCCCCTGATGATGTGGCCACAGATGCCGCGAAGCAGGAGAAGTTTATGGAAGGGCTGAATGACGAGATGACCATGCAATTGATGGTGGCAACATTTAACAACTACCAGGAGCTGGTAGGTAAGGCTCTTACGATTGAAGGGAAGCAGCAGCAGATTGAGAGCCACAAAAGGAAGTACGGACAAGGGAAGTACAATTCAGGAGCACAGCAGAAGCCTCGTTTTACCCCGAACTCGGGAGGATATACCCATAACCATGGAGGCCCACTAGTGCAGAACCGGGCAATAGCACCGGTTCGTAAGGCCCTTTAGTGCCGGTTCCATAACCGGCACTAAAGTGTGGGCACTAAAGGCCCCCCCCCCTTTAGTAACGGTTCATTTAACCGGTGCTAAAGGGAAACCACGTGGCACGAGCCAGCTCAGGGGCTCGAGGCCCTTTAGTACCGGTGTGTAAGACCAACCGATACTATAAGGTTTGGGGGGTTTTTAGTTTTATGATTTCTTTTTCATTTAATTTTGTGTTTCCATTTTAATTCTTTTTCGTTTGTTGGTATTTTACGATACTACACATTGTACACGTTATGCATGTATATATATATATATATATATATATATATATATATATATATATACACACACATATATATAAAGAGAATTTATAGTAGAAACAATCATTAATATATATATAAAAAATGTCTAACAAAACATCATATTAATTAATTCACACATACACACATGTATAGCTATATACAATTTCTCCTACATATGCATGTTGCCTTGAGCCGGTGGCATTAGCCTAATTGGTGCCTTGAGCACGATGACAATTGGAAGTGGTTTTCATGGGGGCGGTAGCGGGTAATAGCATTCTCCTTCGGATTTATGACCTGGTCGAGCAAAAATCCCGCTTATTTCCTCTTGAAGTGCTTCTACGCTCCGCTTTCTAGGAGCTTCTCCCGCACCTCTGTGAACTGTTAAGAAGGAGATCAATATGCATGTGTATTAGTTGTGTGACTAGATATCGATAATGGTGTAAAAATTGTGAATAGTGTTTTGACAAGCGTACCCATTCACATCTTTGAGATCTGCTCCTTCGACGCCATCATGCGAATGTTCTCGCATAACGCAGAATGCACACAGATCAGTCCCCTGCTACCGCTTCATGGCCTTTACGAGAATGGAATTTGATCAGATAATAATTAATCAAGCATGATAATTAAAGAGATGGCAGCTAGCTAGCTAGCTAGTACTACTTAATTACTTACCTAGGGTCGAAACCATTTAAGCTTTTTTTTTCCATTCTCCTGGGGTCATGCTGATGAACCTTGCCCAAGCCCTGCCCGCGGACAAAGAAAATGAATAAAGGGGTTATTAAATAGTTCATATCATGAAATGACAAACTAAATAGGCCGAGATATATAGTTAATAATGATTAAAATTACCTGTTGACTATCCCAAACAAGATGTTATAGTCAGTTTTTTCTTTGAGTAGTGAGTCCAGTATTTCAACTGTTCCGGCATCAACTTTAATGATACACAAGACCCAGTGAAATCTGCATGCACACACGTTTGCATGTCTTAATTAAGCGGGCATATGTAAGCAAAAACATGTAGCTAGCTAGTAGGCAAAAACAGAGAATTTGTAGTACAAGACAGTGTGACTCACTGGAAGTTGTAAGGAAGTAGTATATCTTCATTGTATTTGAGGCGCTTCAAGAACTCTAGCATGCTGTCCTCTACGGCCTTTTGATGAAGTGGATTTATTTTCCATGTGTATTCATTAACGGTGTTTGGGTCAATGAACCCAATGCCAAAGCGTCCACCTTTTCTCATTTCATACATCTTCATCCTGCATATAGTACCACAGAAAAGAATATAGTGAGGATAATTACAGGTAATGAGTGATCAAATGGAACACTACAGCTAGCTTGAGACTTAAATTACGTAAAGAAATCACTTACGAGACAATAGCAATGCATTTATAGATTTGTCGAGTGCGTCTTGATTGTATAACGGAAACAGTTCAGAATACTCAACGGACACAGCTTTCTCATGGAAGTAATGCTCCTCCTTGACATTCACCATGAGGGACAATCGATCGGAAATCTTGGTAATGTTCATGTACCATTGATGCAATTCATACATTCTCGTTGGGAGGTTCTTGACCTTATCTGCTCGACCAAAGGTTGGCCCCGGACATATTTCCGTTTTATTTCATCCTCTCTAAGCATAGGCATGGGCTCGATCTCGAGGAGTTGTCCAACAGTGATTTTGAGAACTTCAGCCTGCATTATATGGTCCTCCGTTATTACCACATTGCCCAACTCAGAACGTAAACTGTTTGCCCACAATAATATTGGGCGCCACAGATCGTCACGTGTTGTTGGCACAACAAGCGAGGGATCGATTATACTACTGTTCTCCCAAATGGGGAATGGTTTTCCGCATTTTTTGACAGCTGCTTCTTGTTTGCTCGATCCCGAGCTCGCCTCCTTACGTAGGCGTGCTCGATTTAACTTCCTGATGTGGCACTCATAGTCTGTGTCAACAGGCTTGGGAGCTGGTGGTTGAGCCATACGAATGAAGTGGTCAATCGTTTCCTCAGGCACTTTCTCCCACTAGTAGAAAAAGGGGCTATCGTCCACCCCGGTTTAGCCCGTTAGTCCCGGTTCAATCCAGAACCGGGACTAATGTGAGCATTTATCCCGGTTCGTGCGGCTAAGGCATTAGTCGGTTCACTGTGCCCTTTAGTCCCGGTTTGTGCCTCAAACCGGGACTAAAGGCGATACCGATTAGTTCGGTTCATGCCTCAAACCGGGACTAAAGAGTAGACCTTTAGTCGGTTTGAGGCACGAGCCGACTAATGGTTGAGATTTTAGTCCTTTAGTCGGTGCCCTAACCGGGACTAAAGGTCCTATTTTCAAACTCTCCCCGTGGAACGCCTTTTCTATTTTAAAAAAAATAACAGAAAATTATGGAAATGTCAAAAATATAAACGAAAATTAGTTTCCCATGTGATGTGGTCTAGTTTTTGGGAAAATTTGCAAATGTGAATTTCGACTTTATTCGCAAAATCTCTCTGGAAGTTGTAAATATGGGCATAACTTTTGCATACTAACTCGGATGAAAAAGTTTTTAATATGAAAAATCATCTACTCGAAAAGTTACATCCATGGGTCAAACTAACAGAAAACCTAACAGAAAACCTAACAGAAAAAAAGTTACGGGGCTTTTAATATCTAGACTGGAAAAAATCGAAAAAATTTCAAACTGTGGTCAAACAATGGTCAAACCATGGTCAAACTGATTATTCTAGAATATTAGTGTTACTAAATAATTTATTCAGTTATTTTGAATTTTGGTCAGATCTGGTCAACCTGTGGTCAAACTATGGTCAAACTTTGGTCAAAACATGGTCAAACCATGGTCAAACTAATTATTCTAGAATATTAGTGTTACTAAATAATTTGTTCAGTTATTTTGAATTTTGGTCAAATCTGGTCAAACTATGGTCAAACTGTGGTCAAACTGTGGTCAAACTATGGTCAAACCATGGTCAAACTAATTATTTAAAATAACTATTGTTTTCTAAATAATTATTGTTTTTGAAAACAATAGTTTGAAACTCAAACTGTATAATGTGTCAATTCATGCTCAAGCAAAATTCCTGAGGGTTAATAGGATGGACATCTTACTATTGTCAGGAAAACAACAAGTGCAGACTTGGAAACGAGGGAGAATAGAACCCGGAAGTTAAGCGTGCTCAGGCTGGGGAGTGGGAGGATGGGTGACCGTTCGGGAAGTTAGGTGATTTGGAATGATGAGGGTGATTAGAGAAGAGGATAAATTGAGCAGTTGATGAGGGTCTTGATTAGAGATTAGGGATTAAAATAATTCAGAAATTTGAAAATAAAAATTATTCAAAAAATTCAAAAAAATTTCAAAAAAAATCATAAAATTTCCATTAGTCGGTTGGTGTTACCAACCGGACTAAAGGTGGAGCCCCACGTGGTCATGACCTTTAGTCCCAGTTCGGATTGAACCGGGACTAAAGGGGGGAGGTATTAGTACCGACCCCTTAGTCCCGGTTCACCAACCGGGACTAAAGGCCCTTACCAACTGGGACAACAGGCCCTTTTTCTACTAGTGTCCCTTGGCGGTGGTGGCGGTTTCGGTGCAAAATGGGCTTCCACCTCAGACTTCGATATGGCTGCGATTTCCTCCTCGGACCTGTCATAAGCCCTCTGCGGAAGAGGCGTGAGGCTTGGACCATATTTATATCGCTTGCCTCCGCCTATACTTCCTGTACTACCTCGACTCGCATCGCCACGCACGATAGCTGCAGGGGTGTCTCTTCTAAGATTGCCGAGGCGGCGGAGACGGCCGACGGGGCTGAGTTGGACGAGGAGGAGTGGTCACTGAAGGCTGCGGGACTTGGAGGAGGAGTGGCCTGAGGTTGTGCCGGACTTGGAGGAGGAGTGGACGTCTGACGCTGTGGCGGACTTGGAGAAGGAGGAGTGGCCTGACACTTTGCCGGACTTGGTGGACTTGCAGGAGCGGGAGACTGCTGACTCGGTGGCGGACTTCGACGAGGAGTCGGCTGACGCGGTGTCGGTGGCCTTCGAAAGATGATGCAATCCTTTTTCCATAGGATGATACGATGGTTGGCGTCTCCGAGAAAGCGCTCGTCGTCACCTCCAGGAATGTCAAGCTCTAGCTCTGAATATGGGTCCACCACCTCATCAACCAAGACACGAGCATAGCCCGCTGGAATCGAGTTGCAATGGAAGGTTGCCTCGCGGGGATTTGTAAAAGCAACGGCGTCCGCCACCTTCATGGATATGTTCTTCATTTTGACGTGTAGCTCGCAGCTAGTGTTCTCCGTGATGTCATCCACGGGGTATCTACCCAGCATTGCGTCGTCCGGGGCGGAACCCACGCTGCTTCTCGGCATGGATGGGGCGGTGCTATCCAATGGTGGATCATTCGCTAGTTGCTGCAGCTGCTGAGACCCCCTTTGCTGGGTAAGTGAGTCGATCTGCTCCTGCTGCCGCTGGAATTTGACTACCAATTCCGCTTGACTTGCTTCTAGGCCTTGAAGGCGTTCATAGTCCCGCTTCTGTGCTCCTCCTCCATCTTCCTCTCCTTCTCCACCGCAATCTTCTTTCTCGTCACGGGTTACGTAGTCGGTGTTCCAGTCTGAAAACCCCTCATACCATGGAATAGCGCCCTTGCCTCGTGTTCTTCCCGGGTGTTCAGGATTTCCCAGGGCACGCGTAAGCTCGTCGTTCTCTCTATTGGGCTGGAACACCCCCGATCGTGCCTCTTCTATTGCAACAAGTATTGCATCGTCGGCTCCCTTCACACTTGCCCTCGTCGAAACGTTGCCTGTCTTCGGCTCCAACTCCCCCCCATGCGCATAGAACCAAGTCCTGACCCTGGGGGGCCAGCTCTTAGTAACCGGAGTGGCACCTGCATCCTCCATCTCTTTCTCAGACTTATCCCACTTAGGCATTGCCACCGCATAGCCACCTGGCCCCAGCTTATGGAACTTATCCTTTTTTCGGCATTCTTCTTGTTTATTCTCGACCGTTCCTTAGCTAATTCCGAATCCTTGAATTTCACGAAATCGTCCCAATGAGCACGTTGGTTCTCTAGTGTTCCCTCGAATCTCGGAGTCTTCCTTCCTCCCTTGACGATTTGTCCCATTCACCATTCTTGTGGTTCTTGAATGCAACCGCCATCTTCCTAAGAGCAGCGTCCTTGACTTTCTGCACATCTCGCTTCGTGAAATGATCCGGTAGGGTGAAATGTTCCATGAGAGTATCCCAAAGCAGATCTTTTGATTCTTGTCAACAAAGTAACGATGCGGACGTGGAGCAGCGTCCTCTTTCCCTTTTGTCTTTTGTCTTTTGCTGGCTCTCTCCATTCTTGAAGAGAGATCGGAGTTGGTCCTTCACAAGAACTCCGTGACCGACGAACGAACTTGTCCGCAATCTTCTTAGGCGCTAATGGTTCGCCATTAGGTCCGATCGCCTCGATATTGTACTTTACGCCCTCCTTCAACTTTTTGTTCGGGCCTCGTTTCGTCCTTTTGCCTGAAGATTTGCTCGATCCGGATGGCTGAAAGAACAAAGACCGATTCGTTAATATATCTTCAAGTCATTTAAAACATGTGATGATCACTAGATACCTTCTTATATAAATATGTATACCTCGCCGGTCTTTGTTGTTTCAGGATCAACATGTTCTTCGTCATCGTCATAATCGTAGTTCATGACTTCATCAATTCGGTCGTCGTGATCGAATATCATATCACCCTCTCCGGTGTTGTTTAGAAATTCGGAGCCGTCATAATCTTCTTCATTCTGATCATCATCTGGCCCGTGTATCATATCGAACATGGTCTGTTCTCCCACTCTGTCGGTATTGTCTGCCATAGCTTTTATTTAACTAATTCAAAAGAAATATAAAACAATTTAGTATTCAAATTACATCGTCTCGAATAACAGATATAATCTCGAATACTTCGTCTAGAATAATAGATATAATCTCGAATACATCGTCTCGAATAATATATAATATTGAATAGTACATCACTGGCTAGCTAATTAAAGATCGAATACTACAGAAGAATCTAGGACACTCGCGGTTCCTGCGGCGCGGGCGGTGGACACCCAAAGAGAAGGAACCCTCACAGGATCATAGCTGAAGTGAGATCCCCGAAGATACTGCCAGGTATTGGAGAACCTGCCGCCCTCTAACGGAACCATGTAGCGATGGACGTGCTCGTCCTCCTCCCTGACACGGCGATGTACCACCTCCGGCGGGGCCGGGTCCCTCCGCACCAAAACTGGCCCACGCGAACGCCACCAAACGAGATCAGGGTCGACAGCGGGACCCGGGGCGGGTTCCTCATCAAGCGGCCCGCCCCTCCAGCAGCACCTCCGGTGCCAGCCCGGCGGATCGATCCGGACATGGGTCGGCTGGACGTCGTCATGACGGGTTGACGGCGAGGATGCGGGCGGGCATCGTCGAGAACAAATACTAGCTATATGCCCGCAAAAAGTAATATTTTTTTAATGATTGGATTTTGATAACTAAAATTTCTAACATTTCTACTATTTCAAAAATCTATATACTATTTCATACTAATTAAGCATCTAACACTAAAAACAGAAAACACAACTTCTATACATCCATTAAAAAACTGAAAAACAACATTATATAAAAAAATCCATACTCATTAAACACAAATTATATCCATCTAACATGCATTCATACATATATAATAGTGAAAAATAATAATCTAAATAATCTAAACTAATTAAACATACAAAATACGTATATACTAATATATACATGCATTAATTCATACATATGTGTGTGTGTGTGTGTTCATCATGCTTGTGTGTGTGTGTGTGTATGGGATCGGGGAGGGGCGGCGCCCATGGTGGCCGCCAGGGGCGAGGGAGAGGGGTTAGATGGGGAGAGCTCACAATGGGCGACGGCAATGACAGGCGACGGCGAAGCGGTGACGGGCAAGCAGCGAGGGGACGGCGCGACGGGACGGCCAGGCGGCGGAGACGAGGGCGGCGGCAGGGGACGGGCGGCGACGGGACGGGCGGCGATGGAGACGAGGCGGCGATGGGGGCGAAGCGGGGCGGCGACGTAGACGATGGAAACAGAGGAAGAAACAGAGGGGGAATGAAATTTTCGAAGTGTTGTATATATAGAAGGCACCTTTACTACCGGTTGGAGCCACCAACCGGTACTAAAGGCCTCGCGCTGCCACCCCAAAGTTTAGTCCCACCTCGCCGGGCGAAGGGCAGCCGCACTGGTTTATAAACCCAGCCGCGGCTACCACTTGAACTCCTCTCAGAGCAGGTGCTTGTGGGCCTAAACTCTGCTGGCTGCCCTGTGAGTCTGCTTTGGGCCTTTAAGGCTGTAATTACACACTGTGGCCTATCAGGCCCATGTGGTAGCGTAATTTTTTTATAGTTTTTTTTCTTTTCTGCTTTATTTTCTTCTATTTATTTTTGCGTAGTTTTTTGTATAGTTCTCTCTTTTTTCTGTTATATTTATTTTCTTCTATTTATTTGTGAGTAGTTTTTCATCTAGTTTGCCAAAATTCAACATTCTCAGAGTTCATTTTGTAGTGATTTTCAATTTCACGGTCATTTTGTAAACGATTGAAAAATAACAAATATAATTTTTTTCTTTTCTGCTTTATTTTTTCTTCTATTTATTTCTGAGTAGTTTTTTCTTTTCTGCTATATTTATTTTCTTCTATTTATTTTTGAGTAGTTTTTTTTATATAGTTTTTCTTTTCAGCTATAGTTTTTCTTTCTTTTCTGCTATTTTTTCTTTTCTGCAAAACTTGATGGTCAAAGTCTGGAGTTATAACTTAAAAAAAAAGAAATGTCGACGTGCAATTAGTTTTTGCCATAATGTAAGAAGTCCGGAGTTGTAATAAGTTATTCAAAATAAAAAGAGGTGCAATGCTCGTTAATTTGCTTCAAGCCTTTCGAATAGTGTAAACTGCACTGCATAGCTCCGCAGTCTACCGTATTCTGAAGGCTTGAAGCTACAACGTGAGCATTGATCCTCTTCTTCATCGTCTCTGCACTCGTGGCTTATAAACCGCTCCTAGTCCCTCTCACTTCGCGAGGTGGGACTAAAAACAGCTTACGTCTGGTTCATCCATGAACCGGTACTAAAGGTGCTCGTGGGGCTGACCTTACGACATAACCTCATTAGTACCGGTTCGTAGTACGAACCGCACTAAATGGTGATGGTGGGGCCATAGTTTGACCGGAGGCTGACATGACCTCTTTAGGTACAAAAATTACAAACTTTCTGTTTGTGCCCGTAGTTTTCAAATTTGAATAGTTTAAATTTTGAATTATTTGAAATTAGTGTGAATTTGTTTGCACATAAAATTTCTTCGTGTTTCAAATGCCAAAACACATAACTACCCTAACTATTACAGAGATTCCCCTCTCGGTGCGAAACACAGAAGAAAGTGATGATAGCTAGTGAAGCCGATCACATCCCAGATCTTTGGGTGTGAAACTTTTTCTTCGCGTGTGTCCCTTTGCGCCGTAACCATGGAAAATCTTCATCATTTAACGGGATGCTCGGGTCAATATTCACCGTGAATGGAGCAATTTCTTCAAACTTTTCATAATCTTCGACTTGTCCGTCTTTGTCATCCACTCCCACGATGTTTCTCTTCCCAGAAAGAACTATGTGCCGCTTTGGCTCATCGTACGATGCATTCGCTTCCTTGTCTTTTCTTTTTCTTGGCTTGGTAGACATGTGCTTCACACAGAAAACCTGTGCCACATCATTGGCTAGGACGAATGGTTCGCTCGTGACACGCAAGATTGTTGAGATCCACTGTTGTCATTCCATTCTGCGGGTCTTCCGTTACCCCGCCTCGTGTCATATTGACCCATTTGCACCGAAACAAAGGGACCGTTAAACCACGTCGATAGTCAAGTTCCCATATGTCCTGTATATAACCATAATATGTTTCCTTTCCCGTCTTTGTTTCTGCATCAAAGCGGACACCACTGTTTTGGTTGGTGCTCTTCTTATCTTGGCCGATCGTGTAAAATGTATTACCATTTATCTCGTACCCTTTGAAAGTCATTATATTCGAAGATGGTAACTGGGACAGCAAGTACAGGTCATCTTCAATAGAGGTGTCATGCATGGTGCGATATGCGCAACCAGCTGGCGAAACTCTGGTTTGTTCACGTGTAATCCAGTCATCAGACCGCTCCGGGTGTTTGGAGCGTAGCAAATTCTTGTGTTCATTCATATACGGAGCCACCAAGGCGGAATTCTCAGAGAACTGTGTAGTGTGCTTGGTGAGAGAATGTCCGTCCATACATATTATTTGTTCCTCCTAGCATGCCTTTTCCATCCAGTTTGCCCTTATGCATGATTCAGGAACACCAATCGGCTTAAGGTCAGGAATAAAGTCAATACAAAACTCAATGACCTCCTCATTTTGATGGCCCTTGGAGATGCTTCCTTCTGGCCTAGCACAATTATGAACATATTTCTTTAAGACTCCCATGAACCTCTCAAAGGGGAACATATTGTGTAGAAATACAGGACCCAAAATGTTAATCTCTTCGCATAGGTGAACTAGGACGTGCGTCATGATGTTGAAGAAGGATGGTGGGAACACCAACTCAAATCGACAAGACATTGCACCAAATCATTCTCAGAACCTTGGTATGATTTCTGGATCGATTACCTTCGAGAGATTGCATTGAGAAATGCACATAGCTTCACAATGGCTAATCGAACGTTTTCCGGTAGAAGCCCCCTCAATGCAACCGGAAGCAGTTGCGTCATAATCACGTGGCAGTCATGAGACTTTAGGTTGTGGAACTTTTTCTCTGCCATGTTTATTATTCCCTTTATATTCGACGAGAAGCCAGACGGTACCTTAATATTGAGCAGGCATTCAAAGAAGATTTCCTTCTCTTCTTTGGTAAGAGCGTAGCTTGCATGACCCTGATGTATGCCATCTTCTTCGTGCATACGTTGCTGGTCCTCCGTGCCTCGTGTGTATCTTTTGTCTTCCCATACATGCCCAAGAAGCCAAGCAGGGTCACGCAAAGATTCTTCGTCACGTGCATCACGTCGATTATGGAGCGGACCTCTATGTCTTTCCAATATGGCAGGTCCCAAAATATAGATTTCTTCTTCCACATGGGTGCGCGTCCGTCGGCGTCCTTGAACAGGTTGTCCACCAGGACCCTTTCCAAATATCACCTTCAAATCCTTGACCATATCATGTACATCGGCACAAAGACGGTGGCGTAGGCTTTGTTCGGTGATCCGCCTCACCTTTGAAATGCTTGCCTTTCTTTCTTACGGGATGCCTGCTCGGAAGAAATCGGCGATGTCCTGGTACACATTCTTCTTACAACTATTCAAATATATATCGTCGGTATCATCCAAACAGTGCGTGCATCCGCGGTATCCCTTGTTTGTCTGTCACGAAGGTTACTGAGAGCAGGCCAATCATTGATGGTCACGAACAGCAATGCCTTTAGGTCAAATTCTTCCCCCATGTGCTCATCCCACGCACGTACACCTTTTCCATTCCACAGTTGTAAGAGTTCTTCAACTAATGGCCTTAGGTACACATCGATTGTCGTTCTTAGGGTTGCTTAGGGCCTTGGATGAGCACTGGCATCATAATGAACTTCCGCTTCATGCACAACCAAGGAGGAAGGTTATACAAACATAGAGTCACAGGCCAGGTGCTATGGTTGCTGCTTTGCTCCCCAAAAGGATTAATGCCATCTGCGCTTAGACCAAACCATACGCTCCTTGCGTCATCTGCAAACTCCTTCCCGTACTTTCTTTCGATTTTTCTCCACTGCGACCCGTCAGCTGGTAATCTCAACTTTCCGTCTTTCTTACGGTCTTCTCTGTGCCATCGCATCGCCTTGGCATGCTCTTTGTTTTGGAACAAACGTTTCAACCGTGGTATTATAGTAGAATACCACATCACCTTGGCAGGATCTTCTTCCTGGGGCGCTCTCCCTCGACATCACCATGCTCATCGCGGCTTATCTTATAGCGCAATGCACCACATACCGGGCAAGCGGTCAAATCCTCGTACTCACCATGGTAGAGGATGCAATCATTAGGGCATGCATGTATCTTCTGCACCTCTAACCCTAGAGGGCAGACAGCCTTCTTTGCTTCATACGTACTCTTGGGAAATTCGTTGTCCTTTGGAAGCATATCCTTTATCATTACCAGGAACTTTCCAAATCCCTTGTCAGATACACCATTCTCTGCCTTCCATTGCAGCAATTCGAATGTGGTGCCCAGCTTTTTCTTGTCACCTACGCAATTCGGGTACAACAATTTTTTGTGATCCTCTAACATGCGCTGCAACTTCTTCTTCTCCAAATCACTTGCGCAGTTTCTCTTTGCATCGGCAATGGCCCGAACTAGATCATCAACGGGCTCATCTGATGCCTCTTCTTCAGCTTCTTCCCGCATTACCAGCTCAGCTTCTTCTCGCATTACCGGCTCAGCTTCTTCCCCCATTGTTGTATCATCGTATTAAGGGAACCCATGGCCAGGATAGCTGTCGTCGTCCTCTTCTTCTTCATTGTCTTCCATCATAACCCCTCTTTCTTCGTGCTTGGTCCAAACATTATAGTGGGGCATGAAACCGACACAAACAGTGGACGTGAATGGTTCTTGACGAGAGTAATTGCGACCATTCTTACAGCCAGCACATGGACAAGGCATAAAACCATCCGCCCGCTTGTTTGCCTCAGCCGCAAGCGAGAAAAGTATGCACGCCCTCAACGAACTAGGGAGAGCATCGGTCATCATACATCCATTGCGGCTCATCTTCATTACACAACACCGAATAGACCAAATTAATACAAGTTCATACATAAAGTTCATACAACACTTAAATGCAACAAACAAATAACTCTCTAGCTAAAGCATTTAAATGCAACAACAAATGCGATTAAGATCGCAACTAAGGTAACAATTGATCCAACGGCATAATGATACCAAGCCTCACTATCGATGGCATATTTTCTAATCTTTCTAATCTTCAAGCGCATTTTCTCCATCTTGATCTTGTGATCATCGACGACATCGGCAACATGCAACTCCAATTCCATCTTCTCCCCCTCAATTCTTTTCAATTTTTCTTTCAATTACTCGTTTTCTCTTTCAACTAAATTTAACCTCTCGACAATAGGGTCGGTTGGAATTTCCGGTTCACATACCTCTTGATAAAAATATCTATGTCAACTTGATGGGCATAATTTGTCATAAACACGAAATGCAACAAATAGTTTTAAAAGAGAATATACCACATCTGAATCATAACAAGGACAAGGGCCGACGGGACGGATATCAAAACCATGGCACTATGTATAACAAACAACGACGGGTAAGATAATTATTATACGAGTAACTACATATCCAAATCACACAAACATCAATTTTTATATAAAATTTCATGAACAAGAGGCTCACCACAAGGTGGTGCCCGTGACAGAGACGGATGAGCGATCGACGATGGTTACGACGGAGATTTAGAAGGCACTAAGTAAACCACACCTACATATGCAAACTAAGTGTTATTTTGACCTCAAATTGCATATAAATCAAATACTACCACATATAATTCCTCCCAAATTACTAAAACCCACAATTAATCACTATATAAACCAATGCAAGAGCTAATCTAGCAATGAGAGATGAAAGGACAAAGTTGCTAACCTTGGTGATCATTTGAATGGATGAGGGCTCAGAATCTTGACAAATTTGGGGCAAATTTTGTGATGAACTCGAGAGGAAGAAGGGAAGAACAGAGGAGAGGGAGAGGGGAAAGGGGGAAGAACAGAGTGCGGGTGGACGAAGGATTTATATAGGACGACATTTAGTACCAATTCGTGTCAAGAACCGGTACTAAAGGTGTTGGAAGGGCCCCATTCTGACAACATCCTGCCACCACTCTCATTAGTACCGGTTCGTGGCACGAACCGGTGCTAAAGGTTTGCCACGAACCGGTACTAAAGAGCTCCTCCCGGCTAGCCGTTGGAACCGGCACTAATGGACACATTAGTGCCGGTTCTGTTACAAACCGGGACTAATGTGTCTCACATTTGGCCCTTTTTCTACTAGTGGCCACACCCATAATGGAGGGAGTTCTCACAATCACAATGGCCCCAAGAATGGGAATGGGACTGGAGCAAACAGCAATCAGAATCTCTCCAACCCAGCCACACCCGCCAAGAAGGATCTAAGTCACATTACTTCTTTCAATTGCGGGAAGACTGGACACTATGCCACTGAGTGCCCTGAAGCGAAGAATGGGAACGGCAATGGAAGCTTTGGGAAGAAGCCCAAACCCTTCAACAGGGGACAAGTGAACCACGTGAACGTGGAGGAGGTTGAAGAGCAGCCTGATGTAGTTATCGGTAAGTTTTTGGTTAAGTCATTTACCGCAATTGTTCTTTTTGATACTGGTGCATCGCATTCATACATTTCAAGGGGATTTGTGGATAAATATAAGTTGCC
The DNA here is from genome assembly GCA_021605145.1 of Aegilops bicornis. Lineage (NCBI taxonomy): Eukaryota > Viridiplantae > Streptophyta > Magnoliopsida > Poales > Poaceae > Aegilops > Aegilops bicornis. The sequence goes on from CM038675.1 coordinate 816,449,839, forward strand.
CACCAAAGTACTTAGGACACCTATGTTAGTAAGCTCGCCAGGAGCGGAGTATATGGCAAGTCTAGGATGTTTTTAGATACCATTGACCATTGGAAGCCATGTTTTCCCCTCAGACCTGATAATTTTGGAGTCACAAGGATTGGATGTGATACTAGGAATGGATTGGCTATCGATGTATGGTGGAAACATCGATTGCGCCAGTAAGTCGATTTTACTCACCACCCAAGAGGGAAAAAGGATTAAGTATGTATCCAGGCATGCGCCGAGGAGGACCCAAGTAAATTCTCTCATGGGAGTTGTTCAGGAGGAAGTGCCTGTAGTGAAGGATTACCCAGATGTATTTCTAGAGGAGCTACCAGGAATGCCGCCAGATCGAGACATCGAGTTTTTGACAGAGCTGTTGCCAGGCACCGGACCGATATCGAAGAGACCATACCGGATGCCCGCAAATGATCTGGAGTAAATTCAGAAGCAGATTAAGGAGTTATTGGAGAAAGGGTACATTCGATTAAGTTCATCACCATGGGGAGCCCCAGTGCACTTGGTTGAGAAGAAGGATGGATCGTTAAGGATGGTTGTCGATTATCGTGCGTTGAACGAAGTGATGATCAAGAACAAGTACCCACTGCCGATGATCAATGATTTGTTTGACCAGCTGCAAGGATCTAAAGTGTTTTCGAAGATCGATCTGCGATCAGGATATCACCAGCTGAAGATTCGAGAAAAGGATATACCTAAGACAGCTTTCACCACAAGGTATGGGCTATATGAGTATACGGTTATGTCATTTGGATTGACTAACGCCCCTGCCTATTTTAAGATCATGATGAACAAAGTATTTATGGAGTTCTTGGATAAGTTTGTCGTGGTGTTCATTGATGATATCTTGGTATACTCGAGGAATGAGGAGGAACACAAGGAGCATTTGCGTTCGGTCCTTGAGAAGCTCAGGGAACATCAGTTATATGCCAAGTTCAGCAAATGTGAGTTTTGGTTGAAGGAAGTTGGATTTCTTGGAGATGTTATATCAAGAGAAGGTATAGTAGTGGATCCTACCAAGGTTCAGTCTATCAATGAGTGGTTGGCGCCCACCTTAGTTGGAGAGATCCGCAGTTTTCTGGGACTCGTGGGATACTACCGGAAATTTATTGAGAATTTTTCCAAGATTGCAAAGCCTATGACGGCGTTGTTGAAGAAAGATACTAAGTTCCACTGGACTGAAGAATGTGAAGCAAGTTTCCAGGAGTTGAAGAAACGTTTGACTACAGCTCTAGTGCTGATTCTGCCGGATATATGCAAGGATTTCCAAGTGTATTGCGACGCCTCTCGCTTAGGACTTGGAGGAGTACTTATGCAAGACCGAAGAGTTGTTTCATATGCCTCACGTCAACTCCGACCGCATGAGTTGAATTATGCCACGCATGATTTGGAGTTAGCAGCTGTAGTGCATGCGCTCAAGACCTGGAAATATTATCCTATTGGAAACCGTTGTGATGTGTACACGGATCACAAGAGTTTGAAGTACATTTTTACTCAGAAGGAGCTGAACCTCAGGCAGAGGAGATGGTTGGAGCTCATAAAGGATTATGATATGAAGTTGCACTATCATCCAGGAAAGGCCAATGTCGTAGCAGATGCTTTGAGTCGGAAGAGTTATGTCAATACCCTCGTAAGCGGAGGATTGACAAAGGAGTTAGCAGAAGATCTCAGGGAGCTTCATTTGGAAATCGTCCCTAGAGGTTTTGTTGCAGCATTGGAGGTTCAATCAACGTTATTGGGAAAGATTCGAGAAGCTCAGAAGGATGACAAAGAAATTGCCGAGATAAAGGATAAGATGAGTGAAGGAAAAGCCAAAGGTTTTCGTGAGGATGAGCACGACACCTTGTGGTTTGAGGACCGCGTATATGTGCCCAATCACTACAAAAAAAGACACATCCGTGACATTTTGGGCCCAACGAATTTTTTTCTGTCATACATATGACACTTCTATGATGATAATTGTGACAGAACCCGGTATCATCATAGATGTGGTGGGCTCCTACTTCTATGACAAAAAATCATGACAAAAAATGGGCTTTTCGTCACAGGCGGGCCGGAGACGCAACTGCATGACATTCTTTGGGCCGTCCATGACGGAAAAACCATGGTAGAAGCGAGGGTAGGAAAATTTCGGGAGTTGCGATTCACGGTGGGAGGTCGGGGCGGCGATGCGCTGCTTTCTCAGACACGACGCTGCTGTGTGTGCGGCGTTGGCTCTAACTAAACCCGGCGAGGCGTTGGGCTCTAATCGAACCCGAGCGATTACCGCAGGCTATGCGCGCATCGAACCCGAGCGATCGATCGATGGCTGTTAATCGAACCCGATGGAGCGATTCTTCGCCATCGCTGCTAATCAAGCCAATCGATTGGATGAACAGTGAGCTTTATGGGGGGGGTTGGATGAATAAAGGAGCGGTGGCGTTGCCTCTGGACGAACAGGACCCCGTGGTGTGGAGGGCTGGATGAACAATAGACGGTGGAGGGGTGGCCGTGGAGGGGTGGTTGAACAGGACCCCGTGGTGTGGAGGGCCGGATGAACAATAGACGGTGGAGGGGTGCCCGTGGAGGGGTGGTTGAACAGTAGCCGATGGAGTAGCGCGCGGTGGAGGCTGGATGAACACTACAAGAAATATGTCAACTAGTGACCTTTTGTCAGTGACCCTGGAAGAATTGTCCATAGATCTATGACCATTTCAGACCAATTGGTCAAAAGTTGTTCGGGGGGCTCCAAACCCTAAACCATTGCGACCATTTTGGTCAGAAAGGTCGTAATTTCCTTACATGAAATGGTCACAAAGCAAACAGTGCTAGTCCGTTGCCTTATTTCTAGTTGTTAATGACCAATATAGATGGTCATAGTCTTGAAGATTGTGGTGGGTTGTGCTGACTAGGTGCCATCTCATCAGTTTTGCCTATGTGTCATGTCCATGTGGCAGTTTTTGCCCTAGGTTGTGAAGCAACCTATATTTCTGTTATTCCAAAAATTCCCAAAAAATTCTCATAAATGTTTTGGATCATATCTTCATCAAATATGTCAAAAAAATTCCTTGCCTAGTTCAAAAATAATTCGAAAATATTCATTTTCCTATTCTGTTCAGAGCAGCACTTTGTGAAGGAAGTACCACTTTGGCATGGCCAAATGGTATCCATTTTCTACAGTGCTTTCCTATGCCCAAATAACCATCCTCCACCAAATGCTAGCTCAATCCATTCATTATTTTGAGCCCAGCTTCAACATTCGTATTTATGTCCAATGTGGTACTTTGTAAAGCAAGTACCACCTAGGCTCCTCCTTTTGAGGTGAACATTTGTGAAGACGGTCTTCTTAGTAACTGATCATCCTCATCCAAAACTCACGCCCATTAGCCATGTGCATTTCCCGTACCGCAAATCAAACACTTGGCTGCTTATTCATGTTTGAGCATCGATCGGTCTCCTCGTGAGAATCTTATGTTGTGATTTTCTTCCTAGCACCTACCTGGGGAGTGCCCAACCCACTAGACATGCCTAGGCCGCCCAGAACACATGGCAATGCCAAGGTCGCACGGTGACCACGCGGCGGGCATGCGAGCTTACGCGCTCTAGAGTTGGGGCCCTCGGCCACCGTCCAAACCTCGATGTCTCGCCATCAAACCATGTATTTCTGATTAAATAGATACTTATTTACCTAGAAATGATTTTTGGAAAAAATAAAGAGCAAACTATGAGGCAGCTGCAGTTCAAATTTGACCCACTTCCAACTGAATCGACGGGAATTTGTCTTTTTCACCAGAGGTGGATCAAAACTTTTTTCATCCAACCATTTTGTCAATTGTGCATTATATATGGCCTAGAATTTTATAAAATTTATTTGGTCCATTTTTGCAACAATTATTTGGTAGTTCCTTCACAAAAAAAACTCCTTTTGGGCACTCGGAAAATGAAAAATGAAAATTCCGTGCAAAGAAAATGAAAACTTCCTTAGGCAACATTTTTTGGAATTCCAAGATGTACCCTTGTGCACAATATGATATCATTTGAACAAACTATGCCATGAATGTGGCCATAAGATTGACCATTTGGCTTGGAAGCCATGAATCTTCACGCATGATAGCTCATTTCTGAGAACACTTTTTAAAAAATAATTACCAGACATTACAAGTTTATTATTTTTCCTGGAAACTTGGTCACATATAATGACACAATGTGAAGGTTTTCCAATTTTTGATTTTATATGAATTTTATATGCCCGATTAAAAATCCGGTCAAAACGGCGGGCTTGACCGTTCCTAGCTAGTGGTTGAATCTTGGAATTTTTTTGGTGTTTATATGATTAAATAGATACTTATGTACCTATAAATGATTTTTGGAAAAAAATAAAGAGCAAACTATGAGGCAGCTGGAGTTCAAATTTAACCCGTTTCCAGCTGAATCGACGGCAATTTGTCTTTTTCACCAGAGGTGGATCAAAACTTTTTTCATCCAACCATTTTGTCAATTGTGCATTATATATGGCCTACTATTTTATAAAATTGATTTGGTCCATTTTTGCAACAATTATTTGGTAGTTCCTTCACAAAAAACCTCGTTTTGGGCATTCGGAAAATGAAAAATGAATTTTCCATGCAAAGAAAATGAAAACTTCCTTAGGCAACATTGTTTTTCATTCCAAGATGCAATCTTTTGCAAAATATGATATCATTTGAATAAAAATATGCCATGAATGTGTCCATAAGATTGATCATTTGGCTTGAAAGCCATGGATCTTCACGCATGATAGCTCATTTCTGTGAACACCTTTTTAAAATAATTGTCGTATTACAAGTTTACTATTTTTCCTGGAAACTTGGTCACATGTAATGACATAATGCGAAGGTTTTCCATTTTTTTGATTTTTTTATTTTTTTATGCCCGTCTCAAAATGCGGTCAAAACGGCAGGCTTGACCGTTCCTAGCTAGTGGTTGAACCTTGAAAAACTTTTGATGTTTCTTTGATTAAATAGATACTTATGTACCTAGAAATTATTTTGGGAAAAAATAAAGAGCAAACCATAAGGTAGCTGAAGTTCAAATTTGACCCACTTCCAACTGAATCGGTGGAAATTTGTCTTTTTCACCAAAGGTGTATAGAACCTTTTGACAACCAACAATTTTGTCAATTGTACGTTAAATATGCATTAGTATTTTCTAAAAATTATGCGGTACAATTTTGCAACAAATACATATTAGGTTATTCACAAAAAAACCCATTTTGGGCACTCGAAAAATAGAAAATGGCTCTTTGTGCAATGAAAATGAAACCCCCCAAATCAACATTATTTTTCATCCTAAGATACACACATGTGCACAATATTGATTGATTTTAACAAACTATAAGTGGTTAATATGTTGAATGTTTGCCCTGAATAAGAGGATAAAAACTCTAAGAAAAACAAAAGAGTTTTTTTTACACAACCTTAATTCAGATTGGTTGAATTAGCTATGGCATGGATCGATGACATGGCGGAGATCCGTCCATCCATACAGCCATCCACCGTCCATCCAACCCACTGATCCAGATCCTACCCTACCCTGCGCTTCTCTCCCCAATCCAACCCACCTCTCCCCCTCCCCGCCGCCTCCCCTCACCTTCTCTCCCCGATCCAGATCCACACGCCGCCGCCGCCCCTCATCTCCCTCGACGCCTCCCATCCCCACCTACGACCTCGATGCCCTTCTCCCCCACCAGCATCGCCCCCATCCTCTTCCCTTTCCCTCACCTTCCCTCGATCTCTTCCCTTGGCTGCCGCACGAGCAAGACTGCGGCGCGGCACCACCGGCTCGTCGTCAGGGACGCGCACGGCGGGCTTCAAGCTCACAGCGACGGATCTGCGCCGGGGTGAGGAGCCTCCTGTTCCGCGGCCACTTGGTGCCCTCGCGTGCCGCCGGGAGAGGAGCTCTCGTCACGGCCACCTCTTCTCCAATTGTTGCCATTACCTCCAGGACAAGGAGGTTTGGTTTTTTCTCCTACACTTTGCATTTATGCCACTCGTAGGCGCTTTACTGAATGAATATTGGGTCTCTTTTTGATGCATGTGGAATCCGCTAGGTGCGACATGTACCTCGAGCTGGCCACTGTGACGGATCTGCGCCAAGGGCTGCGCCGGCCGAGGAGCCTTGGTGTTCCGCCGCCACTTCATTCCCTCTTCCGCTCTGCGTGCCACCGGGAGAGGAGCCCTCCTGATCTGCAAAGGAGGTGTCCGAGGTCACGCACAGCGGGGAGGAAGAGCGATTGGGCGGCCACTGCTCTGCGTGAATGTTTCTTCAAGGGACACCGCTGCTCCGACCACTCCATGGAGTTATTAGTTCATCAAGGTGCCCCCCACTCCCCCCTCTTTGTTCGATTTGGCACGATTTCCTCCCAACACACACAGATGACAAACCTAGGCTTGTTGATGTGTTTCTGAAGATGTTGTTGCTCTCTTCTCTCTACTGCAGGAGAACACGTCCCTCCAAATCTTGCCATTGCCTGAAGGAGAAGGCGATGAAATTGGATGCACATGTGGGTGGCAGGAGGGCTAGTTCATGTAGCTTATTTCCTGTTTGTCATTTTGGTGGCTTGCCATTTTATTTACAGCATTGTGGATGATGCCACTATCCTAGTTTTCACATTTATATTAGTCACTTAAACAAGCCTGGGTTAAGTTGAGTTGTTCTGCTGCTGATGTCAATACAAGCCAATAGATCTCACATGCAAAAATTCAACAGATTTTGCTAGGTTAATGTTGAGTTGGGGTTGCTGCCTGCATATGAATGAATACAGTAATGAAGCAGAGATACTTACTTGTGCAGGCAAAGATACATATTTTTTATGCCACCGGATTGATCAGTTGGCATATATAAAAGGATGAACACAGCCGTTTAGTTAGTTTCCATGATTGGTTTATTTGTGATTTGTTCTATCTCTGATGGTTACCTTGCTTGTGTCTGAACCTGTATGATAAGCTAATATATTTTCCAGAAATGGCTTGGGAACCTATTTGGTTCCGACTAGCTACCTATTGCGCAGCTAGTTCCATGCGTATTTAGTCTTCTGTCCCCTTTTCTGGTACTGATTTGCCACATAATGTTAATGATACATCATATCTCATGTCGAAGTACTTTGCTGTGAGGCTTTGTTTTGGGGTCAGTCAGTAGTACTCTGAACAAGAGCATAAACATATATGATTGTGTTATATTAATTGATTGCATGCCCTCTTGGATTCTGTTTTTGCCTGCTGCATGTGTGCTGATAGTTGTTGCATGGTGTGCTTCGATTGCATGCCCTCTTGGATTGATTGTGTTATATTAATTGATTGCATGCCCTCTTGGATTCTTTCTTATCTGCTTCGATTGTAGGTATGCAAAGCCAGATCATGTGCCACCGTTGCCACAGGGTGCTGGCCTACACGTCAGGGGTGCCCAGCGTGTGCGGCGCCATGTGCCGAGCCATCACCGTCGTGCCACCCCCAGTGCCAGGTATTGTGTGCAGCCTGATTTCCTTTCAGTTGTTCTGCTCTTTTCGTGTTGGCATCGCCTCTCAACGTGTATAACCATCCTGAGGTTCAACTCTGGGAATGTTGCTTTGGAAGTAGGATGGAGTTTTGCATTGTATGACAAATGTTATAAAAATTATGTAGAAACATTTGTGAGGAGTACATGCTAGACAAAGAGTTACCATGGGATTTAAATTTCATTCTTCCCACATGCATGTTTAGTATGGTCGATTCTTTTCTATGTTTACTTCAGTTCAAGCTTCTGTGTGCCTAGGTTTACTATCTGCTGCTTTTAGGATACTTACTCCATGGCTGATAATATCAGCGTGATGGATAAATCTTATGTTGCACCCTGTCATTTGTTCTCAAGAGGCCGAGTGGTTTTCTGCAAAAAGCATAGAGAAGTATTGTAAATTCACAGGAAATAACAAAATTGTTTAAAGTTTATTTGGGTTGTATCTGTATATACACTATTTTCATAAAACACAAACCTGTACATTCATAGCTGAATAGATGATACATTTTTTTTGGATATGTCCATGCAATTTTTTGCACTGGATTGGTGGTTAGTTTTATGTACCGTTTGAATTATAACAGAATAGCAATAGTAGTGCTCTGATTTAGTTCTCATTAAAATCAACAGCCCTCTCTTGTGTTGCTGTTCTGCGAATTGTTCCTTCAACGATATGCCAGAATGACATGTGTTCAATCTTCAATGTGAACAATTGGTGTTTTCCTCTTAGTTTTGGCCCTAAATATTTTTCTTGAAGCTCCACTGCCGCATCCTGTTCCTGGTATAACAAGTACCAGTTCTTGAGTGTTTGCACAGTTTTCCTCCAAAGTATTCTGCATAGAGCTCTAACTAAAATGGCATGTTCTTAGTTCTCACCTTTGAGTAGTTCTTAGTTCATCATGCTATCTTGTTCCTTTCAGTATGTGCCCACGTATATTTAAGCTGCACATGATTATATATAGGCATAGCACGAGCTCGGGCTTTTAAGCATGCCACATCTCGTTCTGTTTATGTAGCCACCATGTTACATGTTTTGTACTTACAGTTCCTGGCGATGTATTCAAGCATGTGAACACATATATTTACATCGCACTCTGTTTATATCAAGGCCTCCCTGGTAGGTTATCTACCGAGTGGCAAACAATTAGATCTCATACTGATGAAATGAACTAGTTCCTTTTATATGCTACATTCAGATTCGTCATGTGATTATTAGTTATTTTTAACCAATGCTAGACCTAGCATGTGTACACTCTAATCTCTAATGATGTTTGTCTTTGTGTTCAGGAGCTCCAGGTCTACAAAATTTGAAGTTCGAAACCATATAGCTCTACTCAGCAAAGAGTCGTCTCTTATATTTGATTGTAATAGAATGTAAATATCGTAATATTGTAATAGTAGGCATATCTGGGTTGTAATAAGTATATACATATTGTAGTAGACTTAGTTAGTTTCATTTGATGAACTACATTTGTACTATTTTGTTTGAAATATTGATTATGTACGTGATTTGAAAACGTGTGGAATGGAAACCCAACTTGTGGGATTCACTTATGAAAATAATCTAAGTAGTTTTGAATTTTCTGTCAAGTGGGCCCAATGTGTGAGAAGATGACAAGTGGGACCAGCTCCAAAATATAATGGCCCAAAGAATGTTAAAAGGCCTTGGCCCAGAAATAAATAAAAGGCTGAAATGGGCTTGGCCCGTGTAACTTGCAGAAAAAAATAAATATTAAAAGGCTGAATAAATGGGCTAGGCCCATGTAGAAAACCGAATTGGACCGGGCTGAATCTTGTGCCACATCAGCTTGCCACGCTGGATGCCTACGTGGCCTGGGGAGGTTGCTAGTGACCAAAACGCCACAATGGACATATTTTGGTCATAAACGTCTTCGACCATTCCAGAAGAAAGGTCGCTATAGTCGATTCTGACCGCCAGCCTGATTTTCTCGCTTTTTGGTCACAAAAAGGTCGCAAATGAAAAACCATGACCTTTCAGTGACCAATAGTGGTGGTCACAAGTTGACATATTTCTTGTAGTGGAACAGGAGCCCGTGGAGGCTGGAGGAGGTTGACAGTAGCCCGTGGAGGCTGGAGGAGGTCGACGGTGGAGATGAACAGTATCCCGTGGAGTCCCATTTTGCGGTACGCCACACCCCTCCCGATGAACAGGACCCCCGTTTCACTGTAGGAGGTCTGTTTCCTCCGTTTTGCGGTACGCCAGACCCCTCCCAATCAACAGGACCCCCGTTTCGACCGTAGGAGGTCCGTTTCCTCCGTTTTTTGGTACGCCACACCCCTCCCGATCAACAGGACCCCCGTTTTGACCGGAGGAGGTCCGTTTCCTCCATTGTGCGCTACGCCACACCCCTCCCGATCAACAGGACCCCCGTTTCGACCGTAGGAGGTCCGTTTCCTCTGTTTTGCGGTACGCCACACCCCTCCCGATCAACAGGACCCCCGTTTCGACCGTAGGAGGTCCGTTTCCTCCATTGTGCGCTACGCCAGGCCTCGTTTCCATCGCTTGTTCCGTCCAAGCCGGTTGGCTCCCACGCGTTCCGTTGCCTCCCGATGAACACGACGCATTCCATTGCCTAACCATGAACACGACACATGCCGTTGCCTCCCCATGAACACGACGCATTCCGTTGCCTCCCCATGAACACGAGCCCTCGCCGTACGTATGCGCGACTAGCCGTTCGAGACCCCGCCCGTATGTACACATACGTGGCCATATTTTCTTTCTTGCACTCGGCGCCAGACGACGTGTACATGCTACGCGGCGCACCTCTACTACAACACGCGGCGCCTCTCCCACGACACGTGCGGCGCCTCTACATCGACCAAGATGTACGACACGCTCGCGTGACCAGGATGACAACGCTACGTACGCTTCGACCAGGTGGACCCCGACTGTCAGGCACTTCCTTGCCTGCGAAGATGTAGCTGGTGGGTCCCAGCAGTCAGGGGGGCGTATCGTTTTGTTTTTTTACCCGGACGCACTTCCTTGCGTGCGAAGGTGTAGCTGCTGGGTCCCAGCAGTCAGGGGGTCGAATCGTTTTTTTTTGCCCGGACGCACTTCCTTGCGTGCGATGGTGTAGCTGCTGGGTCCTAGCAGTCAGGGGGGCGAATCGTTCTTTTTTTTTTGCCCAGACGCACTTCCTTGCGTGAAAAGGTGTAGCTGGTGGGTCCCAGCAGTCGGGGGGCGAATCGTTTTTTCGGATGCACTTCCTTGCGTGCGAAGATGTAGCTGGTGGGTCCCAGCAGTCAGGGGGGCGAATCTTTTTTTCCCGAACACACTTCCTTGCGTGCGAAGATGTAGCTCGTGGGTCCTAGCAGTCAGGGGGCGAATCATTTTTTTGCAAAATACGGTGGCCCGTCCGGTGGGTCCCCGCTGTCAAGTGGAGGAATAATTATTTTGCGCGTGATAAGGAGGCACTTCCTTGCGGCTGCCGTGGACCGAGCTGTCATCCTCTCAACGTACAGTCCACGTCTGATGGAAGTCGTTCCTTGACCACGTGGACCACGCCGCACCGAGAGCACCACGGCGATGTACGACGGCGAGGCCTAGGAAGGGGATGACGTGGAGCCGGGAAAGACGCGGCAGTGGATGCACACGCGGAGAGGAGTACGAGGGTTCACTGGTACGGCTGCGCTGTCGTCGCCGCAGAATAATAGGGGGTGTGGGTGAGTGGAGGGATGGCCTGGCCAGCTGTGGGAGTAGTAGGGGGCGGTGTGGCCTCCGAGGCAGCACAGCCGGCCACGGGAGGCAGGAGCAGGCGACACGATCGGCGCTGCTTTGGGCGGCTGGAGCAAGAAGACCAGAGGTTGAAGAAGCACGACGGCCGTTGGATGGACATCGTATGGTCACTGCAGCTAGAATCATTTATCATTGACTAAGTTGACAAAGCCCTTGGTATGTCAACTTAATTAGTAGGCCCACAGGTCAGCTTCCAAAACGGTGCGCCCCATATGTCAGGGGGAGGAATCATTTTTTGGGCGGGTGAAGCTAGAATATCCGAGATTGAAGAAGAAGCATGGCATCCATTGGATGGACATCCAACGGCCACTGCTGCTAGAACCGTGTGTTGACTATAAGTTGACAAAGCCTTGCATACGCGTCAACTCTGTTTTTTTAGGGGACGCGTCAACTTAGTAAGGCCAGAAGTGTGTGGCAGAGAACTTATAGCCCATTTGACATTTGTAAGAATGTGTAGCCATTTTTAATTCTAATGGAATTTACTACAACCCATTTACAGTTTGTTAAAACTACAGCCCATTTCAACCAACCGTTCAAAACAGAATTCAATAAAATTTCACACATTTTGATGGGATCCGAATATTTTTATCCCGAAATTTCTAGTCAGATTAAATACAATTTCAATATAAATTTATATTACGTAAAAATCCAATGAAACATTGCGCTCGCAACAATTAATGAAATTAAAATTTTCAATATTCCAAAAATAATATTTTATAAAGTAATCACTGTTTGGTGCATTTTTTAATAGTTACTACCCAGTTTTTATAATTAAATCCCATTTATTATTTCTTAAAGCCCATTTTCTTGTCAAGCCTAATGCATCCCTCCTAGGAAAGATTTGCAGCCCAGCGGGGCGGTGAATAACAACTTGACCTTGCCTGTGTATTCCTAAAAAAAAGTATAGCTTTGGGCTAGCCATTTTCAGCTTGAAAAATTAATATCCGGGCTGGATATCTGCTCGGGCTAGACGGGCCACAGCCCGCCTGATTAATACCTGCAGCGATGTTTTCGTTGTTGTTCGAGAGGAGAAAATTAATATCTGGGGTAAACATCGAAAAAATCTGGCAGTGCTCACCTCAAAAACACAAATACTGCCGAGCTGCTTGGTCCCAGCTGTCGGCTGCTTCTTGTGCAATTCTCTCGTTTATTGACTAGAGTACATAGGTTGATAATGGTGTGGGACCGTGATGTCAGGAAACCAGGAGGAAGCAAATTAAATTATAGTTATATATATATATATATATATATATATATATATATATATATATATAAAATAAGGAGGCACTTATGCACGTGAGGCTATGGACCTGGTGGGTCCCCATTGTCATCCTATCTAAGTAAAGTCATCTCTCGCTCGCCGCTTTCTCGCTCAAATGTCAATACCGCTTCGCTTCCCTTGCAGCGATTGCTCCGCCTTCAAACGACACAAGTGACGTCCGTCCGTCCATCTGCCGCACACATTAATGATACGCGGTTGCCGAGGCGGCTACTCCGGCGCCACACGTCCGTCCCTCCGCCCGCCCACCATTGCTATATAAACTGCTGCGCCGGCCATAGCCGCAGTCATCCACATCCGTTCCATTTCTCCTGTCCACACCACTACTGCCCACCATGGCTTCCTCGCGCTCCAGCGCTCTTCGGGAAGGGCGGACAATGGACCACAAGGAGATGGCAGCCATTGCTGCCGACCGGCTGGCCGGCAGGTGTGACAACCCAAAAATTTTAACCTTGTTTTATTAATTAAAATTCTGCCAGGAAACTTAAACTTTCATTTTCTGGATCCTCTTTTGATTTCAGAACCTTTCTGTTCTTTATTTTTATGGAGTTTTTACCCCGTGAGAACTTGCCAATTATTTTATTAGACTTGTTTACCCTCTCAAGGAAAACACCTCTATTATCACTGGATTTATTTTCATAATTTTTGCTCTCTGAGCTTTATTGCTTAAAGTGATTTTCATTAGTTTGAAGCCCTATTTGAACTACAACCATTTGATAAATTTATTTAAAATTCCAACCAAAATTTGGGGATGTCATGTGATGTTTTGAAATCACTTTTATGCAAAAATGTCTTCTGTTCATTGGAGATTTTGAGCCCTACACCAAATTTTCAAATCTGGTCCAGTGGGCAAATTTGCACTACAACCTATTTAAATATTTCTTTAAAACTTCCACCAAAATTATGGGATGTTAATAGGAGTATATTATTCAACTTTATGCAAAAACCTAGTTAGATTCTTTGAAAAATTTGAGTGAATCAACCTTTTTCCATTCTGGTCCAACTTGTTGATTTGTACAGCAACCACATGCTACCTTGCTCTGTTGCCCATGATCCTTCCTCATGCTTATAGTCCACCCTGCAAAACCCCTAAGTCCAAGAGAGTGAAACCATTGGAGTAGTTTTAGTCCATGAAACCATATCCTTTTCCTTCTGACCAGATTTGGTTTTCTCAAAGTTGTGCACTAGGAAGTTTCTAGATTTGGCCAACTAACCTTACCATCCTGACCTGCATCTAAAGAGACCCTGATCTGGAGATTTTGGACCCTACAAGAGTTGCATAGATGGCCTTATCATTGTATCAAACACCTTCTGTGCATGGCCAGTTTGGACATGGTTTTTAGTTTGCACTTTGGACTTGCTTGCTTTGCCAAATCAGCTGGTCTCATAGCTCTGCCGTAGCCTATAGCCCCACCCTGCCAAACCCCACGTGGATTGGAGCTCCTTGGCCTGCCATGGCAATTCGCCGAGCACGTTGCGTGCGTGCTCTGGGCGCGCCCAGAGCGCGCGTTTTGCACGTGCGTGCACCCGAGCCGCCGCGTTCGCTCGCCCCGCGCCCCTGACCTTTGCTCACCTGCAGAGCCACACCCCGGCCTCATCCACTCACCAAAACGCGCCAGAACGCCCCTAGGGCTCCACAGGGCCGTCGTCAGGTCGGCCGTGGCCACAAGCGGCCGGCTACAGCAGCCCTGCCGTGGACGGCGCCGCCCGAGCCTCCCATGCGCTCCAGCTCGCCCCCTTGAGCAGTAGGGAACCCGTCGGGATGCGCCGACCAGCCCAAACCACGCCACGTCGCCCTGCAGCACAGTATGGCGGTTCACCGGCGAGCTTATCTCGGGCCGCCGCGGAACCGACCTTGTTGCACTATATAAGGAGACCCCGAGCTCATCCGAGCACTCAGGCAGCCTCAAGCCATCTCCCTAGGACCCCCCATGGCCAGAAATCAACGGCAGGAGGTCTTCTTCCCCGCCTCCGGCCGGCTCGGCCGCCGCCACGCCCCAGCTCCATTCAGTCGCAACCCGAGCCCTCCCGTCCATCTAGCGCTACCGTTCGACTCCCCATGACCCTGCGGAGCCGCCCAACACCTCAAACCCGGTCAGGAACCATCGCAGCCCTGAACCCCAATCTTACCCGACGCTGCCGTCCGCCGGGAAGCTCATCGCCGGTGACTCCGTCCGCGTCGGCGACCATGGCGGGTACCCACGGGTTCGCCTCGACCTCCTGAGCACACCCATCTGCTCAGATCCCGGAGGGATGCCTCCGTTCGCCGGCGAGCCTCGCCGGAGCTCCGCCTATGTTCGGTCGGAGGAGACGGCATGCGCGTGGACTGGTCAAACCTGACCAGTGGGCCCCCTAGACCCATTGTCAGTCACCCAGCGCCGGTCCACGCAGGCGTAAGTGGAGGCGCATTCCCAAAGAACATCTTCGACGTGTACTCCTTTTCAAAGCGTTTTCTTTTTTTTCAGTTTTATTTTAAAAACAGATTTGACCAAAACTTTGACTGGCTCTAACTTTTAAAATATAACTCCAATGGAGTTGATTCTTTTTAGTTTATTTTCAGATTTATTTGAAAAAAAATTAGACAACTTTTTTGTACCACTTGTAAACTATGTGTTAATTTGAGTATTTTCAAAAATAGAATTGTCAGAGAGAGAAGAAAACTTTCAAAGTTTTGGAATACACCCTACCTCTCCACACCTTGAAGGCAAGCATTACGAACCTCGGCATAATATTTTTGTGTGTTGGATTAATACAATTATAACACCACCTTAATACGGAGAACTCGTTATTTTATCTGGCGATACGATCATTTGCATGAATGCATGTTGGAAACTTCCTTGCGGTTGGAAGTGGATATCCTTGTGATAGTAGTCCCACTCATATGCCTCTCATGCATACCGGAAGGAATCCGGAAAAGCTGCTGTCTTGGGTAGACACGGGTTTGTCCCTAGTCCTCCGACGAGACGGTTGTGTCCGGTACGGCATGATGAGGTAGGTCGAGTGGTGATTCTATCTGTTGGTTGAAGTATATATTGTTATACTAATCATGCAGGGAACACTTAAGCCTCCTGAGTCGAACATAGATCGAGTCTTGTTCCGGTAACACCCATACTTGTTTCGTACTACCATTTGTCCCTGTCATACGTAGGGTACGGTTCAGTAAGTTGTCAACCCCTTTCCTAGCACACACCGTACAGAGAGACCATGGTGGAAGATACCGGAGGCATCCGGTAGGCATGCCACCTGGCCCGGGGGCATGGGTGTTTTTGGTTGTAGCCAAGGGGTAGCTCCCCTAGTTTCTTGGCAGTATAAATTTTGTGATCCCATGCTAAGTCGAGGTTGTAGCCTCCCACTTAGTGTTTCGCTTAACGGGTGTCGTGGGTGATTTCGCATAATCGTAAGTTAGGCTGGTGTGTGCGGATAGGTGTGTTTTCAATTAAAAGGCCGTAGACGGAATTAGTCCCGATGGACTAAAGGAATCTGTTACTCGTGGGTAAAGAGTACACCCTCTGCAGAGGTTAAATATATTCGAATAGTCATGTCCATGGTTAAGGACTACAGTCTGGGATGGGTCAAGTGTCTGTCTTAGTGTCGGTCTTCGAAGGAGAAACTGTTAAACCAGAACTTGGATCATGACTTGTGACTTGTGATGATCATAATTATTATTTGTTATGGACTCACCCGTTATATTATTTGAATTATCGAGTATCCCTGGGATGGTTCTACCTCCTGGATATTCACTGTGATTATTTATAATCCCTTTTTGTGGTGTCGCTGAGACGCCCGACTGTGGCATGCTTATTGTTTACATTATAAGCCCTTTATGTGGTGTCGCTCAGACGCCCGACTGTGGCATTCTTGTTGTTTACTTTATAAGCCCTTTATGTGGTGTCGCTCAGACGCCTCGATCGTGGCATGCTTATATTTTACATTATAATCCCTTTATGTGGTGTCGCTCAGAAGCCCGACTGAGGCACGCTCGATATTTACTATCCTTTCGAGGCGTCGCTTCAGACACCCGATCGGTGCATTTTATTACTATCCTATTATTGCATATTCATGTTGTATATAAATAACCTGCTTGCATGCATCAGGGATATTGTTTTATGACTAACGTTGTGAGCATAGAATATTTTAGAGCATGATTATCGGTTGTTATATTATACCCGTGTTCATAATGTTTGTGAGTACATTCAAAGTACTCACTGGCTTGTCCCTGGCTATTGTCTTGGCCAGATTTCTTGCTTGGACAGGAGCGTTGCAATGACAGCCCCGGAACCTAAGCAACGGTGATAGCAGCCTCGCGAACATAGGAGCTAACCTGGTTAGCTGTTCATGTGGGAAATGGAGTCCCATAGACGCTGAAGATCCACAAACCGCTTCCGCCATCCACCACTAGAAACTAATTGTTGTACTCATAGGCCAGAATGGTCTTGTACTACATATTATGTATTTTGCTTGGAATTTCTGTATCAAGTTGGTGCCTCATCAGCTAACAGTAATCCTGGGGCCGGTGAGCACAAGGGCCATTTTCTGGGAAATTAATATCCCGAAAATCCGGTCCTAACAAACTTGGTATCAGAGCCAGGTTGACCATAGGCTAATCCTATCTTAGCCAGGTCGAAAAACCTAGGTTAACCAAACCACCAGACCATAACCTAACCTCGGCCAAGCTTCCCGTGTAAGATAGCCACACAGGGAGCCTGACACCTTTTACCGGGTGCCCAACCTATCAATCTAGCCTCGTCGATCACGCCGCCAAAGGACTGACGCCCAAAACGTCTCATTCGCAAGCGTGCGAAGGAAGACTTCGTCCCCTTTTTCTATAAAAAGGGCACGCTAGCCTCAACCTAGCACAGCCTCTACCCCAAACCAAGCCATAATGCCTGGCCCCGTCATGCACAATGAGACCACAACAACCAACCTTGGAGGTTTTGTGACCATACTCGCAAACCTCACTCGTCGAGCCTATGCGTTAGAAGAGCCCCCAGAATACGTTGTGTACCAAGGACCCATGAGCGGTGAGAGACATCAATTCTGGGCCATAGTACACATCTACGGTAGGGGTCTATCGGCAGAACGCCCCTACAGGTTCACCAGAAGGACAACTTCCTTTGAGCCACAAGCCATCCAACTAGCGGCGCGAGAGGCTATAGTTCAACTCCGGCACTTGTCGCCCTGAGTTAACTGTCGCTCGTTCTACTACTACCCCAGCCGTGAAGGGTATGGTAGACCACCCCAAGTTGCCAATGGAGATCACAAGACGGATCCTGCATTGTTGTACCTAGTGCGCTATGTAGGTGCACTAGAGGAACTGTTCGATCAAATCACCCTTGATCTGATCGCAGCTCGTGGAGAGCTGGTTCGTCGAGCCCCGGCAAGAGGAGAGGACGAGCCCGACGCCGACAACCCAGTTGTGCTGTTCGGACACCTGATCGAGTCCCTGAGGTCTGCCCCAGCCATCGACCAAGGTGCTTTGATGACCCCAGAAGTGCTTCGTCGCCTTTTGGGAACACGCTCCAACGGGATTGTGGCCAACAATCCCCGAGATGGTCATCATCGCTACCCCGACCCTGCAGTTCCTCAACCACCTCCAGCTAATCCCGACGGTGAAACCCGTGGAGAAGCCTCGACGTCCACAAGGCACGCCCGCTTGGCTATAAACGAGGTAGACTAAGTCACTCGAGTAGTGCCGAGTCTTGGTGTATCCACACCTTATAATCGTGCGACCTTGTAAATAAACGCAGTCTGTTGTTGTGCCTCTGTTTTAAATAGTAACCTTGCATAAATATGTCAGCATGCGGCTGTATATTTTTATTCCGCACACGACTACCAAAACCAACCCCGACGACACCCACAAAGAATATCGTCACTTTTGTGAGATATGTGTATCTGTGGCTTTGACCCCAACCCCATGAGAGCAGAACCGACGAACTAGTGCCCCTCACCGCGGTATATAACCCAGCCCGGATGCTATATAAAAAGGCCACCTTATGACCTTGCCAAGCACTCCTCACCTTGTGCACCTCCCTCACAACCATTTCTTGCCATGCCGAGCCCTAGTATTTATCTGAGAACCCCAGATGCAACCCCGGGTAGCTTTGTCAAAATATTGTGGGACTTTACCTGCAGTACCATGGGTTCTACCCAGCCACCCCAGTACGAGCTGCTCAAATCGAGAATCACCCCATCCACCTCGAAATATTGGGCAGTAGTACACATCCCTCCCGTAAACTCAAACCAAGACCCAACGGAAGTCTCCTTCGTGGGGAAATCCATGTCGGCTCCACAAATGGCCATAGAAGCGGCTGCACACGAAGCGCTTGTCCGCCTTTGATTCGCGGTACCCTATGCCAGCGAACGAGGGTATTATTACTTTCCGAGCCGTGCAACACCCGGATAAGTAACATCTTTTCCCGATGGACGAGTTAAGAGAGACCCAGTAGTGGCCAACCTGGTCCAGTACGTCATCGCTCAGGAGCGTTTGACCTAGCGAGTAATGGGCTATCTCCAGAGTCTCGCGGATTTAAATCCGCAGATCACCATCGGCACACCACTGAGGCCCGACCAGGAGAGACACATTCATCGGCTGGTCAATCCGCTTCCCCCAATAGAAGAGGAGTGTGTCCCGATGCAGTAGACGCTTTCGTGACCCCGCCCGATTACTGCTTGCATTATAGAAGTCACTGCTGTGTTTATGCTTGCAACATTTATTTATATGTTGTAACTTATGTGTGGTACCCCGAGTTTGTGCGGCGAGTAAAGTATTTGGTTTCTATTGATATGAGTAGTTTTTGTCGCGGTTTAACTCTTAAATTAACTGGTTTCCCTCGCAAAAATATCCTGGAGTGAGATTTCTTTTCCCTGAGTTGCTGCATCGTATATCTTCTCACGACATGGAGTTTTTATTCACGCAGCACCACGGCAGCAGACTCACAACCACAACCACTCGAACACATTCATTGCTTGCAAAAAACACGTAACCGTGTTGCATCTCACCGACCACCTCCCTAATCGCACCATAGTCTCTGAAGGAGAGATTAGTGGATAATCATCCGGGTACAAGTTACCTCCAGCACACCAACAACAGTTGACACTCGGCATCACACCTCATCCTCGTGATCACCGCCACCGCAGAGAGCCAACACTCGAGCGGCAGCATCGCGAGGACCATCAAGGATCATCGCGCACAGGAGCACGGAGAGCCCCAGCACTACCGCCAGCCCGCCGCACACCAGGATCACATACCAGTCCGGCACCACATCCGCCATTGGAGCCTCGTCTCGAGCTTCTGTAAGCAGAAATGGAGGAGAAGGAAGGAGAAGGAGAAGCGAGGCCAGGTGTGAAAGAGAAGAGAGGAGCACCTCGGTCATTTTATAGCTCGAGATCGGTGTACGGTGGGCGAGGTCCACCAGCGCCGCTCGTCGCCCGATCACCGGTGTTCGGAGGCGAATCCATGAAAGATGCCGACAGCAAGACTGCCCATGAGGCAAGTGCACGCTGCGCCGGCAGCTAGCACGCGGCGCACTACCGCAATACGGCCTAGATGCCCTACGCGCTAGACGTAGCCAGTGGAGAAAGCGCGGGAAAACGCACGGGAGAGAGGAAGAAGAGAGAGCCACAGGGACAAGAAGAGACTGACAGTGGGCCCCGGGACCACCTGTCAGCCAGAGGGAGCACTGTGCTCTCGGGTGTGACCAGCGTATTTTAGAAATTTAGAATTTATTCTAAATTTACGGTAACCAGCATAGCAATCTCTCAACCGTAGATTTTTCCACGCAGCGCTAGTGTCCCACACTGTGGTTTTACACCACTTATTGCCCTCTCCCTGTAGCCGCTTTTTAATACGTTAGTAAAGTGGTTATTGTTGTGAATGGTAAGAGTTTTTATTTTCAAAACAACTTTTAGCAAATCTCGGGGACGAGATTTTTTCTTAAGGGGGGTAGTGTTGTGACACCCCAAAATTTTTAACCTTGTTTTATTAATTAAAATTCTGCCAGGAAACTTAAACTTTTATTTTCTGGATCCTCTTTTGATTTCAGAACCTTTCTGTTCTTTATTTTTATGGAGTTTTTACCCCAAGTGAGAACTTGCCAATTATTTTATTAGACTTGTTTACCCTCTCAAGAAAAACACCTCTATTATCAGTGGATTTATTTGCATAATTTTTGCTCTCTCAGGTTTATTCCTTAAAGTGATTTTCATTAGTTTGAAGCCCTATTTGAACTGCAACCATTTGATAAATTTATTTAAAATTCCAACCAAAATTTGGGGATGCCATGTGATGTTTTTAAATCACTTTTATGCAAAAATGTCTTCTGTTCATTGGAGATTTTGAGCCCTACACCAAATTTTCAAATCTGGTCCAGTGGGCAAATTTGCACTACAACCTATTTAAATATTTCTTTAAAACTTCCACCAAAATTATGGATGTTAATAGGAGTATATTATTCAACTTTATGCAAAAACCTAGTTAGGTTCTTTGAAAAATTTGAGTGAATCAACCTCTTTTCCATTCTGGTCCAACTTGTTGATTTGTACAGCAACCACATGCTACCTTGCTCTGTTGCCCATGATCCTTCCTCATGCTTATAGTCCACCCTGCAAAACCCTAAGTCCAAGAGAGGAACCCATTGGAGTAGTTTTAGTCCATGAAACCATATCCTTTTCCTTCTGACCAGATTTGGTTTTCTCAAAGTTTTGCACTAGCAAGTTTCTAGATTTGGCCAACTAACCTTACCATCCTGACCTGCATCTAAAGTGACCCTTATCTGGAGATTTTGGACCCTCCAAGAGTTGCATAGATGGCCTTATCATTTTGTCAAACACCTTCTGTGCATGGCCAGTTTGGACATGGTTTTTAGTTTGCACTTTGGACTTGCTTGCTTTGCCAAATCAGCTTGTCTCATAGCTCTGACGTAGCCTATAGCCCCACCCTGCCAAACCCCACGTGGATTGGAGCTCCCTGGCCTGCCATGGCAATTCGCCGAGCACGTTGCGTGCGTGCTCTGGGCGCGCCCAGAGCGCGCGTTTTGCACGTGCGGGCACCCGAGCTGCCGCTGCTCGCCGCCCGCGCCCTGCACTGTGCTCACCTGCAGAGCCACACCCCGGCCTCATCCACTCACCGGAATGCGCCAGACCGCCCCTAGGGCTCCACAGGGCCGCCGTCAGGTCTGCCGTGGCCACAAGCGGCCGACTACAGCAGCCCTGCCGTGGACGACGTCGCCCGAGCCTCCCACGCGCGCCAGCTCGCCCCCTTGAGCAGTAGGGAACCCGCCGGGATGCGCCGACCAGCCCAAACCACGCCACGTGGCCTCAAGAAGACAAGAGATGGCGGTTCACCGGCGAGCTTATCTCTGGCCACCGCGGAACCGACCTCGTTGCACTATATAAGGAGACCCCCGAGCTCATCCGAGCACTCAGGCAGCCTCAAGCCATCTCCCTAGGATCCCCCATGGCCGGAAATCCACGCAGGAGGTCTTCTTCCCCGCCTCCGGCCGGCTCGGCCGCAGCCACGCCCCAGCTCCATTCAGTCGCAACCCGAGCCCTCCCGTCCATCTAGCGCTACCGTTCGACTCCCTATGACCCTGCGGAGCCGCCCAACACCTCAAACCCGGTCGGGAACCACCGCAGCCCTGAACCCCAATCTCACCCGACGCCGCCGTCCGGGAAGCTCATCGCCGGTGACTCCGCCCACGCCGGGCGACCATGGCGGTACCCACGGGTTCGCCTCGACCTCCTGAGCACACCCATGTGCTCAGGTCCCCGAGGATGCCTCCGTCACGGGCGAGCTCACGAGCTCCGCCTCTGTTCGGTCGGAGGAGAAGGCGCGCGCGTGGACTGGGCAAACCCGACCAGTGGGCCCCCTGGACCCACTGTCAGTGACCCAGCGCCGGTCCACGCAGGCGTAAGTGGAGGCGCATTCCCAAAGTACATCTTCGACGTGTACTCCTTTTCAAAGCATTTTCTTTTTTTAGTTTTATTTTAAAAACAGATTGGACCAAAACTTTGACTGGCTCTAACTTTTAAAATATAACTCGAAATGAGTTGATTCTTTTTCCTAACTTTCTCAAATATTGTCTAGTTTATTTTCAAATTTATCTGAAAAGTTTCAGACAACTTTTTTGTACCACTTGTAAACTATGTGTTAATTTGAGTATTTTAAAAAATAGGATTGTCGGAGAGAGAAGAAAACTTTCAAAGTTTTGGAATACACCCTACCTCTCCACACCTTGAAGGCAAGCATTCTGAACCCTGGCATAATATTTTTGTGTGTTGGATTAATACAATTATAACACCACCTTAATACGGAGAACTCGTTATTTTATGTGGCGATATGATCATTTGCATGAATGCATATTGGAAACTTCCTTGCGGTTGGAAGTGGATATCCTTGTGATAATAGTCCCCATCATATGCCTCTCATGCATACAGGAAGGAATCCGGGAAAGCCGCTGTCTTGGGTAGACACGGGTTTGTCCCTAGTCCTCCGACGAGACGATTGTGTCCGGTACGACATGATGAGGTATGTCGAGTTGTGATTCTATCTGTTGGTTGAAGTACATATTGTTATACTAATCATGCAGGGAACACTTGAGCCTCCTGAGTCGACCATAGATCGAGTCTTGTTCCGGCAACACCCATACTTGTTTCGTACTACCACTTGTCCCTGTCATACGTAGGGTACGGTTCAGTAAGTTGTCAATCCCTTTCCTAGCACACACCGTACAGACTGACCATGGTGGAAGATACCGGAGGCATCCAGTAGGCATGCCACCTGGCCCGGGGGCATGGGTGTTTTTGGTTGTAGCCGAAGGGGTACCTCCCCTAGTTTGCGCGCGGTATAAATTTTGTGATCCCATGCTAAGTCGAGGTTGTAGCCTCCCCACTTAGAGTTTAGCTTAACGCGTGTCGTGGGTGATTCCAGACACCGGTAAGTTAGGCTGGTGTGTGCGGATAGGTGTGTTTTCAATTAAAAGGCCGTAGACGGAATTAGTCCCGATGGCCTAAAGGAATCCGTTACTCGTGGGTAAAGAGTACACCCTCTGCAGAGGTTAAATATATTCGAATAGTTATGTCCATGGTTAAGGACTACAGTCTGGGATGGGTCAAGTGTCTGTCTTAGTGTCGGTCTTCGAAGGAGAAACTGTTAAACCAGAACTTGGATCATGACTTGTGACTTGTGATGATCATAATTATTATTTGTTATGGACTAACCCGTTATATTATTTGAATTATCGAGTATCCCTGGGATGGTTCTACCTCCTGGATATTCATTGTGATTATTTATAAGCCCTTTTTGTGGTGTCGCTGAGACGCCCGACTGTGGCATGCTTATTAGTTATTTACTTTATAAGCCCTTTATGTGGTGTCGCTGAGACGCCCGACTGTGGCATGCTTATTGTTTACATTATAAGCCCTTTATGTGGTGTCGCTCAGACGCCCGACTGTGGCATTCTTGTTGTTTACTTTATAAGCCCTTTATGTGGTGTCGCTCAGACGCCCGACTGTGGCATGCTTATTTTTTACATTATAAGCCCTTTATGTGGTGTCGCTCAGACGCCCGACTGAGGCGCGCTCGATATTTACTATCCTTTCGAGGCGTCGCTTCAGACACCCGATTGGTGCATTTTATTACTATCCTATTATTGCATATTCATGTTGTATATAAATAACCTGCTTGCATGCATCAGGGATATTGTTTTATGACTAACGTTGTAAGAATAGAATATTTTAGAGCATGATTATCGGTTGTTATATTATACCCGTGTTCATAATGTTTGCGAGTACATTCAAAGTTCTCACTGGCTTGTCGCTGGCTATTGTCTTGGCCAGATTTCTTGCTTGGAGAGGAGCGTTGCGATGATAGCCCCAGAACCTAAGCAACGGTGATAGCAGCCTCGCGAAGATAGGAGCTAACCTGGTCAGCTGTTCCTGTAGGAAATGGAGTCCCATAGATGCTGAAGATCCACAAACCGCTTCCGCCATCAACCACTAGAAACCAATTGTTGTACTCATAGGCCAGAATGGTCTTGTACTAGATATCATGTATTTTGCTTGGAATTTCTGTATCAAGTTGGTGCCTCATCAGCTAACAGTAATCCTGGGGCTGGTGAGCACAACGGCCATTTTCTGGGAAATTAATATCCCGAAAATCCGGTCCTGACAGCAAGCAGCCGGAGGACGATGACGTCCTAATGGAGAACATGGTAGTCGACGATCCGGTGCCAACCCCCTCCTCCGTGCCATCCTCGCCGGTGCATTGCACCAAGACCATCGGCGAGGCCCGTGCCCAATATATTGACAGGGTGAGGCCGATGCGTGAGGAGCAGTTCCGGGAGGCATAGGCCGACGCCGCCTACAACCACCATCTCCTCCGGGAGCACTGCAGGCGGAGGAGCAGATCATGCGAGCGGGCGGAGCAGGATGCGCTGCTTTCGACTTCGTGCCGCTCCGCCCACAAGGGCCGCCTCGAGCGCTGACGGTACCGCATGCGGGTGGTGGAGGCTGCGGCCGCCTACAAAGAGGCTAGCAAAGAGGGCGATGAAGCGGGCGAGGCGCTGTTTGGCGAGACCGAGGACGAGGCAAAGGACAATGCCGGCTCCGACGCGTCCCCGCTCCACTGGCGTCGATGACGCCCTGCTCCGCCGAGGCCCCGCGGCACCAACAACGAGGCAGAGGACACCGCCCGGCTCGCTGAGGCCCCGCCCGCCAACAACGAGACAGAGGACATCGCTGCTCCGCCGAAGTCCCCGCCCGCTGCCAGCAGGTCGCGCCACACGTAAAAAGAGGAAGAGTAGAACACGGTAGGTCGCCGCCGCCGGTCCAAGTAAGGCCACCGCTGCTACCCCGGTTGAAGCCAAGCTAGAAGGGTTGACCATTGACGGCGGTTAGCTTCTTGGCGGCGACGTGGAGTCGGAGAGCTGCGCCGGAGAAGAACGCTGCTTCTAGTTAATCGCTGCTGCGGTTGGTCGATCGACACGTGGGCCCAACAGGCCACATGTCGATTACGTGAATCGCACCTGATTAAGTCATCAAGCTTCTGCTCGGCCTGGGACAGGTGGGTAGCTTCGGTTAATTAATTATACCTCCAGCGCACCCTTTTTAGTTTTTTTCAAAAAGGAGGATGACCCCCGGCCTCTGCATCTGGGAGATGCATGCGGCCACAAACACCCTTTTTTAGTTGAAGAATGTATGAAATGTAATGAAATCCGACATGTTTATATGAAATCCGACCGTGTATGAATTTATTTATTTCGGTTAGTTCGAATTCCTGTATCACTGGCATTGGATGAACATGCAAAACAATACGTACTAGCATTATTCCCAGGGTGATCACCATGTTTGCAGCAGTTTCACATGTAGTCCCTCCGGTCCTTTCTAGTCTGCATACAAGTTTTGTCTGCAGTCAAAGTATCTCTACTTTGACAAATCTTATACAAAAAAGTATGCACTTTCACAATGTGCGAAGTAAAAAGGAACAGAAATACAAAGAGTTTGAGCAGCTTTTTAGCGTTTCTGTACATTGCAATCAAACACACAGGCCTGGCAGTTCATAGAGAACATTCAAAACAATCGATGATTATGCATCTCAGCGAATCACATGTCAGAGGCAATATTTACTGCACAACTAAAGAATAAAGAAAAAATTAATCACCGCTGCTGACAGCAAAGGGCGTCACATTCGAAAATATAAAACGCATATCTTGCTAAAACCAATGAGCAAAATTTGACAAGGTTGTCCCATTCCAAAATATCAAATGCCTACGATTGTGGAATGGACAGGATTTGCCATCAGTTCGGACATTGACATGGCACCTCATGCTAAATAAACCAGCTGTTCTTTTTGTGCGGTTCCACCAAAATCAACCAAATTCTCGCGTAGCTTGTATGATTTCGCCCTTATATGTTGCAACGCCTTGAACTTATGGGCACCTCCTTTCTTGTGGTGGAAATGAATGATTCCATGTATTCATGAACATTTTGTGCAGTTCCCGTTGAAATCAAGCTGAGCACCCCTGTTTGCACAAATACAAAAAAGTGATTAGTATAAAGCAAACTGTACTATGAATTGACAGTTTCAACAGGCACATACATGGTCCATGTAGAGCACACTTTTAGAAAAATGGAACTCACCAGAAAGAATCCTAGAACAACATTTTACTCGCGCATCACAGCAAAAAAATGGAGATTTTTCAGTCCTTCTAAGCTGAAGTTAGTTTGGTCTTGTGGGGAGTAATGTAACCATCCTTCAACTGCACCTTCTGATGAGAAGATAGACAGGGCTTCTTCATCCTGGCATAACCGGAACTAGTCACTTCACGTACTCCATATTCTTCTTCAGAGGAATATGATCCCTGTTTGCTCGAAAAAAAGGAAAGGAAATATTTAAAACAGCACCGATGAAGCACTTCTCAAGTACAATACCAATTTTTCATGACAGTATCTAAACAGTAGCACAACACCAATAGAGATGACAAAGCTCAATCATATGGATGAAATCAGTGGGTGAGTACCAACATTTGTCAGGAGGCTAATTGTGTAGAGCATATAGATGAAGCACTTCTCCAGAACCATACATTTGCTATCTACGGGGTGGCCATGCTTACTATATACTCCTCGATTAGTTTAATGTTTCCAACATCTTCTTGTGCAGTTCCACTAAAATATATGGTATCTTCAAAGAAGATCCCTGTTTGCACAAGTAGAGATAATTACATATGGCATCAAATCAGTGGCAAAACAATTGCTCGTTCCAGCCATAGCAATAAATTAAGTTGCAAAACTATATTATTACTTGTGTCATCACAGTTCCAGTGCTTCATTACAGCACCGGGAGTTGATTTTTGTTTTTCTTCCGCTTGTTCTTCCCATTCATCACTTGGTTAAATAACAGACAAGCGTCGCCTTTAATGTAAGATTTGGCATGTCAGTTAGGGAGCAAAAGTATAGTACTAAACTTAATTTTCTGATGAAAGTGGCAAAATACAGGCCGACAGTTGTGAAATATCCTTATCTTACCTCAATGGGATATTACGGTGCACATACAAATTGGAAGTCTTGTCTCCATTTGTGCAGTTCACTAAAATCAAGCAACATTATCATACAAGTAGCACAACATATGAAAGCACACTTCAGAATCATGTGAAAGAAGGCTAGTACTGACCTTTCATGATGCGGAATTCAAACAACTCACAAGAAGAAGATCTGAACCAAATCTGCCTTAACGGATAGGAAGTAAGATCTCCTCTTGTGCAGTTCCACTAAGATCAAGCAATCAAGCAACGTTATCGGTGTGACATTTTGGTTGAACTGCACAAAACACTCTTAAAACAAAAGTGTTTTGTGCAAAGGCAACAAAAGGTCACAATGGCAACGAGGTGAAGTAGATAACCCTGTTTACACAGAGGTGCAAAGGAAACAATTAGTGGTCAATAACGGTGGATGACACAGAAGCCAACATAAAGAAGCATCTACCTTATCTAAATGGGAAAGAAAGCAAGACAGTAGCATTGATTAATATTAACATAGTGATTATATTAACAATAAAATTTGTTAAACATGTAATTTGCTTTTAACTGTGGCATTACATCAATTTTCCAGCGGCATTATTAGAGGGTGTTTGTTACAGGGACATTTTGGTGTAGGGACTAAAAAAACTCCGTGTCAGCCACATCTAAACCAAACAGGAGGGACTTTTCGGGACTAAAAGTGGGCATTTGGGATTAAAGAAAGAAGACCCCGAGGGAGTCTTTTTGGTACTTTTCCAATAGTTTCCCCTGCCACGCGTCGCACCTTGTTTCTATTAGTTCATTACTAGGGGTAACATGGTCTTTTATCATGTCATTTAATAACCTCTAGTCCATGGTTAGTCCATGGAACCAAGCTGCTAGGGACAAGGGAGTTTTTAACCAAACAGGGCCTTAGATTAACAACAGCTAATGAGTTGCACGGGACAGTGGACGCACCAGCACCATGTGCATCTACCGATGTCTTGTGGTCATGCACGATCTGTTGCAACAAAGAACAAACAACCAAGGAGCATATTTGTGTTGGTCCCAGCTTTTGTTATCTTTAGACACCTTTCCCTATGTGAGCACAAAGAAATCTAGCCTGCTCAAACTCTACAGCCTTGTCCCTTCCTTTCCTTTTTGAACTAGTACTTTTGCCCCTTCCATTCCACTTTGAACCACGCCCTAGATTTATGCGATACAACTTTCCCCACTACTTTCCCCCATTCCTTTCCTCTTTGAACCACGTCCTAGATTCATGCTATACAACTTTCCCCCTTCATTTCCTCTTTGAACCACGTCCTAGATTCATGCTATATACAACTTTTCCCACTACTTTCCCCCACTCCTTTCCTCTTTGAACCACGTCCTAGATTCATGGTATACATGCAGCTAGAGCAATGCATGTGGAGTAAGTAAAATATACCTTAAGGTTCTTGGGGCGTGGTTCGGTGGACGACGGGACGGCTGCGAAGAAGAAGGGGTCGGAGGCCCTCCCACGCCGTCGCTGGGTGCAAAGTGAACAGCAGCGCCGGTAGTGGATTCCCTCCCCCGCCGACGGCGACAGCGATAAGCCTCCTTCCCTTTCCGGTGGACGGATCCTGCCGGCTCTTTGAGCAGCAGTGAGGGGAGAGAGAGGCCAACGAAGTCTTGTTTAGATCTGGAGAGGGCGAGAGAGTGTGAAGAGAGCAACTACAAGCGCTGAGGCTCCAGCGGGAGAGGGCGACAGAGTGTGATGAGAGCAACTACAAGGGTTGAGGCTCCAGCGTGTATATATATACTGGAGAGAGAGAGTGTGAAGCGTGCAAACACCAGAAAACATTTTGATCAGTCAAAGAATCCTCCTGGCAAAAATTATGCTCAAGTGTAGTTATCGAAACCGAGACCTCAAGTTTGATGAGCGAACAGGCTAACCAGCTACATAACCCTCCCGTTATGTTCAACGAGAGGAAAATAACCTTTTATACATTCCCGCATTCGTGTGACAGGCATGCCGTGTTTTTTTTGTGTGTGTGGGAGTCATTAGGATTTCAATCATAATCGTGTCATGTGGCTTTGGTGGTAAGACTATCCACAATGGTGTAGAAATAATGTAGCCTTAGTCACCTTACCTCTCTCCACGTAGTACGTTGGGTCCCACCAGTCAGAGGGTGAAACAAACAAATTAATAAGAAAAATTAAAAGCGCCAATGATGTATCTTACTACCTCACACATCTG
Source organism: Aegilops bicornis (assembly GCA_021605145.1). Classification (NCBI taxonomy): domain Eukaryota; kingdom Viridiplantae; phylum Streptophyta; class Magnoliopsida; order Poales; family Poaceae; genus Aegilops; species Aegilops bicornis. The sequence continues at coordinate 816,479,652 of CM038675.1, forward strand.
CCATCGCTGCTCGGGGACACCGGCCCAATTGATCCCTCTGTTCGCTCATGTACTATTTTAAGTGAATCCTTATTATAACATGCACACAAATTTTGAGCACTTGTATTCGACTTAAGTCAGTGTGCCACCGTATCTCATATACTTACTACTCCCTCCGTCTAGGTGTAATAAGTCACGTTAGAAGGTGCAACGCGACCAAGGTGTGTGCGTGTGCGTGTGTGTGTTTAACAGCATGTGTGTGTTAGAGAGTGCGACAGATCGACCTACTCCTACAGAGATATGTTGTGTAGTGTACGATTTTAGCTGCGAGAGTCGGTGCATCATCTCGTTTCCGGGTGTGTCCGATAGGGACATGCGGACAGCTGCCACGCCCGCTCCTCACCAGCCTGGCCCACCCAAAGCCCCTCCATCGCCCGCGTGCTCTTCCCGCCCGAAACGGTCAAAGAATTGGTGCAGCATTCATGCCCGGGCAGAGCGGACGCGACCTCTCACTGGCGCAAGAGTGATGGTTGCTTCATCCGTCCAACTTACTGCTGGGTCTACGTGATTTGACGACTCATTGGTCTTTATTACTGAGGTGGTAGGACTGCTGGATGTCCCACGCTTTCAGCGAAAGGAGGTAGTAGATTACAATTTTCTCCATTCTTACAGCGGAGGAGTGTAAGAGCAGTGAAAACATGCAGGCTCAGTGATTACATGGCCCACCTCACACTATCACCGCGCGACACCTAACTCTTTACATAGTACTCCCTCCGTTCCTAAATATTACTAGATGAGTCCCCACGCGTTGTCATGAACAGCGGTATATCTCTGCACAAAGTTATCGATTTCATAGAACTAAAAAAAATCTATAACCGCATGACAGATGTGCAAACTAAATAAACTCCCATCATCATTTACATCATCCCACTTAAGGAAAAAAGATCGGCCAACTCCTACTGCATTATGGGATTATATTTTTCTTTTTGACATGTTAATGGGACTTAAAAGCTCACTTACATGAATGCTACCGGTGCATGCTTGCATGCAGACATGTTGGTGTGATTTAAAACCCACTCACATGAATGTGCCACGGTATTTCTGCATGCTTGCATGTGGCTTAGTGCGGAGCCTCTCAACGTCTAGATCAGACGGCTATTATGACTGATTTACTTCATCTAACGGAGAGGATAGAGAATTCCTAGTAGTGGGGGCTAGCTATTACTAGTAGATAAGTCTTTGTAGAGATTCCACTAGGTGAACTACATATGGAACAAAATGAATAAATCTACACTTAAAATGCATCTATATACATCCGCATGTGGTTAATGGTGAAATCTCTACAAAGACTTATGTTTAGGAATGGAGGAAGTACTAGTATAGTACTAGTAAGAACTGTAATTTATCAGCGAGATAAATTTGTACAATGCTATGAAGCTTCCAACTCCTGTTACATGTATCTTGCGTCCAAGGTTGCCCGTTGCAACATTTCATCAAATACAAAGGAGACTAACATGCATGCTATTGCATCTCAATGATTGACAGATCATAGCAAATATGTACTCCCTCCGTTCCAAAATAAGTGTCTCAACTTTGTGCAAACTTTAGTACAAAGTTGTACTACTACTAAAGTTGACACTTATTTTGGAACAGAGGCAGCTAAAGAAAAACGATCCATGCAGTCCCTAGCCCTTGAACCGTGAACCTGACCAGGCTTCAATTTGTCGGGCAACGTTCGAGCTTCCTAATAAATGAAGTTTGCAACCTTTTGACCATCGGATCATTTTGTGTGGTTTCACCAAAATCGAGATGAGCAACCCTGTGGCAAAGAAATTGAAGAAGCGTGATTAGAATAAGATTACTAGGACTAGTTGATGAGACATAAACTCATCACGAATACAGTACGTAGAAGCCAGTAGAGGTATCAGGTATGTGCGGGGCAAAGAAGTAGAGAAATATCCACGAGGGAGTGATGTGGGCAGCTGGAGCAATGGTGCAAGCCGGCTGTAAAGGGAGTTGTACCGAGGGACGTAGCTCAACCTTGAGGAGGGCGGCGGAGGTGGCAATCGCCCACGCCGCGGGCAAAGGAGCAAGGGACGAAGGCAACCTCACCGCTTTGTGAGAGAGAACGACGGGGACCCATGATCGGGACGTGCCGGCGGTGGGTTTCGCCCGTCGGAGGCAACCACGCATCTACACTAAGCATCCACCCCTTCCCCAAGCGGACGTGATCTGCCGGGATGTTAGAGATGTGGCCACAAATGCTTTTGTGCGAGAGAGTGTGAAGAGAGCAACCCCAGCAAGCAATCGTGTAGGCTGGCCCGTCCTGACTATGTATATAGTGGAGCGGTTTCCTTTTCTCTCCATATGAACCTATCATATTGCGTACGTGCCACTGAAGAAAAAAAAATTTATAAATGACGCGGCACCTACTAACCTTGCGCTTGGCATCTCCAAAATATTAACCTTGCGATTGGCTCTTCGCCTCTTCGAGAAGTCGAGCAATAATGGTAGTGAAGTATATATCGTTCTAGCTATATGAGACCGAATGAATTGCTGCACGTCCACCACGTGGGCGAGGGTCGAGGGGCGAGGGAGAGTGCTACTACATACGGAGCAAAATGAGTGAATGTACACTCTAAAATACGTATATATACATCAGTGTTTGGAGTATGTACTAGTAGTTCATATGGAAATCTACTAAAGGACATATATATTCCAAACAATATGATATAATCTCTATAACCAAGGTAGTAGGGACGAGGAGTAAACGGAGGGAGTAGTAAATTTTTCTCCTCGTCCTGCGAGCCACCGCGCGCATGGGCAAGGGAGGAGCAAGCTTCACCTCATCCTGCGAGCCACCGCGCTCGTGGGCGGGGGAGACGGCATACTAAGCAAGCTTCTCCTCCTTCTGCGAGTTGACGGGACACATCAAAAGTACTCCAGTGTATAGAGCCTTGCCTCTAAGGTAGGCCCCACATGGTTTGCCTCTTTTTTTAATTTAACATAACGCGTCAATTCGCAATTTGTTTGTTCACCCGTGGTAGACGACCCTCCCTCCACCAAGTGGACAACCAGTACATCGTGCCAAATTACCACGTGGGCTGCCTTTTTCGTCTGAAATGAGGCTCCACCGTGTACCCAGCGGGTGTGCTTGGGAAAGAGACGGAGTACGTGCGCCGTGCATGCACCTCTTCTCTTCGTGGCACGCCCCCACCTACGTGGGTGTGTGTGAGAGATACAAACCGCGTTCGTGAGTGTTTTTGTTTTGTGGTGGGGGTGGGGTTGATTTCGTGAATTATTTGTGGGAATATGTGTCGATGACATCTCAAACAAAATTTTGCATGCAATGTGTGTGAAATGGAGGCCTATCCATATCATACATAGAGGGTCGGGCAATCCACGAGAAGAGAGGGAGGGGTCATAGCTATCGATAGATTCGAAGAGAGGATCAAGTGGGTGGGTGCGAGATCGATGAAGAGAGCCATCGAAATTGTGTGTGTGTGTGTGTGTGTGCAAGTTAAAGATATAGGGCGTCTGGCCTACCGGAACGTTAGAGGGCACATGTCAAGTTTGTGTGTGACAGGGAGACATGACTAGAGCGCTTGATGTATCGGTGTGTGGGGGGGGAGGGGGTGGGGGGAGGGGTTGGTAGAGGCCTAACTATAGAGGTAGAATGACTCGTATATGTGTTGAGAAGGAGAGACCCAACTATGTCTTGAGGGAGATCGGTCGACATCCATACATAACTGAAGGACGGGAAATATGATGGGACGGAGAGAGAGAGAGGAGAGAGAGAGGGAGGCAGAGGGAGGGAGAGGGGTAGAGTGATGGATGGGTGATGGAGTTGCTTCTCGGGGATGTTGGGAGAGGCCTACTAGACAAACTGAGGGTGGAACTGCAATGTTATCAATAAGAGTGGGGATGTGTTTACGTGTGTGTGCACATGCGTGATAGATCTTTCGGGATGCATCCATTGATGATGAAGGGGAACCATGTGTTTGGTAAGCAAACTAACTAGATCAGTAGATCAGTTGTTGTTTGTCGGAGGAAAGGGAGAGACACAACTAATGAGGTAGATCGATCGATGTGTGGGTAAAAACGAGTTATAAGGACCTAGCTGGCTATATGTATAGCGAGAGATCGGTCGGTGTACGTCCATTTGTTAGAGGCAAATAAGGCCCAAAGGAGACGGATAGACAGAGAGAATAGAGCTAGGAGGTAGTGCGAGAGGCCCAACTACTACCTAGATAGGGGGAGGAGTGTGCGGTTGTGAGATCGATGAAAAGAGGGGCGAGAGTTTACACGTGTGTCTGACCATATGAGAGACACGAAGCAAGGACACATAAAGGAGGAGACTGAAGCTGTGTGTGTATGTTGTAGGCAGGCATCGCTGGAGAGGTTTATCGATTGGTGTGTGTCGGAAAGGAGTTGTGGAGACTCTGGGAGATCGACCTAAATAAAAAAATTGAATGTGCCGGGTGGATAGAATGCCGAGGGAGGAGGAGGGCGAGGAGGGCGTGTGCATGCACGAGAGAAAGTTAGTGGTAGCTACAAAGGCTAGAGGATTGTGTGGGTCTAAGAGACTCACAAAGATCATAATTTGATATGAAAGCGGATTCTTATATTTGAATAGGAGATCATAGTGTTTTAAACATTGCATGCATGAATATAGCGGTGATACACGTGTTGTGCACATGTTATACCATAATGTGATAATGCATGGCGTTTGCAACTCACAGCTAAATACCGAACAATCTAAACCATACTATACATCAAACAATCTCACATTTTATTTGAATTTGTGATAATGTGCGCGCTTTGCAGCTTACAACTAAATATCGAGCAATCTAAACAATACTATATATCAAACATTCTCACATTTTATTTGAATTTGTGGTAATGTGTGGTGTTTGCAACTCACATCTAAATACTTGTAGGCATAGGGGGCGGGGCACCATACATAATGTGATAAACACATTATACATATGAGACATGGTTTAGATGATGAAGATCTATCTAGAGCTAAAAATGTAATGTGATTTGAAATCAAAATATAGTGGATTCAAAAAATATAGTTCGAGTTCATATAGTAAACATAGTTCATATTAACTCGAGACTAATCATGTGGTGTGCTGTGAAGATAATACACAAACGATGGTTTAACTTGACAATAATGATGATTGTATATTTTATTAAAACAGAGAAACGAATTCAAATGCTTTGACTTCACAACAATCATTACTATAGATCTTATTCAAATTTAGTTCATATTGAAGCGGTAGTATATACGTTTGGAATGCACTAAAACGTTCATTTGAGTAGTAGGTTGCATGCATTATACACGTAGCGAAATATTTTAATTGAACATAACATGAATTCGAAGTTTTGAATGACATTTGTAGTGCGCATTGATTTGGTACAATACACGTTAGGCTTGTCCGGAAATTTCAACCCACGTCTTGTTAGCCAGAAATATTTAAGATATATCTTTGTCTCGTTGTGCTCCGACAACTCCCTCCATCTCAACCCGCGCCTTGCTATTCCAAAATTAGAACGCGCGCGAAAACTCCCACCTCCTGTGAAATCCCGACACGCGAAATGCCCGTGGTACCCCTGAACCGAAAGAACCGCCTCAAATCGGTGGGGGGTACTTTCATAACTTACCCCGCATTTCGGACAAGTGCGTCTCTAAGCCATGGTTCCCCACTGCCATCCCATCTGCCCACCCATTCGTACACCGAGGCCGCGAAAACCCGCGATGAAACCCCACACCCTGCTCCGTCCGCCACCCAGCCGGAGCCTCTTCCCCGACGACATCGTCCACAACAACACCTCGACTTCCCTCATCCACCGTACTGGATGAGGATCCGTCGTCGATCTCATCGTCCCGCCGGTTCAGCCACCCCAACCTCCACCTCCAAGGAGCTGCCCCGATGTTCCCCTCGTCTTTCGTGCCACCTCCATTCCCACACCGCCGTCTTCACCTGCACCACCGGAAGAGCAACATCATCACCTTTTCCTCAGATGAAGCTGCGGCCTAATCGGCGCCACCAAAGAGGTTGTGCACTAATCGCCGCATTTTCTTCTTGATTTGATCTCACGGTGCTGCCGGCGCTCGGTCCCGAGCCGACACGGCGCGGCTCCATCCACAGCGGCGTCCCCGGCCACTTCCTCCACGGCATCGCTCCCTTGGCGGCGACGTCCACATCAGTAGGAGCTGCTGCTGCTTTATCTCTCGCCAGGCCGCTGCTCGCTTCTTGCTCTCGATCCCCTGCCTGGTCTGGTCTTGTTATTGCTCTTGCTGTTTCTGCTCTCGCTCTTGCTCTTGCTTGCGATGCTACTCGATTTGGCTACACTTGATCGTGAATCGACTTTTGGGTCAGTCGATTTTCAAGGGGTGGGCTCGCCGGGGTGAAGGAAGAACGAGCCGCAGCGGGGAGGGGGGCTCGCCGGAGATGTACCCCACTATCTATCTTAGGGTTCAGGATGGGGGCGGTGGTCGCCGGCGTTGGCGGGGCGGTGGCGTGGGGATCGCCGGAGAAAAAGCTCGGCACGGGGAGGGGGGGGCTAGAGGGATGGCCGGGGCGGCGGCGGACCAGCGGTGGGGAGTGTTTTCGGGGCAGGTGGGGTGGCGCACCGCCGGCCACGGGCGGCGGGGGGCTGCTGTTTGGCCGGTGGTGGCTGGCGGCTCAGAGGGGTGGAGGTTGAAGATGAACCGCAGGCCCTTGTTTTTGTATCCAACGGCTGCAAAATAGACTGCCCAGAGATTAAAAAGTCAGTCGACCGACGTGTAGCCTCACCTTGCTAGTGCGTTGGGCCGACAAAGAAAATTCAGTTTCGACATCAAAATTCAGTTTCAACAGTTAGGTTCAGTTTCGACAGTTAAGTTCAGTTTCGACAGTTAAGTTCTGTTTCGACAGTTAAGTTCAGAGCTGAGCGGCTGATGTATTTTACATCTAGCACCTTGTGGTTATGTATTTTACACCATGTATTGGAAATGCTATTAGAATTCCACTCAGGTTAACGTTGTTCGTTGTCTCTCTTGTCCTGCTTCAGCCTCGGCGTTGTACAACTCACCGAAGCTGCTCCAACGATGAAACCCTCCATCACAGCGGAGCAGTTCCTCGGGCTCCATCTCCAGACGCCTAAGATCTCCTTCCCCTCCGACAAAGAAAGTCAGCCGGAGCATCCTCACCGCCAACCCAATCACGCTGAGATCGACATGGCTTCGCCTAAAGAGGTTGTACACTTGTTGCATCTCTTTTTTACTCTACATGTTATATATATTGTCCAATCGAGCACACGGATTTGTTCCTTTAGTGTCTCCTTGAAAGAAAAACGTAGGAATTTTAATTTTCACTTGTCCTCCTTTTCAAATTCCTATTCATGAAGCACAAGACTAAGAGATAGTAGCATAATAGCATTATAACCGTACATTTTCTTGTGGTTTGACTTAATCTCAGCATGCATCTTTGCATCCTGTGATCTTCCAATTGTTGTGAATCAAACACCCAGATTGGCCGAAATCATGTGTTTTTAAATTCTCTGTTTTGCACGTGCATTCCTATCCTCTTCATGTCTATTTCCTATCCCTGCATTGTTGGAATCCTCCAATTCAAACGAGCCCTTACAGAATTACTTCTCTTACAGATAGTTGTCAAATAAAATCTTGCGTGGTTTGTCCTGGCCTGCTTGGCGCTGTCGTCCACCCCAAATTTCAGCTGATCCAACGACGAAGGGTCCAGCACAGCGAGGATCCGCCTCCGGACTGTCTTTCACCGCCTCGAGATCTTCTTCCCGCCATTGCAGCCATGAAAACTGCATTACCATCATCAACTGAGCAGATGACCTCGAGGACTACACGGGTCCGCAAGAGAGGTCGCACTCTTTCGTGTCTGCTTACGTTGAGCATCGCTTAATATTACATGCTACTTCATCGTCCTGTTCACCGATTAGAATCTGAGTCAGCTCCAAATAATGGTCAAACTTGAGTTTTTAAATGGTTGTGGGGTACATATCGGGGCCGCTATCAATAGTATCTATCTACTATCTGGTTAATCTCCGATGTCTACTATGAGTTTCATGTTGGGTGGGAAACAAACAGTAAAGAAGCCATTATCTCAGATTTATTAATCTGAAGCCATTATCTGCCTGCTATTATTGGCTTTGGGTCTATCCGCAGGTTGCTACCATCACTCTGGATTTCTGCATGCACTCCTTACATAATCTCACTATGTTTTATTCCTATGCATGATAGTTACTATAAACAATGGAACTGAACATGTAGAGAAAAAGAGACGAGCCTTGCGTGGCAATATAATTTCATGCAGACGTCGCTCCATGGTAGGCGCAAAGGCAGCCCCCCCCCCCTCCACGCATTCCGGATTGTAATCAAGAGGAAGATATCTTATCTGAGGGGGATTCAGAAGGAGAAGATAACTCCTATTTACCCCCTGAGGTCTTCACTCTAACTTGGCATGCTGATGTTGGTTATATCATGCATATGGTGTCTTGCATTGCTTACTTTATACATCAAATATGTCATCTGCTTAGTTTAGACATCCTTTGTGTGAATGCCATCTGTTTAGTTTATTCATCGTTTATGTGAATTATGCAACGCCACCTTATTTAGCCAGGCATCATATATGTGAATTTTGCAATGCAATCCTGCTTAGCCAGTCATCTTATATGTAAATTATATCAGGCCATCCTTTTTTCCGTTACATATTACATTTGTCAACAATGTTAGTACATTCAACTGCTCTTCGTGTGCATCAGCCGTTTGACACGGTGATGGCAAATTCAGAAGTGAAAACAAGGTCTTCTGAGAAGACTATGCTATCTGACGAAGCGCCTATCTCGCTGGTTACGGATAGCTCCTCAGAGGAGGATTCAGAGACTGATGACCAGTCCTATTCCCTCCCCCCCCCCCCCGAGGTGTATGCTCTAACTTGGCAGGGTTATGTTGCTCATATCGTGCGTATGGTGTCTCACATTGCTATGCCATTTGATTAGTTTAGACATGCTTTGTGTGAATGCCAATTGCTCAGTTTCTAATTACCATATATGCGAATTATGCATTGCCATCTTGTTGCAAGACATTATATATGTGAATTATACAATGCTATCTTGTTGCAAAGGCATTATATATGTGAATTATGCAATGCCATGTTGTTTAGCCAATCATCATGTATGTGAATTATATCATGCTATCATTTTTTGTATTACGTGTTCCATTTGTCGACAACGCGTTTGTATATTCAACTACTCTTCATGTGCATCAGCCATTTGAAGCGGTAATGGAAGTATCTGAGTGAAAACAAGGTATTCAGAGCAGACAATGCTACTCTTTGAAGCAGACATCTTGGTGGCTATTAGAGAGCTCCTCAGAGGAGGATTCAGAGACTGATGACCAGTCCTATTTCCCCCCTGAGGTCTATGCTCAAACTTGGCAGGGTTATATTACCCATGTCATGCATGTTGTCTGGCATTGCTTAGTTTTTACATCATATATAGATTGCCATTTGCTTACTTGCTTACTATATAAATCATATATTTGAATTATATCATGCCATCATGTTTACATAGTACATACACAGCATCTATCGGAATTATGGCATGGCAACCCATTTAATAAAGACATCATATAGTTATATCATCTCATCTTGTTTAGTGTTTACAGTCATCATATTTAGAATTATGGCATTCTATCCATGAATGTATGTGAATTATGGCATGCCAACCTATTTAATAAACACATTATATAGTTATGTCATGTCATCCTGTTTACATAGTCTCATATTTTGAACTATGTCTTTCCATCTTTTTTAGTTAGCCATCATAATGTGAAATTGTGTCATGCTATCCTGTTTAGTTAGCCATCATATATGTGAAATTGTGTCATACTATCATGTTTGGTTAGACAACATAAATATGAATTATTTCATGCCCTCTTTTATTCCCCACTATCCATTGCACCTGTCTATCATACAATGGCTATACTTTCAATTACTTTTCTTGTTTATCAGCCATTTGAATTGGAGAGCGAGATGGCGATATCTAAGGGAGTAACAACACGGTCTTGAGAAAAGATAGTGCTACCCGAGTTGATGCAGATAGAACCACGGTTGTACTTGCCCAAGGACCAGATCCACCACACATAACAGACTCTCGCAGATTGTACCCCTACCCAGTTGGACAGAGAACCAGCTACACCTTCTAACCCCAACCCCGGCAGATAGTAACCCAGTTCCAGTTGACACAAAGACTGCCTCCACCACAGAGCACCCAAACACGGCGGTCAAGAGGAACTGCGATTGCTAAAGCACAAGGACCACCACTCGAATCCCAACTCAACGCTTAAAGGAGAAGAAGATTTGTTCTCGTGTCAGGTTACGTAGCTATGGTTCATACTCCTTTGCTCTTGCATTCAGATGTATTTACTCATACCAACTATTTTCAAATTTGATGGATGGAATTGAAACTCCAATGGCCCAACAGGTATGTTTTAAACCTGTTTCTCTAACTGGTTTGCTGTTGTAACCTGCTCTATGTTGATTTCAGTTTCAACTAAATAAACAGTTATGTTCTCATGTCATGCACATTACAAGTGTTGTTGTTGCTCTATAGGTACCCACACTTATATTCTGTCTATTCTGCTTTGTCTTGAACAAATATTATTGGAACTGTGTCTCTATCTTGATTTGGCAACAAAAACTAGAATGATATAGACCATAAAGTGACCACGGTACATAGATATATCTTTGTTTCATGTTGTTATCTAGTCCACTTTACTACTGAACTCATTTACCAAAATGAGTTTCATATACAACATGGTAAACATGTGACGTGTCTGCTTGTTTCTCTTTTAGAATGCGAACAAAATATTGGAGAACAGTACCGCGTTATCCAATGGTAAAGGAAGTAATGCACATAAGGTTCAAGATAGTGAGACATCCCTGTTGGTCTTCAATGAAGCTGATAAAAACTATCTTGACGACAGTGAGGGAACCCAAAAGTCCTGTCTTGATGTAGTGTTCGAGTTATCGGCCACTCATCGCCGGCACAAGCTCTTGAACTTCGCTCCTGAATCAGTTCATCTTCTTGAGTCTCAACTTCAAGTTGAAAGACATCGATCGAGATGTCTTTGACAGAAGTCAAGGACCGAGGAAGTCCTGCAGAATTCATATGCATATTTTCCGGTGCAACAATAGCTACTGGAGGATTTAAGCGCCAAACAAGAGAAAGTTAATAAGCTTGCTAAGCATCTTGCCGACATTATGGGTACCGAGGATATTGTTTCTTGAGATCTTACGAAGTGGTTTCAGCTCCGGATTTGTTTTGTCATGCGGCATTTATTTGGCGCTGGTCGCCAACTTTGACAACCGATGTATATGATATGCTGCTTTGTTCCCTATATTTGCAATCGGTGGCGAACTTTGATGCCCGATGGATGTAATATGTGTAATAGTGATAGCCTAGCATAAGTTGCTTGCTTATTTATTTCCTTGTTGTCTTGTTTATTTGTTTGCTTGTAGTCAGTGCAGTTCTTTTTGAAACTAGGCCACAATAACCATGGGCTAATATTTACTGTAGTGACACTGGGCCTCCTACGGACCCTAGAAAGAGTGGGCCTTCTACGGGCCGTAGAAACAGTAGACCTTCTACGGGCCGTAGAAACAATGGGCCTTCTACGGGCCGTAGAAAAAATGGGGCTTCTACGGATCGTATCATCAATGGGCCTTATACGGGCCGTATGACCATAACGGGCCATCGTTAATAGGTCGTATTTGGTGATGCTATGAAAACGGCCCAACGTATAAATGGACCACAAACGGGCCGATGTAACCACGGGCTGAATTTGGCCCACAAGCAGAAAATGACAGTAACGGGCCGTAAGTAAATGAATGCTGGAAATGAGCCCAAGAATAAATGGGCTCTGAGAAGGCCGAAAGATAACATTTGCTGAAATGGCCCAATCGCATAACGGGCCCTTAATGGGCATAAAGTGATATACTTGTTCATTACGGGCGATTTCACCACGGGCCGTTAATGGGTGTAAAGTGATATCTTGTTCATTGCGGGCCGGTTCACCGGGTCGTTAATAGGCCAAGAGTTACATAGGGCCTCATATGGGCCGGAAGACGTCATGGGCCATACATGGGCCAGAAGTGAAAACGGGCTAGAATCATATTGGATGACCCAGATGACGCTACTGGGCCTAATTCGGATAGGGCGTAACGGGCCTTGGGTTAGCGGGTCGTAAATGGGCTATATGCGAACAGGTCGTTAACAGGCTTTCCATGGGCCGGCCCGCCACCTTTTTACCAAGTCAAACGGGCCGGCCTTTTCACACGAATGGGCCTCTGTTGGGCCTGCCACGTGTCGACGTATCATAGGCGCCTTTTGTCCAATGAGTGGATGACATCTGTCCCAACGATAAGTCGACACGTGTTTCCTCCAGCCAATGATGATTTTACACGTGGAAAATCCCCATTGGTCGGGGCGGTTAACGGGTTATCGGATCCAAAACCCGACCCGATAGCTTAACGGCGTTCCGTTACGGTGGATGCCACGTGTCGGTCACCCTTGACGAAGCACTTCGCGTGATCGCGATTTATCATCATGGAAGTGGACACTTGGTGATGATAATTTTGGTAATGTCATGGAACACTTCTCTGACAAAGACGGTATGACTATCTTGATTCTTTCATAAATTTGTCATGGATGTACATGCATGACAAAAAACGCGACCTACTGTGACAAACACGTATCATCACGGAAGTGTATTTTTTTGTAGTGAATAATGCAGAGATCCGGAAGTTAATACTTCAGGAAGCTCATGACTCGCCATACTCGATACACGCCGGAAACACCAAGATGTATTTGGATTTGAAGGAGCGTTTCTACTGGACTGGTATGAAGAAAGACATTGCCGAGTATGTAGCCATATGTGATGTATGTCAGAGAGTGAAGGCCGAACATCAGAAGCCAGCACGATTACTGCAGCCTATGTCGATACCCGAATGGAAGTGGGACAAGCATGCCATGGATTTCATCACTTGATTACCCAAGACCCGATCAGGATATGATTCTATCTGGGTAGTAGTAGATCGTCTGACCGAAGTAGCTCACTTTATCCCAGTGAAGAGCACCTATACAAGTGCGAAGTTGGCCAAGATATATATGACCAGGATTGTATTTCTGCATGGAGTTCTGAGGACCATCGTATCAGATAGAGGAACACAATTTACTTCAAAGTTTTGGTACCAGCTGCACCAGACTTTGGGTACCAGGCTGGAGTTCAGTACAGCATTTCATCCACAGACAGATGGACAGATCGAGAGAGTCAATCAGATTCTGGAGGACATGTTGAGAGCTTGGGCGCTAGATTATGGATCTAGTTGGGATGACAACTTGCCCTACGTGGAATTCTCGTACAACAATAGCTACCAGGCCAGTTTGAAGATGGCACCGTTCGAAGCTTTGTATGGAAGAAGATGTCGAACACCGTTGATGTGGGATGAAGTTGGAGACCATCAGTTGTTTGGACCAGATTTGATTAAAGAGTCAGAAGAGAAGGTTAAGCTGATTCGAGATAGACTGAAGGTAGCTCAGTCTAGACAGAAGAGCTACGCACACTCAAAATGCATGGAGGTAGTCTATGAAATTGGAGATAGAGCATATCTCCGTGTGTCACCATTGTGAGGAGTTAAACGTTTTGGAGTTAAGGGAAAGTTAGCCCCGAGATTTGTAGGACCATACCGAGTTTTGGAACGCATGGGAGAGGTTGCCTAAAAGTTAGAGTTACCCGAAGGATTGTCAGGAGTTCATGATGTGTTTCACGTTTCCCAGTTAAAGAAGTGCCATGCAGAGATGGACGATATTCCTCTGAGAGACACAGTGCCCCTGGAAGCAATTCATTTAGATAGTGATTTGACATATGAGTAGAAACCGGTCAGGATTCTCGAGTTTGCCAGCCGAGTTACTCGCAGCAAGGTTATCAAGTTTTGCAAAGTTCAGTGGAGCCACCATACCGAGGATGAAGCCACCTGGGAACGAGAGGATGATCTACGCAAAGACCACCCACACCTATTTTTTAGCCAACCCGAATCTCGAGGACGAGATTCATCTTAAGGGGAGCAGGTTTGTAACATCCCAAATTTTCAATTTGGAATGTTATACATAGGTCATTCAAGCATATCATATTTTTACTGCATTGTTGCTTTGCGATCCTCGAAATTCTAAGCAACTCAAGGATCCACGGAGAGAGTTGGGGATTTCACGTTTTTCATATTTTAATTTTATCAAATATCAAAACAAGGATCTCTTTGGTTTTAATTATTTTCTCTCCGAAAATATTTCATGTTAAAATATAAGAGCGGAGATAATATGACTTCTCCAAAATAAAGGGAATATTGGAGGAAAAATATTAAAATCAAATAAATAATATTTTTGGACTTTTATTGCTATTTTATTTGAATTAGGGAAAATATGCGTTTTTCAAAATTGCATTAGAGGCCCAAATAAATGTTCACTTTGTACGCATTATTATTATAGGACCAAGAAAATTTATTTCAGGATTTTTGGACTCCGTTTAGTGTTTCTTTTATTTGTTTTTCCGTGTCAGGTTTAAAAAAAAGTTGCACCGACCTAACGGGACGTAACCGACCCGGACTCCCACCGGGGCAGGCTTTATAAGCCGGCTGTCGGGGGGATGGACCCCGGGCAGACAACGGAACCTGGATCCTCTTCAAAAACAACAGAGTGGTCGCCCCTCAATCTTGGCAGCAGCTTGGCCGGGTCGCTCGACCCGCCAAGCCCCTTGCCGCCAGACTAGGCGACCTGGCAAGACACGAAGACTCGGCCCCAACGACTAGCGCAAGACAGCCGAACCCTGCACGACCAAAGCCTCCTCAACAAGCCAGCGCCACCCTTGGCGTGCTACGCAATCCAGCCGCAGGTCAACTCCCGTCCCATCGAGGCCGTATGATGGGGACGAGACTTCAATCAACGATGACCGAGGCAACAGTGCCCCGCCCATGCCTCTGGTCAGCAGGAACGTGGCAATAGTGCATCTCCCCTACCCGCTGGCCAGGGCAGCGTGGCTATAGTGCCCCTGCCCTCAGCGCTGACGACAGCAAGCGGCATCCTGACGGAGAGCATTGTACGCGACTCGACTCGGCCACGCCCTGACGATCGACAAGACAGCACACAGTCCCCCTAGGCATGCGGGGCCTGCACCTAGGGGAACCCGGCAAACCACAAGCCATCAGCGGGACCCAGCCCAGGTCCCCGGACACCGACAATACGGACCCACCGACTTGTAACATTACCACTGTACCCCCAGGGGTTTGACTATAAAACCCCCCGGGAGCCCACAATCATACGGGCGGCGAGCGAGAGGGCAAGCAGAAAACACATACGAGAGAAAAGCAAGTAAGCATAGGACTAGCCAAAAAACAGCAACACCAGAGAGAAGGAGCGGCCTAGCCTTGGCCAGCTTCCTTCCTCCTCCATACAGCTCCAGGAGCAACATTATACTATCGATCATCCAACTACACTCGCCAGGACTAGGGGTATTATCTCTCCAGAGATCCCTGAACCTGGGTATGTCCAGCGTCCCGCGCCCTCTCATGCCATCCCCGCCTCTGGAGTCCACCAGCGCCCTCGAGCCTCCTCCTCTCTTTAGCCATCCCTTGGCATCTGCCGTGCGCCCACCACGACAGTTGGCGCCCACCGTGGGGCAGCTCGAGGAGCTGGCCGGGAGCATGCTTCAGATGGGGCCCTTCTCCTACACCGACGAGTCCGTCGTGCTGGTGGACGACGTCGTCGGCGCGCTTGCCGCCTCCTTCGCCGCGCTGCGCATCTCCAATGCGTTCGCGGCCGACGAGTACCCCAGCGAGGTGCTCAGCTACTCCGACTCTCCCCTCTCCCTCGGCGGCGGCGTTTCCGCCGGGGCAATGGACGTCCATGTGGAGGTCTTCGTCACCGGCGACGGTGCCTCCTCCTCGTCGAGCAAGACGAGTGTCGGTGTCAAAACCGGCGGATCTCGGGTAGGGGGTCCCGAACTGTGCGTCTAGGCGGATGGTAACAGGAGACAAGGGACACGATGTTTTACTCAGGTTCGGGCCCTCTTGATAGAGGTAAAACCCTACGCCCCGCTTGATTAATCTTGATGATGTGTGTTACAAGAGTGGATCTACCATGAGATCAAAGAGGCTAAACCCTAGAAGCTAGCCTATGGTATGATTGTTGTTCGTCCTATGGACTAAAGCCATCCGGTTTATATAGACACCGGAGAGGGCTAGGGTTACATAGAGTCGGTTACAATGGTAGGAGCTCTACATATCCAGACGCCAAGCTTGCCTTCCACACCAAGGAAAGTCCCATCCGGACACGGGACGAAGTCTTCAATCTTGTATCTTCATAGTCTTGGAGTCCGCCGATGATGATAGTTCGGCTATCCGAACACCCCTAGTCCGGAGCTCCCTCAAGAGCCCCCTGAACCAGGCTTCAATGACGCATTTAGTCCGGGCGCGCATGTTGTCTTCGGCATTGCAAGGCGGGTTCTTCCTCCGAATAATTTATAGAAGATTGTGAACACCAGGATAGTGTCCGGCTCTGCAAAACAAGTTCCACATACCACCGTAGAGAGAATAATATTACACAAGTTCAATCTGCCGACGTATTTAGTGGCGTGACGTCATGCCATTACCAAGCCTTTACTCGTTTTTATTGTTCCATCTCCGTGCGTTTAGCGAGGCGGTTTCCTTGGCAAGTCTTGTCAAAGCAGAGATCGTGTTCCCCTTATTCCAGGATTCCCATCAATACGGACGTGGGTAACCCAACCGCGCCATTGATTGTGACGCTTGGGGGATAAGCGAGTTTTACCAGCCATGGGGACACATGTTTTTGTCCGCCCATATAAGGGGATAAAGATCCAACCCTTTTACCTGCGCCTTCTTCCTCCTTGGCTTATCCATCTCCGCGAATCAAGCTCTAGCGCCCAAGTCCGCACTTCTCACCTCAACCTTCTCCAACTATGTGCGGAGCGGGAGGCAAGTGGATGGCCTCCTCCGTCACGGAGGGGCAGATCCAGAAGCTGCGCGGCGCCGGATATTTGTCCAGCAACATCGCGCATCGGCTCCCCGACGAGGGAGAGCTCGTCCCCAACCCCAGGCCCCATGAGAGGGTAGTATTTTTTCCCCATTTCCTCCGCGGACTGAGCTTCTCGCTTCATCCCTTTGTCCGGGGGCTCATGTTCTACTACGGCCTAGATTTCCATGATCTGGCCCCGAATTTCATCCTCAACATCTCGGCGTTTATCGTCGTGTGCGAGGCCTTCCTCTGCATCCAGCCCCACTTCGGCTTGTGGCTCAAGACCTTTAGTGTCAAGCCGAAGGTTGTGAAGCGCAGCCAAGCGGAGGCGGAGGCGCCATGGTGGGCAGGATGTCCCACGTTACGTGGTCGGAGGGCACTTTCGTGGAAACCATGAAGGGGTGGCAATCGGGTGGTTCTACATCACCGAGCCGCGTGACCTGATTGGGCAGCGCCCCAATTCAGATCTGGCATCCCTACACGGCTCACCTCACGGAAAGAGAGTGGCCGGATTTGGGGATTCGAGGAGCTGACCGGACTCCAAGCCTGTATCCGTAAGCCGGTGGACAAGAAGCTCAAGCTTGTCAACGTAGTCCAGGTCATGCTCATCCGCCGGATTCTCCGTGCCGGCCGACGGGCTTCAACATGTGGGAGTTTAATCCGGCGCAGCACCAGACCCTGAGCGGGCTCTTCGACACTACGTACGAAGATGTCTGGAAGGTGTTGTTCAAGGGCGCCGAAACTCCAACATCCGCTACCAAAGATCGCGGATTCCGCTCGCAGCGTCCAGCTGACGAGGTAAGTGATTTCACCACTTGTTTTCCATAGTTTGGCTCTATGCGGGATCTAAACTCCCTTTACCTTTGACAGGAATGGCTGGCGAAGGCCGAACGGACTATCTGTCCGGCCCCATTGCCAGAGGACCCAGCGGACGCCCGCTTATCGGGGCTGCTGGCTCCGGCACCCCACGTGCTGCCGGAGAAGAAGGCCAAGAAGATAGCCACGGGGACTCGGAAGAGTTCCCGTTTTCAGGTGCTATCGGATGATGAATCCGAGGCCGACTCCTCCCACCAAGGCGAGGAGGAGAAGAAGAAAGCCTCTCCCAGCCGGGGAGGAAGAAAAGGAAGGCCTCTCCAACAAGGGAGGCGAAGGGTCCAAGAAGGGAAAAACTCTTCCCCGGACTGCTCCGCCAACGCCATGTGACGACGATTTAGGATCGGCCTCCAAGGGCCAAGCCCCTGGCGAGATTGTAAGTATCCGGACTCCCGAATAACTTAAAAGTTTTTTTATTTTCGCCACATAATGTCTTTCTAATGCCGCATACGACCCTGCAGTCCGCCCAAGGATGATCTTCTTGTTTCGTCGAGCGGGTCCTTGGGTGCGTCGGATATGGATTCCCTTCCGACTGCCTCCACCCCGTGTCGCGGACGACGCCGAGGTGGGATCCTGTGAAGGGACCCACCAGGAGGAGGAGGCCGGAGGTGTCACAGACAACCTCCCGGACTTTGCACCGACTCAGCCCGGAGGCCACGGTGGCTCCGAGTCCGCGGGCGACCCTTCGTAAGAAGTGCGAGATCATGACGCCGCTGCCTCCGGCCCAACCGGAGGTGCCGGAAAATTGCTGGAGGCGCCAACGGCGCCTCCATCGAAGAGGAACACCGCACCGTTATGAGTGCGGTGATTGAAGGTTCAGCTCGCCAAGAGCGGTCGACGAAGCTCGCAGCAGCCTTCTAACAGGCTTTGAGGTAAGAATTTCAATATATGTAAAATGGTACCGCATAGACAGTAGCCCCTGATGCTCGGTTCGGTGTTCGGAAAGAAAATCCGGACTGAGGATCTTTAGAAAGATAAACGCAGGAGTCATAAAAAATATGTCAATATGGGATTGCAGGCTATGCTGCTGACCTCCGCCGCACTGACTGCGGAGGTCAATACATTGAAGGAAAACCTCGAGCGGTCCGGGAACGAACTCGGCCATGCCAAGAAGCAGCTCGAGGAAAAAGAAGGTGAGTAATACCTTATGAAAATTGTACCTTACAGAAAAGGATTTGGTTGCAAGAAAAATGACAAGGATAACGTGGGTATTGTAGGGGCCACTAACGAGGTGGCGACCCTGAAGGAGGCGGTGGCCGCGGCCGAACGTAATGCGGCCACGGAGCGCACCGAGCGAGAGAAGCAGGAGGCGCGGGTGGCGGAGGTACAGCAAGAGCTCCAGGATCTCGTGAAAAAACATGAGAGCTTGGAGCGTGACTCGAAGACTCGAGAGTCTCGAGCTTGCAATGACTCTTGAGAGTGCCAAAGCCTCTAAGGTCAAGCCTGCAAGGCCCTCCAGGAGGTTGAGGCGGTGAAGAAAATAGCAGCGGTAAGGCATTTTTCATGCAAAGTAAGCATGTGAGTGTTAATTACCTATTGCTTACCCGACTGGAGCTCTCTAGGAGCGTTCGCAGATCTTCCTCGCAGCGTGTCCGATGCTGCCGCATTCTACCGGGCCGAGGAGGGAGCTCGACGGAGAAGGTCTTGGTCTCAAGATGCCGAGGCCGGACATCCGTGCCCTTAGCGACCAGGTGAAGCAGCTGGTCGAGCTCCACAAGGCGGCCAGACAGGCCATGAAGGGCCTCATAGTTCGGATGTGGCCTAAGGAAGCCATGCCTCGAGCTACTTCTGCCTGTGCGCGGCTGATGGACGCGTGCCCGTGGGTAGAAGTTATCAAGCATTCCGCTTGTATTGAGGGTGCCCGTCGGGCCCTTGCCCGCGCAAAGGTGCACTGGGGCAAGATGGATACCCAGAAGCTCGTGACGGACCCACCACCAGAGGGCAAGGAGCATCGCACGCCCGAGATGTATTATAAGAGTGTGCTGAAGGGCGCCCGACTATTGCGGGTGAGTGCTCCAAAAATGTAATATTTGAGTAGACACACATTTTGTTATCCTGTGCGCTGAAAACTTAGTTCATATGCGCTAAGCAACGCTTGTTAATTTAAAATATTACCTTCTGTGCGGCTGTTTATCAAATCTGAGAGATGGCAAGTCGTCGGCTTTCAAATTTCATGCCACGAGTGCTGAGGTGTTCGGGATAAACTTGAGCGCTCTTGTTCCCATTTTTGGGTCCATCTAGGGAGGCGCTCAACACAGCGAACAAGGCAACCGGACTTATAATGCTTGAACACTCTCACTTAGCCATAGAATTCTATAAGTTTAAATTTCGGCGAAGCCCCTAGTCTTCGGAAGGCCGAATTTGGGGCACTATCCACGCCTTGGCCGGACAGTATCCGGCTCCTCGCTCTAAGCGGCATAATTCTTTAAGGACTCGCAAAAAACCTCTCGAACAGTGACCGGCTCTCGCCTCATCATGACGGTCAGTTTTAGCTTTCTCCACTGAGGCGTTAACCCAGCTCAACTGGGGAGGAATCGCAGTGGTTCTCCCAGTGCTGCCTTAGCCGATATAACGGAACGTAAGGTACCAAAACATGGGAGCCGGGCAAACCCAACTATTGACCCAAGACATGATTCGGAGCCGATGCATATAGTGCTATAAGTTCGGGGTGCCGCACTTGTGAAAGTGTTCGGACTTCATCGTACCATAATGCGGGAAACATAAGCCCTCGGTGTATATTAGCTGTACCAAAGTGTACGGATGCAACATGCCGTGAATGAACATATGTATGAAAAAGAAATGCAATTATAAGCAAAAAGGTGCTGCATTGTTTTATTCAATAAGTGCTGCTACGAATGCGTAAGCGATACAAATAGTGCGATAAGCAAGGTATGGGACTGTTAAACATGTCCCCTCCAAATGGGTAGGCTGCAGATTGGTGTAAAAAATGCTCGTAATGGAGACCACCTGTATATTCGTTGTAGCCTTTATCCTTCCCTGGCTGTTGCATCGTGAGTTCGGCAGGTCTGCTGCCGGACAGGGCCTCTCACAAACGGAGTCCTGTGGGTAAAAAGTAAAAGGCAAAAAGAAAAGAAAAAGGAACGACACACTTGAGAGCCCCTGGTGTGGTTGAGCCGCAGTCTGGGTTTATTGTGGTCGTGCCCCTCTCCCCATGCCCATGGTATCTTCAGAGCGTAAAGGTGTACGCGAAGGACCTGTTTGACGTTTCGCAGGAGCTGGGGTTGGGGCCGCATCACGCTGCGTGCTCGGAACGTGCTGTGGTCTTGTTGTAAGTTACCCCGGCGGCGCTTAGTCCGCCGCTTAACGGCCGGACTCGAGTTGCCTTAAGAGGCTGCATTGCACTTCGCCATGAGAGTCAGCCAGATGTTCCTCCGTGCGAGAGAACGTTCGGTGTTTCTGTGACCGTGATGACTCCTCGAGGGCCTGGCATCTTGAGCTTGAGGTATGCGTAGTGCGGCACCGTGTTGAACTTTGCAAACGTGGTACGTCCGAGCAAGGCATGATAGCCGCCATGAACGGGACTATGTCAAAGATTAACTCCTCGCTCGGAAGTTATCCGGGATCCGAAGACCACTTCCAAAGGTAATTGAGCCTGTACAATTGGCTTCTACACCTGGTATGACGCCATTAAAGGTCATTTTGGTAGGTTTAATCCTTGAGGGATCTATGCCCATTTCGCGCACTGTATCCTGGTAAAGCAGGTTCAGGCTCCTGCCGCCGTCCATCAGGACTCTGGTTAGGTGAAATCCATCGACGATTGGGTCTAAGACCAGTGCGGCGAATCCGCCGTGGCGGATGTCAGGGTGGTCCTTCGGTCAAAAGTGATCGGGCAGGAGGACCATGGATTGAACTTCGGGGCAACCGGCTCCATCGCGAGACATCCACGAGTGCACGCTTCCGCTCCTTTTTGGGTATGTGCGTTGCGTATATCATGTTCACCGTCCGCACCTGTGGGGGAAACCTTCATCCTCTATTGTTCGGCGGTTGGGTCTCGTCCTCGCCATCGCCACGCAGCCCCTTGTCATTGTTTTCGCAATTAACTTGCCTGCCTGCTTGAATACCCAACAGTCCCTGTTGGTGTGGTTAGCTGGCTTTTCAGGGGTGCCGTGTATCTGGCACAAGCGGTCGAGTATTCGGTCCTAATTGGACGGACCCGGAGTAGTTCTTTTGAATGGATTTTTCCGCTAACCGGGTTTAGAGCCTCTGAATCCGGCACTGATTGTCGTATCCTCAATATTGTCACCGTTAATGCGGCGCTTGTTTTTGTTACGACGCGGCCTGCCATTTCGGTCCTTGAAGTCCGGACTGCCAGAATTTTTACTGAGGTTGTTGCTGCGTGCTAGCCAGTTGTCCTCACCCGCGCAGAAGCGGGTCATGAGTGATGTGAGGGCTGCCATGGATTTCGGCTTTTCTTGTCCTAGGTGCCGGGCAAGCCACTCGTCATGGATGTTATGCTTGAAGGCCGCGAGGGCCTCCGCATCCGGACAGTCGACAATTTGGTTTTTCTTGGTTAAGAACCGTGTCCAGAATTGTTCCGGCCAATTCGTTCAGGCTGCTGAATTATGTTGCTTAGGTCATCAGCGTCTGGTGGTCGCACATAAGTGCCCTGGAAGTTATCGAGGAATGCGGCTTCCAGGTCCTCCCAGCTCCCAATTGACTCTGCTGACAAGCTGTTGAGCCAATGTCGGGCTGGTCCTTTAAGCTTGAGGGGGAGGTATTTGATGGCGTGAAGATCGTCACCGCGGGCCATGTGGATGTGAAGGAGATAGTCTTTGATCGAAACCGCGGGGTCTGTTGTGCCATCATAGGATTCAATATTGATGGTTTTAAACCCTTCGGGGATTTGATGATCCATTACTTTGTCTGTGAAGCATAGTGGGTGTGCAGCGCGCCTACAGATCGGGCGATATCACGACGGAGCTCAAAAGAGCTTTGTCTGTTTTGTTCGGCCCGGCCGGACTTACTGTGTCTGGCGCGACGGTTGTCGTCATGTACCGTGGGGCGTCCACGCGATCCATAGATCGATCTTGATTGTCTTGCCTTGTCCTCCAATATATCTCGCAGGTCTGGAGCGTTCCCCTGTGGCCGTGTGCTTTTTGAGCGATGCCGGGGTACGGTTCTAGTGAAGGGCCTAGAGGCCTCTCTGTCGCGACCACGGGGTGGTCGGTCAGCCATGTTGTCTCCTGGTGATGCGGGTTTGTAAGCCTCCTCCTCTAATCGGGGGAGCAGCTTGCATTTAGGGTAGCTTTTGGAGGGGCGTTCGAGCTCATGCTCTTCGGCTGCGAGGACTTCAGTCCATCTGTCGGCTAGCAGATCCTGATCAACTCTAAGCTGTTGTTGCTTTTTCTCGAGGCTATTCGCCGTGGCCATAAGCCTGCGTCTAAAACACTCTTGTTCGATGGGATCCTCAGGCACGACGAATTCATCATCGTCGAGGCTTGCTTCGTCTCTGGAGGGAGGCATATAATCCTCTACCTCTTCTTCTGGCGCTCTCTCGTGAGGGCTGGCGTCTCCATCCTCCTGCGCTGGATCTTGCTGGAGTGGATTATCTTCGGCACTGTCCGGTGTATTGTCATCTCTGGTGCCGGAATCTTGATTCTTGCTGTGGCGAGATTTAGAGCGGCGCCGCTGACGCCGGCGCTTGGGCTGTTTCTTGGAGGGGTCATCCTCCTCTCTTCCTTCGCCATTCCCATCCTTTGGGATATCCACCATGTATATGTCATATGATGAGGTGGCTTTCCAGCGTCCCGGTAGGCGCTGGTTCTTGTTCGCTCTCCGCATCGCCGCCCATACCGTCGATGTCTTCGAGTCGTAGTCTAGCATGTCGGTTAGATCGTCGACAGCGGCTACAAAGTGGGTGGTGGGTGGGCTTTGAATTTCTTCGTCGTCCGCATCCCAACCGTCCTGACCGCAGCCCGGCCAGGGCTCTCCTGATAACGAGAGGTACTTTAGCGAACTCAAGATGTCGCCAAAAGGTGAGAGTTGAAAGATGTCCCCCGCGGTGAACTCCATGATCGGCGCCCAATCGGATTTGATCGGAGGGGCGCGGAGGTTCAAGTCCGCAAGGAGTCCGGCACCTCGAGTCGCGAGCTTTATGAGGGACAAGATCAGTGTTCGGCTCTATCGCCAGAGAGAGGTTGCAGCCCCGAGGCGGTGTTCAGCCATCCGCCCCCGATCTGCGCAGCCGCTCCGAATTGAAGATCGGAGCGGTTCGAGTGCAGCCTGTGGTACCGTCCGGTGCAGAGCTAAATCATGCTCGCCGTGATAAAGGCGGCATCGCTCAGCTGTGGCTCGACTCCATCGAGGATCAAGTCCCCGCGGATGTCAGCCGTGAAGTTTAAACTTCCAAATCTGACCTGACGGCCAGGGGCGTAGCTTTCGATCTGCTCCAGATGGCCAAGCGAATCGGCCCGCAGTGCGAAGCCGCCGAATACGAAGATCTGTCCGGGGAGAAAAGTCTCACCCTGGACCGCATCGTTGATGATGGTCGAAGAAGCCATCGAGCCTATCGGTGACGACACAGAGGAACTCTAAATGAAAGCACCAATGTCGGTGTCAAAACCGGCGGATCTCTGGTAGGGGGTCCCGAACTGTGCGTCTAGGCGGATGGTAACAGGAGACAAGGGACATGATGTTTTACCCAGGTTCGGGGCCTCTTGATGGAGGTAAAACCCTACGTACTGCTTGATTAATATTGATGATGTGTGTTACAAGAGTGGATCTACCACGAGATCAAAGAGGCTAAACCCTAGAAGCTAGCCTATGGTATGATTGTTGTTCGTCCTATGGACTAAAGCCATCCGGTTTATATAGACACCGGAGAGGGCTAGGGTTACAGTAGTCGGTTACAATGGTAGGAGATCTACATATCCGTATCGCCAAGCTTGCCTTCCACGCCAAGGAAAGTCCCATCCGGACACGGGACGAAGTCTTCAATCTTGTATCTTCATAGTCTTGGAGTCCGGCCGATGATGATATTTCGGCTATCCGGACACCCCCTAGTCCGGAACTCCCTCAACGAGGAAGGCTTCCGAAGCCAGGGCCGCAGCGGATCGGATCGAGCCATCCGATCCGTTGCGCGCCGTGATGCTGAGCCTCCGCATCCCCATCGGCACCGACGTCGACGCCACCAACATCGCGAAGGCCCGAACCCAGCTCGAGGAAAGGCGCCAGCAGATGCTGGACCTGTCCGAGACGCTCGCCACCACTCAGCGTCGCCTGGACGCTGCTCAGCTGGAGCGCGATGCCGCCTACGGATTCACACCCGCCGCGGCCGATCCGAGCCGGGTCGCCGATGTGCGTGCCCGGGAAGGAGCGATCGGCCGGGCCCTCGGCGCCATCCCAACCGTCTACGAGACCCCAGTGAAGAATATGCGCGCTGCCCAGACAGCCGCAACCGGCCTGGACCAGCTCATGGGTGAGGAGCTGAAAGAGCGCATCGGGCGGATGCGCGAACTCCTCCACGCCGCCAACACCCAGCAGGACCGCCTCAACCAGCTCGCCAAGCCGGCGGAATCTGGCTCCGCCCACCTTGGCAGGCCCGGCGAACTTCTGCACACCGCTTCCTCGCCACCCGGCAAAGCGCACTCCGGCCGAGCCCGGACTCGGCACGACCCGACCGCTACAGCCGCCGGTGGATTGGGCGACGAGCCCGTCCTGGAGATCCAGCGTGGACCCGGCCAGCATGGCCGGCGTCCGGCTCCAACCGACCCGGCCCCCCATGGCCTGGCCGCAAGTCAACTCGGCCCGCGCGCCATCGATGATGCCGATGCTCGCCACCGCCTTGATCAGCTCGCTCGCTCCCTGGAGGTGGAGGAGAGCGGCGCTATCGGGCCGGCATGCTTCGGCCCGCGCATCCAGGAGGAGCCCTTCCCCAAAGGATTCATGCTCCCCCGTGACACCCCCAAGTACAACGGGACGGTGAAGCCAGAAGACTGGCTCACCGACTACACCACGGCCATTGGCATCACCGGTGCCAATCTTTGTCTCGCCATGCGCTACGCACCGCTCATGCTCCAAGGGTCGGCCCGCACATGGTTGAACAGCCTGCCGATGGGCAGCATCAACACGTGGGTGGACTTCGAGGAAGCCTTCGTCCGCAACTTCACGGGGACCTACAAGCGACCCGGCCGCCCTAGCCAGCTCCGCATGTCCGTGCAAGGGCCTACGGAGACCAGTCGCGAGTACCTCGCACGCTGGACCGAGCTCCAGAACAGCTGCGAGGGCGTCCATGAAGTCCAGGCGATCCAGTACTTCGTCAGCGGGTGCCGAGACGGCAACCTCCTCAAGCACAAGCTCTTACGCTCAGAGCCGGCAACCATGGCCACGCTCATGGTGACGGCGGACAAGTATGCCAACGCCGACTCCACCATGAAGATCCAGGTGGCGCTGGATGAAGTCGGCAAGGCGAAGCCGGTTCCCCCTCCGAAGCCGGCTGGCGAAAGCAGCCGGCAGCAGCATCACCAGAACAACAAGCGCAAGGCCGACCAGCCGGCGCCGCGTCATGACAACCGGCTCGTCGCGGCCACCAAGCCCGCGGCAGACCCGGCGGCGAAGCACCGGAAAACCGGCAAGACGGCATGGCAACCCGCCATGAGCTTCGAGCAGATGCTCGACGCCCCCTGCAAGCACCACAGCGGCGCAAGACCCTCCACGCACACGCTTCGGCAGTGCGCCATCACCAAGCGCATAATGAGGGGCGATGTCCCGCCCCCTCCGGTTCCGGCTCTAGGCATGGGACAGCCGTCTCCACCTCCACCGCCGCCTCCAGCTGGCGGCATGATGCGCGACGACGCCTACGAAAACAGAACGCGGCCTATGTCGTCTTCACCAGCCTCTGCGACGACAAGTGCAGCAAGTGCCTCCTTCGGCAGGAGGTGAACACCGTCGTCCCGGCCAAGCCGGAGTTCATGCATTGGTCGGATCGCTCGATCGCCTGGACCCGGGAGGATCACCCGGCAGTCATGCCGAGTCCGGGTGGTTACGCCCTCGTCCTCGACCCCACCATGGTCGCGCGGCGCACATGCAAGTTCTCCCGAGTCCTCATCGACGGCGGCGGCAGCATCAACATCCTCTACCGCGACATGATGACCAAGCTCGGCCTCAAAGTCGAGGACCTGGAGCCGACCCGAACGATCTTCCACGACATCGTGCCCGGCCTCTCCTGCTCCCCCATTGGCCGGGTCCGGCTAGATGTCCTATTCGATGAAAGCAGCCACTTCCGGCACGAACCGATCTGGTTCGAGGTGGTGGACCTGTCCAGCACGTATCACGCGTTGCTGGGCCGGCCCGCGCTCGCTAAGTTCATGGTTGTTCCCCACTACGCGTACCTGAAGATGAAGATGCCAGGTCCCAAGGGCCTCATCACCATCACCGGCGCTTACCGCAAGTCCCAGGAGTGCGCCCGAGACGGCGCCAAGTTGGCCGAGTCGCTGGTCATTGCCGAGGAGCGGCTCCAGCTCGACCGGATCGTCGCCCTGGCAGGCGAGACCTCCGCCGTGTCGATCCTGACCCTGGACCCGGCCGACGAGGCCGCCTTCAAGCCATCCAAGGAGACCAAGAAAGTGAAGCTCAACCTAGAAGACCCCAGCTGCAGCAAGTACGTTGTCATAGGTGCCCGCCTCGACAGCAAATAGGAAGGCGAGCTCGTCGACTTCCTTCGTGAGAATCAGGATATCTTTGCATGGACCCCCAAGGACATGTCGGGTATCCCAAGGAAGTACACCGAGCACAAACTTCATGTCCACAAGGACGCCAAGCCTGTCCGTCAACCCCTACGACGATTTTCCGAAGAGAAGAGAAGAACCATTGGTGAAGAGGTCGCCAAGCTTTTGGCGGCCGGCTTCATAATGGAAGTGTTTCACCCCGAGTGGCTGGACAATCCAGTCCTCGTCCTGAAGAAGAACAAGACCTGGCGCATGTGTATCAACTACACCAGCCTCAACAAGGCTTGTCCCAAGGATCCGTTCACCCTCCCGCGGATCGACCAAGTCATTGACTCGACGGTCGGGTGTGAGCTCCTATCCTTCCTGGACGCTAACTCCGACTACCACCAGATCAAGCTGGACCAGGTCGACGCCCTGAAGACGTCCTTCCTCACGCCCTTTGGGGCGTATTGCTACATCACCATGTCGTTTGGCTTGAAGAACGCCGGCGCCACCTTCCAGCGCTGCATGCAGAAATGCCTCCTGCTGCAACTCGGCTGCAATATCCTCGTATACGTGGACGACATCGTGGTGAAGACCAAGCACCACCTCACGCTCCTCGACGATTTGAAGGAAACCTTCGCCAACCTCCACGAATACAAGGTCAAGCTTAACCCGGAAAAATGCGTCTTCGGCATCCCGGCCGGAAAGCTACTCGGCTTCCTCGTCCCGGAACGCGGCATTGAGGCGAACCCGGAGAAGATCAAGGCCATCGAGCACATGCGCAAGCCGGCTCGGTTGCGCGATGTCCAGAAGTTCACCGGATGCTTGGCCTCGGTCAGCCGGTTTCTAAGCCGGCTGGGCGAGAGGGCGCCACTCGCATTAGCCGATGAAGAAGACAAGCCCGTTTGAATGGAACGGCAAGGCAGACGAGGCCTTTCAAGACCTCAAGCACATGCTCTCCACCGCACCAGTCCTGGCCGCGCCGACCGACAAGGAGCCGTTGTTTCTCTACATAGCCACGACCTCGCAGACGGTCAGCACGGTGCTGGTGGTCGAGCGACCAGAGAAGGGCAAGATCCAAGCCGTCCAGCGCCCAGTCTACTACCTGAGCGAGGTGCTCTCCATCTGCAAGCAGAACTACCCGCACTACCAGAAGATGTGTTACGGCGTGTACTTCACCGCCAAGAAGCTGAAGCAGTATTTCCAAGAGCACGTTGTCACCGTGGTCAGCATGACACCTATCGGAGAAATCATCGGGTGCCGGAATGCCTCTGGCCGGGTTGCCGAGTGGGCTATCCAGCTAGCCGTCCACACCATCCTCTACGAGCCCCGCACCACGATCAAGTCTCAAGCCCTGGCCGACTTCCTCGTCGACTGGACCGAGACCCAGTACTTGCCGCCGCCTCCCGACTCGACGCATTGGTGCATGCACTTCGACGGGTCCAAGATGCGACTCGGCTTGGGGGTCGACATCGTACTGTCGTCCCCGAAGGGTGACCGGCTCCGCTACGTGCTCTAGATCCACTTTTCCGCCTCCAACAATGTCGCCGAGTATGAAGCCCTTGTGCACGGCCTCCGGCTTGCCAAGGAACTCGGCACCCGGCGCATCCTGTGCTACGGTGAATCGGACCTGGTGGTGCAGCAATGCTCCGGCGAATGGGACGCCCGCGACTCCAACATGGCAAGCTACCGCTTCCTCGTCCAGAAGCTATCCGGATCCTTAGAGGGTTGTGAGTTCCTCCACGTCCCAGGCGTGGAGAACAAAGCAGACGACACGCTCGCCAAGATCGCCTCATCATGACAAGCCATCGCGTCCGGCGTCTCCCTCGAGCACCTGCGCAAGCCGTCCGTCAAGCCATCGCCGAACTCCGAGTCCATCCATGTTCCAGACGACCCGGCCGCACCTCAACCCGGCCCGGGGACTGCTGAACCTAGCCCAGGGGCTGCTCAGCTCAACCCGGCCACCATCGTCCCGGACCCGGCCGTCTCCATCCCCGACCCAGGGGCTGCTCAGCCCGGCTCGAGGGCTGCCGACTCGGAACCCACCCCGGTGACTATCTTCGGCGTGGTTACTGCTCCATCTTGGGCCCTCCCAATATCAGAATTTTTGGAGAACGGGGTTCTCCCCATGGACGAGACCGAAGCTCGGCAAGTGCAGTGTTGGGCGTCCGCTTACAGTATCATCAACAATGAGCTCGTCAAGCACAGCTCCACCGGCGTGTTCCAGCGCTACGTCGAGCAGGAACGGGGCATCGACATCCTCCTCGACATACATCAAGCTGAGTGCGGGCACCACGCCGCATCACGTTCCCTGGTAGGCAAGGCGGTCCGCCACGGTTTCTACCGGCCCACGGCCCTCCAAGATGCCGAGTCGCTCGTCCTCAAGTGTGAGGGATGCCAGCGCTTCAGCAAACGCAGCGACCAGCCGGCATCAGCACTCCGCACCCGATCGCCTGGCCCTTCGCGGTCTGGGGACTCGACATGGTGGGACCCTTCAAAACCACTCGAGGCGGCATGACGCACTTGCTGGTCGCAGTGGACAAATTCACCAAGTGGATCGAGGCAATACCAATCAAGAAACTGGACGGGCCAACAGTCGTCCGGTTCATCAAGGACATAGCGGTGCACTACGGCATGCCGAACAGCATCATCACCGACAACGGCACCAACTTCGCCAAGGGTGCGCTCGAGCAATACTGCTCCGTCTCCGGCATCCGCCTCGACCTGGCCTCCGTTGCGCATCCGCAGTCCAACGGGCAGGTCGAGCGGGCCAATGGACTCATCCTGTCCGGCGTCATGTCGCGACTCGTCGAGCCACTCATCCGCTCACCCGGCAGCTGGCTTGATGAGTTGCCAGCCGTTCTCTGGAGTCTAAGCACCACGCCGAATCGGTCGACCGGGTTCACCCCGTTCTTCCTCGTCACCGAGCCGAAGCCGTCATCCCGACCGACGTCGAGTTCGACTCGCCGCGCGTCACGATGTACACCGAAGCCGAAGCCAGAGAAGCCCACGAAGATGGCATCGACCTGCTCGAAGAAGCACGCCTCCTGGCGCTCAGTCGCTCGGCCATCTACCAGCAAGGCCTAAGGCACTACCACATCAAGAAGATCAAGCCCCTCGCGTTCCGCGAGGGCGACCTCGTCCTCCGACTCGTCCAAGAGCAGGCAGGCCAGCACAAGCTGTCCCGTCCATGGGAGGGCCCATTCATCGTGAGCAGGGCCTTGCGCGACCGCAACGCCTACTACCTCATCGACGCACGCAAGTCAAGGAAGCGCAAGAAGGACACCGCCGGTGAAGAAACGACCCGGCCGTGGAACGTGGAACTCCTCCGCCCGTTTTACAGTTAGCCGCCCGAGCATATGTATCGTCCCCTTTTGTAAATGCATGAAACCATGGGGTCCCCGAACGAGACTCGGGGGCTGCCTTTTGTCGACCAATTTATTGTGTCCCTATTTTCTTGCATCATTATACCACCGAACCCGACCACCGGTCCGACTCGCTTGACCCAGGGGCTCGGGGGCTTGCCGGCTCGGTCGCCACCCCGCCGCCTTACTTGGTGATTCCTGATAAAGTTAGGATGTCGCGGTCCCCCACTTCGCCCTAAAGCCACAGATCCAGCTTTGGCTATCGGCTGGCAGGCACAACGGCCCAAAGCTCCTTTACGCTTCATACACTAAGTCAAAGGTTGCTGGGTCGGTCAACCCGGCCCACCATTCATCAAATGAACAGCCGCACGACCGGCTGCTCGCCAACCGGCTTCACCAGATTGCCGTCAGTCGACCCAGTGGGTGTTTCGCTCGCGCTCAACGTTTCGAGGGACCCAAGTCCTGCGCGCTCATCTCAAAGAACCGAACTCCTTGTCACGGACCGGAGCCTCGGCCGTCTAACTCGCGGGGGGAGGTTTGAGAAAGGAAAAGCGCATGAAGTCAGTCCAAAAAACGGAAGGCAAAAAGCAAAAGCACCCACGACATCTACACAAGTATTTAAGTAAAGGCCCACGGCCCGAGTTCATACACCCTAAAACCCCCAGTGGATGGGTGGACCTGCTATTTAACAGATTTTACACAAAGTGTCTCAGGCATCTCCAGCGCCGAATCGCGACGTCGACGGCTCTCCCCTAGCGACCTCCAGGTCCAGCGTGGCGCCGGTGTCCTCCTCAGCACCCGCGTCGCGGTAGATGCCCGTCTCCTCCGAGCTCCCCTCCGGGTCATGGAGGAGCAAGCCGTAGTCGTCGCCGTCCACGGCCCTGCCGTCTTCCGTCCGCTCCGGATGGAACTCGTCGTGGAAGGCGAGCTCGACGATGTAGCTGGCCTGGGAGGCGATCCCGCCGGCTTGCTCCTGCAAGAGCTGCTCCGAACCAGCCCGCTGGCCCATCAACGCGTCCAGCTGCAGGTCCGGATGCCAGGACAGCGTGAACCGGCACGAGCGGCGGAGACGCGCCAGTCGCCAAGCTAGTCCGGCCCCATCTCCAAACAACGCGCCAGGCGCGAGAAGCTGCTCGATTGGACGGAGTCCGGCCATAGAGCCGCCGTCATTGCGGTGCCGGCCTGGGACAGCCGCCCCAACTGTGTTCCTAGGACCTGCAGGAGGGCCTCAGCGGCGGCGATGATCTCCGGGAAGGTCCAGGCCACCCGCGGATCCATCCCGGACCCAACGACACCGGTCGGGTCGTGCTGATAGCGGACCGCTTCCTCCGCCAGCCGCTGCATCTCCGGGAAGGCCCCTGCCGCAAAGGAAGAAGCAAGTTAGAAGAAGAAAAACAAGGAAGAAAGGTCGGATCCGACCTTGCAAACTACAAGAAAAAGCACTTACTGGAGAAGTACTCTTCCAAGTGCTGCGCCTCAAGCAACGTACCACGTCGCTCCCGTTCGATGGCGCGGTCGCGCCCCTCGAGCGCCTTCTCCAGATCGGCCGCCTTGGCAAGGGCCGCCTTCAGCTCGGCGTCCTTGTCTTCGGCCGCCTTCTCGGCCGCCTCACGGCGACGGGCCTCATCCTGACAGGCCCCCTCAGCCGTGGTGACCTGCCCCCGCAGGCGATCCACCTCGGCCTGCAGCCACCCCTTGTCGTTGGCCAGCTGACCGCGCTGCTGGTCCGCCTCCACCAGGGCCTGCTGCGCCTCTGCCACCTTGGCGGCTTCCGCCTTAAGGAGCTCCACCTCGGCCTCGAGGCGGCTCTTGTGACCCGCCAGCTGCTCATGCAGCTGGTAGGCCTCGTCGAGAGACCGTCGAGCCCCCGCCGCCTCCGCCCTTGCCTGTGCCGCTTCGACGCCAAGACGGCCGGTGTCGGCAACGAGCCGGTCGTAGTGATGACCGGGCCGGAGCAGACGAGTCCGCCAGGACAGCATCTCGGCTGCGGAAAAGAAGGACTCAGCAGAAGAAAAAAGCAAGACTTAAGATTTGGCCCAACTGTTACACAGTTGGCCCGAATCTCGGGGGCTACACCCAGTGGGTGGGCTAGCGCGCCCCCACTAGAAAAGAGCACATGAATACCTGTGGCGACGCGGAGCTCCTCCTCCTTGGCGGCAAGCTGCTCCATGAGCTCCCGGTGCTTGCCCAGGAGACGATTGTAGGCGGTGACCCGAAAGGCGTCGAGATGCTGAAGAAAGCAGAAATCAGAACAAGGCCAACACTCTAAATATTCGACCCAACTACTACGTAGTTGTCCCGAACCTCGGGGGCTACACCCAGTGGGTGCGCTGGCGCGCCCCCACAAAGAAGAAATTACACTACGAGAAATATGTTAACTAGTGACCTTCTGTCAGTGACCCTGGAAGAATTGGTCATAGATCTATGACCATTTCAGACCAATTGGTCAAAAGCTGTTCGAGAGCCTCCAAACCCTAAACTATAACGACCATTTTGGTCAGAAAGGTCGTAATTTCCTTACACGAAATGGTCATAAAGCAGATAGCACTGGTCTGCTGCCTTATTTCTAGCTGATCATGACCAATATAGATGGTCATAACCTTGTAAATTGTGGTGGGTTGGTATGACTAGGCGCCACCTCATTAGTTTTGCCTATGTGTCATGTCCATGTGGCAATTTTTGCCCCAGGTTGTGAAGCAACCTATATTTCTGTCATTCCCAAAATTCCCAAAAAAATCTCATAAATTTTTTGGGTCATATCTTTGTCAAATATGTAAAACCCCCTCCTTTCCTAGTTCAAAAATAATTCAACGATATTCATTTTCCTATTCTGTTCAGAATTACACTTTGTGAAGGAAGTACCACTTTGGCATGTCCAAATAGTATCCATTTTCTACAGTGCTTTCCTATGCCCACATAACCATCCTCCACCAAATGCCAGCTCAATCCATTCATTATTTTGAGCCCAGCTTTAACATTTGTATTTATGTCCAGTGTGGTACTTTGCAAAGCAAGTACCACCTAGGATCCTCCTTTTGAGCGGAAAATTTGTGAAGACGGTCTTCTTAGTAACTGATCATCCTCAGCCAAAACTCACGCCCACTAGCCATGTACATTTCCCGTACCGCTAATCAAACACTTGGCTGCTAATTCATGTTTGAGCAACGATCGGTCTCCTCGTGAGAATCTTATGTTGTAATTTTCTTCCTAGCACCTACCTGGGGAGTGCCCAACCCTCTAGACATGCCTAGGCCACCCAGAACACATGGCAACACCACGGTCACGCAGTGACCAAGCGGCGGGCATGCGAGTTTACGCGCTCTAGAGTTGGGGCCCTCGGCCACCGCCAAAACCTCGACTTATCGACACCAAACCATGTATTTATGATTAAATAGGTACTTATGTAAATAGAAATGATTTTTGGAAAAAATAAATAGCAAACTATGAGGCAGTTGCAGTTCAAATTTGACCCGCTTCCAGCTGAATCGGCGGAAATTTGTCTTTTTCACGAGAGGTGGATCAAAACTTTTTACACCAAACCATTTTGTCCATTGTGCATTAAATATGTCCAAGTATTTTAGAAAATTGATTTGGTCCAATTTTGCAACAATTATTTGGGAGGTCCTGCACAAAAAACCTCCTTTTGGGCACTCGAAAAATGGAAAATGGTTTTTTCCTCCAAAGAAAATGAAAACTTCCTTATGCAACATTGTTTGCCATTCCAATATGCACCCTTGTGCACAATATGAGATCATTTTAACAAACTATGCCATGAATGTGGCCATAAGATTGATCATTTGGGTTGAAAGCCATGAATCTTCACACATGATAGCTCATTTCTGAGAACATTTTTTTAAAAGAATTGCTGTATTACAAGTTTATTATTTTTCCTGGTAACTTGGTCACATATAATGACGCAATGCGAAGGTTTTCCAATTTTTCGATTTTTTTTGAATTTTTTATGCCCGTTTCAAAATGCAGTCAAAACGGCGGGAATGACCGTTCCTAGCTAGTGGTTGAATCTTGGAATTTTTTTGGTGTTTCTCTTATTAAATACATACTTTTGTACCTAGAAATGATTTTTGGAAAAAAATAAAGAGCAAACTACAAGGCAGCTACAGTTCAAATTTGACCCGCTTCCAGCTGAATCGGCGAAAATTTGTCTTTTCACGAGAGGTGGATCAAAACTTTTTACACCCAGGCATTTGGTCAATTGTGCATTAAATATGGCCTAGTATTTTAGAAAAATGATTTGGTCCAATTTTGCAACAATTTTTTGGTAGGTTCTTCACAAAAAAACCTCCTTTTGGGCACTCGAAAAATGGAAAATGGTTTTTTCCTCCAAAGAAAATGAAAACTTCCTTAGGCAAGATTGATTGCCATTCCAATATGCACCCTTGTGCACAATATGAGATTAGTTGAACAAACTATGCCATCAATGTGGCCATAAGATTGATCATTTGGCTTGAAAGCCATTAATCTTCACATGTGATATCTCCTTTCTGAGAACAATTTTTTAAAATAATTGCCATATTACAAGTTTATTATTTTTCCTGAGAACTTGGCCACTTATAATGACACAATGCGATGGTTTCCCAATTTTTTGATTTTTTTTGAATTTTTTATGCCCGTTTCAAAATACGGTCAAAACGGCGGGAATGACCGTTCCTAGCTAGTTGTTGAATCTTGGAATTTTTTGGTGTTTATCTGATTAAATAGATACTTATGTACCTATAAATGATTTTTGGAAAAATAAAGAGCAAACTACAAGGCAGCTACAGTTCAAATTTGACCCGCTTCCAACTGAATCGGCGGAAATTTGTCTTTTTCACGAGAGGTGGATCAAAACTTTTTACACCCAACCATTTTGTCAATTGTGCATTAAATATGGCCTAGTATTTTAGAAAATTGATTTGGTCTAATTTTACAACATATATTTGGTAGGTTCTTCACAAAAAAACCAATTTTGCCACTCGAAAAATGATTTAAAATAGCTAGAAAGATCAGAAATGCATACAAATTGGTCCTTATCCATAAAATGTGGTATAAGTCTAGTGAAATTTTGTGTGGTGCCCTTTTTCAAAATATTTGATAGCTGCTTCAAAAAATTCCTCTATTTTTAATACTTGAAGACTATTTTAAATCACTGATTTTTCGAACCAATGAGAACTCTTCCCACGGATCGATGACATGGCGCCCATCCATCCATCCATCTCTCCGCCCCACATCCATCCATCTATCTATCTACAGAAAAAAGAAAAGAAAAAGATAGATAGATCGCACCCCTCCTCCCTCGTCCCCATCTCCTCGCCGTTGCCGCCACCTCCTCCCCGTCCCCTGCACCACTCCTCGTCGCCAACCTCGCCGCCACCACCTCCTCCCCGTCCCCTCCACCACTCCCTGATCCCTTCTCCGGCCCCATCCCCGGCCATCCATCCCAGTCGCTGCTCTCTCTCGGTTCAGTGAGATGGGATCCACTCCCGCAGCCTCCGGTCCACCCTCACTGTCCACGACCCATGCCGCCGCCGCACACCACCGCGCCCTCCCATCACCCTGGCCCCAAGTCAGGTAGTGTGAGGCGGTGCTTCCAGACCGGGATGGCCACAACCTTGCCCACTCCGATCTGGATCCATGGTGCACTCCTTCCTCCCTCTGGATCGATGGCCGCAGCCTCGCCAATGGATCCAGCGCCTGCCGGAGACGAGGGCCGCCAGATCCGCGACCTGGGTGGCTCCTCCTGTAGGATACGGGAGCAGCGAGCCGCACCCTGCAGTCGTCGATCCGGGACGAGCGCAGCGGCTTGAGGAAGCCGGCGACAAACATCGGCGCTCCTCTGCTTCATCGACCTGGACGGCTGCTACTCCGCCAAAGACGCCGCCTACAGGTTCGCCAACTCCCCTCAGCTCCTGCGACTTGTTGTCACGTGTGGTTTCATGCCATTGTCGATTTGCCAATTGCAAATGGAAAATGATTAGTTCGTCTCGGATTTCAGCTACTGAGCACGGTATTAACCCCCTTGTGTGCAGTTCTCTCCATATGTCAGAGCAGCGCGGTTGTACTTTCTTTGTTTATTTCTGAAATCGCCACTGACTGCAACATGATGATTTTGTTAGCCCACTGAAGAATTACCCAACACCTCAATAGTCTGCCACACTATCTTGTGTTTCATTCTAGAATCTGCACTCTAGAATGTTCGTTCTAGAATCTGTTCTTTTAGGAATATTTGCTATTTTGAATAGAAACTCATTTCCACATATGTTTTCTATGTTTATTATGTTCTGATTCCGGTCGATCCCGACCATGAGCTTGAATGGTCCAGTAGTAGAACATCAAGTTAATTTGTAGCAGTGAGGTCACTGAACATCAAGGATAGTAGTAGTCCATTGTCGTGTGTGTTGTGGCACTCCAAAGCAGAGCAGCGTAGTGTTCATCCTCTGTTAATTACTGTTACAAAGGCACCAAAGCAGAGCAGATCCTTTCGCTCTGCTCTGCTCTCTTTGTTAATAACTGTGCTACTCCCTGCTCATGTATTCTATTAGCACCAAGTCTGTCTTGCATGTGTATTATATACTTTATTTTTCTTGCTAGAGTACTATAAGAGTAGTGCTATCTTGCTGCTGGTGACACTCCAAGATAATGCACTATTTTATCTTCTCAGCATTGGTGTTCTTATTTACTTGCAAGTTTTTACTATGCAAGGTTCAGTCATGCCATCTTTGCTTGTACTGCATGTTAATGTCATCAAAATGCTCACACCAAGTTTGTGAACTGTGGCCAGGTACCAGAGGCTGGCCAGGTACTCCATTGACATCTCTAGCTCCCACATGTCGCCCCTGGGCTGTAGCGCCCTCTCATGGACGATCGGCATCCTCCTGGTGGCGTTGCTCCAATTAGTTAGTGCTGCTATAGTGTCGAGACAGCATGCTATTCAAAACTTTGATAATATGTCATGCACCGTATCCTAAATTCAGGATCTTAAGCATTGCTGCAAAGGATAAGTTGTTAGCTTTCACATGTAATTCTATCATTTTCCTAAATTTATATCTCCACAATCATGTGAAAATAAATAAACATTGCTATCTATTTAAAAGTTAATTCTATTGGGCAGGGAGGAGAAATGCTTGCAGCTAGGTATCAGTTTCATACTTGTCAGTAAAGCTGCTGCCACTTGTAAGGCACATGCATGCTGGGTGTCTTGCCGCAGTTGCAGCCATGCTAATCTTTTCCTATGTGAGATTAGAATTTGAGTGCCATCATTCATCTCTTGGTATCTTGTTCTCTGCGATGACTGTTCATTGTTGAGTGCTATATATATACTTTAGTTGTCATGCAGTGCTTGTTGTTCCATATTTTATTGATGCACCGATAGTTGTTCAGAACTGTAGTAGTGTAGTTAGTTTTTTGAATGATTTGGTGTGCATGGAACACTGATTTTTCTTTAATACACTATCCAAGTCATGATTTTTCTCAACTGGTGCATGTATATATATATATTTGGGTGCTAGTCAATTGGAGAATGTCTGTGATACCATGTATGTACTATGTGCTAGTGTAGCTATACTGGTGCTTTGGGTTTCATATGTGCAGCAGAGGACAAGGGCTTCATGGACAACCAAGGCGCATGGTGCTCGCAAGCGATGAATGCAGTTTGTTCGACATAGGCACGGAGGAGGAGGAGGACAGAGCACCTCTCTACTTATAGGTTCTTATCCTTACCTTCACTTCTTGTATGTGCCTGTGCTGCAGCTCACCCATGGTCTTGTTTGTCCTGCAGGTTAGTGAGAAGCATCAGGAGGAGGAGCTCAAGAACGACCCCTTTTTATTAGAATATATTGAGTACATTCTGTCAACTTGTGTGTCAGTAAGAATATTATTGATGTTCAAGTATAGTAGCTTCTGTCCAAGTGCTCTTCATCGTGTGTGTCATCTGCAGGCAATCAAGTTAATTAGATGTTGCTCTTTTCATGTTCTGCTTCATACATACATGCATATGTGATTGCTCCCTGCCTCCCTGCCTGCTACATCTCCGCTTGCATAAATCAAAGAGAAGAAAGGAACACTCAGCTTAAAATAATTGTAATGAGCAGCACATGCCTTTCATTTCATAGGATGGTCATTGTATCATGATAACTGGACCATGTCTATGCCACATACAAATCATTGACCAGTGTTCCTGATGGCCTGTTACCTTGAATAATAATGTTGACAGGAGCATTTTGGTTGCACGTTTGTGACTTCTTGCTTGAATCCCAAAGTTTCAGATCAACGTGGGGTTCAATGTTTGCTTTCCATTCTTATTGTCCATCTTAGATCGTTCCCAGTTCACTGAATCAAGTTGCCTGACCTACCTATCAGGCAGGCTCACATAGCTGTATCTTTCGTGTCCTTTCTAGTTGGACATGCGCAAGCTGTGTTTTTACATAAGCTCATTTCAAAATCACATACTAGTAGCAGCAAAGTTTAGTGCAATAGTTGTCTGTCAACGTTCAAAGGCCAAGACAAAATTCAGTTATGCACAAGCACCATTTAGCAGCAGCATAGGTATATAGCATTCATTTAACGGCAGAAAAATCCAGTTCATTTTACTCGCTGCTCTCTTTGGCATTTACAGTCTAGGACTCTCTGGCTGCTCCTCCTCTGGCCAATGGTGAAGCGCCCGACGAGGCCAGCAGCAAGGCAATGCGGAGGGATCGTGCTCCCATGATCGTCTGAGGCGCCTGCTCTGCTGCTCAAGGTACGATTACCTGTTGATTCCATGGTCTCGATGTTTTTCTCCTACATGGTTCGGAAGGTGAATCTGCCATTTGAGAAGTCAGACTGCTGTGGATGTAGCATTAAGCCCCTGAATGTAGCTTTTTTGGCTTACAAAATGTGTGTGTTCTTTGAATTTGGTACAAATTCAGTGGTTTGAAGTATTCAGACATGTAATCAACTGAATTTATTGGAAAACTGATTAACAAATTTGAAGATGCTTTGACAGTTGGTCAAGGCGCAAAGTGTGTTAGGCCGCTGGTTTTCATTATCAGTAAACAGTCGGTTGCTGTGTAGGTTTTTGATGCTGTTGTGGTAGCCCCATCGCTGTTGCGTTGAATCTCATGCCACCGCTGGTGCGCCTGTGGCTTGATGTGTTGTGATCTTTATCTGTGTAGGTTTTGTTTGATGATATGCTTAGATTATGATCATAAGCATGGTGGTTTGATGATGCTGAGGCCAGCTGTGAAATTGAACTGTCATTCATTACATGCTCTGTTAAACCATGATATAGTTGCTGGAACTGAGCTTAATATTCATGTGTGTGTGTGTGTGTGTGGAGTAAAGTTGTGGTTTGTGCTGCTCCTTTGTAACGTGATGAAACAAAGAATGTCCTTTACTCCTTTACTCCTTTTTTGAATGGAATGTTCATAATATATAGGCTCCAATTTTTCTTATTCTTATCAGCTAATTTTCTAATTCTTATCAGCTGATTCATGTAACAGGGCGTCCGTGGAATGCCCAGTCCTGACTATTGAAGGAGCTACATGTAGAAGAAGAAAACACTTGTAGACCAGTGATTCCCATACTTGTAGAGCTTGTATGAACTAAGCTTGTATTACGTCTAACTTGTAGTACTTGTAAAGTACTATATATGTAACAACTTGTAGTACTTGTCATTTGTAGAACTTGTACTGAATCTCGCTATTGTTATTTGAAGTATCATGTGTGTTTTTTGCGTGCCAATTTAACTATTGGTTATTTTCTTACTGTTAAATCGAAATGTGAAGAATCTAGGCCTAATAAATTTGGGACCCACTTATCGAACACGACAAGTGGGCGGTCTGACTAGTCGACCCCTTTTATAAAAAAAGAAAACTAAAACTGTTGGTACAAAAAGGCCATGGCCCATGAAATAAGAAGGCTGAATTGTTGGGCTCAGCCCATGAAGTCGACCAAAAATTGACAAAAAAATATAGAAAGGCTGCATTAATGGGCTCGGCCTATGTAAAACACCTAATCGGACCGGGCTGAATCTTATCAGTGACCTTTTCAATTGGTCGCAATTTTACCACGTCAGATTGCCACGTCGGATCCGACGTGGCCTGGTCAGACAGCCAGTGACCAAAACAAAAGGTCATGGGTTCCACGACCTTGCTTTTGGTCAGAACGCGTCACGACCTTCTCACGAGAAGGTCGCTAATTTCAGTTCTGACGCATCGACTTTTGAACTTATGTTTTTGGTCACAAAAAGGTCGCAAATGAAAAACTATGACCTTTCAGCGGCCAATAGTGAGGGTCACAAGTTGACATATTTCTTGTAGTGTTACAAGAAGACTTACCAGAACAGCGCGCTCCAGATCGCGCGTCCGCTCCACCTCGGCCTGGGCAAGGCCTCGAGCCGTTCCGTCCGGCCTCGCAGGCAGCGGCTGACGGCGTCCAGCGCCGCCTCCTCCTGGGTTTGAGGCCCGAAGACAACGGAGCCCGCTCTCCGCGCCGGCTGCGGCACGGCAGCTCGGCGCCCTTC
Source organism: Aegilops bicornis (assembly GCA_021605145.1). Lineage (NCBI taxonomy): Eukaryota > Viridiplantae > Streptophyta > Magnoliopsida > Poales > Poaceae > Aegilops > Aegilops bicornis. The sequence goes on from CM038675.1 coordinate 816,521,138, forward strand.
TTGTCGGGGCACCAAGGCGTACTTCCCGCTGGCCGCTCGCGACGCGGCCAGCGCCTCCTCCGACGCCCCTCCCAGCGTCGGCGACGACACCCGGCGCCAGGGACACCCTGCGTCGCCGTCCCGGCCCACCGCGGGGTGGCCTCGCACCGCGCCGCCATGGTGCCTCCTCCAAAACCGGCGGCGCCTCCGACACCACCGCCCGCAGCGTCTCTTCCAAAACGACACCGCCCCCACCACCATCAGTCCCCGCTCGCTCGGCCATGTCGACTCGCGGCGGGGTGTCATCCGCCACCTCCACGACCTCCCGGTCGGGGATCACCACCTCAGCCCGGCCTCCACGGCCGCGCTCCCTCACCAACGAAAGCTCAAGCACCGTCGCCGCCACCACTGTGCCCTCTGGCATCTCGCGCCAGGCCGGCTCCACGTCGGCTCGCGCCCATGCCGCCGCCGCGTCGGTCCAAGCACCCGGACCGACGCCGCCTCCAGCTCCACCTCGGCCCAGTTCCTGTCCCGCCAGGCCAAGGCTTCGGCGTCGTTCGGATCCAGGCCAAGGTCCGAGACGGCCCGTCCCTCCACCTCGGCCTGGTCGGCGAGGTCGGACCGGCTCCTGCGGAACGCGGCCCCTTCGGCGGCCGCGGCTTCCGCCGCCGCCCTCGCCAGCGCGATTGGCGACCTGAAGAAGAAGACAGAATGAGCAGAAAAGAAACAAGACTAGCTCAAGAAAAAAATCTGGGTGCAAACGAGAGATGAAGCTTACCCCGCCAAGACCGGCACCGGGGTTGGCCTCCCGTGCCCGCCGCCGCGCTTCCTCTTGACTGATCCATTCTGGATAGCATAAAAGGATACTTGAATAATAATTTTTCAATGAAAGACCTCGGTGAAGCTGCTTACATATTAGGCATTAAGATCTATAGAGATAGATACAGAAGCTTGATAAGATTTTCAGTGAGTACATACCTTTACAAGATTTTGAAGGAGCTCAAAATGGATCAGTCAAAGAAGGAGTTCTAGCCTGTATTGCAAGGTGTGAAGTTGAGTAAGACTCAAAGCCCGACCACGGCAGAAGATAGAGAGAGAATGTAAGTCATTCCCTATGCCTCAACCATAGATTCTATAAAGTATGTCATGTTGTGTACCAGACCAGTTGTGTGACTTGTCATGAGTTTGGCAAGGAGGTACAACGGTGATCCAGGAGTAGATCACTAGACAGCGGTCAAAATTATCCTTGGGTACCTTAAAGAGGAATAAGGAAATGTTTCTCGGTTATGGAGGTAATAAAGAGTTCATCGTAAAGGGTTACGTCAATGCAAGCTTTGACACCGATCCATATGACTCTAAGTCTCAATCTAGAACATATTGAAAGTGGGAGCAATTAGCTAGAGTAGCTTCATGCAGTCATTGTTGACGTAGAAATTTGCAAATATACATACGGATCTGAATATGGCATATGGCAGACTCGTTGACTCACAAGCAAAACATGATCACACCTTAGTACTCTTTGGGTGTTAATCACATGGCGATGTGAACTAGACTACTAACTCTAGTAAACACTTTGGGTGTTGGTCACATGGCGATGTGAACCATGGGTGTTAAATACCATGGTGATGTAAACTAGATTATTGACTCTAGTGCAAGTGGGAGACTGATGGAAATATGCCCTAGAGGCAATAATCATGATAACGGTTTATTATTCATGCTAGAATTTTATTGATCGGAAAATTGAATGCACGTGTGAATACATAAACAAACACCGTGTCCCTAGTGAGCCTCTACTTGACTTGCTCGTTGATCAAAGATGGTTAAGGTTTCCTAACCATTGACATTAGTTGTCATTTGATAACGGGATCATATCATTAGGAGAATGATGTGATGGACAAGCCCTATCAGTTAGCTTAGCATAATGATCGTTCAGTTTTATCGCTATTGTTTTCTTCATGTCAAATACATATTCCTTCGACTATGAGATTATGCAACTCCCGGATACCGGAGGAATTCCTTGTGTGCTATCAAATGTCACAACGTAATTGGGTGATTATAAAGATGCTCTACAAGTATCTCCGAAGGTGTTTGTTGAATTGGCATAAATCAAGATTAGGATTTGTCACTCCCAGTATCGGAGAGGTATCTCTGGGCCCTCTCGGTAATACACATCATAAGCTTGCAAACAAACGACTCGGAGATAGTCAAGAGGTGATGTATTATGGAACGAGTAAAGATACTTGGCAGTAACGAGATTGAACTAGGTATGACCATACCGACGATCGAATCTCGGACAAGTAACATACCGATGGACAAAGGGAATTATGTATGTTGTCATAACGGTTCGACCGATAAAGATCTTCATAGAATATGTAGGATCCAATATGGGCATCCAGGTTCCGCTATTGGTTATTGATCGGAGAGGTGTCTCGGTCATGTCTACATAGTTCACAAACCCGTAGGGGTTCGCACGCTTAACGTTCGATGACGATATAGTATCATATGAGTTATGTGATTTGGTGACCGAATGTTGTTCGGAGTCCTAGATGAGATCAAGTACATGACGAGGAGTCTCAAAATGTTCGAGAGGTAAAGATTTATATATAGGACGATGGTATTTGGACACTGGAAGTGTTTCGGGGGGTACCGGGTACTTATCGGGTCACCGGAAGGGGTTCTGGGCACCCCCGGCAAAAGATATGGGCCAAGAGGGGAAACTCACCAGCCACAAGGGGCTGGTGTGCCCCTCATATGGGCCAGCCTAAGGAGGAGAAGGAAAGGGGAGAAGGGAAAGGAGTGTGGATTAGGATTCCCACTTCCTTCCCTCCCCCCCCCCTCTTTCCTTCCCCCTCGGTTAAATATGGCAGGGGGCGCGGCTTGGGAGGGACTCCAAGTAGCATTCCTCCTACTTGGGCACCTCCTATGGCTGCTCCTCCCTTTCTCCCACCAATATATATGTGGGAGGGTGGCGCCTAGCACACAAAAGACAATTGCCTAGCCGTGCGCAGCGCTCCCCTCCACCGTTTACACCCCGGTCATATTTTCGTAGTGCTTAGGCGAAGCCCAGCGGAACCATGCCGTCGTGCTGACGGAACTCATCTACTACCTCAACGTCTTGCTGGATCAATAAGGCGAGGGATATCACCGAGCTGAACTTGTGCAGAACGTGGAGGTGTCGTGTGTTCGGTACTCGATCGGTTGGAGCGCGAAGAATTTTGACTACATCAACTGTGTTGTTAAACGCTTCCGTTTACGGTCTACGAGGGTACTTAGACACACTCTCCCCTCTCATTTCTATGCATCTCCATGGATAGATCATTGTGTGTGCGTAGATATTTTTTGTTTTCCATGCAACGGTTCCCAACATAAACCATCATCTACTAAAATATCCAGTGCAACAACGAAGAAAGAATCAGTCCCTAGCAGATCCAGCTGGAGCCATGCAGATCCTCATCATAGTCGAGGCGTTCGTTCTAAGCATCTTGGCTCCATGCTCCATGGCTTCACGATCAGTACCAGCCATCAAACTTGCCCAGTAAGTCAGAAAGCCACAAGCAGGAAACGCCACATTAAAAGGGGTCTTAAGTTGCCTCTGTTCAAAGGTGGCTTGGTTGCGACAATTCCAGATCGTCTAGGATATTGCTGCCAGGCCAAAAGTATAAAATTTGACCCCATCAGGTAAAAAAAGTAGAACACCAGAAGAAATATTGCCAAAGACTGTTCGGATATAGGTCTGTGCCCAGCACACACCTAACCATCCTCCAAACCACCCGGGCCACGGGGCAAGTGAAAAAAAGGTGTTGCGATGTTTCTTTGTCTCTGTAAAATGAACATCTGGGATTACAAGCCCATTTTCGCTTCCTCATAACCACTAGTTAGAATAGCATCTTGGAATAACTGCCACATGAAGATTTTAATTTTAAGGGGAAGTCGGGATTTGCAAATTGAAAGTGCAACTATCCCTAGGTGGTTTTGGTAATTCCTAACAACATATAGCTCATTGAGCTAACATTATTCCAGGATGAATATTTCAGGAAAAGCTCAATGGATGGCATGGCATGGATGAGAAATGTGGATCCCTCAAAATGCTAAGGATAAAAGGATTGGCTCAAGCTCAAAAGCTCAAGACTCTACATTTCATATTTTAGTGATCCAAGATCACATTGAGTCCATAGGAAAAGCCAATACTATCAAGGAGGGATGAGGTGTTGCTTAATGAGTTTCTTGCTCTACAGTGCTTAGTGATATGCTCCAAAACCCTCAACTACTTTCTTATATCCACATATGACCTAAACCCAAAGTCAAACTCGGCCCTACCGATTCTTTCTACCCGGCGGCACCGAGTTCAGATGTCATAGCCACTGCCACAAACCCTAGGCAAATCGGTATTAGCGATAGGGATGTCGGTCTCACCGAGATGGGATTGTAATCTCTGCTTTCCCTTCAGAACGTTTCGGTACCACCGAGATGAGCGATCAGTCCCACCGAGATTGCAATGTAAACTCTCTGTTTCCCTTTCGTAACATTTCAGTCTCACCGAAATGAGCGAATCGGTCCCACCGAGTTTACCTGACCAACTATCTGGTTAGCTTATTAACAAAATCGGTCTCACCGAGTTTGTGTAAACGGTCTCACCGAGATTACGTTATGCCCTAACCCTAACCATATCGGTCCTACCGAGTTGCATGTCGGTCCCAATCAAAATCCTAACGGTCACTAGATTTGCTAAATCGGTCCGACCGAGTTTACCAATTCGGTCCCACCGAGTTTGGCGAGTTGTGTGTAACGGTTAGATTTTGTGTGGAGGCTATATATACCCTCCACCTCCTCTTCATTCGTGGAGAGAGCCATCAGAACAAACCTACACTTCCAACTTGTCGCTTCTGAGAAGGAACCACCTACTCATGTGTTGAGGCCAAGATATTCCATTCCTACCATATGAATCTTGATCTCTAGCCTTCCCCAAGTTGCTTTCCACTAAAATCTTCTTTCCACCAAATCCAAATCCTGTGAGAGAGAGTTGAGTGTTGGGGAGACTATCATTTGAAGCACAAGAGCAAGGAGTTCATCATCAACACACCATTTGTTACTTCTTGGAGAGTGGTGTCTCCTAGATTGGCTAGGTGTCACTTGGGAGCCTCCGACAAGATTGTGGAGTTGAACCAAGGAGTTTGTAAGGGCAAGGAGATCGCCTACTTCGTGAAGATCTACCGCTAGTGAGGCAAGTCCTTCGTGGGCGACGGCCATGGTGGGATAGACAAGGTTGCTTCTTCGTGGACCCTTCGTGGGTGGAGCCCTCCGTGGACTCACAAGAACTGCTACCCTTCGTGGGTTGAAGTCTCCATCAACGTGGATGTACGATAGCACCACCTATCGGAACCACGACAAAAACATCCGTGTATCCAATTGCGTTTGAATTCTCCAAACCCTTCCCTTTACATTCTTGCAAGTTGCATGCTTTATTTTCCGCTGCTCATATACTCTTTGCATGCTTGCTTGAATTGTGTTATGATTGCTTGACTTGTGCTAAGATAGCTAACATCGGCCAAAGACTAAAATTGGGAAAAGGATAAGTTTTTATTTGGTCAAGTAGTCTAATCACCCCCCCCCCCCTCTAGACATACTTTGGATCCTACAAGTGGTATCAGAGCTTTGGTCTCCATTTGCTTTGATTTCCATAGCTTTTGGTGGTCATAGCCTTGGTTTCACAACCTAGGAGAGTATGGCGTCTAGCGAGGGAAATTTTCACCGTAGAGGTCCTTACTTTGATGGTACTAATTTTGCTAGTTGGAAGCATAAGATGAAAATGCATATTCTTGGACATAACCCTACTGCTTGGGCTATTGTGTGTATTGGCTTGCAAGGTGAATTCTTTGATGGGAGAGAACCGAACCGTGAAGCTAGTGTGGATGAGTTGAAGATGCTGCAATACAACACTCAAGCTTGTGATATCCTCTTCAACGGATTGTGCCCCGAAGAGTTCAACAAATTCAGCCGTCTTGAGAATGCAAAGGAAATTTGGGACAGTTTGATTGATATACATGAAGGTACCGACTCCGTCAAGGAATCCAAGTTGGATGTGCTCCAAAGTCAAATTGACAAGTTCAAAATGAAGGATGGTGAAGGTGTCGCTGAAATGTACTCTAGGCTTGCTCTTATCACAAATGAGATTGCCGGATTAGGAAGTGAAGAGATGACCGACAAATTCATCATCAAGAAGATCCTAAGAGCTTTGGATGGAAAATATGATACCGTGTGCACATTGATCCAAATGATTCCCAATTACAAAGATCTCAAGCCAACGGAAGTCATTGGAAGAATTGTTGCTCATGAGATGTCGCTCAAGGATAAGGAGGAACATCACAACAAGTCAAGTGGTGCTTACAAAGCCTCATGCGAATCCCCCACATCATCAAGTGAGAAACAAACCTTCAATGAAGAATTGAGCTTAATGGTGAAGAACTTCAACAAATTCTACTTGAGTAGAAGCAAAGAGAGAAGCTCCAAGTCAAGGTCCTACAATGACAAAAGATCTAGTCGGGAGCGTAATTGTTACAATTGTGGAAGACCCGGACACTACTCCAATGAGTGTACGACACCCTACAAAAGAAGAGAAGATTCTCCAAAAAGAAGAAGTAGAAGAGAAGAATCACCACCAAGAGAGAGAAGGAGTAGAGATGATCGTTATGAACGAAGACCCTCACGAAGAAGCAAGGATTCGGAAAGGAAGGACAAGTCATCAAGGAGCTACACAAAACAAAGACATCAAGCTCATGTTGGTGAATGGGTATCCGGCTCCGACTCCGACAATCACTCCGAGAGAAGTTATCACTCGACTCGAATATACTCAAGATGAAGGTGTTGCCGGTCTAGCACTTGTGTCAACCAACTCCTATGACATATTTGATTCACCTAATGAAGGAATTGGAAGATGCTTCATGGCTAAAGGCCCAAAGGTAACACACCCAGTATGTTGATTTCAATAGTGATGAAGATGACTTGCTAGGTGATGATGATTTACTTGTTGACAACTCTAGTGATCAATACTATGATGAAACGTCAATTAATCATGCTAATCAAGATAAAACGAATGACAATGATAAGGAGAAGATTGAGCTTCTAACTAAAGAAATAAACACTCTTAAGTTAGCTCATGAAACTATCTTAGAAGATCATCGAGAACTTTTAAGGACTCATGAGAAGTTACACTTTGAAAAGCTCAATCTTGAGCAAGAGCATGAGTTCTTAAAGGAAATCAATGATGGTCTTCGTAAGAAAAGTTCTTCTTACATTGCCAAGCGTTTACTCTTATCTACTTACATGCCTCAAGTCAAGTCCACTAACAAAAACAAGAAGGATCTTCCTCTAGTAGTAACAATAATCATGCTAAATCAAATGTTGTTGCTTCTAGTAGTTCTCTTGATTCCACTAATGATTCTCTTAGCCAAGTTACACTTGAGCAAGAAAATAGCTTATTGACGGGAATTATAGAGAAAGGTGTTTACAAGAGCCTTGCCGGAGTAAGCAATTTGAGGAGATTGTACGCAAGCAAGGAAGGCACCGGAAGAATCAAGGTGTTGGTTTTGAACGAAAGTTCAATGCCAATGGAGTTGAGTGGGAAGAAGATCAATATCCCAAGACAAAGTTTGTTCCTCAACAATAGAAGTATGATCCTACTTCCTTCAAGGGGACACAAGCTCAAGATGATCTTCCACCACAAGACCACAAGAAAAAAGGGAAGGACAAGCTTCAAGAGGAAATTGATGCATTTGAAGAAGCTCCTAAAGCCTTGGTCAAGTGGGTTCCCAAGACTACATCAAGTTATACTTCATCAAGTACGACTACAACTCCAAGGATTCCCATCAAGATGATGTGGATCCCGAAGAAGAAGAACTAGAGAGTTCTTCAGCGTGACTCCGCCAACATATTTCACTCATATTATTTTGGCAACAACGAGTGCAATCAACTTCCACATCTTGCACTAGTTCAAGGAGTCACAAACCCTCTTGTTGGTAAGACAAGGGAAAAGGTAACCTAATGCTTTCATAGACATCATCTTATGTGTGCATCACTCTATGTCTATGGATATCCTTGTTTGTTCCTTGTGGGACTAACCCGTGTAGGTATTGAAAGTGCAACTCACTCCAAAAGGATTGCTCCAAATGATCTTCATCAACATTGAGCATCCACATCTTCAACACCTACATGAAGTCATCATCGACAAAACCCAAGGTTAGTTCATCCCTCTAAGGGGGGATCTCACATCTAGGGGGAGCTTTACTCTAAAGAATTGAGCTAAAGCAACTCTAATAGTGTGAACACATAAATGCAATATGTAAAAGTGGTAACCCCACTTGAGCTTAAACAATGAGTATGACCTATGATCAAATGTTCTCATTTGACTCCTAAGTCAATATACTCATATATAGATGACCTAGTCATCACCAATTGCTTGATAGATGCTAGAATTGGTTGTGCATGCTTTGCCACATATTTCATTTGTCATTTTATTGTGTGAGCATGTTGGTTGCATATTTTACTCATTCAAGGACATCCACTTGTTGTTTTGATTGATTGGTTTCTTTTTCTTTTGCCAAGTGGATGGACAAGAATGCCTAAGAACCTTCTCTAGCTATCTATGATCTTCTCGTCTCAAACTCTATTCATGATACATTACAAAATTTGTTCAAGTCAGATTCGAACCACTCTGTGTGAGGAGCACTCGGAGTCCCCGATTCGTCATAGACTTAAACTTCCAAAACTTCTTTGTGCTTTTTGGTCTGACCGATTCCTCCATTTCGGTCATACCGAGATCACTAAGTCGATCTAGGTTTTCAATCTCGGTGCAACCGATTTGAACTTTTCGGTCACACCGACTTGCTGTAACTGTCAACAGTTATGCATCTCGGTGCCACCGAGTTGTTCCACTCGGTCACACCGGCTGTGGTCGGGCTATATATTCTCGGGCAAAAATTTGGAAACTTTCTCCAAACCTCTTCGCCCACGCATAGCTCGCTTCCGCCTCCGTGGTCTCCGGATCGCCCTCCTCGTCATGAGTCAGCCTCCAGTCGCTGGTCTCCGCCCCGTCAACGGAATTCAACGCCGTCGTTGCCAGAAGCGAGTTCATCGCCCGATCTAGGGTATGGACTCGATCACGGCTATCCCTCATTCCCCATTCCTAGCACATTGTGTTCATCATGATTCTTTCCACGATTGAAACTATTCTATCCAGTTAAAACACTCCGTAGATTAGAGATGAATTGAAAATTTAGGGTTAGGTTTCCGCCAAAACCATCTCGGACCCACCGAGTTGCAGAACTTGGTTCCACCGATTCGGCTAAGGCCATTGCACATGTGGTTCTCGGTCTGACCGAGAATTGCAAATCGGTGCGACCGAGTTCAGGACTTTGTGAAACCCTAGCAGTCTCGGTGCCGCCGAACTGTGACTCGGTCTGACCGAGTTCACTAGTTTAGGTCCCAAAAGCTGCTTCGGTATCACCGAGTTTGCAAATCGGTTGTTCCGAAATGCTTTCTGTGGAAAACTAAAACTAAGTTTTTGACTCATTCTTTTGCAAAAATCTCCGTATTTTGTGATGCTCATCCACTCTATCTCATCTATATCTATTCACAGGGTCTGCAGTCAGTGTTTGCAATATGTCTGATCAGAGTGACAGCCAGAACAAGTCAGAGGAGCAGATTCAGATGAGTGAGGGCACTAGTCCCTCTAGCAGCTCAGATGAGGGTAGCAGAACCACCCCAAGCAACTTACCTAAAGCAGCCACCAGGACAAGGAAGAAGAGAACCTCAAAATCTGAGGATGAAGACTATGTGGCTGTAGAGGATGAGGCCATTCCAAAGAAAAAGGTGCTCAAGAAGGAATATAGCTCAGCTGCAGCAGTTAAGCTAGGTCTGAAGACCAAAAGGCCAGCAGGATAGTATGGATGTCTGAAGGTACAAGGTACCAATCAACTATTGAGGAATGGGCCAATCTGATCAATGCACCTAAGGAGGAAGAGGATGACTTAGATGTCTGTGCCAAGAAAAAGATGGATCACAACTCTATGGCACGTATGTACAAAGAGATTCCTGAAGCAGATCTTGAGACTCGCCAGTTTGGATCAGTGAAACACTTGTTGTCAGGTCTGCCTACAATCAATTGGATCCTCAGGCACACTCTCTTGCCCAAGTCTAGTGGTCACAGAATGATCAGAGGCCATGCAATAAACTTGCTACACATATTTGATGCGCCACAGAAGTTCAAGGTCATGAGCCTTATAGTTGAGACTATCAAGAGGACAGTCACGACTGTAAAAGAAGTTGTGGATATGCCCCATGCATCCGTGGAGCTGATTAACTCCAAGATGGGCACGGGCATATACCTGTTGGATAAGGAGCACATGCCTATCTATCCAGACTTTGAGGACAACCAAGTGGTTATGGATGAAGATGAACCATCTTCAAAGGCAAGCACAAGCTAAAAAGGAGAAGGCAAGGGCAGAGAAGGCTGCCAAGATGCCAACAATGGAAGAGGCATCTCAAGACCTTCTGAAGAGCAAACATGATCAACTTGGCTACTTGATTGCATCCACTCTGAGGATTGAGAAGGGGCTGGCCACCTTGACTCGAAACCAGGAGAGCTTGGAGAGGATCAGGGAGCAGAAGTTCTATGACATGGATATAAAGGTAACTGAGATCCAGTATGTTGTTGAGCAACTTCAGGATGATATGCAAGATAGGAAGGGCAAGACAACCACAGATGCATTTGCCAGAGTGCCTAGAGCTCACAGATCAGCTGCAGTGCCAGTGACAGACACTAGAGCCACTTCATCAGCACCAGCTCCAGCACCTACACCTCCAGCTCCATCTACATCAACTGATGCTTTTGTCCTTGGCGTTCTGTCTACACCACCACCTGAAGATCAAGCCTGAGAGTCAGTTTAGTGCTATGCATTTTCTATAAACTTTTTGGTAACTTGTTGCCAAAGGGGGAGAAAAATGTATAGATCATAGGCTTCGAGAGAGAGCGTTGCTTGCTTTTTATTCTCTCTTGCTTTGGTGGTTGAACTTTATGTGCTTGTTTGAGATACATTATGTTGTCTGTGTGATACCTGGATGATCATGTGTTTGATCATATTCTACATTTATGCTTGTTGGATGAAATTATCCTTTTTATCTCTATATGATCATTCACTTTGCTTGGTGATCAGTGCATGTATTCAATCATTATCATTTTGAGCGCTCCACCAAAGATGTATGTGACATGGAAGAGTTACCCATGAGCCTAACTCCTTGTGCATTGCAGTCCAAAGCAAATCTTAAACTATGCACAAATTTAGGGGGAGCTCTTGCTTTTCACATACTTCTCAAAGCGACAATGTTTTTCACTCTAATTATCATTTGTCGAAGCTTTGATCTATATGTTGTCATCAATTACCAAAAAGGGGGAGATTGAAAGTGCAACTATCCCTAGGTGGTTTTGGTAATTCCTAACAACATATAGCTCATTGAGCTAACATCATTCCAGGATGAATATTTCAGGAAAAGCTCAATGGATGGCATGGCATGGATGAGAAATGTGGATCCCTCAAAATGCTAAGGATAAAAGGATTGGCTCAAGCTCAAAAGCTCAAGACTCTACATTTCATATTTTAGTGATCCAAGATCACGTTGAGTCCATAGGAAAAGCCAATACTATCAAGGAGGGATGAGGTGTTGCTTAATGAGTTTCTTGCTCTACAAAGGCTTAGTGATATGCTCCAAAACCCTCAACTACTTTCTTATATCCACATATGACCTAAACCCAAAGTCAAACTCGGCCCTACCGATTCTTTCTACCCGGCGGCACCGAGTTCAGATGTCATAGCCACTGCCACAAACCCTAGGCAAATCGGTATTAGCGATAGGGATGTCGGTCTCACCGAGATGGAATTGTAATCTCTCTGTTTCCCTTCGTAACGTTTCGGTACCACCGAGATGAGCGATCAGTCCCACCGAGATTGCAATGTAAACTCTCTGTTTCCCTTTCGTAACATTTTGGTCTCACCGAAATGAGCGAATCGGTCCCACCGAGTTTACCTGACCAACTATCTGGTTAGCTTATTAACAAAATTGGTCTCACCGAGTTTGTGTAATCGGTCTCACCGAGATTACGTTATGCCCTAACCCTAACCATATCGGTCCTACCGAGTTGCATGTCGGTCCCACCGAAAATCCTAACGGTCACTAGATTTGCTAAATCGGTCCGACCGAGTTTACCAATTCGGTCCCACCGAGTTTGGCGAGTTGTGTGTAACGGTTAGATTTTGTGTGGAGGCTATATATACCCTCCACCTCCTCTTCATTCGTGGAGAGAGCCATCAGAACAAACCTACACTTCCAACTTGCTGTTTCTGAGAAGGAACCACCTACTCATGTGTTGAGGCCAAGATATTCCATTCCTACCATATGAATCTTGATCTCTAGCCTTCCCCAAGTTGCTTTCCACTCAAATCTTCTTTCCACCAAATCCAAATCCTGTGAGAGAGAGTTGAGTGTTGGGGAGACTATCATTTGATGCACAAGAGCAAGGAGTTCATCATCAACACACCATTTGTTACTTCTTGGAGAGTGGTGTCTCCTAGATTGGCTAGGTGTCACTTGGGAGCCTCCGACAAGATTGTGGAGTTGAACCAAGGAGTTTGTAAGGGCAAGGGGATCGCCTACTTCCTGAAGATCTACCGCTAGTGAGGCAAGTCCTTCGTGTGCGACGGCCATGGTGGGATAGACAAGGTTGCTTCTTCGTGGACCCTTCGTGGGTGGAGCCCTCCGTGGACTCGCGCAAATGTTACCCTTCGTGGGATGAAGTCTCCATCAACGTGGATGTACGATAGCACCACCTATCGGAACCACGACAAAAACATTCGTGTCTCCAATTGCGTTTGAATTCTCCAAACCCTTCCCTTTACATTCTTGCAAGTTGCATGCTTTATTTTCCGCTGCTCATATACTCTTTGCATGCTTGCTTGAATTGTGTTATGATTGCTTGACTTGTGCTAAGATAGCTAAAATATGCCAAATACTAAAATTGGGAAAAGGATAAGTTTTTATTTGGTCAAGTAGTCTAATCCCCCCCCCCCCCTCTAGACATACTTTCGATCCTACACAAATCCACCTATATCACACCATGCTAGGGGTCTCTCCAACCAGATAAGCACCAGGAGTCTGTCATGGACTTAAGCTCTTTCCACTGATGCGAAAGGGGTGGATGAAGATGTCTCCTAAAGAAATCATCACCTTCAAAAAATTTAAAATCAACAACTGTGATTTCCTGATAATTACAAATGTTGTGTAGTGTTGGAAATTGGATTCACAAGGGAACTCCGTTCCTAATAGGCTCAGCCCAGACTTTAGCAATATTGCCAAAATTCAAAATCACCCCTCTCCCAGCCAAATAAACTTCTTTTACTTTCATAATTGCTTTCCAGATGGGGGAATCCCCAAATTTGCTTTTCATCGGCATCACCATCTTTTTTAGATACTTAGCACGGATCACATCCTGCCAAAGTCCTTGTTGCCTTTCAGGCTTCCACCACCACTTGGTGAGTAAGCTAATGTTCTGTTTATGGACATTTTTCACTCCTAGGCCTCCTTTATTTTTGGATCTAGAGATCCTGGTCCATTTCACGAGGTGATATCTCTTACGACCATTGTTCTCTTGCCAAAAGAACCTTTTTCGATGCTTACCCAGGCTTTCAATGACCATTTTAGGAAGAAGAAACATAGACATGTAATAGTATATAATGCTAGTAAGGGATGAGTTAAGAAGGGTCGGCCTACCCCCTGAGGATGCTGCATTACCAATCCAGGATTCACAACCCTTGAGAAATTAATCATCAACAAAGTTCCAGCCAAGGGCACGAAGAGTGGAGTAGCTCACCAGCACCCCGAGGTATCTCATAGGAAAATGCCCAATTTGGCAATTGAATAGGTCAGAGTAGAAGGTTAGTAGATCATCATCCCCCCCCCCCCCACACACACATACAATTTCACTCTTAAGGAAGTTTATTTTTGGTCCAGACATGAGTTTGAAGATATAGAGAAGGAGTTTTAGATTGACCGCCGCATCCTTATCATGCTCAAAGCAAATTACCGTGTCGTCGGCATATTGAAGTATGGCTATCACTACTAGAATCTGGCATTTTGCCGTCTGCCACCTCTTTGCCGTCTGCCACCTCTTTGTCGTCTGCCAGCTGACGGCAAAGAGGTTCTTTGCCGTCCGCTTTGAGGAAGCGGATGGCAAAGAAAGTGCTGATGGCAAAAAGGGTATTTGCCGTCAGCTGCTTCTTTGCCATCAGCCAGCTGACGTCAAAGAGCTAAAAAGCAGACGGCAAAAAGCTGACCTCTTTGTCGTCTGCCACCTCTTTGCCGTCAGCTGCTTCTTTGCCGTCTACTAGAGGATGGCAAAGAGGTGACTGCTTTGCCGACTGCTAGCAGACGGCAATGTTCCTCCATTGTCGTCCGCTAGCGGACGGCAAAGAGGAGACGTGGGCCAGCCCTCACGGTCGCCCTCTTTGCCGTCTGCTAGCAGACGGCAAAGAAGGCCCTCAGTTGCATCATGCTAACGAGACATTATTGGAAATGATCTTTGGTGCAGCATGCCTCCCGACAAGCATCGACCAATCCTTCTGCGTCTGCCAATGGAGGAACCCCGACCGGTCCTTCACCTCCGTCTGCCAGTGGCGCAGCCCCGACCGTTCCTTCACCTCCGTGATAACGGTATTTTTCTTCTTATTTAGCCTATTTAGTCCATTTATGACATAATTTAGCCTGTTTAGTCCACAAATGACATAATAAGATGAAGAAAATCAAGGAAGAGGAAGAAAAGAAGGAATAGGAAGAAAAGAAGAAGAAGAAGAAGTTCTTCTTCTTCTTCTTCTTCTTTTCTTATTCTTCTTCTTCTTCTTCTTCTTTTCCTCCTCTTACTTGTTTTTATTCGTAAATGGCATAATAACCTTGCTAACCTAATAAATGTCATATCTTAGCTTGTTGTCCTCTAAAATGACACAATAAGCTTAGTTAGGTCAAAAATGGCATAATTAGCTAGGTTAGCTCAAAAATGAGCAAGTTTACCTGGGTTAGCTCCAATATGATCCATTTAACCTATGTTAGCTCCAAAAGGACCTATTTACCTAGCTTAGCTCTAAATTGACCTACACACTTAGCATTTTTACCTACCTTAGCCCAAAAATGGCATTTTTACCTACTTTAGTTAGAAAAGAAGAAGATAATGAATAGGAGAGGAGAGAAAGAAAGAGAAGATAAATTCTTCTTCTTCTTTTCCTCCTCTTCCTTTTCTTCTAGCTAGTCTTCTTCTTCTTCTTCTAACTTTCATCTTTCCCATTTTGCAGATTTGCTTTAGATGAGGAAGCTTGCATTGATGGAGTGTACTATTCTTTTGGTGCTTCCTTGTTGTTTATGATAACTTGTTTGGATATGTATCTCTATATGGATATGTTGTTGGAAACTTGTTTCTGGATATGTATGTATATATGGATATGTTGGATAGGATGGACTTTGTTGAACTATGTTGTTGGATATGTTGGATTTGATGAAATATGTTGTTGGACATGCTGTTATATGTTGTTGGATATGTTGGATATGTATGTATGTATGTATGTATATCTGTGTGTGAAATCCTGTCAAATTAAATGGATTCAAATAAAAACAGGGGATATATAGCCTCTTTGCCGTCTGCTAGCGGACTGCAAAGAGCTTTGCCAATAGCTAGCAGACGGCAAAGAGGCCACGTGGCAGCTACTTGTAGAAATAGGGAACACTGGGCTGCCTATTTGGGCACTTTGCCGTCTGCCAGCAGACGGCAAAGACCTTCGAATCTTTGTCGTCTGCTAGCAGACGGCTGTCGGTGTCAAAACCGGTGGATCTCGGGTAGGGGGTCCCTATCTATGCGTCTAGGCTGATGGTAACAAGAAGCAAGGGACACAAATGTTTACCCAGGTTCAGGCCCTCTTGATGGAGGTAAAACCCTACTTCCTGCTTGATTAATATTGAAGATATGGGTATTACAAGAGTAGATCTACCACGAGATCGTAGAGGCTAAACCCTAGAAGCTAGCCTATGATGGTATGATTGTAATTGTGATCGGCCTTCTAGGACCAACCTCTCCGGTTTATATAGACACCGGAGAGGGCTAGGTTTACATGGAGTCGGTTACAAGGAAGGAAATATAATATCCAGATCGCCAAGCTTGCCTTCCACGCCAAGGAAAGTCCCATCCGGACACGGGTCAAGTCTTGAGTCTTGTATCTTCATGCCTCAATAGTCCGGACGTTGTATACTGATCCGCTGTCCGGATACCCCTAATCCAGGACTCCCTCAAGAGTCTCTCGAACCAGGCTTCAATGACGATGAGTCCGGCGTGATCTTGTCTTCGGCATTGCAGGGCGGGTTCCATCTCCGAATACTCCAAAGTACTTGTTACGACGAATAGTGTACGGAACTCCATCAATGTTGTACTCCTTGGCTTCAGTGCCTCAATAATGACCATCTCCACATGTCGAGCGAATGCGAGGAGCCGAGGTGTTTTTCGCATTTACCACCCTCAATCTTTTGGGTTGACCGCCTATTTGAAGAGACGGGGATTCTCAGATCCAAACCTCACTCCTCCCCCTCGAGCAAGCATCCAACAGAGCGCTCCGGAAAAACCATTCCAACATGGCCGGTCGTCACAGCTCTTCTGCTCTCTCTCCTCGCCCCAAGCCGGGGGACTGGGAAGAGTGTTCAGTTCCCCATAGACGTTTGATCAAGTTACAAATCCAAGGGTTTTTTCCACCAGCATTCATGGTCCCGGTCCGAGCCGGAATAGCCACCTATAATGGCGGGGAGCAAGCGGAGAGATCTCCGAATCCGTCTCCAGAGGAGCGAATATGCCTCATCCCGCATCTGCTAAGGGGCGTCGGGTTTCCTATCCACCCGTTCCTCTGCGAGCTCCTGGAGTTCTACGGCCTCCAGTTACACAATTTCACCCCTGCCTCTATACTACATATAGCAGGGTACGTAGCCCTTTGCGAGCTATTTTTAGGCTGCGAGCCTCAATTCGGGTTATGGAAGAAGTTGTTACGCCTTGTCCCCGCAACTGTGGGAGAATCCCTATGTCGTGGGCGGGGCGAAGTATGGCGCATTGCCGAGACCGGATACCTATCCGGCACTCCCAAGAAGGTACCAGAGAACTGGCCTTCAGAGTGGTTCTACATTGACGATGTTCCCCTTTTGGATCCAGTCCGGACAGGTCTCCCCCAGTTCAGTAATGCCCCGTCGAGGGCACGTCTAAGCTGGCGCCCCCGAGGCCCCCAAGAGGAGGATACTAGGGAAATACATTACCTGGTGAGCAGGATAAAGTTACTGGCCACCTCCGGACTGACGATAGTCGAGGTTATGGAAAAATGCATAATACGGGGAGTGCAACCACTTCAATATCGGGGGAAGCCCATGTGGCACTTGAACGGGGAAGATGATGCCACCCGCTGTGGCCGTAAGGGTCCGGACTCCGCCATTGCTCTGGCAAGGATATTGTCCGATTTGTACAAAGGTAAAGAGGAGGAATTCCTTCACATCAAACCGCGAGAGGGATTCTCCATGTACAACCCCCCAAACTGGGTAAGTTGTCGTTCCTTTCCCTACGTCACTTATTGTGGCGTTCTTTGCTAAGATCATCTGCCTTGATATTCCCAAGCAGGAACTGAGGAGGGCCGTAGAAGGAATCTCCAGCCCCTCCCCGCAACCGGAGGACCCCGGAAGGGCCCTAGATCCAGGTCTCGAAGAAGATCCGGATATTACCGTGGAGCTCGTCAACGGGATATTTTATCAAGCGAGCTGTGATGGCGCCTCAGTGGCCATTACTGCCGACTATCCCGGACCGCTTCCTACATCGCGCGTAAGCCAAGTCGAAAAACCCTATCCTCCGAAGAGGACTCCCTTCCGATTTCATGCCTTACCGTTGAAGTGTCGTGTTTTTGCAGAGACGACGATCGGAGCATGGGGCCGAGCCCCTGGGGACTCGTCGGCCAAGGGCGTCCGGATCGGGCAGGCTCAAGAGGAAGGCGGTAAGGGTCGACTCGCGGCTACAGAGGTAAGACAAAAACTTGTGCTGTGGTTATGGTATTTTGAAGTATGACAGCACCCTTTGTGTTCTGGCAGGAAGAGGAGCAGCCAGACTATATCCGGGATCTCATAACCACGCCTCCACCAGCCGGATTCTAACCAGCTTCGAGAGCGGAGGCGGGAGCGGGGCCGATGCCGCATAGTTCTCCAACAAAGAGTGCGGATATGCTCTCAGCCACGAATTCCGAAGTAGAGAGCGCCATGAATCACAGGCGCCGACGGGCCGTACTTCGGAACAACATCTTTTTTGAAGAGGCATTTAATGCCTTCAGTCCGGGAGATGCATACATCCGAGCTGCTCAAGGCGGGCTTGCCTGAGCGACGGACCAGTATACCAAAGATATACGGGTAAGAAAATTTGATAAGCATGTGTAGCAGTAGCCCCGGAGACTTGAAATGGTTGGAACAACTGTTTTAAGGATCAATTTATGCACAGGTCCTTGTAGATAAGAATGAGCAATTGTCTCGGGAGCTGGAGGAATGCAAGGCCGAACTGAGGGCCGCAGTTGCCAAGTTAGAGGAACCCCAAAAGCCCTCATCTGGTAACAATTGTCACAATTGTAGGAAGATGCACTAGTTAGTAAATGGCTAATATGACAAGTCTAACAGAAAATTCTCTGCAAACTCGGGGTGAATCCGGAGGGCGTAAGAGAGGACGCATCGCATCTCAAAAGGCAGCTGGAGGCTGGCGAGCGCATTCTTACGCGAGTTAGGTAGGAGAAGAACGATCTTCAATATGCCAAAGTCTAGCTGGACGTGGAGTTAAAAAGATCTCCGCGCTCAGCTGGCGGACTCCGTGAAGGAGAACAAAAGGCTTCGACGCGGCATTTACGGTAAGTGCCTAGACGAACTGTAGTATAGTTCGGCGAGGAAGTATATTGAAAGAATTCTGCTTGCAAACGGGTCACCTTGAGGAGGAAATGCCCTAATCTGCAAGTGATTTACTGCAAGACCTTTCACAACTGCACGAGCGAGCTCGGCAAGTGATGCAGGGTGTTGCTCAGGCTTTGTGGCCATCAAGCTTGCTGCCGAATGGCATGGGGGAGCTTGTGGATATGCTTCAAGGAGCACGGCGGCGCTTCCGACTGTGGAAGGTGTCCGCTTGCCGGCAAGGCGCAAGAGAAGCCTGGGCTATGGTGAAGACGCGCTACACCAAGCTGGACCCGGACGATATGGCCGAAGTAGGACCGGTGGGGCCCAATGGGCAGGAAATTCCCGTGAGTCTGGTATATGACCAGGTAGCGTTAGCCGCTAAGTATTCTCAACAGGATTGTAAGCTAGATAGCCTATTGGATGGTATAGAGGAGGAATATAGTCAGTCCAAGTGACTGTAATTTTAATGGACATAATTAGCCCCTAGCCGGATTAAAATCATTTGTCATGGCGGACCTTTTCGCTTCAGCCCCCGGATCCTATAGTCCGGTGTGTCTGAATACCCACTCAATTATACAAAACCGGGTATGCGTGGACACCAGCGAGGGGTCATAAGTGCTTGAACAGACAAGTACCCAACTAGTTATGTTATATTACATGGACAGTAAGAAACATCTTCCAGGGAGAATAGTTCCGTTAGGGGTTCCTTTCCCTGGGTAAGCATGCGACAATGCACATGTCCGGACTGCGAACGATTGCGCAGGATACAAAACTTCTGGGGATTTGCGTTATAATAAACGAATACATCTTTTGTTCACCGACCGAATATTCTCTTAAGGAAGCTAGCTTTCGGCTTCACCCAGTCTGAGGTACACATCCGGCTGAACCGGCAGTAACAATCGCAGAGGTGCTCCCCTTATGCCCTAGCCGAATTAACGGGAACGTAGGGCATAAACACAAGAGCCAGGCAACCCAGCTTGGCAACATATAAAGTCATATCGATGCATATAATGGTGAAGAAAAGGCACATATGGAAAAAGAATGCATATGTGATGGGCAGAAAGCCATGTGAGTAATTATTCTTAGCTTCCGTATAGGAAGCCCCCAGGTATTACTTACACACTTAGTGCGGCCGGAGTGATCCGGAAATCCGCAGTGTATTGAATACTTTGTGTGAAGAGAGAAAAAGGTCGAGAAAGGAAAAAGGGAGGGAGCATAATTAGAAAGGAGGGGTTGGGAGACGAACATTGAGTTCGGCGTTAGGCGTAGAATCTCCGGAGTCTGGCCGTGTTCCATGGGTTCGGCTCAAGTGTGTTATCGGATGCATTACGTAAGCGGTACGCTCCTCCGATGAAAACTTTGTCGATGACGAAGGGACCCTCCCACTTGGGTTTGAGCTTGTCCTTCTTCTTCTCCGGTAGGCGTAGAACGAGCTCGCCAATGTTGTAAGTTTTGGCCCGCAGATTCAAATTTTCCGGTGATAACTCGATAACTTTCATATAAATACCACAGTAACTTTGAGCAAGGAGGGGGGAAAATTATTGAAAAAAAAACATACTCGATAACTTATGTGAAAATAGCATGGTAATATACGAACCGCATATTCAATAACTACATACAAACACTGCGATAACTTTGACCATGGAGGATAAAGGGTTGTTGGAAAGCATAACCCTCTCCACCGATAACTTATGAACGGTAATATACGAACCGCATACCCGATAACTAACGTACAAACACCACGATAATTTTGACCAAAGTAAACAAAGTTGTTGAGAAACAGAACCCTGTTAACTTATGTGAAAATTGCATGGTAATATACGAACCATATACCCGATAACTTATGCACAAACACCATGGTAAGTTTTGACCAAGGTGAGAAAAAGTTGTTAAAAAACATAACATGGTAACTTATGTGGAAATATCACGATAACTTGCATACCACATGGGTGATAACTTATGTAGTCTAGGCGTGATAACTTTTGACCCGGAAAAAGAAGTCGTCGGAATATACAAATATGGGATCTAATTTCGAAGATCTCATCGTGACTGATCTTTTATATGAAAACGGTTTTTACATCTGACCGGCGGTTTGAACTACAAAACATTTTAAATTTTTGGAATAAGGAGAATATAGGATGACATCAGCATTTTGGTCCTTAGTGCATACATGTAATTAGAGAAAGGAATACACATGAAAGAAGAATAATTCATCTTAATACATGCATTTAATTAGAGAGAGAAAAGAAGGAGTGTGATAGTTTTGCTTATGTAGCACATGTGTGTCAAACATTACGGTCCTTAAACTTTTCAACCAGCAATAAATCATACGGGAAAATACCCCGACTTGTTCCTGTCCTCTAACAGAGAAAAAGACGCAGACCCCATAGAACAAAACATGTACGCGGCCGTGGCCGGCCTTTTACATAGGCGGTAGAAACTAAACCGACTTAAACAAGAAAAAGGTATACGAATATTCCAAGAACGAGGTCAACTGAAGGTGATTACTGGGCATGGGCCTGGGAAGAGTCGGGAGCCTATACAGTTCGATCAGCGTATAGACAATTAAAGGAACGGGAATACAATTCTCATGGAGTTCCGGGTAGTTCCTCAGGTGGAGAAGAGAGTTGGAGGTCGTTATGGAAGCTCAGAGTGCAACCTAAAATATGTGTGTTTTCGTGGCAGGTATTAAAAGGATTTCTGCCTGTTAACTCGGAACTACATAGGAGACATGTAAATGAAGATGCAATGTGCTTGTTGTGCGGGCACGAGGATGAGACCCTGCTACATGCATTGGTACAGTGTGTTCATGTGTCAACATACTGGGCCGAGGCGGAGAAGTTCTTTGGAATCAGATTACCCCAATTGATCCAGGCACTTGGACTAGAGATATTCTGGATCCTCGGTATCTGTCTAGAGATAAGGCAACAGTTGCAGTTACGGTGATGTGGGCGGTGTGGAATAACATAAGCAAATATTCACACGGCGAGATCCAGTATCAGGCCATTCGCTCAATGGAGCTAGTCTAGGAGATGATTAGATCACTTGATATTCCAGGCAAGGAAAATGTTGTACCTCCCAAGTGGCCGGTTTGGCGTCCACCTGTTGGAGGGATTGTCAAGCTGAACACAGACATAGCAACGAATGTGCCCAATGAGGAGTCTGGAGGATCGATGATAGCACGCGATAACCAGGGATCCTTTCTTGTAGCCAGATATAAACACTACCTAGGAACTACTTCTCCTTTGGTAGGGGAAGCTTTGGTGTGCCGAGACGCGATGATGTTTGCACTGGAGCAAGGATGGATCAATGTTCAAGTTGAAACAGACTGCCAAATTATAGCTAATGAGTGGAACAAGAGGAGCAACCTTTCAGATGTAGGTCTCATTATTAGAGAAATGAAGGTCTATCTCTCATCTTTTCAGGGATTCGAGTTGTACCATATCAGTAGAGACGCCAATGGAGTGGTGCACAAATTAGCTCGGCATGCCCTGCTTTCAGGCATGGGTGATGTAACTTCCAGTTGTATCCCTGAGTTCTTGAGTGACGAGGTGCAGCACTCAGACTATGTACGAGCGATGAATGAATAAAAGCCTTTAAGGGCCGTACTTCAAAAAAAAACTCTCTCTCTTTTCTATCCTAACAAATCAAATCTTAACTAATTTAAGTATCCGTCCACGTGAACACAAAAGTCCAAAACGGACTAGTACTTTGACAAATGACACGCATTCGCCCTCGTGAGTCCTTGAATACAGTTACTTAAGAAATAGTTGGACGAGCTTTGCTACACCCACGTAATGTTAGGTGGTGAGGCGCTTACATTCGGTCACCAAAAATGTTACACCTACGTAATATGTTTATATTCTATACGTAAACTTCCTTTCTTAACTAATCAATCAGCCCCTCTATTCTCAGATGGGCCCGTGTCCCATTAATAACCAGTTAAAATCGGCCACGTCTTCTACATAAGCGCCTCACCACTTAACATTACGTGGGTGTAGCAAAGCTCTAGTTGGACCTGAATATTTCCCACCTCATGATTGCATGGTATTAAAAAGATAGGCTTCACTTCTTTCTTCGGTATAATCTGAAATTTCATCGTGCTAATCTGTAGTACATGTACCTCCAAAGCTGAACACGTCTGGCAGTACTTTGTTTATGCATCGACCTGACAGTGACAGTTTGATTCCCTTTGTCACGGCGCTTAGCTGGTATGACATACTTCTCCGACAATGAAACATCAGTCTCCGTGGACAGTGTCGCGTCACATAGAGGGGGTGGCTTGAGCTGGTGTTTTCGTGGATGGTCGGGCTGGAGGACAGCTCAACAGCAAATTGAAGAAAATATTTCCTAAAGGCAATAATAAAGTTGCTATTTTATATTTTCTTATTCATGGTAAAGGTTTATTATTCATGCTAGAATTGTATTGATTGGAAATTGAAATACATGTGTGGATACATAAACAAATACCGTGTCCCTAGTGAGTCTCTACTAGACTAGCTCGTTGATCAAAAGATGGTTAAAGTTATCTAACCATAGACATGATTTGTCATTTGATAACGGGATCACATCATTAGGAGAATGATGTGATGGACAAGACACATCCGTTAGCTTAGCATATGATCGTTCAGTTTATTGCTATTGCTTTCTTAATATCAAATATACATTCCTTCGATCATGAGATCATGCAACTCCCGGATACCAGAGGAATGCCTTGTGTGCTATCAAACGTTACAACGTAACTGAGTGATTATAAAGATGCTCTACAGGTATCTCCGAAGGTGTCTGTTGAGTTGGTATGGATCGAGATTAGGATTTGTCACTCCGAGTATCGGAGAGGTATCTCTGGGCCCTCTCGGTAATACACATCATAAGAAGCTTGCAAACAAAGTAACTAAGGAGTTAGTTGCAAGATCGTGTATTACGGAACGAGTAAAGAGATTTGCCGGTAACGAGATTGAACTAGGTATGAAGATACCGACGATCGAATCTTGGACAAGTAACATACTGATGGACAAAGGGAATTGCGTATGTTGTCATAAGGATCAACCGATAAAGATCTTCGTAGAATATGTAGGAGCGAATATGGGCATCCAGGTTCCGCTGTTGGTTATTGACCAGAGAGGTGTCTCGGTCATGTCTACATAGTTCTTGAACCCGTAGGGTTAGGGCTGGAATTCGAGCCGAGTCAAGCCAGCTCGGCTTGACTCGCTAAAACTCGTTTCATTAACGAGCTAGCTCGACTCGACTCGTTACTATAACGAGTTCAAATTCAAGATTGACTCGACTCGTATAACTCGCGAGCTGGCTCGTTTAGCTTGTTAAGCTCGTTAAGGATATGAACATAAAACCTTACTAATAAGATAAAAATGAACATTGTTTGTGAATAATGTACATGTTTAATATGTACATTTTACATTCACAAGTAATCATTTTTTTCATATTCGTAGCGCAGCTGGGCCTTGTGTTGTGTGCCTAGGACGCAGGGTGCTTAGCTGATCTCTTGTAATGAGCCTAACGAGTTACACGAGTACTCGTGAGATTGGCGCGTTTAACTTGGTCTATAAACGATCTTAAACTAAAGCTCGGCTCGACTCGTTACTTTTCGAGTTCGAGTCGATTCGAGCCGAGTCACGAGTTACTCGTTTAGCTCACGAGCTTCCAGCTTTTTTTCTAGCCCTACGTAGGGTCCACACGCTTAACGTTTGTTGACGATATAGTGTAATATGAGTTATATTATTTGGTGACCGAATGTTGTTCGGAGTCCTAGACGAGATCACAGACATGACGAGGAACTCCGGAATGGTCCAGAGGTAAAGATTGATATATAGGATAATGATATTCAGACACCGGAAGAGTTTCGGAGTGAACCGGGTAGTCATCGGAATACCGGAGGGGTTCCGGACACCACCGGGAGGGTGATGGGCCTATTGGGCCATCAGAGGGGAGCACACCAGCCCACAAAGGGCTGGTGCACCCCCCTATGGCAGCCGACCTGTGGGAGAAAGGAAAGGGGGGATTCAGCCTCCCCCATTCCTTCCCTCTCCCACCTTTCCTTTCCCCCTCCGGCATATATGGTAAGAGGGGGCGCGGCCAGCGCAGGAGCCCAAGTAGGATTTGGCCCTACTTGGGGCGCCTCCTGGCTGCTCCCCTCTTCCCCCACCTATATATATGTGGGAGGGGGCGCCACACATAACCATGCCAATCTCTCAGCCGTGTGCGGTGCCCCCTCCATCATTTACACCCTCGGTTATATTTTTGTAGTGCTTAGGCGAAGCCCTGCATAGATAACTTTGAAGGAAATATGCCCTAGAGGCAATAATAAAGTTATTATTTATTTCCTTATATCGTGATAAATGTTTATTATTCATGCTAGAATTGCATTAACCGGAAACATAATACATGTGTGAATACATAGACAAACAGAGTGTCACTAGTATGCCTTTACTTGACTAGCTCGTTGATCAAAGATGGTTACGTTTCCTAACCATAGACATGAGTTGTCATTTGATTAACGGGATCACATCATTAGGAGAATGATGTGATTGACATGAGAATGATGTGATTGACATGAACCATTCCGTTAGCTTAGCACACGATCGTTTAGTATGTTGCTATTTCTTTCATCATGACTTATACATGTTCCTATGACTATGAGATTATGCAACTCCCTTTTACCGGAGGAACACTTTGTGTTCTACCAAACGTCACAACGTAACTGGGTGATTATAAAGGTGGTCTACAGGTGTCTCCGAAGGTACTTGTTGGGTTGGCGTATTTCGAGATTAGGATTTGTCACTCCGATTGTCGGAGAGGTATCTCTGGGCCCTCTCGGTAATGCACATAGCTTAAGCCTTGCAAACATTGCAACTAATGAGTTAGTTGCGGGATGATGTATTACAGAACGAGTAAAGAGACTTGCCGGTAACGAGATTGAACTAGGTATTGAGATACCGACGATCGAATATCGGGCAAGTAACATACCGATGACAAAGGGAACAACGTATGTTGTTATGTGGTCTGACCGATAAAGATATTCGTAGAATATGTGGGAGCCAATATGAGCATCCAGGTTCCGCTATTGGTTATTGACCGGAGACAAGTCTCGGTCATGTCTACATAGTTCTCGAACCCGTAGGGTCCGCACGCTTAACGTTTCGATGACAGTTATATTATGAGTTTGTATGTTTTGATGTACCGAAGGTTGTTCGAAGTCCCGGATGTGATCATGTACATGAGGAGGAGTCTCGAAATGGTCAAAAAATGAAGATTGATATATTGGAAGCCTATGTTTGGATATCGGAAGTGTTCCGGGTGAAATCGGGATTTTACCGGAGTACCGGGAGGTTACCAGAACCCCCCGGGGACTTAATGGGCCTTAGTGGGCCTTGGTGGAAGAGAGAGGAGGCGGCGGGGCAAGGGCGCGCCTCACCCCTAGTCTGAATAGGACAAGGAGAGGCGGCGCGCCCCCTTCCCTCTTCTCCTCCACCTCTTTCCCTCTCTCTCCTAGTCCAACAAGGAAAAGGGGGGAGTCCTACGCCCGGTAGGATTCGGACTCCTCCTGGCGCGCCCCCTCTCTAGGCCGGCCGCACCCCCCCCCCCCTTGCTCCTTTATATTCGGTGGCAGGGGGGCACCCCAAAGACACAACAATTGATCTGTTTGATATTTTAGCCGTGTGTGGTGCCCCCCTCCACCATAGTCCACCTCGATAATACTGTAGCGGTGCTTAGGAGAAGCCCTGCATCGGTAGAACATTAACATCGTCACCACACCGCCGTGCTGACGAAACTCTCCCTCAACACTCAGCTGGATCGGAGTTCGAGAGACGTCATCGGGCTGAACGTGTGCTGAACTTGGAGTTGTCGTGCGTTCGGTACTTGATCGGTCGGATCGTGAAGACGTACGACTACATCAACCGCGTTGTGCTAACGCTTCCGCTTTCGGTCTACAAGGGTACGTAGACAACACTCTCCCCTCTCGTTGCTATGCATCACCATGATCCTGTGTCTACGTAGGAAATTTTTTGAAATTACTACGTTCCCCAACAGTGGCATCCGAGCCAGGTTTTATGCGTAGATGTCATTTGCACGAGTAGAACACAAATGAGTTGTGGGCGATATAAGTCATACTGCTTACCAGCATGTCATACTTTGGTTCGGTGGTATTGTTGGATGAAGCGGCCCGGACCGACATTACGCGTACGCTTACGCGAGACTGGTTCTACCGACGTGCTTTGCACACAGGTGGCTGGCGGGTGTCGGTTTACGCAACTTTAGTTGAACCAAGTGCATACGCCCGGTCCTTGCGAAGGTTAAAACAGCACCAACTTGACAAACTATCGTTGTGGTTTTGATGCGTAGGTAAGAACGGTTCTTGCTAAGCCCAGTAGCAGCCACATAAAACTTGCAACAACAAAGTAGAGGACATCTAACTTGTTTTTGCAGGGCATGTTGTGATGTGATATGGTCAAGACATGATGCCAAATTTTATTGTATGAGATGATCATGTTTTGTAACCGAGTTATCGGTAACTAGCAGGAGCCATATGGTTGTCGCTTTATTGTATGCAATGCAATCGCCCTGTAATGCTTTACTTTATCACTAAGCGGTAGTGATAGTCGTAGAAGCATAAGATTGGCGAGACGACAACGATGCTACGATGGAGATCAAGGTGTCGCGCCGGTGACGATGGTGATCATGACGGTGCTTCGGAGATGGAGATCACTGATGTCTACTACATAACCTTCTTCTTGTAGACGTTGTTAGGTCTGCATGTGCACAAGTTTGTAGGACAGTAGCAAATTTCCCTCAAGTGGATGACCTAAGGTTTATCAATCCGTAAGAGGCGTAGGATGAAGATGGTCTCTCTCAAACAACCCTGCAACCAAATAACAAAAATTCTCTTGTGTCCCCAACACACCCAATACAATGGCAAATTGTATAGGTGCACTAGTTCGGCGAAGAGATGGTGATACAAGTGCAATATGGATGGTAGATATAGGTATTTGTAATCTGAAATAATAAAAACAGCAAGGTAACTAATGATAAAAGTGAGCGTAAACGGTATTGCAATGATAGTAAACAAGGCCTAGGGTTCATACTTTCACTAGTGCAAGTTCTCTCAACAATAATAACATAGATAGATCATGTAACAATCCCTCAACATGCAACAAAGAGTCACTCCAAAGTCACTAATAGTGGAGAAAAAACAAAGAGATTATGGTAGGGTACGAAACCACCTCAAAGTTATTCTTTCCAATCAATCTGTTGGGCTATTCCTATAAGTGTCACAAACAGCCCTAGAGTTCGTACTAGAATAACACCTTAAGATACAAATCAACCAAAACCCTAATGTCACCTAGATACTCCAATGTCACCTCAAGTATTCGTGGGCATGATTATACGATATGCATCACACAATCTCAATTCATCTACTCAAACCAACACATAGAACCTCAAAGAGTGCCCCAAAGTTTCTACCGGAGAATCATGGCGAAAACGTGTGCCAACCCCTATGCATAGGTTCCCAATGTCACGAAACCCGCAAGTTGATCACCAAAACATACATCAAGTGGATCAATAGAATAACCCATTGTCACCACGGTTATCCCACGCAAGACATATATCAAGTGTTCTCAAATCTTTAAAGACTCAATCCGATAAGATTACTTCAAGGGGAAAACTCAATTCATTACAAGAGAGTAGAGGGGGAGAAGAAACATAGGATCCAACTATAATAGCAAAGCTCGCGATACATCAAGATCGTGCCATAGAGGGAACACGAGAGAAAACACGAGAGAGAGAGAGAGAGAGAGAGAGAGAGAGAGAGAGAGAGATCAAACAATAGCTACTGGTACATACCCTCAGCCCCGAGGGTGAACTACTCCCTCCTCGTCATGGAGAGCGTCGGGATGATGAAGATGGCCGCCGGTGAGGGTTCCCCCCGGTGGTGCCAAACAGGGTCTCGATTGGTTTTTGGTGGCTACAGAGGCTTTGCGTGGCGGAACTCCTGATCTATCTTCCGCTACGGAAGTTTTACGACACGTAGGTATATATGGGTGCAGGGGTAAATGCCGGTGGAGCTGAGGGGCCCCACGAGGCAGGCGCACCCCCACCCTCGTGAGCACCTCCGTATCTCCTGACGTAGAGTCCAAGTCTATCCGGTGGCTTTCCTTCCAAAAATAACTTCTCCAGTTGATTTCGTTCCGTTTCAACTCCGTTTGATATTCCTTTTCTTTGAAACACTGAAATAGGCATAAAACAACAAATCTGGGCTGGGCCTCCGGTTAATATGTTAGTCCCAAAAGTAATATAAAAGTGGAAAATAGAGCCCAATATTGCCCAAAACAGTAGATAATATAGCATGGAGCAATCAAAAATTATAGATACGTTGGAGACGTATCAAGCATCCCCAAGCTTAATTCCTGCTCGTCCTCGAGTAGGTAAATGATAAAAAGATAATTTTTGATGCGGAGTGCTACTTGGCATAATTTCAATGTAATTCTTCTTAATTGTGGTATGAATGTTCAGATCCAAAAGATTCAAGACAAAAGTTCATATTGACATAAAAATAATAATACTTCAAGCATACTAACTAAGCAATCATGTCTTCTCAAAATAGCATGGCCAAAGAAAGTTATCCCTACAAAATCATATAGTCTGGCTATGCTCTATCTTCACCACACAAAGTACTCCCTCCGTCCGGAATTACTTGTCGTAGGAGTGGATGTATCTAGACGTATTTTAGTTCTAGATACATCCATTTCTATCTATTTTTGCGACAAGTAATTCCAGACGGAGGGAGTATTTAAATCATGCACAACCCCGATGACAAGCCAAGCAATTGTTTCATACTTTAACATTTTCAAAACTTTTTTAATCTTCACTCAATACATGAGCGTGAGCCATGGATATAGCACTATATGTGGAATAGAATGGTGGTTGTGGAGAAGACAAAAAGGGAGAAGATAGTCTGACATCAACTAGGTGTATCAATGGGCTATGGAGATGCCCATCAATAGATATCAATGTGAGTGAGTAGGGATTGCCATGCAACGGATGCACTAGAGCTATAAGTATATGAAAGCTCAACAAAAGAAACTAAGTGGGTGTGCATCCAACTCGCTTGCTCACGAAGACCTAGGGCATTTGAGGAAGCCCATCATTGGAATATACAAGCCAAGTTCTATAATGAAAAATTCCCACTAGTATATGAAAGTGACAAAATGAGAGACTCTCTATCATGAAGATCTTGGTGCTACTTTGAAGCACAAGTGTGGTAAAAGGATAGTAGCATAGTCCCTTCTCTCTTTTTCTCTCTTTTTTATTTTTATTTGGGCCTTTTTTCTTTTTTTTCATGGCCTCTTTTTATTTTTCATTTTCTTTTTTTATTTTTCGTCTGGAGTCTCATCCCGACTTGTGGGGGAATCATGGTGTCCATCATCTTTTCCTCACTTGGGACAATGCTCTGAAGAATGATGATCATCACACTTTTATTTTTCTTACAACTCAACAATTACAACTCGATACTTAGAACAAAGTATGACTCTATATGAATTCCTCCGGCGGTGTACCGGGATATGCAATGAAACAAGAGTGACATGTATGAAAGAATTATGAATGGTGGCTTTGCCACAAATACGATGTCATCTACATGATCATGCTAAGCAATATGACAATGATGGAGCGTGTCATAACGGAACGGTGGAAAGTTGCATGGCAATATATCTCGGAATGGCTATGGAAATTCCATGATAGGTAGGTATGGTGGCTGTTTTGAGGAAGATATATGGTGGGTGTATGATACCGGCGAAAAGTGCACGGTATTAGAGAGGCTAGCAATGGTGGAAGGATGGGAAAAAGTGTGTATAATCCATGGACTCAACATTAGTCATAAAGAACTCATATACTTATTGAAAAAATCTAGAAGTTATCAAAGCAAAGTATTACGCGCATGCTCCTAGGGGGATAGATTGGTAGGAAAAGACCATCACTCGTCCCCGACCGCCACTCATAAGGAAGACAATCAATAAATAAATCATGCTCCGACTTCATAACATAACAGTTCACCATACGTGCATGCTACGGGAATCACAAACTTTAACACAAGTATTCTTTAAATTCACAACTACTCTAGCATGACTCTAATATCACCATCTTCATATCTCAAAACAATTATCAAGCATCAAACTTTTCTTAGTATTCAACGCACTCATAAGAATTCTTACAAATCTTTTATGCTTAGCATATTATGATTATTTAAACAAATTACCATGCTATTTAAGACTCTCAAAATAATATAAGTGAAGCATGAGAGTTCAACTATTTCTTCAAAATAAAACTACCACCATGCTCTAAAATATATAAGTGAAGCACTAGAGCAAATGACAAACTACTCCGCAAGATATAAGTGAAGATCAATGAGCAGCCGAATAATTATACAACTATGTGAAGACTCTCCCATTTAATAATTTCAGATCTTGGTATATTATTCAAACAATAAGCAAAGCAAAAGGAAATAAAATGACATTGCAAGGATAGCACAACTCATGTGAAGAAGCAAAAACTTAGGCTCAGCCGATACTAACCGATAGTTGTTGAAGAAGAAAGGTGGGATGCCTACCGGGGCATCCCCAAGCTTAGATGCTTGAGACTTCTTGGAATATTATATTGGGGTGCCTTGGGCATCCCCAAGCTTGAACTTTTGTGTCTCCTTAATTCCTCTCATATCATGGTTTCTCTTTTTATCAAAAGCTTCATTCACAACAAACTCAACAAGAACTCGTGAGATAGGTTAGTATAAACAAATGCAAAACCTTATCATTTCCTACTGTAACAAATCACTAAAATTATTATTCAACATTGCATACTAAATGCCTCTGCATATTTAATACTCCTATCCTCAAATAGAATCATTAAACAAGCAAACATATGCAAACAATGCAAACATAACAGCAATCTGCCAAAACAGTATAGTCTGTGAAGAATGCAAGAGTATCAATACTTACCTAACTCCAAAAATTATGAACTAAAATTCACACTGTAATAAATTTATCATATCTCAATATTCAAAAATATTAAACATTATACCACTCTCTGAATTTTCTAGGGAATTTTTGCAACATCGGTAAACTTTCTGTTTTCAAACAGCAATATGTATACTAGCAAAATAAGCATGGCAAAGGCTATCCTTGACATTTTTATTGAAAGTAAAGATGCAAAACATTATTCTAACTGACAGAAAGAAAATCTAAAGAAAATAAAATGACGCTCCAAGCAAAACACATATTATGTTGTGAATAAAAATATAGCTCCAAGTAAAGTTACTGATGGAAGTAGACGAAAGAGGGGATGCCATCCGGGGCATCCCCAAGCTTAGGCTCTTGGTTAATCTTGAATAATACCTTGGGGTGCCTTGGGCATACCCAAGCTTAGGCTATTTTCACTCCTTATTCCATAGTCCATCGAATCTTTACCCAAAACTTGAAAACTTCACAACACAAAACTTAACAGAAAAACTCGTGAGCTCCGTTAGCGAAAGAAAACAAAACACCACTTCAAGTTACTGTAATGAACTCATTCTTTATTTATATTGGTGTTAAACCTACTGTATTACAACTTCTCTATGGTTTATAAACTATTTTACTAGCCATAGATTCATCAAAATAAGCAAACAACACACGAAAAACAGAAACTGTGAAAAACAGAACAGTCTGTAGTAATCTGTAACTAACGCAAACTTCTGGAACTCCAAAAATTCTAAAATAAATTGTTGGACCTGAGGAATTTGTCTAGTAATCATCTGCAAAAATAATCAACTAAATAGAACTCTCCAGTAAAAAGTTCTAGCTAATCTCGTGAGCGCTAAAGTTTCTATTTTTTACAGCATGATCATAAAGACTTCACCCAAGTCTTCCCAAAGGTTCTACTTGGCACAAACACTAACTAAAACACAAAACCACATCTAAACATAAGCTAGATGGATTGTTTATTCCTAAACAGAACCAAAAAAGTAAGAAACTAAAATAAAATTGGGTTGCCTCCCAACAAGCGCTATCGTTTAACGCCCCTAGCTAGGCATGATGATTTCAATGATGCTCACATAAAAGATAAGGATTGAAACATAAAGAGAGCATCATGAAGAATATGACTAGCACTTTTAAGTCTAACCCACTTTCTATGCATAGGGATTTTGTGAGCAAACAACTTATGGGAACAAGAATCAACTTGCATAGGAAGGCAAAACAAGCATAACTTCAAAACTTTAAGCACATAGAGGGGAAACTTGATACTATTGCAATTCCTACAAGCATATATTCCTCCCTCATGATAATTTTTAGTAGCATCATGAATGAATTAAACAATATAACCAGCACCTAAAACATTCTTTTCACGATCTACTTGCATAGAAATTTTACTACTCTCCACATAAGCAAAATTCTTCTCATGAATAATAGTGGGAGCAAACTCAACAAAATAGCTATCATGTGATTGAAAATTAAGATCAAGATGGCAAGTTTCATGGTTATCATTATTCTTTATAGCATACGTGTCATCATAATAATCATCATAGATAGGAGGCATTCTTTCATCATAGTAAATTTGCTCATCAAAGCTTGGGGGACAAAAAATATCATCTTCATCAAACATAGCTTCCCCAAGCTTGTGGCTTTGCATATCATTAGCATCATGGATATTCAAGGAATTCATACTAACAACATTGCAATCATGCTCATCATTCAAAGATTTAGTGCCAAACAATTTAATGCATTCTTCTTCTAACACTTTGGCACAATTTTCCTTTCCATCATACTCACGAAAGATATTAAAAAGATGAAGCATGTTAGACAAATTCAATTCCATTTTTTTGGTAGTTTTCTTTTATAAACTAACTAGTGCTAAAACAAGAAACAAAAAGATTCGATTGCAAGATCTAAAGATATACCTTCAAGCACTCACCTCCCGGCAACGGCGCCAAAAAAGAGCTTGATGTCGACTACACAACCTTCTTCTTGTAGACGTTGTTGGGCCTGCAAGTGCACAGGTTTGTAGGACAGTAGCAAATTTCCCTCAAGTGGATGACCTAAGGTTTATCAATCCGTAGGAGGCGAGGGATGAAGCTGGTCTCTCTCAAACAACCCTGCAACCAAATAACAAAAGTCTCTTGTGTCCCCAACACACCCAATACAATGGCAAATTGTATAGGTGCACTAGTTCGGCGAAGAGATGGTGATACAAGTGCAATATGGATGGTAGATATAGGTATTTGTAATCTGAAATAATAAAACAGCAAGGTAACTAAGTATAAAAGTGAGCGTAAACGGTATTGCAATGATAGTAAACAAGGCCTAGGGTTCATACTTTCACTAGTGCAAGTTCTCTCAACAATAATAACATAGATAGATCATATAACAATCCCTCAACATGCAACAAAGAGTTACTCCAAAGTCACTAATAGCGGAGAACAAACGAAGAGATTATGGTAGGGTACAAAACCACCTCAAAGTTATTCTTTCCAATCAATCCGTTGGGCTATTCCTATAAGTGTCACAAACAACCCTAGAGTTCGTACTAGAATAACACCTTAAGATACAAATCAACCAAAACCTTAATGTCACCTAGATACTCCAATGTCACCTCAAGTATCCGTGGGCATGATTATACGATATGCATCACACAATTTCAATTCATCTACTCAAACCAACACATAGAATCTCAAAGAGTGCCCCAAAGTTTCTACCGGAGAATCACGACGAAAATGTGTGCCAACCCCTATGCATAGGTTCCCAATGTCACGAAACCCGCAAGTTGATCACCAAAACATACATCAAGTGGATCAATAGAATAACCCATTGTCACCACGATTATCCCACGCAAGGCATACATCAAGTGTTCTCAAATCTTTAAAGACTCAATCCGATAAGATTACTTCAAGGGGAAAACTCAATTCATTACAAGAGAGTAGAGGGGGAGAAGAAACATAGGATCCAACTATAATAGCAAAGCTCGTGATACATCAAGATCGTGCCATAGAGGGAACACGAGAG
Organism: Aegilops bicornis; assembly: GCA_021605145.1. Lineage (NCBI taxonomy): Eukaryota > Viridiplantae > Streptophyta > Magnoliopsida > Poales > Poaceae > Aegilops > Aegilops bicornis. Next base: position 816,556,192 of record CM038675.1, read on the forward strand.
AGAACACGAGAGAGAGAGAGAGAGAGAGAGAGAGAGAGAGAGAGATCAAACACATACTACTGGTACATACCCTCAGCCACGAGGGTGAACTACTCCCTCCTCGTCATGGAGAGCGTCGGGATGATGAAGATGGCCGCCGGTGAGGGTTCCCCCCTCCGGCAGGGTGCCGAAACAGGGTCTCGATTGGTTTTTTGGTGGCTACAGAGGCTTTGCGGCGGCGGAACTCCTGATCTATCTTCCGTTCTGGAAGTTTTACGATACGTAGGTATATATGGGTGCAGGGGGTACGTCGGTGGAGCTACGGGGGCCCCACGAGGCAGGGGGCGCGCCCTAAGGGGGGGGGGCACCCTCGTGAGCACCTCCTGTATCTCCTGGCGTAGAGTCCAAGTCTATCCGGTGGCTTTCCTTCCAAAAATAACTTCTCCAGTTGATTTCGTTCCGTTTCGACTCCGTTTGATATTCCTTTTCTTCGAAACACCGAAATAGGCATAAAGCAGCAAATCTGGGCTGGGCCTCCGGTTAATAGGTTAGTCCCAAAAGTAATATAAAAGTGGAAAATAAAGCCCAATATTGCCCAAAACAGTAGATAATATAGCATGGAGCAATCAAAAATTATAGATAGTTTGGAGACGTATCAATCACAAGCACAAGATGATGATGGCCATATCATATCACTTATATTGATTGCATGTGATGTTTATCTTTTATGCATCTTATCTTGCTTTGATTGACGGTAGCATTATAAGATGATCTCTCACTAAATTTCAAGATAAAAGTGTTCTCCACGAGTATGCACCGTTGCCAAAGTTCGTCGTGCCCGGACACCACGTGATGATCGGGTGTGATAAGCTCTACATCCATCTACAACGGGTGCAAGCCAGTTTTGCACACGCAGAATACTCGGGTTAAACTTGTGAGCCTAGCATATGTAGATATGGCCTCGGAACACTGAGACCGAAAGGTCGAGCGTGAATCATATAGTAGATATGATCAACATAGTGATGTTCACCATTGAAAGCTACTCCATTTCATGTGATGATCGGCTATGATTTACATGATTTGGATCACGTGATCACTTAGCGGATTAGAGGGATGTCTTTCTAAGTGGGAGTTCTTAAGTAATATGATTAATTGAACTTAAATTTATCATGAACTTAGTACCTGATAGTATCTTGCTTGTCTATGTTTGATTGTAGATAGATGGCCCGTCTTTGTTGTTCCGTTGAATTTTAATGCGTTCCTTGAGAAAGCAAAGTTGAAAGATGATGGTAGCAATTACGCATCGGGTCCGTAATTTGAGGATTATCCTCATTGCTGCAGAGAAGAATTATGTCTGGAAGCACCACCGGGTGCCAGGCCTGCACGATGCAACTGACGACGTTAAGAACGTCTGGCAGAGCAAAGCTGATGACTACTCGATAGTTCAATGTGCCATGCTTTACGACTTAGAACCGGGACTTCAACGACGTTTTGAACGTCATGGAGCATATGAGATGTTCCAGGAGTTGAAGTTAATATTTCAAGAAAATGCCCGGATTGAGAGATATGAAGTCTCCAATAAGTTCTATAGCTGCAAGATGGAGGAGAATAGTTCTATCAGTGAGCATATACTCAAGATGTTTGGTACTGCAATCACTTGATTCAACTGGGAGTTAATCTTTCGGATGATAGCGTCATTGACAGAATTCTCCAATCACTGCCACCAAGCTACAAGAGCTTCGTGATGAACTACAATATGGAAGGGATGAATAAGACAATTCCCGAGCTCTTCGCGATGCTAAAGGCTGCGGAGGTAGAAATCAAGAAGGAGCATCAAGTGTTGATGGTCAATAAGACCACCAGTTTCAAGAAGAAGGGCAAAGGGAAAAAGAAGTGGAACTTCAAAAGGAACAACAAGCAAGTTGCTGCTCAGGAGAAGAAACCCAAGTCTGGACCTAAGCCTAAAACTGAGTGCGTCTACTACAAGCAGACTGGTCACTAGAAGCGGAACTGCCCCAAGTATTTGGTGGATAAGAAGGATGGCAAGGTGAACAAAGGTATATGTGATATACATGTTATTGATGTGTGCCTTACTAGAGCTCGCAGTAGCACCTGGGTATTTGATACTGGTTCTGTTGCTAATATTTGCAACTCGAAACATGGACTACGGATTAAGCGAGCACTGGCCAAGGACGAGGTGACGATGCGCATGGGAAATGGTTCCAAAGTCGATGTGATCGCGGTCAGCACGCTACCTCTACATCTACCTTCGGGATTAGTTTTAGACCTAAATAATTGTTATTTGGTGCCAGTGTTGAGCATGAACATTATATCTGGATCTTGTTTGATGCGAGACGGTTATTCATTTAAATCAGAGAATAATGGTTGTTCTATTTATATGAGTAATATCTTTTATGGTCATGCACCCTTGAAGAGTGGTCTATTTTTTATGAATCTCGATAGTAGTGATACACATATTCTGTTGAAGCCAAAAGATGCAGAGTTGATAATGATAGTGCAACTTATTTGTGACACTGCCGTTTAGGTCATATCGGTGTAAAGCGCATGAAGAAACTCCATACTGATGGACTTTTGGAACCACTTGATTATGAATCACTTGGTACTTGCGAACTGTGCCTTATGGGCAAGATGACCAAAACGTTGTTCTCCGGTACTATGGAAGGAGCAACAGATTTGTTGGAAATCATACATACAGATGTATGTGGTCCGATGAATGTTGAGGCTCGTGGCGGATATCGTTATTTTCTCACCTTCATAGATGATTTAAGCAGATATGGGTATATCTACTTAATGAAGCATAAGTCTGAAACGTTTGAAAAGTTCAAAGAATTTCAGAGTGAAGTTGAAAATCATCGTAATAAGAAAATAAAGTTTCTACGATCTGATCACGGAGGAGAATATTTGAGTTACGAGTTTGGTCTACATTTGAAACAAGGCGGAATAGTTTCGCAACTCACGCACCCGGAACACCACAGCGTAATGGTGTGTCCGAACGTCGTAATCGTACTTTACTAGATATGGTGTGATCTATGATGTCTCTTACTGATTTACCGTTATCATTTTGGGGTTATGCTTTAGAGACGGCCACATTCACGTTAAATAGAGCACCATCAAAATCCGTTGAGACGACGCCTTATGAACTGTGGTTTGGCAAGAAACCAAAGTTGTCGTTTCTGAAAGTTTGGGGCTGTGATGCTTATGTGAAAAAGCTTCAACCTGATAAGCTCGAACCCAAATCGGAGAAATGTGTCTTCATAGGATACCCAAAGGAGATTGTTGGGTACACCTTCTATCACAGATCCGAAGGCAAGACATTTGTTGCTAAAAATGGATCATTTCTAGAGAAGGAGTTTCTCTCGAAAGAAGTGAGTGGAAGGAAAGTAGAACTTGATGAGGTAACTGCACTGCTCCCTTATTCGAAGTAGCTCATCACAGAAATCTGTTCCTGTGACGCCTACACCAATTAGTGAGGAAGTTAATGATGGTGATCATGGAACTTCGGATCAAGTTGTTACTGAACCTCGTAGATCAACCAGAGTAAGATCCGCACCAGAGTGGTACGGTAATCCTGTTCTGGAAGTCATGTTACTAGACCATGATGAACCTACGAACTATGAAAAAGCGATGGTGAGCCCAGATTCCACAAAATGGCTTGAGGCCATGAAATCTGAGATGGGATCCATGTATGAGAACAAAGTGTGGACTTTGGTTGACTTGCCCGATGATCGTCAAGCCATTGAGAATAAGTGGATCTTCAAGAAGAAGACTGACGCTGACGGTAATGTTACTGTCTACAAAGCTCGACTTGTGGTGAAAGGTTTTTGACAAGTTCAAGGGATTGACTACGATGAGACCTTCTCACCCATAGCGATGCTTAAGTCTGTCCGAATCATGTTAGCAATTGCCGCATTTTATGATTATGAAATATGGCAGATGGATGTCAAAACTGCATTCCTGAATGGATTTACGGAAGAAGAGTTGTATATAATGCAACCGGAAGGTTTTGTCGATCCAAAGGGAGCTAACAAATTGTGCAAGCTCCAAATGATCCATTTATGGACTGGTGCAAGCCTCTCGGAGTTGGAATAAACGCTTTGATAGTGTGATCAAAGCATTTGGTTTTGTCTGGACTTTTGGAGAAGCCTGTATTTACAAGAAAGTGAGTGGGAGCTACGTAGCATTTACGATATTATATGTGGATGACATATTACTGATTGGAAATGATACAGAATTTCTGGATAGCATAAAGGGATACTTGAATAAGAGTTTTTCAATGAAAGACCTCGGTGAAGTTGCTTATATATTGGGCATTAAGATCTATAGAGATAGATCAAGACGCTTAATTGGACTTTCACAAAGCACATACCTTGGCAAAGTTTTGAAGAAGTTCAAAATGGATCAAGCAAAGAAAGGGTTCTTGCATGTGTTACAAGGTGTGAAGTTGAGTAAGACTCAATGCCCGACCACTACAGAAGATAGAGAGAAAATGAAAGATGTTTCCTATGCTTCAGCCATAGGCTCTATCATGTATGCAATGTTGTGTACCAGACCTGATGTGTGCCTTGCTATAAGTCTAGCAGGAGGTACCAAAATAATCCAGAGTGGATCATCGGACAGCGGTCAAGAACATCTGAAATACCTGAAAAGGACTAAGGATATGTTTCTCGTTTATGGAGGTGACAAAGAGCTCATCGTAAATGGTTACGTTGATACAAGCTTTGACACTGATCCGGACGATTCTAAATCGCAAACCGGATACGTGTTTATATTGAACGGTGGAGCTGTCAGTTGGTGTAGTTCTAAACAAAGCGTCGTGGCGGGATCTACGTGTGAAGCGGAGTACATAGCTACTTCGGAAGCAGCAAATGAAGGAGTCTGGATGAAGGAGTTCATATCCGATCTAGGTGTCATACCTAGTGCATCGGGTCCAATGAAATTTTTTTCTGACAATACTGGAGCAATTGCCTTGGCGAAGGAATCCAGATTTCACAAGAGAACCAAGCACATCCAGAGACGCTTCAATTCCATCCGGGATTTGGTCCAGGTGGGAGACATAGAAATTTGCAAGATACATACGGATCTGAATGTTGCAGACCCGTTCACTAAGCCTCTTCCACGAGCAAAAAATGATCAGCACCAAGGCTCCATGGGTGTTAGAATCATTACTGTGTAATCTAGATTATTGACTCTAGTGCAAGTGGGAGACTGAAGGAAATATGCCCTAGAGGCAATAATAAAGTTATTATTTATTTCCCTATATCATGATAAATGTTTATTATTCATGCTAGAATTGTATTAACCGGACATAATACATGTGTGAATACATAGACAAACAGAGTGTCACAAGTATGCCTCTACTTGACTAGCTCATTGATCAAAGATGGTTATGATTCCTAACCACAGACATGAGTTGTCATTTGATTAACGGGATCACATCATTAGGAGAATGATGTGATTGACATGAACCCATTCCGTTAGCTTAGCACACGATCGTTTAGTATGTTGCTATTGCTTTCTTCGTGACTTATACATGTTCCTATGACAATGAGATTATGCAACTCCCGTTTACCGGAGGAACACTTTGTGTGCTACCAAACGTCACAACGTAACTGGGTGATTATAAAGGTGCTCTACAGGTGTCTCCGAAGGTACTTGTTGGGTTGGCGTATTTCGAGATTAGGATTTGTCACTCCGATTGTCGGAGAGGTATCTCTGGGCCCTCTCGGTAATGCACATCACTTCAGCCTTGCAAGCAGTGCAACTAATGAGTTAGTTGCGGGATGATGTATTACGGAACGAGTAAAGAGACTTGCCGTGCTTGAGATTGAACTAGGTATTGAGATACCGACGATCGAATCTCGAGCAAGTAACATACCGATGACAAGGGGAACAACGTATGTTGTTATGCGTTCTGACCGATAAACATCTTCGTAGAATATGTGGGAGCCAATATAAGCATCCAGGTTCCGCTATTGGTTATTGACCGGAGACAAGTCTCGGTCATGTCTACATAGTTCTCGAACCCGTAGGGTCCGCACGCTTAACATTTCGATGACAGTTATATTATGAGTTTATATGTTTTGATGTACTGAAGGTTGTTCGGAGTCCCGGATGTGATCACAGACATGACGAGGAGTCTCGAAATGGTCGAGAAATGAAGATTGATATATTGGAAGCCTATGTTTGGATATCAGAAGTGTTAGGGTGAAATCGGGATTTTGCGAGTACCGGAGGTTACCGGAACCCCCCGGGGACTTAATGGGCCTTAGTGGGCCTTGGTGGAAGAGAGAGGAGGCGGCCAGGGCATGGGCCGCGCCCCCTCCCCCCTAGTCCGAATAGGACAAGGAGAGGGGGGCGGCGCCCCCCCCCCCCCTTCCCTCTTCTCCTCCACCTCTTTCCCCTCTCTCTCCTAGTCCAACAAGGAAAAGGGGGGAGTCCTACTCCCGGTAGGAGTAGGACTCCTCTGGCAATCCCTCTCTAGGCCGGCCGCACCCCCCTTGCTCCTTTATATACGGAGGCAGGGGGCACCCCAAAGACACAACAATTGATCTGTTTGATCTTTTAGCCGTGTGCGGTGCTCCCCTCCACCATAGTCCACCTCGATAATACTGTAGCGGTGCTTAGGCGAAGCCCTGCGTCGGTAGAACATCAACATCGTCACCACGCCGTCGTGCTGACAAAACTCTCCCTCAACACTCGGCTGGATCGGAGTTCGAGGGACGTCATCGGGCTGAACGTGTGCTGAACTCGGAGGTGCCGTGCATTCGGTACTTGATCGGTCGGATCGTGAAGACGTACGACTACATCAACCGCGTTGTGCTAACGCTTCCGCTTTCGGTCTACGAGGGTACGTAGACAACACTCTCCCCTCTCGTTGCTATGCATCACCGTGATCTTGCGTGTGCCTGGGAATTTTTTTGAAATTACTACGTTCCCCAACAAACTTCACCGTCACCGTCACCATGCCGTCGTGCTTCCGGAACTCATCCACTACCTCGCTGTCTTGCTGGATTAAGAAGGTGTGGACGTCACCGAGCTGAACGTGTGCTGAAAGCGGAGGTGCCGTACATTCGGTACTTGATCGGTTGGATAGCGAAGAAGTTCGACTACATCAACCGCGTTACTAAACGCATCCACTTACGGTCTACGAGGGTACGTAGACACAGTTTCCCCCTCGTTGCAATGCATCTCCATCGATCGATATTGCGTGTGCGTAGATTTTTTTTGTTTTCCATGCAACATTTCCCAACACAAATGATATATATCTCCCGTGGTGAGGGCATTTTCAAGGGAGCTCCTATGTGTCGCCGGCCCAATACTATGCGAAGTGTAGTGATCAATAAATAATAGTCGATAGTGATCAAGAAGAAATACAATAACGATCGTAAAGTCACTCTAGCAATCATCTTTTTCTAACACTCATTTTAAATATATATATTATTTGAAACATGAAAAACACTTTAATTCTTGAATAGTTTTTCGGAACATGACAATTTTGAAGACCTAAAACATATTTTGAATTTGCAAACAATTTGTTTAAAAGGTCACAATTTTTGAAAATCCTAACATAGTTTTTGAAAGCGTGAAAAATATTCAGAACACATGTTGTGTAAATGAGTACATTCCTTGAGCAAATTTACAAAACTGAACATTTTTGAAAAAATGAAGAAATTTTGAAAATTTTCGAATGTTTAAAAAGGTTGAAAATTTTACAATTCCTTTTTGTTTTTGTAATTTTCGAATACATTTTGAATTTATCATTTTTCCTAAAATGGGAATAAAATCTGTAAATTCATAACATTTTCTAAAATTGTGAACATAAATTGATAATTCCAAAAAAAATACATAATTTTTCAAGGTTTGAACATTTAAAAATTAATTTATGAAAAAAGAAAAATAAATAGAAAAGAAAAACCAATAAAAGAAAAAATTGGTTAAGGGACCTTCTAGAAGGTTTACAAAACAGGTAAAAACTGACTAGAAATCTTTTAGAAAGTTCCAAAAACCAAAACTGAAAAGGTATGCGTACGAACGTGAAAATGGACGAAACTGGCCCTGTTTCGAAACTTCAACACAAAACGGCCCCAATCTGAAAATATTTCTGAAATTGGCCCTTTTGCAGGACGCCCGGGGCTAGGGCGGCATGCTAGATAGCATGACCTAGCCCGGGGCGTCATGTTATCTAGCATGGCGCCCTAGCCGAGGACATCATGCGAAAAGGGGTCAGTTTGTGAAATATTTTCAGATTGCAGTCATTTTGTGTTGAAGATTCAAACAAGGGCCAGTATCATTGATTTTCACGAGATGGCCGGCCCAATCGCCAGATCGACAGTGCCTATGCGCCTGGTCGACAGTTTGTCACAACGTGCGATGAATAGGAAAACACCATTTCCTATTTGGTGTTGGTGTGAGTTCTAGAAAAAATGGTGTTGATGCACCATAGTGAGTTAGCGGTACAAAGTGCCTACACCATGCTCATACTAGTTGGCGGGGTTACCCTTCTTCGATCTCTTTTTTTGCGGGGTTACCCTTCTTTGATCTCTTTTCGAAAGTGTCAGGAAAGAGACTCCTCCTTGGTTCCTTCAACGCCGAAAAGTAGATTGTGCTCATGCGCACCCAAAGCGTGCCATGGCCCATGTTGCTCGCTCGGCTGGATTTCGCTCGATCGATCGGCATCGCCAACACGTAATGTACAGTGTCAAAAAACATCTTATATTAAAAGACGGAGGAAGTATAAGTTTCTCAAAAAAAAAAACATAACGAACGAGCTCATGCCCAAAAAGACTGCGTTTTTCACAGATGATTTCTTTGTATATTCAAACATTTTTGTACAAGTTTGCGTATTCAAAAATAGTTCACGAGTTGGACAAAAAATCATGGTTTAGAAAAATGTTCATGAATTAGAAAAAGGTTCATGAATTTGGAAAAAGATCACAACATCAAAAAAGGGCCAGGAATTCAAAAAAATCACAAAATCAAAAAGAGTTCAAGAACTTGAAAAAGTGCACAAGTTCAAAAAAATCAAAAAAAAACAATCCCTATAAATTCATGTTTTCAATTTCTTTTTTGTCAAAAATTGAATGATAAGATATGCCGCGCTCGATGTCCGTGTAAGTTTCAAGATAGCAACAAAGTCTAAAAATCTTGTAGCAATGCCGATTTGATGGATAGACAGACAGACAGACAGACAGATAGATAGATATATTATGGGCAAATAATATGTAATTTTTATTACCTAAATATTCTGCCTACTATATTTGATCATATGTATTTTTGCTTTGGTGTAATATATATTTGAGTATCGACCTCGAGTATATTTGATTAATTATTCATTGCAAATATTTAATTTGCAAATTAATTTAGTTTTGACCTTTTGGTTTTTGTCACTCATTTCACTTTTGACAATGCTTGAGTGGTAAAAGTGAAATATCAGGAGTTAGGACTGACAAAAGCAAAATGCTCAAAAAGCAAAAAAACTTAATTTTGAATTCTATGAGTGCACATATATTGGAATCTTTTCATGATCAAAATAAATGGCTAACTCGGAAATATATGAGACTTAGACCCCCTGTCACGTCTGATCTATATAATAGTAGATTTTTCATACATGCATGGAGTTAACTCAGACTTCTCTATGTGGTGAAAATCCATGATCTGGCCTCAGTGGTTGGCTTCAGTGACGATGGCACTCGTGCGTCGTTACCTTTCTAGAGGCGTCCTTGTTGGAGCATCTATCATTTCTTTTCTTTCTTCGTGTGAAAGGAGCATCTATCATATTACTTTGATGTTGCCATCATTGATGGTTTTGTTGTTCTTTGCTGCAGTTGTTATGTTGACCGTTTGTCTTTATGTCATATTGTAATAATTTGAATGTGTGCATCCTCGATTTCTCGAGTAACTCTTGAGTTGTGTTGGTGCAGAGATCGGCTCTAATTGATATCTTTTTGATATTAATATATTCCTTTTATCAAAAAAACAAACTGGAAAAAATTTAAGCTCAGTTTTGGAACTCGCCATGTAGATGAGTTGCAAATTTCCAAATTGAACGCAAAGCTCCGGAGCTTCGACATACAGAAAATGATCGCAGCTGCCGAAATCAAATAAAGATACATATACCGTACTTACATGGAGAAATTCATCACTCCGGATTTAATCGCTTGCGCACACAGATTATTCGGAAAGAAAAGAACCACCTGGGTTTGTGTTTGTGCACATAAAGCGCACAGGCCGCCCTGAGCTCAGTGCGGGCACCGGTCCTTGTACGTGCAGCCCCTGGTGTAGGACTTCCCCGGCGCCCCGCACTGGCGCGGGCACGCCGGCCTACCCGGGAAGTAGCTGATGTGCTGGGCGCCGGCGAGCTGCGCGGCGACGACGAGCAGGAGGAGGAGGACGCCGGCCATAAACGCCGGGGATAGCTTGCTCGCCCCCATTATTGGTTCTCCTCCGCTGCCTGTGTAGGATCTTGGGTGTTGGATACATCTACATGTCTGGTCCGGTGGCTTATAAGGCCGAGGAGGCAGACAGACATCGTGGAATCAATGCTGACCTGCTTGCCACGGAGAGGTGGCTGTTGCGTCGTCGCATCTGGATCGACCGGCGGCATCATCAACCTGCAAATAATGCAACGCAACCGCTGTACGTACGGCATATAGTGCTCAGGTTATTGCAGGATGGCGTCGGTGCGGGGCATGGCGCGGCCAATGCTCGGCGCTTCTGGTCACGGGCGTCTGTCCGTGTGTACCTACCGCGAGGCGTGAAAGCCGTTCCGTCTCGGCGCGCGGCGGTGCTCACCGGCCAGCTCCGGTTCAAACTCGGCTCTTCCTGTGAGCTACGGTGCGGTTCCTCGTCCAGTTTTGCGCACGGAGGCAGAGGACGGGCGGATCTGGTTTTCGCTCGATCAGGCCTGCGTGCGGCGGGGCGGCACAGCCAGGTTGGCTCAAGTTTTTGCATGCGGTGGTGACAAGTCCGTTTCTGGTGGTGTGTGCATGGCCTTTTTTTTGCCCAGGGTCGCTGGTAGGGCTCAGATCCATGATTGATGGAAAAGACTCGGCTTAAGATGAAAATCCTGCATTGATGTAATCAGTGTCGATGATAACAGCGTTTACAGATGTTGTCTTCCTTCTTGGAGGTACTGTCGTGGAGCTTGTTTTGCTCTTCGTACCTCATGGCTTGTGGTCTCCGGGTGAAAGCCTAAGATTTGGCTATGCCAGATTAGGTGACGGGGTTGTCCTCGTTATCACTTCCTCCTTGAAGGTGTCACCTTGGAGGCCCAACGATGGTTTCTAATGATGTGCATGGCTTGTTGGTGGAGCTTGGGTTTATGGTGGTGCTGACCTTTTTCTTTCTTTAATTTTTGCACTGGCCTTTGATGTGCTTTTCTTTTTGGAGGGTTCTTGTAACGCTTTTTTCTAACTAATGAATTTGGTAGATCCCCCACCAACGTTAAAAAAAAGGACGACGGTGGGAATTGGGGACCATGAACTGCACATGAAAGATGTATCCAAGCGGTGTTCCAAGACCGGTTCATGAAACCTCACACTGGTTTTGGCCAGTGTTGTGAAGGTTGCACACGATTTACTTTTTCTATATGTTTTAACTTATAGATTTTTTTTGGGTTTTCCCCAAAATATCTAACAATGTTTTTGTACACATTGAACGTTTTTCATATACAGGTTGAATATTTTTTTCCGATACACATTGAATATTATTTTTACGGGAACACATTGAATAATCTTTTAAATACATGTTGATTTTTATCTTAATCCATGTTGAACATTTATAAAATGCACACTAAAGATTGTTTTAAATACATTGCTCCTCCCACTCCAACCATTCCTCCTCTAAAGCCACCCATCGAGTTCCTCATGATCATGGCTTTTTCGTGACCATTATGTCGCAACAAAGCTCCACAGATGCTATTTGATTCGCGTCAAGGCCACTTGTGTCCCTAAACATAAATTTTCGCTTTGTCCTCCGTCGCATTAAGCTCTTCAGCCGCCACCTTCCTCCCCTCTAACTCGACTTTTCCTCTCCTCGGTCGCCGCCTTCCGCCTCTCAGCTACCACCCTCTTCTCCATTTCTTTCAATTTCAAGAGCTTTTTTTCTTCGGCGTAATCTTTTCTCGCAATGACGATGGCTTAGAATCCTTCTTTAAGACCATTGTTTCCTATCTTTGATGCATTGTTTTTTTTATTTCCATCGGGCCTATGATTCAGTTTGGTTCATGTTCTCGCACTCATGACTGGGAGAAATAGGTACTTGGGGTGGACGTGGGAGGAAGATATTTTCAGGCTGGCCAGGCTAGCTTGGAAGAAAGGTGTTTGTTTACTACTTGGCCTGGTGTACATGTTGGGGATCGTTGCAGAAATTAAAAAAATTCTACGCATCACCAAGATCAATCTATGGAGTAACTAGCAACGAGAGAGAGGGGAGTGCATCTTCATACCCTTGAAGATCGCGAGACGGAAGCGTTGCAAGAACGCGGTTGGAGTAGTCGTACACGTAGCGATTCAGATCGCGGCCGAATCCGATCTTAGCACCGAACAACGGTGCCTCCGCGTTCAACACACGTGCAGCCCGGTGACGTCTCCCGCGCCTTGATCCAGCAAGGAGGAGGGAGAGGTTGAGGAAGAGGGCTCCAACAGCAGCACGACGGTGTGGTGGTGATGGAGTGGCAGTTCTCCGGCAGGGCTTCGCCAAGCTCTTGCGGAGGAGGAGAGGTGTTGGGGAGGGGAGGGGTTGCGCCTTGGATGTCGTATTGCAGCCCTCCCTCGCCTCTATTTTTAGGGAGAAGGGGAAGGGGCGGCCCCTCTAGATGGGATCTAGAGGGGGCGGCCAAGGGGAGGGCTTGCCCCCCAAGCCAAGGGAGGGCCCTTTAGGGTTCCCCCAAACCCTAGGCGCATGGGCCCTAGGGGGTTTGGTGCCCCAGCCCACTTGGGGCTGGTTCCCTTCCACCTACAGCCCACAAGGCCCTCCGGGGCAGGTGGACCCTCCCGGTGGACCCCTGGAACCCCTTCGGTGGTCCCGGTACAATACTGGTATACCCCCGAATATTTCCGGCGATCGTATGATGACTTCCCATATATAAATCTTCACCTCCGGAACTCCTTGTGACGTCCGGGATCTCATCCGGGACTCCGAACAACATTCAGTAATCACATACAAATCTTCCTTATAACCCTAGCGTCATCGAACCTTAAGTGTGTAGACCCTACGGGTTCGGGAATCATCTGCATATAACCGAGACATCTCTCCGGCCAATAACCAACAGCGGGATCTGGATACCCATGTTGGCTCCCACATGTTCCACGATGATCTCATCGGATGAACCACGATGTCAGGGATTCAAACAATCTCGTATACAATTCCCTTTGTCAATCGGTACGTTACTTGCCCGAGATTCAATCGTCGGTATCCCAATACCTTGTTCAATCTCGTTACCGACAAGTCACTTTACTCGTTCCATAGTGCATGATCTCGTGACCAACTACTTAGTCACATTGAGCTCATTATGATGATGCATTACCGAGTGGGCCCAGAGATACCTCTCCGTCATACGGAGTGATAAATTCCAGTCTCGATTCGTGCCAACACAACAGACACTTTCGGAGATACCTGTAGTGCACCTTTATAGCCACGCAGTTACGTTGTGACGTTTGGTACACCCAAAGCACTCCTATGGTATCCGGGAGTTGCACAATCGCATGGTCTAAGGAAATGATACTTGACATTAGAAAAGCTCTAGCAAACGAACTACACGATCTTGTGCTATGCTTAGGATTGGGTCTTGTCCATCACATCATTCTCCTAATGATGTGATCCCGTTATCAATGACATCCAATGTCCATAGTCAGGAAACCATGACCATCTGTCGATCAACGAGCTAGTCAACTAGAGGCTCACTAGGAACATGTTGTGGTCTATGTATTCACACATGTATTACGATTTCTGGATAACACAATTATAGCATGAACAATAGACAATTATCATGAACAAGGAAATATAATAATAACCATTTTATTATTGCCTCTAGGGCATATTTCCAACAGTCTCCCACTTGCACTAGAGTCAATAATCTAGTTACATTGTGACAAATCGAACATCCATAGAGTTCTGGTGTTGATCATGTTTCGCTCGTGGAAGAGGTTTAGTCAACGGATCTGCGACATTCAGATCCGTATGCACTTTACAAATATCTATGTCTCCATCTTGAACATGTTCGCGAATGGAGTTGAAGCGACGCTTGATATGCCTGGTCTTCTTGTGAAACCTGGGCTCCTTGGCAAGGGCAATAGCTCCAGTGTTGTCACAGAAGAGAGTCATTGGGCCCGACGCATTGGGAATAACTCCTAGGTCGGTGATGAACTCCTTCATCCAGACTGCTTCCTGTGCTGCCTCCGAGGCTGCCATGTACTCCGCTTCACATGTAGATCCCGCGACGACGCTTTGCTTGCAAATCGCACCAGCCATCGCCCCACCATTCAAAATATACACGTATCCGGTTTGTGACTTGGAGTCATCCAGATCTTTGTCGAAGCTAGCATTGACGTAACCCTTTACGACGAGCTCTTCGTCACCTCCATAAATGAGAAACATATCCTTAGTCCTTTTCAGGTACTTCAGGATATTCTTGATCATTGTCCAAAGGTTCCATGCCGGGATTACTTTGGTACCTTCCTACCAAACTTACGGCAAGGTTTACATCAGGTCTGGTACACAGCATGGCATACATAATAGACCCTATGGCCGAGGCATAGGGGATGACACTCATCTTTTCTCTATCTTCTGCCGTGGTCGGGCATTGAGCCGCGCTCAATCTCACACCTTGCAATACAGGCAAGAACCCCTTCTTTGACTGATCCATATTGAACTTCTTCAATATCTTGTCAAGGTATGTGCTTTGTGAAAGACCAATGAGGCGTCTCGACTCTCGATCTATCTCTATAGATCTTGATGCCTAATATGTAAGCAACTTCTCCAAGGTCCTTCATTGAAAAACACTTATTCAAGTAGGCCTTTATGCTTTCCAAGAGTTCTATATCATTTCCCATCAACAGTATGTCATCCACATATAATATGAAAAATGCTACAGAGCTCCCACTCACTTTCTTGTAAACGCAGGCTTCTCCATAAGTCTGCATAAACCCAAACGCTTTGATCATTTCATCAAAGCGAATGTTCCAACTCTGAAATACTTGCACCAGCCCATAGATGGAGCGCTGGAGCTTGCATACCTTGTTAGCATTCTTAGGATCGACAAAACCTTCCGGCTGCATCATATACAATTCTTCTTTAAGGAAGCCGTTAAGGAATGCCGTTTTGACGTCCATTTGCCATATCTCATAATCATAGAATGCGGCAATTGCTAACATGATTCGGACGGACTTCAGCTTCGCTGCGGGTGAGAAGGTCTCATCGTAGTCAACCCCTTGAACTTGTCGATGACCCTTAGCGACAAGTCGAGCTTTATAGATGGTTACATTACCATCTGCGTCTGTCTTCTTCTTAAAGATTCATTTATTTTCTATGGCTCATCGATCAGCGGGCAAGTCAGTCAAATTCCATACTTCGTTTCCTACATGGATCCTATCTCGGATTTCATGGCTTCAAGCCATTTGTCGGAATCCGGGCCCACCATCGCTTCTTCATAGTTCGAAGGTTCACCATTGTCTAACAACATGATTTCTAGGACAGGGTTGCCGTACCACTCTGGTGCGGAACATGTCCTTGTGGACCTACGAAGTTCAGTAGTAACTTGATCCGAAGTTCCTTGATCATCATCATTAACTTCCTCTCTAGTCGGTGCAGGCACCACAGAAACATTTTCTTGAGCTGTGCTACTTTCCAGTTCAAGAGGCATTACTTCATCAAGTTCCACTTTCCTCCCACTTACTTTTTTTGAGAGAAACTCTTTATCCAGAAAGGATCCATTCTTGGCAACAAAGATCTTGCCTTCGGATCTGAGGTAGAAGGTATACCCAATGGTTTCCTTAGGGTATCCTATGAAGACGCATTTTTCCGACTTGGGTTCGAGCTTTTCAGGTTGAAGTTTCTTGACATAAGCATCGCATCCCCAAACTTTTAGAAACGACAGCTTAGGTTTCTTCCCAAACCATAATTCATACGGTGTCGTCTCAACGAATTTCGACGGAGCCCTATTTAAATTGAATGCGGCAGTCTCTAAAGCATAGACCCAAAATGAGAGCGGTAGATCGGTAAGAGACATCATAGATCGCACCATATCCAATAGAGTGCGATTACGACATTCGGACACACCATTACGCTGAGGTGTTCCAGGCGGCGTGAGTTGTGAAACGATACCACATTTCCTTAAGTGTGTGCCAAATTCGTGACTCAAATATTCCCCTCCACGATCTGGTCGTAAGAACTTTATTTTCCTGTCACGTTGATTTTCAACCTCACTCTGAAATTCCTTGAACTTTTCAAAGGTCTCAGACTTGTGTTTCATTAAGTAGTGAAAGCACAAGTGCTCCCTAGGTGGTTTTGGTAATTAATGACAACATATCTCTCGTTGGACTAACACTTTTATCTAGTATGTTTCAGATAAGTTCAACAATGGAGTGGCATGGACTAAAGGATGTGGGAACTCCTTCAAGATGCTCAGGACAAAGGATTGGCTAAAGCTTCAAACTCAAGACTCTTCATTTTACATTTTAGTGATCCAAGATCACATTGAGTCTATAGGAAAAGCCAATACTATCAAGAAGGGATGAGGTGTTGCTTAATGAGCCTCTTGCTTCATGTGCTTAGTGATATGCTCCAATACCCTCAACTACTTTCCCACTTCCACACATATGTCCTAAACCTAAAGTCAAACTCGGCCCCACTGATTCTTTCTATCCGGCGCCACCGAAGTTTGGATGTCTTAGCCATCGCCACAAACCCTAGGCAAATCGGTCTCACCGAGATGGGATTGTAATCTCTTTGTGTATGTCCATTATCAAAATCGGTCTCACCGAGTTTGAGCAATCGGTACTACCGAGATTACAATGCAAACTCTCTAGTTAACTTATTATCAAAATCGGTCCCACCGAGTTTGATAATCGGTCAAACCGAGTTTGCCTGACCAACTCTCTGGAAAGCTTATTACCAAAATCGGTCCCACCGAGTTTGTTTATCGGTCTTACCGAGATTACGTTATGCCCTAACCCTAACCGAGTCGGTCCCACCGAGTTGCATTCCGGTCCCACCGAAAACCCTAACGGTCACATTATTTGCTAAATCGGTCTGACCGAGTTTCACGATTCGGTCCCACCGAGTTTGGTAGATTGTGTGTAACGGTTAGATTTTGTGTGGAGGCTATATATACCCCTCCACCTCCTCTTCATTCGTGGAGAGAGTCATAAGACTGAACCTACACTTCCAGCATCCTATTTCTGAGAGAGAACTACCTTCTCATGTGTTGAGGCCAAGATATTCCATTCCTACCATATGAATCTTGATCTCTAGCCTTACCCAAGTTGCTTTCCACTCAAACCCTCTTTCCACCAGATCGAAATCCTATGAGAGAGAGTTGAGTGTTGGGGAGACTATCATTTGAAGCACAAGAGCAAGGAGTTCATCATCAACGCGCCATTTGTTACTTCTTGGAGAGTGGTGTCTCCTAGATTGGCTAGGTGTCACTTGGGAGCCTCCGACAAGATTGTGGAGTTGAATCAAGGAGTTTCTAAGGGCAAGGAGATCGCCTGCTTCGTGAAGATCTACCGCTAGTGAGACAAGTCCTTCGTGGGCGACGGCCATGGTGGGATAGACAAGGTTGCTTCTTCGTGGACCCTTCGTGGGTGGAGCCCTCCGTCGACTCGCGCAACAGTTACCCTTCGTGGGTTGAAGTATCCATCAACGTGGATGTACGATAGCACCACCTATCGGAACCACGCCAAAAACATCCGTGTCTCCAAATTGCGTTTGAATCCTCCAATCCCTTCCCTTTACATTCTTCCAAGTTGCATGCTTTATTTTCCGCTGCTCATATACTCTTTGCATGCTTGCTTGCTATATGTTGTGAATGTTAAACTTGTGCCTAAACTCCACTCAAACTTTAAAGAAACTTAAAAACTGCAACTTTGGTACTTAGTGTCTAATCACCCCCTCCCCCCCTCTAGACACCTCTTCTCAAGGTTCTACAAGTGGTATCAGAGCATTGGTCTCCATTGCCTTGGTTTAATCACCATTGGAGGAAGATGGATGAGTCTACTTTGGGGAGTCTTAGACATAGAGTGCCCATTCTTGATGGAGAGTATTTTCGTGAGTGGAAAAATGAGATGCTTGTTATTTTCAATCAATATCATCTTAACAAGTACATTGCTAGCCCTTGTGCACCTTATGTTGATCCTATGCATCCAACCCATGATGAGTCAATTGACATGGTTAGGAATCTTAGAACTGTTAATCTTATCACTAGAGGCTTGCCTAGAAACTTGATTATAAAGCGCCTACTTTTGAGTGTGCCTACACCATATGGAAATTTCTTGAGGAGCGATTTCCAGATTATTCCTTGAAAAATCTAGATGAAATTCTCCATAAGTCTATTGCTTTGAGTAAAATGAATACTAGTGATCCTATGTTTGGTGATCGTCTATTTGAGCTTACAAACCTTATGCGTGCCAAAGGAAATGTTGGTATTATTAGTGACATTATTTCCGAAGCTATAAGAATTCATAGACAAGATTATTGTCAAACTCATTCTAATGAATCACCCTCTCTAGGATTTGATCCACCACATGACGATGTTGAACATGGATACTATGATGAGGATGATGATAGTGACTTCGATCTTGATGATGCAATGAGACATTTTGGTCTTATGGCAAATCTTGAGGATATATGTCGAGGAAAGGAATGGGTTCTTGATAGTGGATGTACCGATCACATGACCGGAGATAAAGACATGTTTCGTGAGCTTGCTGATAATGATAGTCCTCGAAAGTATGTCACTTTTGGTGACAACTCAAAGGGTAAGGTGGTTGGCCTTGGTAAGGTGGCCATCTCACATGATAGCTCCATACAAAATGTTATGCTCGTTGAATCTCTTGGTTACAACTTACTTTCAGTATCTAGACTTGCTGATTTCGGTTTCAATGTTCTATTTATCAAGTAGATTGCCAAGTGTTTCGTCGAGATAATCATAAAATGGTCTTCTTGGTGTGCGAGAGGTGATCTATACATTGTTGATTTCACTAAAAAGGCTCAACCTAAAACTTGCTTCATTGCTAAATCCTCAAAAGGCTAGTTATGGCACAGACGATTAGGTCATGTTGGTATGCGAAACCTTGACAAGCTTATTAAAGGGAATCATATCCTTGGAGTTAATGATGTCATATTTGATAAGGATAGACTTTGTAGTGCTTGTCAAGAAGGTAAACAGGTTGGAGGAAGGCATCCCGTGAAGAACATCATGACCACGAAGAGGCCACTCGAGCTTCTTCACATGGATCTCTTTGGTCCCAACTCTTACAAGAGTCTCGGTGGAAATTCTTTTGGTCTAGTTATAGTTGATGATTTTTCCAGATTTACGTGGGTGTTCTTTCTCGATGATAAATCGCAGGTCCAAAAAGATCTTCAAAAACTTTGCTAGGAAGGCCCAAAACCAATTTGAAGTGAAGATCAAGAAGGTTCGCAGCGACAACGGAACGGAGTTCAAGAACGCAAATGTGGATACCTTTCTTGACGAAGAAGGGATTTCACACGAGTTCTCGGCTACGTACACACCTCAACAAAATGGAGTTGTTGAGAGGAAGAATCGGACGCTCATCGAAATGGTGAGAACGATGCTTGATGAGTACAAGACGCCGAAGCACTTTTGGGCAGAAGCGGTTGAAACAGCTTGTCATGCAACAAATCGCTTGTATCTTCACAAGCTACTCGGCAAGACGGCATACGAGCTACTCACCGGTAACAAACCCCAAGTTTGATACTTTCGAGTATTCGGCTCAAGGTGCTACATTCTTGATAAGCATCGTCGTTCTAAATTTACTCCTAAGTCTCATGAAGGTTTCCTACTAGGTTATGGCTCAAACTCTCACACTTACCATGTCTACAACAATTTCACCCGAAAGGTTGAAGAGACGGTAGATGTGAAGTTTGATGAATCTAACAGCTCGCAAGTAGAGCAATTGCCAATTGATGTAGGAGACAAAGACCCTTCGGAAGCAATCCAAGACTTGTCTATTGGCAAGGTCCGTCCAACTGAGGTGAAGGAGAGTACCTCGTCCGTCCAAGTGGAAGCTTCTACTTCACGACAAGGTGAACCAAGAGTTGATACGGAAGCATCCACAAGTGGGACACACCAAGATGAAGAAAACGAGGAAGTGCATCAAGATGAACGTCAACAACCTCCTTCTTCACCACGACAAAGAGAACGACAACGCCAACAATGAAGAAGGCCAAGAAGAAGAACAAGATGAAGAAGATGTTCAACGAAGGCCCAAGCAAAAAGCTTTCACGAGTTCGAGCAAGAACTGCTAAAGACCATCCCGTCGAGCAAATCTACAATGATATTCAAACCGGAGAATCACTCGCTCTAAAACTCGTTTAGCTAACTTTTGTGAAAACTATTCTTTCATCTCTAGCATTGAACCTATGAAGGTCGAAGAAGCATTGGAAGATCCGGATTGGATAAATGCTATGCATGAAGAGCTACACAACTTTGAGAGGAACCAAGTTTGGACATTGGTTGAGAAGCCCGACAACAACCACAACATCATCGGTACCAAATGGGTGTTTCGCAACAAGCAAGATGAAGATGGACAAGTAGTTCGCAACAAAGCACGTCGCGTCGCCCAAGGCTACACACAAGTCGAAGGTATGGACTATGGTGAGACTTACGCCCCCGTTGCTAGACTTGAGTCCATTCGCATCTTACTTGCCTATGCTAATCACCATGATATCACCTTGTACCAAATGGACATTAAAAGTGCTTTTCTAAATGGTGAAATAGAGGAGGAAGTTTATGTTAAACAACCTCCCGGCTTTGTCAATCCTAAGAAACCCAATCATGTTTACAAACTTCAGAAAGTTCTTTATGGACTTAAACAAGCTCCTAGAGCATGGTATAAATGCTTGACCAAGTTCCTTATTGAAAAAGGCTTTGAAATTGGGAAAATTGATTCTACTCTTTTTACTAAAAGGGTTAATGGTGAACTCTTTGTGTGCAAAATTTATGTTGATGATATTATATTTGGTTCAACTAACCCTCATTTTAGTGAAAAGTTTGGGAAGCTAATGTCGGAGAAGTTTGAGATGTCTATGAGGAGTGAACTCAAATTCTTTCTTGGTTTGCAAATCAAGCAAACTAAGGAAGGTACTTTTGTCTCGCAAACAAAGTACACCAAGGACTTATTCAAGAAGTTCAATATGCAATAATGCAAAGGTATGTCTACACCCATGCCTACTAGTGGACATCTTGACTTAATTAACCAAAGATGGTGAACCGGTTGATCAAAAGGTTTATCGCTCTATGATTGGTTCATTGTTATATCTATGTGCTTCACGTCCCGATATTATGCTAAGTGTGTGCATGTGTGCACGATATCAAGCTGCTCCTAAAGAATGTCATCTTAAGGCCGTGAAAAGGATAGTGAGATACTTAATCCATACACCAAATTTTGGCATTTGGTATCCTAAGAGGGCCTCTTGAGATCTTGTTGGCTATTCCGACTCGGACTATGCCGGAGACAAGGTTGATAGAAAGTCCACTTCGGGTACTTGTCAATTTCTTGGTAGATCTCTTGTGTCTTGATCCTCCAAGAAACAAAACTCGGTATCCTTATCCACCGCCGAAGCTGAATATATTGCCGCTGGTTCATGTTGTGCTCAATTACTTTGGATGACCCAAACTCTTAAAGATTATGGGATATGTGTGAGACATGTTCCATTGCTTTGTGATAATGAAAGTGCTATCAAAATTGGTCATAATCCTGTGCAACATTCTCGAACTAAGCATATTGAAGTTCGTCGTCATTTCATTCAAGATCATGTTGCTAAGGGTGACATTGATTTTAAGCATGTTCGCACCAAAAAGAAATTAGCGGATATATTCACTAAACCTCTTGATGAGAAAGTGTTTTGCAAGTTAAGAGGAGAATTGAACATCATTGATGCTTCAAACTTGGAGTAGAAACTCCATTGGATACATGCAAGACATGAGCTTATGACTAATCCTTGATATTTCTCTTATGATGAAAAACTTATGTCTTGG
Organism: Aegilops bicornis; assembly: GCA_021605145.1. NCBI lineage: Eukaryota > Viridiplantae > Streptophyta > Magnoliopsida > Poales > Poaceae > Aegilops > Aegilops bicornis. The sequence goes on from CM038675.1 coordinate 816,578,408, forward strand.
ACATATTTGTATCTTGCATGTTATCTAACCCATGTAGGTACTTGGTTGAATCAAATTCCATGAGGTTGAAACCTACTCATATCTTGAGCAATCTCTACATCACCAAGTCTCTACACAAGGTGGTTGAAGACAAGGAAGCACGAAACCATTTAAACATATCCTTTGGCAAATTCTATGTTGAGTTTCATGATTGTCATTTTTGGATATATAAGTGCTCTTCCTTGCAAGAACTAACCCATGTAGGTAGATGGACTCAAATTCCAAGTGGTGCTCCAAATTCTTGATGAGCTACATCAACCTTGAGCAACCCACGCAAGTTCAACTACATGGACAACACCACCAACCAAGGTATGTTATTCCATCTTAGAGAAGCTTTACTCCGATTCATGAGTTAAAGCAACTCACCAAGATGTGAATACATCAAGATGCTTAAACGAAAAATCGCAACCCCATTTTGAGCTTAAACGATGAGTATGGCCTATGATCAAGTGATCTCACTTGACTCCTAAGTCAATATACTCTAACATAGGTGACTTTGTCGTGACCATCTCTAGATGAAGTTCTCCTGTGTTCTTTTCTGAGTTTTTGCATTTGTCTCATGCATTTGTGTTTCCCCTTTCAAAAAAACTTCATCTAGATTTCTTTCTGTTTTCTCTGCATTTTCTGCATCTAATTCCTTGCATATCTTTCAGTTAATTCCTTGCAAATCTTTGTGAGATCTTACTAGTCTAGTGATCTGAGGTGACAAGTGTTTTCTCTGCGATGAACTCGGTTACACCAATTTGTTATTTTCGGTCCAACCGAATCTTTTCGGTACGACCGAAGCATACCACTCGGTGCCACCGATTTCATAACAGGAAAAACTCTTCGCCACATATTCTGTGTTTTTTTTATCCAGCTCCACTCAATGAATCTTGTCCTCTACAAGCATCACATTTTCATCATTGCTTTGTTCTGTGTCTCAAGGACCAAACCCATTCGACAGATTCCAGAAGACCCTTCTTGGAAATTGATGTCAAAGGGGGAGAGAAAGAACATCAAAGCTTATCATTTGGAGATAGAGAGAGAGCATAAAAACTTATTACCTTTCTTCTAGGGGGAGAGACCCTCAAAAGACGAGAGAAATCTCCAGGGGGAGAGGATACTTAAGTAGAAAGTATTTCTCAAGGATCCCAGATGCTTGGTGTTCAAGAGGAGAGATGTCCACATGTCTTCTTGAGGGGAGAGACATGTTCATATGATCTGTTATGCTCAATTTTGCATTATCATACATTGGCTCTGAACTTTAGCTCTGATCATCATTCATATCTTTCAGCTTTGTTTTCCTTCAGCTCTGATTTTCTGTTCCCTATCTTCTCCCAGTATCCCATGTTAGATTCAGGGGGAGCAAGACATCTAAGGGAAAGAGATCATTTAAATTCATTGCATATCTTTACTCTTGGGGACATGTCTAATCCAATGTGGTACTCAGTACTCACTCTCTACATGTCATCCCAGTCTTGGTATTCTTGTGGTTTCTTCTGTTTTCTCTGGCTAGTAGGTGCATCTGTGTTATCTAACCTTGTTTACGCAGGTTCATTCCATCCTAAGCCAACTCAAGTCCACAAGGTAAGTATATGCATCACAATCATGTGTATGAGGAATTCTTGTTGATGTACATACTGTTTGCAAGAAGGACTCATGGGCATGAAGGTATTCTCTTTAATACTTTTTGCTCGATGCATATAGCCAAGATACATGTAACAGATTGCCTGCTCTATCATGGTTATGCTATCACATGCTTCTATATTTCATATTCACATGATTGCATACATGTAGGGGGAGCCTATGCTTGTTACATGTCTTTCCAAAGCTTTACTTGCTATTCTTTATATCTTTATCTAAAGCTTTGATGTATGTTGCCATCAATTACCAAAAAGGGGGGGATTGAAAGCATAAGTGCTCCCTAGGTGGTTTTGGTAATTAATGACAACATATCTCTCGTTGGACTAACACTTTTATCTAGTATGTTTCAGATAAGTTCAACAATGGAGTGGCATGGACTAAAGGATGTGGGAACTCCTTCAAGATGCTAAGGACAACGGATTGGCTAAAGCTTCAATCTCAAGACTCTTCATTTTACATTTTAGTGATCCAAGATCACATTGAGTCTATAGGAAAAGCCAATACTATCAAGAAGGGATGAGGTGTTGCTTAATGAGCCTCTTGCTTCATGTGCTTAGTGATATGCTCCAATACCCTCAACTACTTTCCCACTTCCACACATATGTCCTAAACCTAAAGTCAAACTCGGCCCCACTGATTCTTTCTATCCGGCGCCACCGAGTTTGGATGTCTTAGCCACTGCCACAAACCCTAGGCAAACCGGTCTCACCGAGATGGGATTGTAATCTCTCCGTGTATGTCCATTATCAAAATCGGTCCCACCGAGTTTGAGCAATCGGTACTACCGAGATTACAATGCAAACTCTCTGGTTAACTTATTATCAAAATCGGTCCCACCGAGTTTGATAATCGGTCAAACCGAGTTTGCCTGACCAACTCTCTGGAAAGCTTATTACCAAAATCGGTCCCACCGAGTTTGTGTAATCGGTCTTACCGAGATTACGTTATGCCCTAACCCTAACCGAGTCGGTCCCACCGAGTTGCATTCCGGTCCCACCGAAAACCCTAACGGTCACATTATTTGCTAAATCGGTCTGACCGAGTTTAACGATTCGGTCCCACCGAGTTTGGTAGATTGTGTGTAACGGTTAGATTTTGTGTGGAGTCTATATATACCCCTCAACCTCCTCTTCATTCGTGGAGAGAGCCATCAGACTGAACCTACAGTTCCAGCATCCTATTTCTGAGAGAGAACTACCTTCTCATGTGTTGAGGCCAAGATATTCCATTCCTACCATATGAATCTTGATCTCTAGCCTTCCCCAAGTTGCTTTCCACTCAAACCCTCTTTCCACCAGATGCAAATCCTATGAGAGAGAGTTGAGTGTTGGGGAGACTATCATTTGAAGCACAAGAGCAAGGAGTTCATCATCAACGCACCATTTGTTACTTCTTGGAGAGTGGTGTCTCCTAGATTGGCTAGGTGTCACTTGGGAGCCTCCGACAAGATTGTGGAGTTGAACCAAGGAGTTTCTAAGGGCAAGGAGATCGCCTACTTTGTGAAGATCTACCCTAGTGAGGCAAGTCCTTCGTGGGCGACGGCCATGGTGGGATAGACAAGGTTGCTTCTTCGTGGACCCTTCGTGGGTGGAGCCCTCCGTAGACTCGCGCAACTGTTACCCTTCGTGGGTTGAAGTCTCCATCAACGTGGATGTACGATAGCACCACCTATCGGAACCACGCCAAAAACATCCGTGTCTCCAAATTGCGTTTGAATCCTCCAATCCCTTCCCTTTACATTCTTGCAAGTTGCATGCTTTATTTTCGCTGCTCATATACTCTTTGCATGCTTGCTTGCTATATGTTGTGAATGTTAAACTTGTGCCTAAACTCCACTCAAACTTTAAAGAAACTTAAAAACTGCAACTTTGGTACTTAGTGTCTAATCACCCCCCCCCTCTAGACACCTCTTCTCAAGGTCCTACAAGTAGACATACCCATATCTACTTAAGTCATCAGTGAGGGTGAGAACATAACGATAGCCACCGCGAGCCTCAACGCTCATTGGACCGCACACATCAGTATTTATGATTTCCAATAAGTTGGTTGCTCCCTCCATTGTTCCGAAGAACGGAGTCTTGGTCATTTTACCCATGAGGCATGGTTCGCACTTGTCAAATGATTTGTAATCAAGAGACTCCAAAAGTCCATCTGCATGGAGCTTCTTCATGCGTTTGACACCAATGTGACCAAGGCGGCAGTGCCACAAATATGTGGGACTATCATTTTCAACCTTACATCTTTTGGTATTCACACTATGAATATGTGTAACATCACGTTCGACATTCATTAAGAATAAACCATTGACCAGCGGGGCATGACCATAAAACATATCTCTCATATATATAGAACAAACATTATTCTCGGATTTAAATGAGTAGCCATCTAGTATTAAACGGGATCCAGATACAATGTTCATGCTCAAAGCTGGTACTAAATAACAATTATTGAGGTTTAAAAGTAATCCCGTAGGTAAATGTAGAGGTAGCGTGCCGACGGCGATCACATCGACCTTGGAACCATTCCCAACGCCAAGATTGTCACCTCGCCCTTCGCCAGTCTCCGTTTATTTCGTAGCTCCTGCTTTGAGTTACAAATATGAGCAACCGCACCGGTATCAAATACCCAGGAGCTACTACGAGTACTGGTAAGGTACACATCAATAACATGTATATCACATATACCTTTGGTGTTGCCGGCCTTCTTGTTCGCTAAGTACTTGGGGCAGTTCCTCTTCCAGTGACCACTTCCTTTGCAATAAAAACAATCAGTCTCAGGCTTGGGTCCATTTTTTGGCTTCTTCCCGGCAGCTTGCTTACCGGGCGTGGCAACTCCCTTGTCGTCTTTCTTGAAGCCCTTTTTACCCTTGCCTTTCTTGTACTTAGTGGTTTTATTCACCATCAACACTTGATGTTCCTTTTTGATTTCCACCTCCGCTGATTTCAGCATCGAATATACCTCAGGAATGGTTTTCTCCATCCCCTGCATATTGAAGTTCATCACAAAGCTTTTCTAGCTCGGTGGAAGCGACTGAAGGATTACATCCATCAAGGCGTCATCCGGAGATTAACTCCCAGCTCGGACAAGCGGTTGTGCAACCTGCATATTTTGAGTATGTGCTCGCTAACGGAACTATTCTCCTCCATCTTACAACTGTAGAACTTGTCGGAGACTTCATATCTCTCGACCCGGGCATGAGCTTGGAAAACCATTTTCAGCTCTTGAAACATCTCATATGCTTTGTGTTGCTCGAAACGCTTTTGGAGCCCCGGTTCTAAGCTGTAAAGCATGCAACACTGAACCAGGGAGTAATCATCAACACGGGACTGCCAAGCATTCATAACGTCTTGGTTTGCTGGGACTGGTGCTTCACCTAGCGGTGCTTCAAGGATATATGCTTTCTTGGCAGCTATGAGGATGATCCTCAAGTTCCGGACCCAGTCCGTATAGTTGCTACCATCGTCTTTCAGCTTGGTTTTCTCTAGGAACGCGTTGATGTTGAGGACAACATTAGCGTGGGCCATTTGATCTACAAGACATATTGTAAATATTTTAGACTAAGTTCATGATAATTAAGTTCATCTAATCAAATTATTTAATGAACTCCCACTCAGATAGACATCCCTCTAGTCATCTAAGTGATACATGATCCGAGTCAACTAGGCCGTGTCCGATCATCACATGAGATGGACTAGTCATCATTGGTGAACATCTTCATGTTGATCGTATCTTCTGTACGACTCATCTTCGACCTTTCGGTCTTCCGTTTTCCGAGGCCATGTTTGTACATTCTAGCCTCGTCAAGTCAACCTAAGTGTATTGCGTGTGTAAATCTGGCTTACACCCATTGTACCCGAACGTTAGAATCTATCACACCCGACCATCACATGGTGCTTCGAAACAACGAACCTTCGCAACAGTGCACAGTTAGGGGGAACACTTTCTTGAAATTAATGCGAGGGATCATCTTATTTAAGCTACTGTTGTTCTAAGCAAATAAGATGTAAAACATGATAAACATCACATGCAATCAAATAGTGACATGATATGGCCAATATCATTTTGCTCCTTTTGATCTCCATCTTCGGGGCGCCATGATCATCATCGTCAACGGCATGACACCATGATCTCCATCATCATGATCTCCATCATCGTGTCTTCATGAAGTTGTCTCGTCAACTATTACTTCTACTATTATGGCTAACGGTTTAGCGATAAAGTAAAGTAATTGCATGACGTTCATGTTGACACGCAGGTCATAAATAAATTAAGACAACTCCTATGGCTCCTGCCGGTTGTCATACTCATCGACATGCAAGTCGTGATTCCTATTACAAGAACATGATCGATCTCATACATCACATATATCATTCATCACATCCTTTTGGCCATATCACATCACATGGCATATGCTGCAAAAACAAGTTAGACGTCCTCTAATTATTGTTGCAATTTTTTACGTGGTTGCTATAGGTTTCTAGCAAGAACGTTTCTTTCCTATGCCAAAACCACAACGTGATATGCCAATTTCTATTTACCCTTCATAAGGACCCTTTTCATCGAATCCGATCCGACTAAAGTGGGAGAAACAGACACCCGCTAGCCACCTTATGCAACTAGTGCATGTCAGTCGGTGGAACCTATCTCACGTAAGCGTACGTGTAAGGTCGGTTCGGGCCGCTTCATCCCATGATGCTGCTGAATCAAGATAAGACTAGTAACGGCAAGTAAATTGACAAAATCGACGCCCACAACAACTTGTGTTCTACTCGTGCATAGAAACTACACATAGACCTAGCTCATGATGCCATCTTTGTTAGAATCGTTGCAGAAATTAAAAAATTTCTACGCATCACCAAGATCAATCTATGGAGTAACTAGCAACGAGAGGGAGGGGAGTGCATCTTCATACCCTTGAAGATCGCAAGACGGAAGCGTTGCAAGAACGCGGTTGGACTAGTCGTACACGTAGCGATTCAGATCGCGGCCGAATCCGATCTTAGCACCGAACAATTGTGCCTCCGCGTTCAACACACGTGCAGCCCGGTGACGTCTCCCGCGTCTTGATCCAGCAAGGAGGAGGAAGAGGTTGAGGAAAAGGGCTCCAACAGCAGCACGACGGCGTGGTGGTGATGGAGTGGCAGTTCTCCGGCAGGGCTTCGCCAAGCTCTTGCGGAGGAGGAGAGGTGTTGGGGAGGGGAGGGGCTGCGCCTTGGATGTGGTGTTGCAGCCCTCCCCTCGCCCCTCTATTTATAGGGAGAAGGCAGAAGGGGGCCGGCCCCTCTAGATGGAATCTAGAGGGGGGCGGCGGCCAAGGGGGAGGGGGCTTGCCCCTCAAGCCAAGGGGGGGGGCGCCCCCTTTAGGGCTCCCCCCAAACTCTAGGCGCATGGGCCCTAGGGGGTTTGGCGCCCCAGCCCACTTGGGGCTGTTCCATTCCGCCTACAGCCCATAAGGCCCTCCGGGGCAGGTGGACCCTCCCGGTAGACCCCCGGAACCCCTCCAATTGTCCCGGTACAATACCAGTATACCCCCGAATATTTATGAAGACCGTATGATGACTTCCCATGTATAAATCTTCACCTCCGGACCATTCCAGAACTCCTCGTGACATCCGGATCTCATCCGGGACTCCGAACAACATTCGGTAATCACATACAAATCTTCCTTATAACCCTAGCGTCATCGAACCTTAAGTGTGTAGACCCTACGGGTTCGGGTATCATGCAGACATGACCGAGACATCTCTCCGGCCAATAACCAACAGCGGGATCTGGATACCCATGTTGGCTCCCACATGTTCCACGATGATCTCATTGGATGAACCACGATGTCAGGGATTCAAACAATCCTGTATACAATTCCCTTTGTCAATCGGTATGTTACTTGCCCGAGATTCGATCGTCGGTATCCCAATACCTTGTTCAATCTCGTTACCGGCAAGTCACTTTACTCGTTCCATAATGCATGATCCCGTGACCAACTACTTAGTCACATTGAGCTCATTATGATGATGCATTACCGAGTGGGCCCAGAGATACCTCTTCGTCACACGGAGTGACAAATCCGATCTCGATTCGTGCCAACCCAATGACACTTTCGGAGATACCTGTAGTGCACCTTTATAGCCTCCCAGTTACGTTGTGACGTTTGGTACACCCAAAGCACTCCTACGGTATCCGGGAGTTGCACAATCTCATGGTCTAAGGAAATGATACTTGACATTAGAAAAGCTCTAGCAAATGAACTACACGATCTTGTGTTATGCTTAGGATTGGGTCTTGTCCATCACATCATTCTCCTAATGATGTGATCCCGTTATCAATGACATCCAATGTCCATAGTCAGGAAACCATGACCATCTGTCAATCAACGAGCTAGTCTACTAGAGGCTCAATAGGGACATGTTGTAGTCTATGTATTCACACATGTATTACGATTTCCGGATAATACAATTATAGCATGAACAATAGACAATTATCATGAACAAGGAAATATAATAATAACAATTTTATTATTGCCTCTAGGGCATATTTCCAACAGTACAAATAACAAGAAATAAAATTGTAACAAAATAATCAAAGAATGATTGGTATTGGTTGGCACAAGTTCCAGTAGTAGTATTGCAAACCAAGAACCTGTTAGCATGTACCAGGCATAGGGAACCGGAAGCCTAGTAGGATAATGACTATGCCTGCTTAAGGCCTTGTACAATGGTAGGTGCTTAGAGATGTGCTTAAAAAAATAAACCGGGTTTTTCCGAAACATCGGTACCTATTTCTATAGAAAAGACGCCTAATTAAGCGTCTACCATGTATAAATAAGCACCGGTGCTTAAGAAAAATCTGGTTTATTTCTCTAAGCACCTCCCTTAAGCACCTTGCATTGTACAAGGCCTAACCAGGCCAGGCTCCTAGCAAATTTTTGAGGAAGCGAACCAAACGGCTCCAGGTAAACTCCATGCCAGCCTCAGGCCAGGCTGGAAACCACCAGGACGCAAACCAAACTGGCGCTATATGCTTTGGCAACCGAGTGAGGGGCAGGGCTCCTTCTCACCTCCTCACCATCATAATCTTCGTGGTCACGATCGACAATCAAACTCTTCCGCCTCGGAACTTCAATCTTCCACTTCTTCTCATCCTTGAGGTCATTGTAGCACTGTTGGAAAGAGAACAGGTTTACTTTCCTCTTCCTCTTATCCCCGTTCTTCCCTATTTCTTGGAACAAACCTTGAGCAAGCATGAACTACATAACAATAAAGAAACTTCGTTAATTAGGAACATATGCAACCACTTGGCTTCATGAGAAAGCATTCAAAAGTAGCAAGCAAATTACCATGTTTTTTTTCATTAGAACCACTTGGCTTCATGCAACTGGTCAAGCAACCCGCCCATTTTGGCATTCAGCTTTGACAGTAGACCATCGGTGCCGAATAGAATCCCTCGATCGATAGTGACCACTTATGTTTCGTTCATCATAGAATTCTTTGATGTGGTTCCAATATGTGGCCACTGGTTGGTCACTTCCCACGGATGCATCAAGAGAGACTCGCTTCAAAGCGGTGCAAATCAACATATCTTCAGCATTTGGATAGTTGGCAGTTCTTCCCTTCGCATTATCAATGAAACCCTCATCTTGCATGTCAAGGTTGTCATCATCAAATGGCATATCATAATCTTGATGAAAAATATTGAGAGACAAAATCTTCAGTCGCAACATTTGACATGCGCATGAATGTTCCATTATCAACACTAGAAATGCATATACACACTAGCTCACATTCTATTCATATGAGCAAGTCAAAACAACAATAAAAAAAGAAGAACATTTTTTTTACTGGGACTTTTAGTCGAGCATGTTGGAGATAGTGGCCGCGGGCATCGACGACTCCTCCTGCATGACTAGCGGCGGGGAATGGGGTGGTGGGGAGGAGGCACGCCATCAACGATAGTAACAGTCGCAGGCTTCGATGGCATCGAGGCAGTAGTAGCTGCCGTGACCTCCTTGGTCTTCATCGGCCGGGACGGGGTCATGCCGGGGTCACATGGCGACCGCTTCATGACGCCACCACCTGGTTTGGTCGTAGTAGGCTTCTTCCTTTCCAGCGCCTCCACTCCGTCGGCAGTCGCGGGACGTGTGGCTGCAAATCCACCGCCACGCTAATTTGGTGGGGGCATGGCGGCGGCAGGAACGACGGTAGACACGCCAGCGACCATGGAAGGTGCAGCGGAGTGGCGGTTACGGCCGCGGAGTCAGGGGAGTAGTCCATCGGGTCCAGGCAGCGGGATTCGGAAGGCTGGAACTTTCAACGCGGGAGTTGAGCATTTGCGCGAACGGCTGCGGTTTTGCTTGGGCCGCGGCTGGTGATGGTACCCTGATTTTACATCTTTAGCAAATCCTGAATAAAAAAAATGCATCTACATCATCTATTGGAATTTCGCTTTTGGACCTTGGTGATGTAAAATTCAGTTATCTATACATCTACATCATTTATTGGAGATGCTTTAATAGTGTGGCTTCGCCCACAGCATGTGATGTGTGTGGTTCGTTGTTTTTTTATTGTTTGCTTTTATATGTTTTTTATATCTCATCTTTTATTTCTTTTACTTGTTTTTTTTTGTAATACAGGATGAATAAAATTTTAATATGAGCATTTTTATATGTACGGTGAACAATTTTTAATATGGTAGAAATATTTTTAATATATGTTGAACAATTTCTAAAAAATATTGAATATTTTGTAATATACATTGAACATTTTTTTTAATATACAGCGAACATTTTCTATAATACACGATAAACTTTTTTGTAGTATATAGTGAATATTTCCTTAAATATGATTAAAAAATAATATATAATGAACATTTTTTTAATGGGACAATTAATTATATGCCCTTAGTTGGGTCCCACTCGACAGTTGTACCCCTAGTTTCCAAAAACCCTCGGTTGTGCCCAAACCACTTCGCACTTTGAAAACTTCATAACAAATTCATACTAACTCAGAAAATTTGAAATAAGATATCAAAATTTCAGAAAAACATCACCTATATGCGCATGTCATTTTCATTCACGACAATAGTGTTGGAAAGTCTCCATCTCAGTTTGAGCTCATATGATCTTAGAATGAATAGTAAAATCTGGAAAAATTGAAAATAAAATAAAATAATTCTAATATTTTTGTGTGGAAAACATTGAACAATGTTTTGAGTGCTTGCCAAGTTTCATCGAGGAATGACACATTCATGGAAGTCATGGCAAATAAACAAAATCGATGCTCCAAAACAAAAGTATTTTGGAGTGCTGATTTTGTTTTGTTGCCACGACTTCCACAAATGTCATTCCAAGATGAAACTTCACAAACACTGAAAACATTAGTCAACGTTTTCCACAAAACATTAGTATTTTTCGATATTTTCAAAAAAAATAGATTTTACGGTTCATGCTGAGATCATATGAGTTCAAACTAAGATGGGGATTGCTCAACAGTTTTGTCATAAATGCAAATGACATGCACATATAGGTGATGTTTCTCCAAACATTTTGATATCTTATTTGAATTTTTCTGAGTTAGTATGAATTTTTTATGATGTTTTCAAAGTGATTGTCAAACGGTAAAAGGGCAAAAGCATAAGAAGAGTGAAAGTGGTTTGGGCAGAGTTTCTGAAAACTAGGGGTAAATCTGCCGAGTGAGACCCAACTAGGGGCATAAATTAATTATCCCTTGTTTAGTACATGGTGAACTTTCTTCAAATATACGGTGAATATACTTTAGTATAGACTAAATTTTTTAATACACATTGAACGTTTTTGTAATACATGGTGAACCATTTTTCAGTATACACTGAACATATTTTTAATATACACTGAACTTTTTTGAACCTCATATTTAATAATTTTTAGAAATATATTTTAAAAATTTAGTAGGGTTTTAATTTTTTTGATAAAAATGTCTTGATAAGTTAAAAGTTATAAATGCGTTTAGGATGTATCACCTGTCCATGATAGCTTGAGCCCCATTACAAAATCGCCACTCGAACGTGACTCCATTATTTCTTGCCCCTTCTTCTCCAACACTAAACAGTCGTAGCCCGACATGATGCGTGCCCTCACATACCTTGATAGGATGCACAACCACCTCCTCGATCTCCCCAACAACAGCGGCTCCATGGAGGTCTCCACCACCTCGTCCTCCTCCTCTACAATGGTTGCCCCTTCCTCCTTCTAGGTAGCAGCCGCCTGACGATGCCTCCCTCCTCCTCGATGACCTAGACTTCCTCCTACTCGACGGCCATAGTCTCCACCCTCGTCGGCATGCAACTGCACCCAAAAGGTATACTTTTTTGCCCTTATTTAATTAGCATTTTAGGTAATTTAGCAGCATTATATTCTTTGTTTATGTGTTGTTAGTTATATTGATGATATAGTTGTATTAGTAGTTTTTAAGTACTTAGAGCATCTCCAATACCAAGGCTTAAACTAGCGTCGTGTCAAGAATTGGTCTGTTTTAGCGCACAGACAACACGGTAGAGTCGCTCCAAATGGGCGCCAAGAAAACGGCGCGACGTTAATAACGAGTTACGCCATGGGTCGAAAACACTCTCGCGCGCGGTGTATTTCGGGCGCCCACTACAGCGTGCGGCACACTCGAGCCCTCGCCCTCGCACTCTCTCCTCTCCTCCTCCTCCTACGCCCCGCGCACGCCGGCGCCGGCGCCCTGCCACCCACCCATGGACGCGCACACCGGCACCCCGCTCAGCCCGTTGTAAAGCCGCGACCCCCCCCCCCTCCCCCCGCCGCCGCCGCCGCCATCGGCGGAAACCCTAGCGCGGGGAGTGTTGGCGTCGCCATACCGGAGCTCCGCCGGCGTCGGCCTCAGCCTCTTCTTGCCGCCGGATGACCACGGCGCTGGTGGCGTCATGCCGTGGGCGCCGTGCACGGCGCAAGATCGTCGAAGGTCCCCAATGCGGCGCGGCCGAAGAAGGGCAAAACATCCGCGAAGAAGAACAAGGCGGGGACGGCTCCGGTAGCACGAAGGCGGGGGGAAGAAGCTTGCAGGGCATTCGACGGCCGCGGTGGCTACCGAAGCGTCGGCAAGCTCACTCGTTGAGCCGGCCGCCGATGCGCACCATATATGTTTAACCCGGCGAGTCGCGCGCGTTGTATTTTTTGGCTGGTGGAGCACAGCTGCATTATAGCTGTTGCTGGAGCCATGGCGTCACGCTTAAACATGCAAAGCTGCTGCAAACAGGTTTTTTGCGCGTGGCGCTTTGCGCGGCTGTTGGAGATGCTCTTAGTGTGATGTTTAGTAGTACAGCTTAGTAGTGTTTTTTTGCAGTGGACGATGTTTCAATTTCCAAAGATGCGTGTACTTTTTTTCATTTGTTAGACATTGATGTCATTAGTAATTTGTGTTAGGTATGTGTTATTGCAAATCCTATTCTAAGGAGGGGGTGGGATAGGCGTAGATGGACCATTAAGCATGACAAAGCATTTTTCTAGTGGGATGGGACCTTGAAATTTGTCTACACATGAAGCATGCCCATTCTACTGCATGCTGGTGCGTCGTTCCGATCAGCAATAACTATCTTTGGTGCAGGTAAAATACATGTAATTCCATTGAGCGTATGTATGTTTGCTAATTGTTTTTCTCTGTTTGAAATTTTGTAGAACATATAGCTAAGTTGGCACGGGGACTTCTCATCATGATGTGTCGAATGAAGCATCCAAGACGGAACACGCCATGCTCCAAGAGTAACATTGCCGAAGAACATCATGTTGGGCATTACCAAAGTGAAGAGTACTCCAAGAGGCCATCAAAGAAAGGATGTTGATATGGCCGTCTTTACCTCATCTTGTGTGTTTAGTTAGATTGCTCCGAGATGTCAGATTATTACACAAACAAGTGTTTGACCTATGTTGTTGGATTCGGCCTTTTAACTTTTGTTGTGCGTCAGGTTTGTGCTATGTGTTGGGTCTATGTTGTCGGATTCGGCCTTTTAATTCTTTCATGTGCATCAGGTTTGTGTTATGTGGTTCAGATGTTGTAGTATGGTATCAGTGATGATGAATAAAGTTGCGTTAACTTGTTTACTATATGAATTGTGAAATTTGGAATATTTAAATGTCCAGACGAAATGTGCTCGAAATTGGTCATTCTCTTGCGGGGGTTCTCCACTATCGGGTCCTGCATAAACCAACTGTTGGTAGATGTCTCCGTCACTGGTTTGGCCTTACTAGCCTAGACCCTAAAGGTCGCTCACAGACATATCTTTGTGCCTTACAGTGGTGTTTCGAACATCAGTAACAGTTAATTTGTAGCCGCCCGCCTGGGAGGCCGACTTCAGTGATATGCCACATCTGGTTCCAACTGAACACATAAATGAAAATATGCATGTGAGTGATGATGCACCTTTGCAGGCCGATGGTCATTCGACAGCCGGATTCGAACCCACATGTGAGTGATGAGGCACCTTTGCAGGCCGATGGTCTTCCCCCAACCGAATTTGAACCCACATGTGAGTGATGAGGCAAAACAGGTATTTTCAGCTACATGAGATGAAAGTTTCCAAATCGAATGCAAAGTTCCGAAGCGACCAGTATCAATGATTGCAGCTGCCGAAATCAAACACAAATACATATGCCACAATATTACCCCCTTCAGCTACTCGAGCGACATATATTTCGGTACAGAGGGAGTACATCACTTTGCATACATAAAGAAAAGAACCACATGTGGTGTGTTCATAAAGCTAATAGTTCTCGATGGAACCCGGCCGCTCTTAGCTCACCGCGGGGAGCAATGGTCGGCGTATAGGCAGCTCCTGGTGTAGGACTGCTGCGGATTCGTGCACGTGTGAGGGCACGCCGGGCTTCCCGGGATGAGGCCGATGTTGGGGCCGCCGACGGCAACCTGGGCGACGAGGACGAGCAGGAGGAGGATGCGGGCCAGGAACGCCGCCGCCGGGCCAAGCTTGCTCACCGCCATTATTAGTTTCTCCTAGCTAGGCGCCTGTGTTGGACCTTGGGTGTTGGTTGGATGCATCACTACATGGCTGGTGCGGTGACTTATAAGGCCGAGGAGACGCACGTCGATGGAGCAGCGCCGACCTGCTAGCTGTTGGGTCGTCGCATCTGGATTCTGGATCGAGGCTGCAACTTGTGAAATAATGCATCGCTCATGGCGCTGGCGTGGGGCATGGCGCGGCCAATGCTCGGTGCTTGTGGTCACGGGCGTTTGTCCGTGTGTACCTACCGCGCAAGAAGGCGGATTTTCAAGCGGCGTGAAAACCGTTGGTCGATTCCAAGGTAATTTGGATTAGCGCAAAGTCAAATCATGAACAGGTTTGCTATTTCACATCTAGACGTGAAATAGTATCTCACATCTAATTTTTAAGCCGTTTGATAAAAACTTTAAGGATTTGTGTTCTCATGCAACGCTTTGTCTCGTTGCGTGCGTTTCGCTAGGCAGCTGCGATCGCTCTTTTTCTTTCTTTTTTTTTATTGAGATCAACCCTGCGCTCGCTCATATGGGCTGAGGTATCTTTTTTGTTTGGTTGTAGTCTTGTCATTGTTACTATATGGGCTGGTGTGTGGTGTGTTCTTTTCTTTTCCTTTCCTTTTTCTCTTTTCTGTTTCATTATTTGTTTTAACTTATGAACTATTTTAAGTTCATGATTTTTTTGTATTTTAATTATATTTTTCATTTTTTTTTCTTTTTTTAAAAAATCATGATTTTTTTCTCACTCCGCCATCTGTTTGCTCTAAATATCATGCAAATCTTGATAGCAGGTTGTTTGTCGCGCGCGTCCCATGTCGCGTCGTGTGTGTGGTATCTACTTGTCGGTCCGCTTGCTTATGCGCCTATCCTTGGTCGTTTCACGATGTGATTTGAGATCCCGTCTCCCATTGGTTTTGGTAATTATCATCTAGATGAGAATTAAACAATGTCTCATCTATACCTACTAATAAAAGAAATAGGTATTCTTAGTCCGTCATACTATTTTATAAAAAAAACCTCGATGTTTCCGATATTAAACCCGCAATACATATCAAATGTTTTTTAAATACTCATATCTTCTAAACCGCAACTACAAATTTAACATGTTATATATGGAATTTAATTAGAAAAATATATAGAATCTGAATATGATGATATTTTACATGTTAACCATTTAAAAAACACTATATGGGGTGCGATCTTAATCAACAGTGCATTATCCGTCTTTGTTTCACATTGGTACTGATCCAGATTGTGGATGAACATCTCAGCAAAATCAGGATTGGAGACGAAATTGAAGATCACTTGCCCGTTTCTTTCTACGTATTAAATCTAGATGCAAGCCGTGTTTAAATAGAAGACACGTGGAATCTTGAACTTGCGCTTTTGTTGGCAAAGACCATCTTTGTTTGGGCCGTAGCTACAAATACTCAGATTATAGATCATTTTTTGTAAATTAAGAGCGTGTGGTATTCTTTTCTTCCGTTGCAATGCACGGTCCGTTTTGCTAGTATAATGTTAAACAATGTCTCATCTAACTCATATACTGTTACATATATATGTGCTTATGAGTCGTGCTCGTTATTTGTTCGCATTTTCTGTTTGTCCTCGTGAAGCAGTAAGTCTCGATATGTTTTTTTAGTGGGCCATTTTTATGTTCGTATATTGGGTTCATTTTGTAGGTTGTTTTTTGTGGAGGGTCACATGTCTTTTCATTCCCTATTTTTGTTTATTTTACGATTGACTGTGTAGCTAGGGAAGAGCGTAACTATATTTTTATTTTTCAGATTTGCTAAATCTCATCTAGATGAGATTTAGTGATGTCTCATCTAAGTCTATAAAGGTCTGATTTGTTTGCTTTAATGTTCGCACAAACTCGACTATGTGTGCTCGGCTTGCCCTGTTTTGTCGTGTATGCCCCGTTTTTGTTTTGTGTTGGTCTGTTCTCGTGTTTCTTTTCACATGGTCTCATGTATGTCCTCGTTGGAGGGGGGGCGCAAACCCGTTCCTTTTTGGTTCATTTTTTGTGCATTTTTTATTTCCCGGTGAAGAATTTGTAGAGTTCACCCTCGACTCACAAATGCGCTTGTAGTTGTCCCAGTTGCAAATCCATTCTCGACACGCAACTGGGCTCTTAGTTTATTATTATTGGCCTAGTTGCAAGTCCACCATCGACTTGTAACTTGGCTTGACCCCCTTTTTATCTATTTATGATTTCAATTTGATCCATTTGCAAGTACACCCTCGACATGCAACTTGTCCTCGACCCTTTGCCCTAGTTGCAAGTTCCCTATTAACTCACAAACTAGGCCCGTAGTTTGTTTTATCCCAATTGGAACCCTTGACTTGTAACTAGGCTCGTAGTTTCATAGTTGCCCTAGTTCTAAGTCCATCCTTGACTCGCAACTAGGCCCATAGTTTTGTTGTTGTCCCGGTTGCAGACCCACCCTCGACTCACAACTAGGCATGTAGTTTCGTTCATCCTAGTTGTAAGCCCACCCTTGACTCACAACTTAGCATGTGTTTTCGTTTTTCTTCTGAGTTGCGTGGTCACCCTTGGCTCGCAACTAGGCTCGTAGTTTGTCTCATCTCAGTTGCAAGTCAACCCTTGACTCGTAATTGGGCTTGTAGTTTTGTAGTTGTCCTAGTTATAAGTCCACCCTCGACATGCAACTGGGCTTGTAGTTCTCCCAGTTGCAAGACCACCTCAAATCGCGACTCGAGCTTGTGTTTTTGTTTTTCATCACAGTTGCAAGTCCACTTTTGGCTCGCAACTAGGCCTACAGTTTGTTTCATCCCAGTTGCATGTCGACCCTTGACTCGTGAATCGGGCTCAGAGTTTCATAATTGTCCTAGTTGCAAGTCCACCCTCAACTCGCAACTGGTCATATGTTTTTTTATCCCACTTGGAAGTGCACGATCAACTCACAACTCTGCTTGTAGTTTGTTATTGTACCAGTTGTAAGTTCACCATTGACTCGCAAATGGTATCGTAGTTTTGTGTAGTTGTCCCAGTTGCAAGTCTACCCTTGACTTGCAACTAGACCTGTAGTTTGTTTCATCCGAGTTGCAAGTCCACCATTTGACTTACAACCGAGCTAGTAGTTTCGTAGTGGTCTCAATTGCAACCTTCAACTCGCAGTTGGCTCATAGTTTGTTATTGCCCCAGTTGCAACTCCACTATCGACTTGCAACTAGGCTCAACCATTTTTATCTCAGCTATGAAACTAGTTGCAAGTCCACCCTCGACTCACAACTGGGCCCATAGTTTTGTTGTTGTCCCAGATGCAATTCCACTCTCGACTAGCAACTAGGCTCGTAGTTTGGTTCATTCTAGCTCTAAGGACACCCTTGTCTCAAGAACGCGCCATGTATTTTTGTGTTTCTTCTCGCCAGGAGTTCACCTTGACTCGCAACTTGGCTCGTAGTTTGTTTCGTCCTAGTTGCAAGTTGACCCTTGACTCGCAACTGGGCTTGTACTTTTGTAGTTGTCCCAGTTGTAAGTCCATCCTCAACATGCAATTGGGATTGTAGTTGTCCCAGTTGTAAGCCCAACCTCGAATCGCAACTGGAGTACATGTTTTTGTTTTTCATCACAGCTTGTAAGTCCAAATGCCATGACCCGTAATTCAGGCCCATAGTTTATTTCATCCCAGTTGCAAGTCGGCCCTTGACTCACAATTGAGCTCGTAGTTTCATAATTATCCCAGTTGCAAGTCCACCCTCAACTCGCAACTGGTCATGTGTTTTCTTTATTCATCCCAGTTGAAAGTCCACGCTCGACTCGCACCTTGGTATGTAGCTTGTTATTGTCCCAGTTGCAAGTTCACGATTGACTCGCAACTGGTATTGTAGTTTTCGTGTAGTTATCCCAGTTGCAAGTCTGCCCTTGACTCGCAACTAGACCCATAGTTTGTTTCGTCCCAGTTGCAAGTCCATCCTTGATTTGCAACTGCGCTCATAGTTTCGTCGTTGTCTCAGTTGCAACACTCAACTCACAACTGGGCTCATAATTTGTTATTGTCCCAGTTGCAAGTCCACCATCGACTTGCAACTAGGCTCGTCCCTTTTTTATCTCAGCTATGAACCCAGTTTGACCCAGTTGCATGTGCACGCTCGACACATAACTTTGTTCCCGGCCCTTTAGACTCAATTGTAGTTGTCCTAGTTGCAAGTCCACCCTCGACTCGCAATTGGGCTCAGAATTGTCCTAATTTCATGTCCATCCTTGACCAAACTCAACTGAAGTGGGTTGCATGTCCACCCTCAACATGCAGCTCCCATTGAACCAGTTGCATGTCAACCGTTGACTTAAACTCAACCGACCTAGTTGCATGTCCATCCAGACACACAACTCGCCTGTCCCATGTGCATTTTTACACTTGACCAAACAAAACCGACCTAGTTACATTTCCACCCTCGATATACAATTTGATCATTTTAGTTTTCCTTTTTTTTATTTTTGTCGACCGCGTGACCTTTAAATGTTCATCGTGTTTAAAAAAATGCATCGTGTATTTTAAAAAATTAAATCACCTCGTCCATAAATATTTTCGCGTGAAAGTGTTTAGTCTATTTTTATCTATTTTTCCTCCATCGTGCGACTTTTAAATTGTTCACCGCATTTAAAAAAAGCATCATATATTTTTGTAAAATGTTCATCAAGGCAGCAGAAAAAAATGTCCTTGAATTGTTCAATTTGGAAATATTCCCGAGTTTGAAAAATGTTCCTGAATTAAAAAATCACCAACTTGAAAAGTGTGCGTGAATTCAAAAGATGTTCAAAATTTCCAACAGTGTTCTTGAATTTGAAAAATATTCATGAGTTCAAAAATATTGGCAAATTCAAAAATATTCATGGATTTGAAGAAATTCATGATTAAAAAATATATTTAGAAATTGATAAATTTCATGGATTCTAAAAAATACTTAACATTTTAGAATTTTTTGAGATGCATATAGATTGAGAGGTGGTAACAATTTTAATTAGAAACTACCTTTGAGATGGTACATATATTCAACATGGCGAGTCAGAATTAGAAGTTACTTTTGAGATGGATGCACATTTAGAGATGTTAGTCAATGCCCAACAAAGGCAGCAGAAAAAACTGTAGCTGATGAGCTACCGTGCTAGAAGGTGAAAAAGGACAAATTAAACATGGTCACAGGTAAATCAAGTTTAGCTCGCTCGCTTAGCAAATAGATGTACTAGTAAAAAGATGGTGCGACGTACTGTTGTTGAGCTTTGTAGCACACCACACGTGCGTTGCATGATCAATGTAGTAGTGTAGCGATAGTGTAGCAGCAGAAGTATTGTGCTCCCTACAGCAACACACAGGAGTCCAGCGCACGCGAGCGCCACACACGCAAACATGGGCACACGTAATGCATACCACGCATCTTACATTTTTCACAACAAACAAACAAATAAACAAGCAAAAAGAAACAAAAATAATGTTGATGTCATACTTAGATGTGAGGTATTATATCACATCTAGATGTGATATAGTCAACCCCAATCATGAACTGCTCGATCCATGGTTCCGCGCCGAGCAACGTGTGTCCGCATTTTTGCATGCGGAGAGGACCCAAGATTACACTGAGCGAGTTGGCCCGCCTGCAGGGAAAGAGAGCACGAATTGGACGCTTTATGCGTCAAAATGTTGACCAGGCGCACAGCCGTTTTTTTTCTTAATTTTGAACATTTTCTTGAGAACATGGATATATTTTATAAAAGCCGAACATTTTTTTAAAACACAAACACACTTGAAATTTCTAAACATTTTTTAAAACACAAATAATTTCTGAAATTCCGACCAAAACAAAATTATTTTGAAAAAAGTAACGTTTTATAAAATGTGAACCATGTTTGAAATTTCTGCAGATTTTTCAAGAACATGTACATTTCCGGAATTAAGATTATTTTTTAAGAACGCAACATTTTGGGAAATTGTGAAGAAGTTTTAGAAATAAGTTTTTTTCCAAATACATGGACATTTTTAAAATTGTGAACAAAATAAGAAATTAGAAAAACAATAAAAAACAGGATATTTTTTAAAAAAATGTGTCAGGAAACTTCTGCAAGGTTCCCAAGACCGATTAAAACCAAACAGGAGCTTCCCTAAGGTCCCCAAAACCATAATTTCCACAACCAACGTCCAGTCTTCCTAGCGTTAAAGCCCAATTTAGTTTGCATGTTCACATCCTGTGCGAATAGGTGACTATTTGACGTAATATGTGTGAAATGGAAAATTGCCAAACAAATGAAATCACTAGTTAAGGAGTCCCCTTGCAAAGGTAATCCCTACCTTTTCGGGTGCTGACAAGTGACACATTGCACGTGTGCTACTTATTGCAATCTGGCTTTTTTTTCCTTTTTTCGTAGACTCGTTTATTCAAAATGTTTTATCTTTTTAATTGTGCGTTAAAATCTCAACACGTCTCTTTAAAATTAGATCCAACGAAAAAAATAGCGCGCTATAACGACGCTAAATGCTATATTTTAGCAAATTCAGCCGCTATGGCGCCATTCACATAATTAGCGCACTACAGGGCGTTATAACGTTGTAGCGTGTAGTGTTATAGCGTTCAAATGATGAAAAATATCAGAAAAATAGGGAAGCACATGTTTATTTTGTGATTATTGCACGGTAGATGTAGGCTGGGTGCTCAGTGCTCAGAGTTAATATATGTTAAATAGATTGACTATAGTTTGACATTCAGTTTAAAATTTGTGCTTCCTATCTGGCTAGATTATGTCTCTCTACGATGGTGTCTTAAGGTACTGAAATACTTTATTTGTGGATATATTTAGCATTTTGCGCAAACGCTATTTTGAAATATAGCACGCTATAACTTGTGTAGCATTTTGAGAAGGAGCTCGCTATATTTTGTAGCATGCTATTTTTTTCGTTCATTAGATCTCAGGTTGATAAGTTCTGATGAAATTTTTCAGAAAAACCCTTTAAAAAAAACCAACTCACGGGAAAAACGAATACAAAAAACAGAAGAAAAAAACCAAAGCCCGAAAGCACGGTTGTGGTTTTTCACTTTTTTTAAGCACAAATTGTGCTTTTCCCTTTTTCGGTAAAACACAATTATGCTTCCCACGGAAGCAAACCTATGCTTCCGTGAGAAGCAATTATGTGGTTCTCATGAAAGCAAATTTTTCCCCTGGAGAAGCATAAATGTGCTCTCGCGGAAGAAAGTGTGTGCTTCCATGAGAAGCAAATTTGTGCTTCTCGTGAAAACACATATTTTTTACTTTTTCAAGAATCACAGTGCGGAAGCAAATATGTGCTTTCATGAGAAATAAATTTGTGCCTCTCTTGTGGAAGCACAATCTTTATTCTATGAAGCACAATTGTGCTTCTCGCCGAAGCAAATTTGTGCTTCTTGTGGTAGAACCTATTTTTTCGCTTTTTTAGAAGCACAGTTGTGCTTCACATGGAAGCATATTTGTTTCTCGTGAAAACAGTTTGCATGCAATTTTTTCCTCCAAAACCTTGGAAAAACATGACAAAAAACTCATTTGGAACCCAAAAGGTATACAAAAAATAAAAAGGTCTAAAAAATCACGCCCAGCACGCAACATGTTTACGGCGGCTGAACGCACTACTTGACATACTCTTATGTCACCAAAAGTGACCACTAAAAAAATCACCAAAAGTGACCCTGGAGGTCTCGCAAAGGGTAACCTTGAGTTAATTGCTCCAAAACCAATCATCGCAGGGCAAACAATTTTTTAGCAAATCGCAGGGCACACATTGTGTCAAAATGCACGCACATGAGCGCTCGGGTCGCCCAACCCATTACGGTGTTGCTAGACGCGCTCGGGTAGTTTAGCCCATTACGGTGTTGCCAGGTAGGTTGGAAAAACTTTTATAATTCAAAATGTTCATGTTTTTAAAAAAATTAGTGCACTTTCAAGATATTCTAAAATTAAAAAAGTTCTAAAATTTTCACAATGTTCTTGATTTATTTAATTTTGAATAGTATTTTCAAAAAGTCCTTGAAATTAAGATTTTTTTTCTTAAAATTTCAAATATATAAAATGTTAGTATAATTCTAGAAATGTTCTTGAATTAAAAAGAAAAAATACAAAAGAAAAGCATGGGAAACTAGAGTCGAAATACAGAAAAAAAAACAAGAAGAGAGCACCCCCAAAAAACAATGAAAAAATGAACACAGAAAAAGTCGTGTCGTAGAGGAAACCTACCCAAACAAAGATGGGCTGGCCCAGGAGCAATCACTTTGTGTGATTCGTCGACATTTTTTACCCAAAGTGTGTCAAATAATGGTTACCATCATTTGTTGTAGGATTCATCCGCCAGCGGATTGCGTATAAATTGGCTACGTATTGAACCAGGAGGGAGGGCTGATGAGCCTGGGCAGAGTCGAATAGTCGGACCCCATCCAAACACACATCGTCACTCTAGTCAACACCAATTTTTTTGGCCTCGTCGATCGAGGTTGCGCTCCCAAAAAAACCATGCACTATTGCGCATACACCATTGAGGATGGATGAGGCCTCCTCGTCCCTCTCCTCCTCAGATTTTGGCCCTGGCCGCTGTCAGATGAGGCCGATGGGCAAAGCGGCCTTGGTGGACGGCAGCGGTAGGGCGGACTCTTCTCGCGGCACGATGGCAGAAGATGGGACGTCGCCTCGGGAAACGGAAGGAGTGACAGCCTGTTCTTTAGCACGATGTGGAGCTCAAGTGTGGCTGGCCATGGGAAGGTCCGTCGCGTGAAGGATTTAAGCCCTGATGCCCGAATCTTACGATGGTGGTTGTCATGCTCGTGGAGACGGCAATGACCGACGTGGATATGGGTGCTCGTCTTTAGTGCCCAAAACCGGGGCAACACCCCTATATGGTGGAGCATTGTGCTACGGTGTGGCTCGGCGCATGGCTAATCTGGGCCTAGTGTCAATCTTCGTTGGTGACGGTGGAGCATGTTGGTAGTGTTCCCGTTCAATCTTCTGTCAGTGACTAGACCCAAGAGGACGACCCTCTGTTTCCTGCTTATTTTCGGTGCTTGCCCTATTGTCGTCTCGATGTAGCTTTCCTCTTCTGTATGTGATTGCCTGATGTAATCCTTTGATCCTATATTCTTCACTCCTCTTAATGAAATGAAAACAACAATGCCGCCTTTCGTCGAAATACACCATGAATGGCCAACTGGTCACATCGTCCGACCAACAGAATCTAGTAATTGTGTAGAGCATTCCCAGAGAGAACAACTCACTTCATTGTGATGTCAAATTTTCGTGGGTGCTCAAGGCAGATTTCGGAAAGCGCTGATGTTCAGAGGTGATGGAGTTGGGTGACCAACTACTCCTTCTCGACAAATTCACTCGGGAGCACCACCAAGATCGTTGGTAGATCATTGCGATGATCACATGGTTCAAGGAGGGAACTACTCCCTCCGTCCCAAAATATAAGATTATTTTTGACACTATGATGTTGGGTGTCCATTAGGGTATGGGTCAGACTGTACATGTAGGTGCGGCGCCAAAGACTTCCAGATCGGATTCTCAGTTTTCCCTGTAGAACTCAAGATTTTGAGTAATGAACAAATTTCTTTATATACAACCAGTTTTAAGATTGAGTGATGAACAAAATTTCTTGGTATACAATTACTCTTTTTCTCAAAAAGAGGGTCAAAATCCCCGGCTTGTGCATCAGTTGGTACGCATCGATATACCGTTTACCAGAATATCAACATATATCGTGTGCAGATTTTTCTTTGGTAATGGAGCATGTTAATCCATATGTAAGTCATCAATAAAATAATTAATATACTTATCTCTACTCTCTACTACCTAAAAGAAACGGAGCGTTTCGTTTCCCATCTTACGTCAAAACTTCGTCCCATTCTTCGTCCCACCCCTTCCCGATTTTCCTCCTCATGCGCACCGGTTTTCCTCCCTCCCCTCCCCGATTTTACTCCCCATGCACCCGCTTTCCTCCCTCCTGGTTTTCTACAATAGTTTTCATCCGGCCAGACAAATCTAATTAATCTTTGGCAACAGATAATTTGCCTATGTAACCAGCCTCTTCTTTGGTAATCACGCAATCAATTGGCAAAAATATATATGGTAATTGTTAAATCTTTGGCAACACAATTAATTTGCCTATGGTAATCAGCCTCTCTTCTTTGGTAACCATGCCATCAATTCATATACGGTAATTGGCAAAAAAAAGCATATATGGTAATTGACAAAACAAAATCATGTATGGTAATTAGTCCCGGGCCCAAAGCAGCCGATCCTCTTCCTCGTCGGTTTTCCTTCACTCGCTGCCGCCACCTATGTGGTCTACCACTTTCGTTCTTCCCTCCATGATCGGCCGTACTGGCTGTTCGTCGCGTAGCAAGGAAGCAGGCCCATCCTGTCGTTTAGGTGGACAATGGACATCGTCTCAGAACATGGGCGCTTGTGGCCGGCAGTCTGAGGTTGCCACGCGGCAAAATCTTCGGCAAGGGCGGTGTCTACCAGGATCTCATGCGGGAACTGCATGAGAAGTCATGCAACTCCTGGCTGCAGTAAAAGTCTTCTCCCTCTTACGCTCATCCCAATCTCCCATCTCACACTGGGACACTACGGGACGTGCCGTTCACTGTGCCCAATCAATAGAAAATTAGTCACTATGCTTTGTGTATTAAGAATTGTCTGCCATATAGACTCCTGCTAGAACTGCTCCACAACTAGCTCATGAGTTTGTTTTCGCCTGAATTGTATGGAACTCCACTGGGAGTGGCAATCATCAGGAAACAACAATTCACCTTCGGAAGCAAGATAATTTTTTTGTGTTTTTTATTGAGAAACATATGTATGTATGTATGTATGTATGTATGTATGTATGTATGTATGTATGTATGTGTGATTCATTCGTATTAGATAGGGAAATTTCATTATTTTGTGCATGTAGCATGGTTAAAAAGTCGAATACATTTCTGCTAAAAATGAAGGACTTATTCTTACTTGACTAAGGAAATGGATAATGAAAAATAAATGGCTCAAAAGCTATACTAGAACTTGGTTCATGTGACTGTGGTTGATCGATTTCCATTACATTACTTTCCTCTGTTGTGGCAGAAAATATAATGTGCATATGATCATTGATAATACAGGGACACGAATCAGTTAAATGCCCAATAGTAAAAACCAAATACGAGGCAATGAGGCATTGTCATCCCTACAAAATTGAATTATGTGTGTGAATGGGAGTGGAGGGACGGATTGTCAATCGGATGCGTCATTGAGAGAGGTGGTGCTTGGATTGAGGAGGTGGAGAAATAAAGATAGTGAGTGAAGAAGAAGAAAAAAAGAATAAGAAGAAGGCAAGATTGTTGTTGGTGTTGAACCATTAGAGCAGGTATACCCCGCTGCAACGCACGGGCAATTACCTAGTATACTTAAAATAATATATATTCTTGTGTGGAGTTGTCTCTGGTAGTGGAGATTCTCAAGCAATATAAAAGTTCTCAACAAAATAATTAATACACTCTTAGCGAGAAAATATTAGTCTTTTGAGCAACAAGTAATATGGATAGGAGGGAGTACATGGAATTGTGTTACAAAAAGTATACATTGTTTTTCTGTAGTGAACTAAATCAACTTTTTAAGTGACAAATCTTGCGTGGAATGAGAGTAAGTTCTAGCTATGCTTATGGAATAAGAAGAAAATTTCGCGCTCACGTTCCTACACTTCCTAGCATACATGTGTTGATGGAGTAGTGAAAAGAAGTTTTTGTATCGGTATTTGCAAGGATTTAATTAGCACTTATTATTACAACGTTTTGTAGTACTTGCGCATACCACAATTACTCATTTAAAACAACGTTAGGATTAAGAGAGATGTGCAATTTGATAGCAGTTGCACCTTTTGAAACTGCATTTGCATGTATTTTCTTTTTCTAGTGCAACTCTAGGTTTGAAGTATGGGATTGGATAGTTCTTTAGGCTTTAAAATTCTACAGTATTTTAAAATTTTAGGCTTTGACAGAATTGCACGCAAATTAGTTAAGCACGTTGAAAAGCAAGATCAAACAAAAAAGCACATTGAAACCAAGGAGATTACATGCCCTATTAATTAAGTGGAAATAGCTCAACAGGTAATGAGCTCTTTTTGGAGAAAACAAACCTCGAACTAATGTTGAGCTCACAAGTGTTGAGCTCTAATCTGACCTAGGAATCAAACCTAGCTAACTGATAAAATCAAACGATCTCTAAGCACGCAGTGGGTGCTAATGAATGAATGAAACTAAGCGACGATGGCCTTGGCGGAGAGCTCCTCGCCGGTGAGGAAGTGCGCGAAGACCTGCCTGGCCTGCACCGGCGTGATCATGGGCACCATGTGCCCCGCGCCGCGGATGGTGACGAAGGTGAGCCCGTCGTAGACCACCGTGTACCCGCCCACCTGGTCGCTGGTGAACCACTCCCTCCACCCCTTCTTCGTCGTGAGCCCGAGCTTCTGCAGCGCGAGGCGCGTCGAGGTCACCGGCACGCGGTCGTCGGTGTCGCCGCTGAACACCCACACCCGCAGCCCGTCCTTCACCAGCTTGCCGATGGCCGGCAGGGTCGACGCCGGCGCATCCGTCCAGTTGGTCAGCGCGTCGCTGCACGGCTCCCAGCGGTACGGGATCGCGCCGGAGACGTTGGCGTGCAGCGCCTTCTGCACGTCGGCGCGGTTCAGGTAGTCGAGGATGTGGTAGTCCCCGCACGGGTCGTAGGCGTTGTAGTAGGGCCTGCCGCCGCGGTGCAGCTTCCCCAGCGGCGTGCCGGTGCCGGCGAGCTTGGAGCGGCGGCGGGGGGAGGCGGTGGAGTTGACCATGGATTTGGTGCAGGAGGGGGTGTAGAGGCTGTAGAGGTCGATGTCGTTCATGGCGTTGAAGAAGTCGTTCCAGGCGCGGTCGCAGGCGTCGCTCTCCATGCCGTCGTCGGGGAACTTGCAGTTGTTCTTGACGGCGGTGTAGACCTCGTCAGAGACCACGGCGTGGTCCCAGGCGTAGTTGATCAGGCCGCGGTCGTCGGAGCTGGCGTCGATGGCGGCGTTGCCGATGAGGATCCCCTTGAGGTTGATCTTGTGCGCCCGCGACGCCTTCTTGTTCATGTGGACGATCTTCTCGGCGAGCTGGGGCACGTAGTGGCCGGCGTAGCTCTCGCCGGCGATGTACAGGTCGTGGCCCTTGAACTGGGGGAACTTGTCCAGCCAGTTCACGAGGAAAGAGTACGCGTCATGGGCTGTCACATAGCAAGATCAGATCAGATTAATTGTCACTCCTCTAAATGCCATGAAACGAAGGATGATTAGATCTATAACTAATTGGCAATTATCTTGGCCTACCGGTGAGGTTGTCGCCGAACTGGCCGAGATCGGCGGTGGTGTTGGTGTAGGAGAAGCCAACGCCGGCAGGGGACTCCAAGAATAACATGTTTGCCTCTGTAAAAATCAAACAGAAGAAATGGTGCATGATTAATCAATCGGAATGAACAAGTAATGCATATTTTACAAGTAAATTACAGTATGCAAGTAGTAGGTACCTTTGTTCCATGAGTGGGGATTCAAGGCAATCTCGGGTTTTCCCTTCTGGATCAAGAAGGGGCCAAGCTCCATCATCGCTCCGTACCCCACGGACGAGCATCCAGGCCCTGAGATTAATCAATTAACCGTTAATTAGTTTCATGCCATGCATGGAACTCAATGAAATGGAATGGATCGAGCTAGATCGCATCTACCTCCGTTGAGCCAGAGGACGAGGGGCTTCTTGGCGACGTCGTGGGTGGCCTCGTAGAACCAGTAGAAGAGGGCGCGGCCGTGGGTTTCGTTCACCGTGACGTAGCCGGAGAAGTGCCGGAAGCCCACCTGCTCCGTCTGCCCCGGCAGCATCTCAACCCGGTCTGCCTCCTGCACCTCGAAGATCTTCTCGAACCCGGGGTGGTGGTGCCTCGCGGCCACCACCGCGACGACGGCGGCGAGGAGGAGCACGCGCAGCCAGCTGCTCGACGACGAAGAAGCCATGCTGCAGGAGCGCAGCTGCTAGTAGGGTTACTGGTGTCGACTGGGTTGGTGTCCATGCACTGTGTATGGGCGCCTATATATATGCGCCCGGCCGAGATCGATCAGCTGACTCAGGGGGTTTGTTGCTGGTTTCTTGGAGGTAGGTGGGTGGGATAGGGTTTGTTTCTGGTTTTCCGACGTGGATAGGGCTTGTTCGTTGGAGACGATCAAGCGCTACAGATTTGCATGCGTTTGTCACAGAAGACGTGCAGCAGATTATGTAGAGGAGAAAATTGTTTACTTTCATGAAATCGACATCACCGTGTCCCATGGTCATCACGTATGTCGCCTTGGGTTTTGTTTTGGACTTTGGAGAAGGGGGGAGAGGGGTTTGGAGAGTGAGGAAAATATGAACTCCTCTCTGTTTGTTTTTCAAAAAGCATGGTACGACCGTGAGGTACGAGTGAATGCGCTCTTACCATCGTCGAGTTGCATTTTGGGCAAAAACAACATGGCGTCAAAGGCTTGGCACGTCCAGGTGCATCTATCTAACTTTATAACTTTACAAATAGAATTTTATCATTTATGCCACCAGTCATGCCCCGCTAGTCGGTTTTGCCACTAAGAGTTTGCACTGCGCTATTGTTAGGCGCATGCTCAAAAATGCCACTAGACACCAATGTTGTCAACTCAAAACCTGTTTAGCATGTTATATGACCAAAGTACACATGGATCAACATGTCAGCTCTCCCTCTGTCTCACTACGATAAAGTTTGGGTCACATTCGATCCCCAACAACGTTCTTACTCTCCTCTAAATTTATTCGCTTGCTTACTGCCGACAAATGGGGCCAACACTTTATTATTGTGAGATACAAAGAGTGACATGTGGGTCTAGCGGTATTTTGTTCATATAACATCGTCAGTGGGTTTGACCTAATAGTAACGGTGTCTAATGACATTTTGTAGCAAACATCTTATGAAACAATGGCATTTTTATCAGTTGTGCCTTCTAGTGGCAAACTAAGTAGTGTGACACAACTAGTGGCATAAATGATAAAAACCCTTACAAATAAGTCATCGCCTCTCTGAAACAACGAACAAGGCCTTCTTCTCAATTTTTCTAATAAGGTTTAAAATGTCCGAACAATATGATAGGAAGGGGGAGCTATTGGGATGATGAAGGGGGTGGCAACAATGGTTGGAATAGAATGGGCAGGTAAGTTGGAGATAGAATGTTGTGAATGCTTATAGGGATGCCCCGAACTAAAACCAGAGATGGTCGGATGACCAGATTGAAAAGAAATGGATGTGTGAATCACAACGATGCAGAGATCGGTGGGTTTAACCTCCTTTCAAAAAGGGAAGAAGAAGAAAAACTTGATAATACTAATATGCGAGACGTCAATTCATCTGCTAGGAAACGACTAGCATTGAGCTCAAATTCCGGAGCTGGAGGAATTACGAATATGGAGGAGGCTATCGTCATGGTTGATGGTTCATCTAAGGTGGCAAATATAGTGGACCTATTTGATGGGAATACTAGTCAGATCCTCTAGCAACACCACAGAAAAACACAAATAAAAAGAAGCACAAATGAGCAAATGGAGAAGGGGCGGACAACACAAAGATTTATGACCAATTTAGTGGATCGGTAGTACCTCTCAAAGGTGACCACCAGGAGTAATGAGGATCATGGCTTGGAACCGCCCGGGCCTAGGAAATGACCCGGCAGTTCATGCACTTACGTATATTCCGAAGCGATATTGCGCTGAGGTGCTATTTTTGCCGGAGACCAGTGGCGGAGCTACGGCAAGGCCAAAGTGGCCGTGGCCCGCCCAGGATATGTATGATTTTCCTTTCATATGCATCGGCAGCCCATAACCTGGTCTATTGGCAGACACCATCTAAGCCTCTAATGATCATCTCTACGCTCCATTCTGTGAGATATTTGCACGAACGCAAGCCATGGAGTAGTAATTATGGGCCTCAAGGAGCAGTCCAGCAGCACGGGAAGCATCAGCGGCCACTAGCTGGCCAGCACCATCCATCCCACATTCGCACAACCAAGGAACGACAACCTTGCCGTGCGTATACATCTGTTTGATCCAGTTAAAAATATGTTGAGGACTGACTCATGTCAAATGAAGTAGCATGACTCATTGTAATTTTGAAAGAAAATATGCTCTTGTTTGCCTGGCCCGCCAAACTATTCCTATGTAGCTCCGCCACTGCCGGAGACACACCTTGGCAAATATGTTATTTGTTTATGCAAGAGATTAGAGATGGACTTAAAAAATTGTGAGCCCTAGGGACGGAATGAATTGGGGGGGGGGGGGGGGAGGGGGGGTGTTAACGATGTGGAGAAAGGAAATGAGGATATGCCGATTATTTTCTCGTCCAACTTATTTTTAATGTGAGGGTTGAAGAAGGGAAGATAAGCTATGGATATTATTAGAGTCAATTACACCACTGGTGCCAAAACTTGACACAAAAAAATACTTTAGTGCTAAAACTTGTGGCATACATTGAACTGGTGCCGCAACTTGGCTTTAGCGTGCATACACAGTGCAAATAATGTTTGTATATGAATATGATACTGATGAGGCATTGCCACATGGCATGGGACCCGTTGTCAGCCACTGAACAAAACAGGGCCGAATTCACTATCCTGACCCTTTGAACGAACTTTGTCACAAAATAAACTCGACGTGAAAGTATTTCACGATATGACCCTTTTAGCAACGCCACAGTCCGCGGCGTTTCTACCCAACATAGAAACGCCGAGGTAGCTAGCGTTGCGGACCAGGTAACGCCATGTGTTTCAATGATGGGCAGCAACGCCAACGCCTTTGGCGTTTCTTACCTGGTCCGCAACGCTAGCTACCTCGGCGTTTCTATGTTGGGCAGAAACGCCGCGGGCTATGGCGTTGTTATAAGGGTTAGATCGTGCGTGTAGCCTGTTATTTTATAGAAAACACCTCAGAATTTTTTTTTTCTTCCATCTGTCAGCAACCCCACAAATAATGTGGGGAATACTGACCAGGGCATTCGGAGCGCGGTGGGGAGTGTGCCTAACCACCGCACCAAGAAGCATTTTATAATCCATGTCGATACGTACGTTATATATCACTTAGGAGTTATAAGCGGGCTGGAGAACCTACGCCCCTTTTGCACTGTTATTTTCTAAAAAAAACTTATAAATTATATATAAATTATAATCTTCCGTTATAAATAAAAAAATATATAATTATTTTCATAAAGCATATTAGTGTAGTATATAGAAGTGCTCATGCTTCAAGAATTTTTTTATGTCTCTATATATTTTAATAAATGCTTATATAAGTTTAGAAATGTTGATAGTTTAAAAAATATTAGTGTAGTATATTCATACTTTAAGATGTTTTCTATATATATTCTAATAAGTGCTTATATAAGTTTAAAGATGTTCACAGTTTTTAAAAAGATACTTATGTAGTCTGTAAAAGTGGTCATGCTTTAAGAAACATATATTCATGTATTGTAAAAATAGTTGGATGGGATTTAAACCATTGACATGTAATCATCATGTGCGCATGGCCACAACCCCAACCAACAACATTATTTTCTTTTCAGAAACTTATAAAATACATGTAAAATATAATCTTATGTTATAAATATTATATATGTACATGTAATAATAATACATTAAACAATTATTCACGTATTATTTCAAAATTAATCCATATACGTAAATTATAAATTTCAAAATTGTGCACGTAATAATTTTCAAGTTTAATAAAAATGTCAAAGTAATTATATAATTTTCTATATATTTAAGTAAATACTAATATATATTTAACATGTTCATGCTTTTAATAAAATAATTATGTAGTATATAAAAGTGTTAACATTTTTCAACTTATTTATATATAACACATGATTAATTTGCATATAATTTATGTAATTAAAAAATAATGGTGCAGAAGGGGCCGTAGGGTCTCCAGCCCGCTTAAGGCCTAAAGGATATACTCCCTCTGTCTCAAAATAAGTGTCTCAACTTTGTACTAACTTTAGTAAGTTTGAGACACTTATTTTGAAATGGAGGAAGTATAAAGTACTTATCGAGTTTGAACTAAAAATGTTTCTCGTTGCGTTGGTGAGGCACATCACTGGGAGCCCCTAGTCGGCGCTGAAGCGCCAGTTAAACAACTTGGCGCCTGCATGTTTCTTGATTGGGCCGGTTTCGAATCTAGCCCATTACCTGGCGACAAAGGCAAATGTGAAAAAAACAACATTTGGAGAGCTGGGGTTCAAACTCACCACTCACATCTACACACTAACACAACAACCACCGGACCAAGCTCATCTTTGTGTCCATTAACAGAAAACAGTTCTAGTTATTGCTTTTAATAAAACGTTAACTTAAATTTAAAAATTACTTGAAAAGTTCATCGGTTTCGAAAAAAGTTCATCCATTTTTAAGAAAAGTTCACACAAAAATTGAAAAAATTTCATCGATTTTAAGAAAAGTTCACAATTTTTTTTAAAAAGTTCATCTAATTTGAAAAAATCATTAAAATTTGAAAAAGTTCATCTAATTTGAAAAAATCATTAAAATTTGAAAAAGTTGATCAATTTGAAAAATAGTTCATCAAATTTTTGAGAAAAAATCATTGAATTTGAAAAAAAAGTTCATCAAATTTGCAAAATAGTTCATCCATTTTTTTTAAAGTTCATCAATTCTAAAAAAAATGTTCATGAATTTGAATGAAAGTTCCTGGATTTTGGAAAAAAAAGGTTCATCGATTTTGAAGAGAAAGTTCATGATTTGTTTAAGAATCCACGCATTTAAAAAAAGAAAAAGGGAAAAGCAAGGGGAAAATGAAAAACGGAATGGAAACATCCAGAAGAAAACCCACGATTGAAGAAAGAAATAAAAACATCAAAATGAATGTTTTTCACAACGGGCTGGGATGGCTGAATGCCTAGAGCCCTTCCCTGCGAACACAGAGGTCGCGGGTTCGAAGCCGATCCGCAACGCCTCTTATGTGCGCGAGTTTGCGGAAATAATATGGATCGGCCCAGCTTGGGGTGCTGCAGGCGCCCAATTGCAAAATACACAGTAACAGGCGGCTGCAGCGCCAAATAGGATTCGCCAACATGACCCTGCACGCAGCAGGTCACATGCTCGAATCCCCCAGGGCTCCATTTTTGTACATAAATTTTGGGTCGTTGACAGATGGACCGCCTCACGTTAGGTGCTTTTTCAAAACAAAAAAATAATTCAAGAGGTTTTCCACAAAATAACAGACTAAATGTCCTATCTCTTTCATTCAGTGGCTGAGAGCAGGGTCCCGCACTACGCAGAGCGCCTAGTCACCATCATGTCTGTACACAAATGTGTTGTGCACCATATATGCACGTTAAAGCAAAGTTACAGTACGAGTTCAATGTATGCCGCAAGTTTTGAAACTAAAGTGATTTTTCGTGCCAAATTCTAGCACCAGTAGTGTAATTGAGACATATTATTAACTGAAATGTATGGGGAATTTCATTGTGACAAGAACTATTAAACACGGGAATAGTTCCGAGCTCTCCATGTTCAACACAATCTGCCTGGGTGGTGATTCGGGATTTTAATGAAATTTGGTATAATCATGAGAAAGAAGAAGGAAATCCTACACCACAATCATATTTGAATGCTTTTTGGAGATACTTTGGGTTTTTGTGATTTACATTATCTCGGTTATGAAGGAGAAGCGTTTACATGGCCGCGAGGAAAAAAGGAAGAGTGACTTGATAGAGCAGTGGCTAATTCGCAATGGATACATGATGACTTGATGTTGCTCACACTAATTTCCCGTATAGCCATTCGGATCATCGGCCAATGCTGCTGAATACCGATCAAGCTAGCCAGATTAATCAAAATACCCAACTGATGAAATGGTTTGAGGCGAGCTGGCTTGTTGAGAAGAACTTCAACGACGTGGTATGTGATACATGGCAAGATGTGTTGGCACATGCACCAGCAACAGATGTTAAAAGCGGGTTAGTCTACATGCATGCAAAGCTTGGTGAGTGGCATAGCAAACACGAAGTATTAGAAAAACAAATGATGGGCTGAGAAAAGCACATCGTGAACTTGACCAGGTGATGTCAGGCCCCATGATCGATTGCAACTGACCAAGTACATAGGAAGAGCTTTCCATGTCTTGTCGGGCAGCTTTGGGAGCAAAGAGGAAGCACATTGGGTGCAGAGGGCTAGAGCCAAGTGGCTTCGCATGGAGATAGGCACATTGAATTTCTTTAGGCTCATAGTTTGTAATATACTCCCTCCGTTCCTAAATAATTGTCTTTCTAGAGATTTCAATAAATGACTACATACGGAGCAAAATAAGTGAATCTACACTCTAAAACATGTCTACATACATCCGTATGTTGTAGTCCATCTGAGATGGCTAGAAAGACAATTATTTGGGAACGGAGGGAATAGGATTTTAGTGGACCCAAGATCCAAATTGAGTTTAAGGGCAACCCCCACTATCCAGAGGGGCGCATACAAAATAGAGAGTGATGAATTATATCCCAAGGTCCGCAATCAAATCCTCAGGTTATCTTAGTTTTCCATCCTTCGATTCTTGTGAGAGGGAGATCCTACAGGTTCCTAGGAGAGTTGATCAAATATCTTTTGAGGTGTTCATCCAAGTGACTTTTGCTTTGCTTCTTACTATTGGAGGTTGTGCGTCTCCTATGCGCTTAGGAGTCAATTGAAAGCCTTTAGAAAGGTAAACCTTGATTTCACCTTTGCGCTATGAAGGCATGGTGAGATAGGTGGCCAATAGGCTTAGTGGGCTACTTTTGGGTGACCTTGCCGAGACCTCTGTGACTTAGGACTTTATGCCTGAACCTTCACCATTGAGGAGTGTCATTGCACCAATTATCTGAATACTGGAAAAACATAGTCGCATTTGTCGTGTTTCGCTCCCACACTCTCTTTACCTTCTCTTTTACTTACTTGCAAATTCCGCTTCTACACTCTATTTTGTTGTTGATTTGCATGCGTAGGTTTCTTTTAGGCTTCATGTGCTCCGGTGGTGCCATCGCTCCACTGGTGGAAAAACAGGCTTCCGTCCAGCCCCATAAGTCGCGAAGCTGTAGGAACCGCGACTAATGGGACCTTTAGTCGCGGTTCTGGAGATGAACCGCGACCAAAGGCTGGGCCTGTGGCGCTCGGTGGCCAGCGCGACGTGAGGTCTTTAGTCGCGGTTTGCGGGACAACCGCGACTAAAGGCCTTTCGGGCACCTTTTAGTCACGGTTTGCTGTGCCAACCGCAACTAAAGCCCCTCCCTATATATACCCATCCAAAGACCAACACTTAGCCATTTGGAGCCATTCTCTTCACAAGTGGGTGTAGGAGAGCGCGGCAGACAGGAAGTAGCCGGAGGTGGCCTTGGCCGGATGCACTACCAGGTTGCGTCGAGGGCGGGCGAGCGAGGCGGCAAGGCTGTGGGCGAGGGAGGCCGATCGGCGTTGAGGGCGGGCGAAGCGAGGCGGCAAGACGAGGTCGGCTGCGGGCGCTGGCTGCAAGGCGTAGGGCGACGGGCGGGCGGCGCCGAGGGCGCGGGCAGAAACAAAGTAGAATCGGAATCGGAGAAGACGAGAATCGAGACC
Organism: Aegilops bicornis; assembly: GCA_021605145.1. NCBI lineage: Eukaryota > Viridiplantae > Streptophyta > Magnoliopsida > Poales > Poaceae > Aegilops > Aegilops bicornis. Next base: position 816,614,724 of record CM038675.1, read on the forward strand.
TTGTATTTATAGCCCCCCTTTAGTCGCGGTTGGCGGAAGAACCGCGACTAAAGGTCCTCCGCCGACGGCCGCTGGCGCCACGTGCTCCTTTAGTCGCGGTTGTATTTATAGCCCCCCCCCCCTTTAGTCGCGGTTGGCCCGTCCACGTGGGCGCCAGGCGGCCGGCGGGGCGGAGGACCTTTAGTCGCGGTTCTTAAGCAGCCGCGACGAAAGGTGAAACGATAATCGCGCTTATTTGGTCGCGGTTGCCCAACCGCGACTAATGGCGATGCGAACCGCGACCAAAGGCCTTTTTCCACGGTTCCTTGTTGATATCAACAAATGACACGTCGAGGTCGTGGACTTCTAAACGACGTATGTTTATCCACGTAGGACTTTAGATCATGTTGCCCAAGCCCTTTAGGCGAGGGCGACGGCGGGCGGCGTCGAGGGCGAGGGCGACGGCGGCGGGCGGCCGAGGGCGAGGGCGACGGCGGGCGCGCCGAGGGCGAGGGTGACGGCGGGCGGCGTCGAGGGCGCGGCAGAGACGAACAGGCGAGAATCGGAATCGGAGAAGACGAGAATCGGAGCCTTGTATTTATAGCCCCCCCCCCTTAGTCGCGGCCTTTAGTCGCGGTTGGCCAGAAGAACCGCGACTAAAGGTCCTCCGCCCCGACGGCCGCCTGGCGCCCACGTGGATGGGCCTTTAGTCGCGGTTCTTAAGCAGCCGCGACTAAAGGTGGGGGGCATTAGTCGCGCTTATTTGGTCGCGGTTGCCCAACCGCGACTAATGGCAGTTGCGACCCGCGACCAAAGGCCTTTTTTCCACCAGTGCTCCTTGTTGATATCAACAAATGACACGTCGAGGTCGTGGACTTCTAAACGACGTATGTTTATCCACGTAGGACTTTAGATCATGTTGCCCAAGCCCTTTAGATAACACACATTGGATGCTCAATAGGTAACCAACCACGCGACTGATATTTAAAGCAAACAAAATTGTCTTACTTAAAAACGTGAAAGGTACTATCGTCCACTCGTCCTTCATCCAACCTCTTGTACAAACGCCCCTGCTTTTTTCCAATTTTATTTTCCCCTACCATCTCTGTTGTGTTGGGGAACGTGGTAATTTCAAAAAAATTCCTACGCACATGCAAGATCATGATGATGCATAGCAACGAGAGGGGAGAGTGTGTCCACATATCCTCATAGATCGAAAGCGGAAGCGTTAGCACAATGCGGTTGATGTAGTCGTACGTCTTCACGATCCGACCGATCAAGTACCGAACGTACGGCACCTCCGAGTTTAGCACACGTTCAGCTCGATGACGTCCCTCGAACTCCGATCCAGCCGAGCTTTGAGGGAGAGTTCCTTCAGCATGACTGCGTGGTGACGATGATGATGTTCTACCGACGCAGGGCTTCACCTAAGCACCGCTACGATATTATCCAGGTGGACTATGGTGGAGAGGGACACCGCACACGGCTAAGAGATCAATGATCAATTGTTGTGTCTATGGGGTGCCCCCCTGCCCCCGTATATAAAGGAGCAAGGGGGGAGAGGCGGCCGGCCAGGAGGAGGCGCGCCACAAGGAGTCCTACTCCCACCGGGAGTAGGACTGAGTAGGACTCCCTTCCTTCCTAGTTGGAGAGTAGGAGAAGGGGGAAGGAGGAGGGAGAGAGGAAGGAATGGGGGGCGCCCCCCTCCCTTCCTTGTCCAATTCGGACTAGAGGGGAGGCGCGGCCTGCCTACAGCGCCCTCCTCTTCTCCACTGAGGCCCATGTAGGCCCATTAAACCCCCGGGGGGGTTCTGGTAACCCCCGGTTCTCCGGAAAGATCCCGATTTCACCTGGAACACTTCCGATATCCAAATATAGGCTTCCAATATATCAATCTTTATGTCTCGACCATTTCGAGACTCCTCGTCATGTCCGTGATCATATCCGGGACTCTGAACTATCTTCGGTACATCAAAACACATAAACTCATAATATAACCGTCATCAAACTTTAAGCGTGCGGACCCTACGGGTTCGAGAACTATGTAGACATGACCGAGACACGTCTCGGTCAATAACCAATAGCGGAACACGGATGCTCATATTGGCTCCCACATATTCTCTGAAGACCTTTTATCGGTCAAACCGCATAACAACATACGTTGTTCCCTTTGTCATTGGTATGTTACTTGCGAGATTCGATCGTCGGTATCTCAATACCTAGTTCAATCTCGTTACCAAAGAAGTCTCTTTACTCGCTACGTAATACATCATTCCACAACTAACTCATTAGTTGCAACGCTTGCAAGGCTTATAGTGATGTGCATTACCGAGTGGGCCCAGAGATACCTCTCCACAATCGGAGTGACAAATCCTAATCTCGAAATACGCCAACCCAACAAGTACCTTCGGAGACACCAGTAGAGCACCTTTATAATCACCCAGTTACATTGTGACGTTTGGTAGCACACAAAGTGTTCCTCCGGTAAACTGGAGTTGCATAATCTCATAGTCATAGGAACATGTATAAGTCATGAAGAAAGCAATAGCAGAATACTAAACGATCGAGTGCTAAGCTAACGGAATGGATCAAGTCAATCACATTATTCTCCTAATGATGTTTTCCCGTTAATCAAATGACAACTCATGTCAATGGTTAGGAAACATAACCATCTTTGATTAACGAGCTAGTCAAGTAGAGGCATACTAGTGACAATCTGTTTGTCTATGTATTCACACAAGTATTATGTTTCCGGTTAATACAATTCTAGCATGAATAATAAACATTTATCATGATATAAGGAAATAAATAATAACTTTATTATTGCCTCTAGGGCATATTTCCTTCAGTCTCCCACTTGCACTAGAGTCAATAACCTAGATTACACAGTAATGATTCTGACATCCATGGAGCCTTAGTGTTGATCATGTTTTGCTCGTGGAAGAGGCTTAGTCAAAGGGTCTGCAACCTTCAGATCCGTATGTATCTTGCAAATTTCTATGTCTCCCACTTGGACTAGAACCCGGATGGAGTTAAAGCGTCTCTTGATGTGCTTGGTTCTCTTGTGAAATCTGGATTCCTTTGCCAAGGCAATTGCATCAGTGTTGTCACAAAAGATTTTCATTGGACCCGATGCACTAGGTATGACACCTAGATCGGATATGAACTCCTTCAACCAGACTCCTTCATTTGCTGCTTCCGAAGCAGCTATGTACTCCGCTTCACACGTAGATCCCGCCACAACGCTTTGTTTAGAACTGCACCAATGACAGCTCCACCGTTCAATGTAAACACGTATCCGATTTGCGATTTAGAATTGTCCGGATCAGTGTCAAAGCTCTTGTCGACGTAACCATTTACGACTAGCTCTTTGTCACCTCCATAAACGAGAAATATATCCTTAGTCCTTTTCAGGTATTTCAGGATGTTCATGACCGCTGTCCAGTGATCCACTCCTGGAATACTTTGGTACCTCCCTGCTAACACTACTAGGGAAAACGTTATACACAGAACTTTAGCAGTAGCGCTTGTTAAAAAAGGGCGCTAGTGCTAAATAGCAGTAGCGCGTGCATGATAAGGGCGCTACAGATACAAACTTAGCAGTAGCGCGCCTAACGAAAAATGCGCTACAACTAAAATTCTCACAACTAAGCCGATAAGCTACACATGGTAGTAGCGTTCTTGCCTAAACCGCGCTACCGCTATGTCTATTGTAGCAGTGCGTTTAGGTAGAAAGGCGCTACTGCTAACCAAAAGAAAATAAATCGAACAACAAATAGAAAAGTAAATGGAAATGAAAGAAATAGAAAATGGAGAAAGGAAAAAATAAAATGTAAAGAAAAATAGATGAGAAAGGGAAAAAAAGAGACAGGATTAGCAGTAGCGCATTTTGTGAAACGCGCTATAGCTAACTTAGCTATAGCGCGTTTCCGCTAACGCGTTACCGCTATGTTTCACTTAACCAGCGGTTTTCCCTCCGCCCGGCCACCACTTCTCCCCCAAATCCCTCTCCCCCACTTCATCGCCGTGTCCTCAATTCGTCGTCGCCCCACTTCACCGCCGTCTCCTGCCGACGTCGACGCCCCCGGAGCCACCAGAGCCGCCCCCAACGCCACCGGAGCCGCGCGGCCTCATCAACCCCACCGGAGCCGCCCTCGGCGCCACCGGAGCCACCGTCGATGCCCCTGCCTCCCTAGCCACAACTGCCTCCCTCCCCGTCACTAGAGACGCCCCTGCCTCCCTCGCCACCACTGCCTCCCTCGCCACCACCGGAGCCATCATTTGTAAGCACCCCTCTCTCTCTCTCTCTCTCTCTGATGCATAGCACAAACATTATTGGACATACTAACTAGCTAGGTTAACTAGTTTAATTAGGTTAATTTTCTAGGTTAGTGCAAAAATGTAGTTAGGGCTTTCACAAAGAACTAGTTAGGTTAACTAGTTTAATTAGGTTAATTATCTAGGTTAAGAAAATTTTTATTTAGGCCTTTGACAGAGAACTAGCTAGGTTAACTAGTTTAATTAGGTTAATTATCTAGGTAAACTAGGTTAACAAGCTAGGTTAACTAACTAGCTAGGTTAATTTGGTTCGTTAGGTTAACAAGCTAGGTTAACTAGGTTCACTAGGTTAGAGGAAAATTTTATTTTCGACCACTATTTTTCTAGGAAAAGAATTGAGGCAAGTTTTATTTTAAAGATGATCCCTTCCTAGACTTTTATTGTTGATTATATCTTTTCATTGAAGTGGTCATGTTATATCTTTTCATTGAAGTGGTTCGATTGTGCCCAAGTGGCCTTTTGTTGTTTCCAGGGAATGAAGCTAAGTAGCCTATGTTTTGCCGGAATGTTGATTCATTTCCGTTCCGGCAAATTTCAGGTTCTCGATTTGTCCACTTTTTAGCAAAGGTCATGCCGAAATTTTCCGTGAATTTCGGCATGACTTGTGCTACAAACTAGGACATATCGAGTGCCCGGGATTTGCCGCACTGGGAAGGAGTCAACGTTCCTGCAAAACATAGGCCTTTTTATGTCATTATTCATTTTATTCGGTCTAGAATTAATTGACTAGATTTAATCGTAGGAAACATGGCTATAGCGATGAAGGACAGGGTTACGGTTATTATGACGATGTCTACCGGGCGGCAGACGAATTTTTGAGCCTTTAGGCGATCAACTAACGATGTTGCTTCTGGGCCCACCGGTCGCATCGGGGATTTGAGACCGACACGCAGACCGGTCTTGACATCGAGACCAACCTTGAGATCGAGACCGCATCGAGACCGTGGCGCTGAGATCGAGACCGCGCCGAGACTAGCGGAGCCGGTGTAGAACCGAAAGCAAAGAGGCAACGGCTTCCTAACAAGCTCAGGACTACTAGACTGGTGGTCACGGAGGTGGACGATGGCAATTTTGAGCCAAAAGCGCCCGAGGAAGCGCCCGCGTGCTACGGCAATCAATTAGGCTACATCATACGGACAACCGCCACCATCAACGATGAGAAACTACAGAAGATAGATAATATGAGGCCCTCCCTCCTAAAGAAGCTGCACCAAATATTCTTGTTCCTGTAGGAATGAAAAGGATTATAAAGATCCAGATAAGGACCCGGCAATGAAGAAGATAAACAAACACGCCATGACCAAGTTTAGCGACGTGTTGGCCGCCTAGAAAACAAGGGTGAAATATCGGGTCGTCAACAAGAAGGAACCCTACTCCGAGATTGTAAAGGATAATCCGACAATCACGGAAGAGCAGTTTCAAATATTCAAGGCGACTTGCGAGGCCGAAGATGCCAAAAAAAGTCTAAGTACATGAAGGGGCTTCAAGAGAGGAACATTGGGAGCCACCACCTCGGAAGCCGTGGTTACGGCGGGAAGAGGTCCAAATGGGCCAAGGAGGACGCGGAAGCCACGAGTCTAGGCATCCCAGACCCCTTGGCGGATTTCACCGTCCCGCAGGAGCGTGACGTCTTCAGGGCCCGGCACCGTTGGGACCCAGTGAAGAAGGTTTTCGAGACGAACACGGTCACGACGGAGTTCATGAGACTGCTGGTAATTTTAGTTTTTGATCAATTCGATTGCACGTTAGTCATATTTATAAATGATCCTTGTGCCTTTTGCAGAGAGAGCAGCAAAGGATTGCGGCCGAAAGCGACTCACCGTCTGAGGCGTTGGCGAGGCCCAAGTGGGACACTCCATTCAACCGGGCGTTGAACATATTGAAACGACTCCCGGTGGAGACTCGACCGTCGTATGGACGCGTGCACGGTGTCGGAGACGGAGCCACGTGGAAGAAGTACTACCGTGTGACCACAGAGGAGAGAAAGGAAAGACGGAGGTTAACTGAAGAAAACATCGACAAGAAGGTTGAGATTGCGGTTGAGAAGAAATCAACTCAGACAGTCGCAACAACGGTAGCTGCCGCAAAACAGGTGGTTGTAGATATTTCTACTTCCTTGGTTCTGGCCATTTTCAACTGGACCAGGCAAAATCCAGAAAAAAATGCAGCGGACTTCCCCCTTGCTGACTTCTTGGGGAGCAGCTTGACTAGCGTTGCACCTGCTTCCGCACCGGCTCCCGCACCGGACGTGCTCGGCGGTGCTTCATATTTGGCTGAGCTTGACGCCCTCACGGTATCTGTCACACCGCCCCTTCAATAAATGTATAATCTCCGTTTTCGTTGCCTTTCAGATGTCTCACGTCGCAGACTTTTATTTGCAGGCCAACGAAACCCCGTGCACCATATTGTACACCATCGGCGACCAGAAGGTGGACGTGGGGAAGGCGACGATAATGAAGCCGAAGGAACCATTGTTCCACAGCCGGCTGATCCCCCCAAACGTCATCAAGGTTTCTGTGGCCAGTGTCAAACTGGGCCACGAGAATTTGCCTCCTCTGGTACTAGGGGGGATGACGACGATACCCCGCGGCGGCTTGGTTATTGTTGCAATGGTTGGGTCCTATTGTGGCCAAAGAGTCTGCTTCGTCTGGAGGTGGCCGGGAGCACACCCACTAGCACGCAGCCTCAACAAGGTATGAACATCAACACCCCACCTACCCAATTAGCATCGGTTGTCGGGTTGGGTGATAGCGGACGGGGTAAGGAAGAGGCTCCATTAGTCGCTGATGACATCGCCATGGATGAGGATGAGGATGACGATGGCACTCAACAGTATGTTTATACTGGCGCCTACTCAGGGTTTGAGCGTCATGAATCGGTGCCTGAATTGTCGTCTCCGGAGGCTGAACATATTAAGGACGACCTTCCGGTAGTAAAGAAGTCTAGGAAGAGATCGAGGAAAGGCAAAAAAGCTGATTCTATGATCCAGCCGCCTCAGCAGCCTCGGGTTCAAGACCATGTAGATATCCCCGGTGCGGATAAATGGCATATCCCCGGTCAACCAATCCTACATGCAGCAGCACTAAGGACCATATTCGGCGATCTAAGGAGACTTCATGACGATGTGCTGCGGATAGAGAAAGGCCTCATTGCCTCGAAAGATCCAGGATACCCACTCTACGTGGTTAACGTTCCGGGGCAATTATCGTACGCCGACACATTCCCCGCGGAGAAGTTCTTCCTTCGATTTGATTACATATTCGACATGTTTCACGTGAAGAAGTTGGATTTTACGTTTGTCCGCCTTTATGCCTTGCACATGAACTACATCATCGGGGTTGAGCAGATACCTCATATCTGTGTCGCTGACCCGTACTTCATGCACGAGAGCTACTTGGGAGTCTGCCCAAAGCACCGTGAATCTGGCGAGGGAATACATCGTCAATTTCATGCTCGCCAATAAGGACAAGGAGGCGATTCTTGTGCCTTATCATCCATGTAAGTCATCCGCGCGGATATCCTTCCTTCGATTTCAATCATTCATTTGCACGGTGGAGGCTAATTAATTTGAGGTGTACTTATTTTGCGCAGCGGCGGACGCGCCGTCCTCATCATCCTCTACCCCCGATACTCCCACGCTCTTTACTTGGACTCATCGAAGAACATTAACAAAAAGGATTTACTACGACGCAGGGGTGGAGAGGTCAAGGACAAGAAGAGAAGGGGCGGCAGGCTCGCATTCGGCGATAAAACTGACTTCTGGTGCATCCAGCAACTGAATGATTCTCTTAATGATGGATTCTATGTCCTACACCACATGCTGGAGTACAGACGGGATCACCAGAACCTTCGCATGTCACCTAGATCCGGCGATGCCCATATTCTGCAATGGGCAAAGAAACTAGGAGATATCGAGGATCATCGACTTCGAGCTGAGTTCTATCACATCCAGCGCGAACTTGCCCAAATCATCATGAAGGAGGTCGTCGGAAAAACAGGGATGTTCTACAAAGAAGGACAAATGTCACGGGAAGACGTCCGAACACGGGTAGCCTCTCAGCGTCTCGACCTGAAGCCTTTCACTAGGCTCGGGGACTATCTCCCTGACTTGGATGGATGGCACGACATGTTGGAGTGATTGTCGATATATGACAATGTGTCTGTTTAGTCCATACTTTCTGTATGACGAAACTTTGAGTTATGCACGACGAAACTTTATATTTTGATGTAATTAAACCGTCCTCCTCGACTAGCGACGATCACTCTAGTTAGGGCATTTTGGGTACGATCAATTTTGTTATTTATGCTTATGATATGTTGCTTCTATTTTTGCCAAGTCTGTCTCTTTCTGTTGCTGAACTATATGTTGCATATCATCTACTCATGTGACGATGCAGTTGCATAGATCATCGAGGGCGAAGAAGTGCTACGCTAGGAGTATATATACAACGAGTGGCCAGAGTGTCAGACCCAGGTGTACCCGTTTTCGGTTTTCGAGCTACAGGCAGTAGTTAGTTTAGGTTCACGCTAATGCGAGAGAGGGATACAAACTCATGTACTGCATAGTTTCACTCTCACTCAAAGTGATAGCTCTTCTCGCGTATATCATTGTTTAGATGGATGACGATGTAGTTGCAAGTAATCGAGACTTGCATGTATCGCTATTTTCGAGATGATACGAAATACCACTTTGTGTTGGATGATGATTATGATGAGACTATTTGTATGTATATGCTATGATTACATTTGTGGCCTCGCAGCCATTTGTATGTGTATCATGATGACATTTGTATCTGCTAAAGATTATTGTATAAAGCCTGTTCAAATACAAAAAATATATGCAGAAAAAAAACTACTAAAATTAGCAGTAGTGAGTGGAGAGAAGTTAGCAGCAGCGTCTCACTAGCAGTAGCGCGTCCAGGCAATGTGCGCTAGAGCTATTAGCACTAGCGAGCTTCCACGAAGCACGTTGCTGCTACACTTGCATTGCAGTAGCGCTTGGTGTCTTGTGGCGCTTTGCTCTGAGTTAACTATGGCGCCTTATTAGTAGCGCCTGCCACCGCGCTATTAATGTACCTAGAACCCGCGCTGCTGCTAGGCTTCTCCCTAGTAGTGTAAACTTATAGCAAGGCATACATCAGGTCTGGTACACAGCATTGCATACATGATAGAGCATAGGGAACATCTTTCATCTTCTCTCTATCCTATGCAGTGGTCGGGCATTGAGTCTTACTCAACTTCACACCTTGTAACACAGGCAAGAACCCTTTCTTTGCTTGATCTATTTTGAACTTCTTCAAAACTTTGTCAAGGTATGTGCTTTGTGAAAGTTCAATTAAGCGTCTTGATCTAGCTCTATAGATCTTGATGCCCAATATGTAAGCAGCTTCACCGAGGTCCTTCAGTGAAAAACTCTTATTCAAGTATCCCTTTATGCTATCCAGAAATTCTATATCATTTCCAATCAGCAATATGTCATCCACATATAATATCAGAAACGCTATAGAGCTCCCACTCACTTTCTTGTAAATACAGGCTTCTCCAAAAGTCTGTATCAAACCAAATGCTTTGATCACACTATCAAAGCGTTTATTCCAACTCCGAGAGGCTTGCACCAGTCCATAAATGGATCGCTGGAGCTTGCACACTTTGTTAGCTCCCTTTGGATCGGCAAAACCTTCCGGTTGCATCATATACAACTCTTCTTCTAGAAATCCATTGAGGAATGCAGTTTTGACATCCATTTGCCAAATTTCATAATCATAAAATGCGGCAATTGCTAACATGATTCAGACAGACTTAAGCATCGCTACGGGTGAGAAGGTCACATCGTAGTCAACCCCTTGAACTTGTCGAAAACCTTTTGCAACAAGTCGAGCTTTATAAGCGATAACATTACCATCAGCGTCAGTCTTCTTCTTGAAGATCCATTTATTCTCAATGGCTTGCCGATCATTGGGCAAGTCAACCAAAGTCCACACTTTGTTCTCATACATGGATCCCATCTCAGATTTCATGGCCTCAAGTCATTTTTCGAAATTTGGGCTCACCATCGCTTCTTCATAGTTTGTAGGTTCGTCATGGTCTAGTAACATAACCTCCAGAACAGGATTACCGTACCACTCTGGTGCGGATCTTACTCTGGTTGATCTACGAGGTTCAATAACAACTTGATCCGAAGTTTCATGATCATCATCATTAACTTCTTCACTAATTGGTGTAGGTGTCACAGGAACCGGTTTCTGTGATGAACTACTTTCCAATAAGGGAGTAGGTACATTTACCTCATCAAGTTCTACTTTCCTCCCACTCACGTCTTTCGAGAGAAACTCCTTCTCTAGAAAGGATCCAAATTTAGCAACAAAAGTCTTGCCTTCAGATCTGTGATAGAAGGTGTACCCAATAGTTTCCTTTGGGTATCCTATGAAGACATATTTCTTCGATTTGGGTTCGAGCTTATCAGGTTGAAGCTTTTTCACATAAGCATCGCAGCCCCAAACTTTAAGAAACGACAACTTTGGTTTCTTGCCAAACCATAGTTCATAAGGCGTCGTCTCAACGGATTTTGATGGTGCCCTATTTAACGTGAATGCAGCCGTCTCTAAAGCATAACCCCAAAATGATAGCGGTAAATCAGTAAGAGACATCATAGATCACACCATATCTAGTAAAGTACAATCACGACGTTCGAACACACCATTACGCTGTGGTGTTCCGGGTGACGTGAGTTGCGAAACTATTCCGCATTGTTTCAAATGAAGACCAAACTCGTAACTCAAATTTTCTCCTCCACGATCAGATCGTAGAAACTTTATTTTCTTGTTACGATGATTTTCAACTTCACTCTGAAATTCTTTGAACTTTTCAAATGTTTCAGACTTATGTTTCATTAAGTAGATATACCCATATCTGCTCAAATCATCTGTGAAGGTGAGAAAATAACGATACCCACCGCGAGCCTCAATATTCACCGGACCACATACATTTGTATGTATGATTTCCGACAAATCTGTTGCTTGCTCCATAGTTCCGGAGAACGGTGTTTTAGTCATCTTGCCCATGAGGCATGGTTCGCAAGTACCAAGTGATTCATAATCAAGTGGTTCCAAAAGTCCATCGGTATGGAGTTTCTTCATGCGCTTTACACCAATATGACCTAAACGGCAGTGCCACAAATAAGTTGCACTATCATTATCAACTCTGCATCTTTTGGCTTTAATATTATGAATATGTGTATCACTACTATCGAGATTCAACAAAAGTATACCACTCTTCAAGGATGCAAGACCATAAAAGATATTACTCATATAAATAGAACAACCATTATTCTCTGATTTAAATGAATAATCGTCTCGCATCAAACAAGATCCAGATATAATGTTCATGCTCAACGCTGGCACCAAATAACAATTATTCAGGTCTAAAACTAATCCCGAAGGTAGATGTAGAGGTAGCGTGCCAACCGCGATCACATCAACTTTGGAACCATTTCCCACGCGCATCGTCACCTCGTCCTTAGCCAATCTTCGCTTAATCCGTAGTTCCTGTTCTGAGTTGCAAATATTAGCAACAGAACCAGCAGTATCAAATACCCAAGTGCTACTGCGAGCATTAGTAAGGTACACATCAATAACATGTAAATCACATATACCTTTGTTCACCTTGCCATCCTTCTTATCCGCCAAATACTTGGGGCAGTTTCGCTTCCAGTGACCAGTCTGTTTGCAGTAGAAGCACTCAGTCTCGAGGCTTAGGTCCAGACTTGGGTTTCTTCTCTGAGCGACAACTTGTTTGATGTTCTTCTTTAAGTTCCTTCTTCTTCCCTTTACCATTTTTCTTGAAATCGGTGGTCTTGTTGACCATCAACACTTGATGCTCCTTCTTGATTTCTACCTCCATGACCTTTAGCATTGCCTGAGCTTGGGAATCGTCTTATCCATCCCTTGCATGTTATAGTTCATCACGAAGCTCTTGTAGCTTGGTGGCGATGATTGAAGATTTACATCGATGGCGCTATCATCCGGAAGATTAACTCCCAGTTGAATCAAGTGATTGTTATACCCAGACATTCTGAGTATATGCTTACTAACAGAACTATTCTCCTCCATCTTACAGCTGTAGAACTTATTGGAGACTTCATATCTCTCAATTCAGGCATTTGCTTGAAATATTAACTTCAACTCTTGGAAAATCGCATATGCTCCATGACGTTCAAAACGTCGTTGAAGTCCCGGTTCTAAGCCGTAAAGCATGGCACACTGAACTATCGAGTAGTCATCAACTTTGCTCTGCCAGACGTTCATAACATCTGGTGTTGCTCCTGCAGCAGGTCTGGCACCTAGCGGTGCTTCCAAGACGTAATTCTTCTGTGCAGCAATGAGGATAATCCTCAAGTTATGGAACCAGTCCGTGTAATTGCTACCATCATCTTTCAACTTTGCTTTCTCAAGGAATGCATTAAAATTTAACGGAACAACAGCACGGGCCATCTATCTACAATCAACATAGACAAGAAAAATACTATCGGTACTAAGTTAATGATAAATTTAAGTTCAATTAATCATATTACTTAAGAACTCCCACTTAGATAGACATCCCTCTAATCCTCTAAGTGATCACGTGATCCAAATCAACTAAACCATGTTCGATCATCACGTGAGATGGAGTAGTTTCAATGGTGAACATCACTATGTTGATCATATCTACTATATGGTTCACGCTTTCGACCTTTCGGTCTCGGTGTTAGAAGCCATATCTGCATATGCTAGGCTCGTCAAGTTTAACCTGAGTATTCCACGTGTGCAACTGTTTTGCACCCATTGTATTTAAACGTAGAGCCTATCACACCCGATCATCACGTGGTGTCTCATCACGAAGAACTTTCGTAACGGTGCATACTCAGGAAGAACACTTATACCTTGATAATTTAGTGAGAGATCATCTTATATTGCTACCGTCAAACAAAGCAAGATAAGATGCATAAAAGATAAACATCACATGCAATCAATATAAGTGATATGATATGGCCATCATCATCTTGTGCTTGTGATCTCCATCTCCGAAGCACCGTCATGATCACCATCGTCACCGGCGCGACACCTTGATCTCTATCGTAGCATCATTGTCGTCTCGCCAACTTATGCTTCTATGACTATCGCTGCCGCTTAGTGATAAAGTAAAGCATTACAGGGCGATTGCATTGCATACAATAAAGCGAAAACCATATGGCTCCTGCCAGTTGCCGATTACTCGGTTACAAAACATGATCATCTCATACAATAAAATATAGCATCATGCCTTGACCATATCACATCACAACATGTCCTGCAAAAACAAGTTAGACGTCCTATAATTTGTTGTTGCGAGTTTTACGTGGCTGCTACGGGCTGAGAAAGAACCATTCTTACCTATGCATCAAAACCACAACGATAGTTTGTCAAGTTAGTGATGTTTTAACCTTCTCAAGGACCGGGCGTAGCCTTTTCAGTTCAACTAAATTTGGAAAGCCCGACACCCGCCACACATGTGCAAAGCACGTCGGTAGAACCAGTCTTGCGTAAGCGTACGCGTAATGTCGGTCCGGGCCGCTTCATCCAACAATACCGCCGAACCAACGTATGACATGCTGGTAAGCAGTATGACTTATATCGCCCACAACTCACTTGTGTTCTACTCGTGCATATAACATCTATGCATAAAACCAGGCTCGGATGCCACTGTTGGGAAACGTAATAATTTCAAAAAAAATCCTACGCACACGCAAGATCATGGTGATGCATAGCAACGAGAGGGGAGTGTGTGTCCACGTACCCTCCTAGACCAAAAGCGGAAGCGTTAGCACAACACGGTTGATGTAGTCGTACGTCTTCACGATCCGACCGATCAAGTACCGAACGTACGACACCTCCGAGTTCAGCACACGTTCAGCTCGATGAAGTCCCTCGAACTCCGATCCAGCCGAGCTTTGAGGGAGAGTTCCGTCAGCACGATGGTGTGGTGACGACGATGATGTTCTACCGACGCAGGGCTTCGCCTAAGAACCGCTACGATATTATCGAGGTGGACTATGGTGGAGGGGGGTACCGCACACGGCTAAGAGAACAATGATCAATTGTTGTGTCTATGGGGTGCCCCCCTGCCCCCGTATATAAAGGAGCAACGGGGGGGAGTGATAACCCACAAGTGTAGGGGATCGCAACAGCTTTCGAGGGTAGAGTATTCAACCCAAATTTATTGATTTGACACAAGGGGAGACAAAGAACATTCTCAAGTATTAGCAACTGAGTTGTCAATTCAGCCACACCTGGATAACTTAATATCTGCAGCAAAGTGTTTAGTAGCAAAGTAATATGATAGTGGTGGTAACGGTAACAAAAGAGTAATGAAATCAAAGTAATATTTTTGGTGTTTTGTAATGATTGTAACAATAACAACGGGAAAGTAAGTAAACGTAAACCAGTATATGGAAAGCTCGTAGGCATTGGATCGGTGATGGATAATTATGTCGGATGCGGTTCATCATGTAACAGTCATAACATAGGGTGACACAGAACTAGCTCCAATTCATCAATGTAATGTACGCATGTATTAGAATATAGTCATACGTGCTTATGGAAAAGAACTTGCATGGCATCTTTTGTCCTACCCTCCCGTGGCAGCGGGGTCCTAATGGAAACTAAGGGATATTAAGGCCTCCTTTTAATAGAGAACCGGAACAAAGCATTAGCACATAGTGAATACATGAACTCCTCAAACTATGGTCATCAACGAGAAGTATCCCGATTATTGTCACTTCGGGGTTGTCGGATCATAACACATAATAGGTGAAGTAGCAAAAGCAGGGTCAGGTTTCATTCTGTCTCTAAGAGATTCTTTACTCCATTTGACTAACAGCCTCTTAAGTTCGTATCTATCTTGGCAAGCAAAGATAGCTGCAGAAGATTCCATATCAAAAACATAACCCTCAGGAATATCTTCATCATCACTTTCATCAACATTATCAGTTTCAATAGTTTCTTTCTCTCTAGCCCTAGCAATTTGTTCATCAAGAAATTCACCAAGGGGCATAGTAGTATCAAGCATAGAAGTAGTTTCATCATAAGTATCATGCATAGCGAGTGACATCATCAATAACACGCGACATATCGAGCGAATAGCGAAGTAGGTTTGGGTGTCGTAAGCTTACTCATAACAAAGTGACTCGGTGCGAGCTAGATGGCAGTTCCTTACCTCCCCTCGTAGTTGAGGGATAAATTTTTGTCTTAGCGTCTTTCAAATTCTTCATAGTGTCCAGCAGATATAAATCCCAAGTAACTCAAAGAATAGAGCTATGCTCCCTGACAACGGCACTAGAAATTGGTCTTGATAACCCACAAGTGTAGGGGATCGCAACAACTTTCGAGGGTAGAGTATTCAACCCAAATTTATTGATTCGACACAAGGGAGCCAAAGAATATTCTCAAGTATTAGCAACTGAGTTGTCAATTCAGCCACACCTGGATAACTAAATATCTGCAGCAAAGTGTTTAGTAGCAAAGTAATATGATAGTGGTGGTAACGGTAACAAAAGAGTAATGAAAGCAAAGTAATATTTTTGGTGTTTTGTAATGATTGTAACAATAGCAACGGGTAAGTAAGTAAACGTAAACCAGTATATGAAAAGCTCGTAGGCATTGGATCGGTGATGGATATTTATGCCGGATGTGGTTCATCATGTAGAAGTCATAACATAGGGTGACACAGAACTAGCACCAATTCATCAATGTAATGTAGGCATGTATTCCGAATATAGTTATACGTGCTTATGGAAAAGAACTTGCATGACATCTTTTTTCCTACCCTCCCGTGGCAGCGGGGTCCTAATGGAAACTAAGGGATATTAAGGCCTCCTTTTAATAGAGAACCGGAACAAAGCATTAGCACATACGTGCTACAATGGCTCCCATATGATAAGATTGGTCTCCCAACACAGCACTCCTGAGAATGCTGAGATTAGGGACACACATGTGACATGCTTCATCCTTAGCATTTATGCACCTACCGATGAAGAGAGCAAAATAATATATAGAAGGAAAGTGAATGCTTCCTATAGTGGCTTGCGTTATATCTCTAGATTCCCCCACATTTATACTAGCAAGAAAGTCTCTAAATTCAGATTTACGGGGATCAACAGTACTACCCCATTGTGGGAGTTTGCAAGCAAAAGTAAAATCCTCTAAGTCCATGGTATAAGATTTATCATAAAGATCAAACATGACGGAAGGAGAATTACGCGAAGATGAAAACTCAAACCTCCTCACAAATGAACTAGTGAGATCATGATACTATGGGCATTTGTCTGCCTCGAAGTCCACAAGACCGGCGTTACGCAAATATGCGTTAAATTCTTCTTTAATTCTCGCTCGATCCATAAAATTTTCCGAAGGCCATTTACAAGGCCTCACGAGAGCATCCCTTGGTGGTTCCTTGTCAACATCACGCATAGCAAGCCTGGGACCTTGCTTCCTTGAAGAGCCACCTTGGAACATCTTCCTAAACATATTGTTTTCTCTGAAAAATTTCTGAAATTTTTAGTAACTTCAAACAAAAGTGAACCAACTTCAATAAAATTGATAGCAACTACTCCTACAAGTGCCTAGAGCCTTTATCATGCATTAGAACTACTTGGAACCATATAAATTTGACATGCAAGCTCAAGAACATGGTCACCTATGCAGCACAAATTTGCAATGAATAAAGCATTAGAACAAAAACTAATTGGACAAATGGAGGAGTCACATACCAAGGAACAATCTCCCCAAGTAGTTTTGTGAGAGGTGCTTTGAGCAAGGAGATCGAAAATCACAGCAAGAAATTTGGAACTCGTGTTTGAGCCAGATATTCGTGTTTGTGGGAGGAAGAAGAAGAGGATGGGTGTAGGAATAAGTGGAGGAGGGCCACCATGGGCCCACGAGGCAGGGGGCGCGCCCTCCACCCTCGTGGCCAGGTGGCAGCTCCCCCCTTGGTAATTTTTGCACCATAAATCCTCAAATATTCCCGAAAAGATCATATTAAATTGGCATGGCATTCTGAGGACTTTTATTTTCGGGATATTTTTATATTGCACGGGTAAATCAGGAAACAGACAGAAAAATACTATTTTTACTTTATTTCAACTAAATAACGAGAGAAAGTATAAAGAGGGCATGAAGGTTGTGCCTTCTAGTTTCATCCGTCTCATGATCATCAAAAGGAATCCACTAACAAGGTTGATCAAGTCTTGTTAACAAACTCATTCCGAATAACATGGAACCGGAGAAATTTCAAATAACACTATGTTACCTCAACGGGGATATGCACATCCCCTATAATAAGAATATCATATTTCTTCTTGACAGTAGGAAGAGGAAATTCGAAACCTCCAAATATAATCGATGGAAATTCTCCAATAGAGTTGATGTTATAAACTTGAGGTTGTTTTTTCAGAAAGTGTACCGTATGCTCATTACCATTAACATGAAAAGTGACATTTCCTTTGTTGCAATCAATAACAGCACCTGCAGTATTCAGAAAAGGTCTTCCAAGAATAATAGACATACTATCGTCCTCGGGAATATCAAGAATAACAAAGTCCTTTAAAATAGTAACGTTTGCAACCACAACAGGCACATCCTCACAAATACCGGCAGTGTATAGCAGTTGATTTATCAGCCATTTGCAGATATTTGATGAGGGTGTCAACTTATTCAAATCAAGTCTACGATATAAAGAAAGAGGCATAACACTAACACCGGCTCCAAGATCACATAAAGCAGTTTTAACATAATTTCTTTTAATGGAGCATGGTGTAGTGGGTACTCTGGATCTCCAAGTTTCTTTGGTATTCCACCCTTAAAAGTATAATTAGCAAGCATGGTGGAAATTTCAGCTTCGGTATCTTTCTCTTATTAGTAATGATATCCTTCATATAATTAGCATAAGGATTTGTTTTGAGCACATCAGTTAATCTCATACGCAAAAAGATATGTCTAATCATTTCAGCAAAGCTCTCAAAATCCTCATAATCCTTTTTCTTTGATGGTTTGGGAGGAAAAGGCATGGGTTTCAGAACCCATGGTTCTCTTTCTTTACCATGTTTCCTAGCAACAAAGTCTCTCTTATCATAACGTTGATTCTTTGATTATGGGTTATCAAGATCAACAACAGGTTCAACTTCTACATCATTATCATTACTAGGTTGAGCATCATCATTATTATTTTCGCTAGGTTCATGTTCATTTCCAGATCGTGTTTCAACATCAGAAATAGATATATCATTTGGATTCTCAGATGGTTCAACAATAGGTTCACTAGAAGTTTGCAAAGTCCTATCATTTTTCTTTTTCTTCCTTTTAGAAGAACTAGGTGCATCAATATTATTTCTCTGAGAATCTTGCTCAATTCTCTTAGGGTGGACTTCAGGATACAAAGGTTCCTGAGTCATTCTACCAGTTCTAATAGCCACTCTAATAGCATAATCATTTTTCTTACTATTCATTTCATTGAGCAAATCATTTTGAGCCTTAAGTACTTGTTCTATTTGTTGTCATAGAAGCATGTTTGCTAATGAGTTTAAGTTCACATCTAATATTAGCCATATAATCACCCAAGTGTTTAATCATATAGGTATTTTGTTTTAATTGTCTACCAAAATAAGCATTAAAATTTTCTTGCTTGACAATAAAATTATCAAACTCATCCAAGCATTGCCTAGCAGACTTATAGTGAGGAATATCACCTTCATCAAATCTATAGAGAGAATTTACCTTTACTACCTGTGTCGGGTTATCGGGATCATGAGGTTCTTCAATAGAATTAAGACCATGTATTTCTTCAATAGGGGGTAAATTCTTAACATCTTCAGCTTTAATACCTTTTTTTTCATAGATTTCTTTGCCTCTTGCATATCTTCAGGACTGAGAAATAGAACACCTCTCTTCTTCGGAGTTGTTTTAGGAATAGGCTCAGTAATTGGCTCAGGAGCTGGCTCAGGAGCTGGCTCAGGAAGTGCCCAATTATTTTCATTTGTCAACATATTATTCAATAGAATTCTAGCTTCATCTGGTGTTCTTTCCCTGAAAAGAGAACCAGCACAACTATCCAGGTAATCTCTGGAAGCATCGATTAGCCCATTATAAAAGATATCAAGTATTTCATTTTTCTTAAGAGGATGATCAGACAAAGCATTAAGTAACTTGAGAAGCCTCCCCCAAGCTTGTGGGAGACTCTCTTCTTCAATTTGCATAAAGTTGTATATTTCCTTTAAAGCAGCTTGTATCTTATGAGTAGGGACATATTTAGCAGAAAAGTAATAAATCATATCTTGGGGACTACGCACACAACCAGGATCTAGAGAATTAAACCATATCTTAGCATCACCCTTTAATGAGAACGGGAATGTTTTAAGGATATAAAAGTAGCGAGATCTCATCATTAGTGAATAAGGTGGCTATATCATTTAATTTAGTAAGATGTGCCACAACAGTTTCAGATTCATAGCCATAAAAAGGATCAGATTCAACCAAACTAATTATATTAGGATCAACAGAGAATTCATAATAATCCTTATCGGGAACACAAATAGGTGAAGTAGCAAAAGGTGGTCGGGTTTCATTACGTCTCTAAGAGATTCTTTACTCCATTTAACTAATGACCTCTTAAGTTCAGATCTATCTTGGCGTGCAAAGATAGCTGCGAGAAGATTCCATATCAAAAACATAACCCTCGTGAATAGAAGGCATATCTTCATCATCACTTTCATCAACATTATCAGTTTCAATAGTTTCTTTCTCTCTAGCCCTAGAAATTTGTTCATCAAGAAATTCACCAAGGGGCATAGTAGTATCAAGCATAGAAGTAGTTTCATCATAAGTATCATGCATAGCAGAAGTGACATCATCAATAACACGCGACATATCAGAACGAATAGCAGAAGTAGGTTTGGGTGTCGCAAGCTTACTCATAACAGCAGGTGACTCAGGTGCAGAGCTAGATGGCAGTTCCTTACCTCCCCTCGTAGTTGAGGGATAAATTTTTGTCTTAGCGTCTTTCAAATTCTTCATAGTGTCCAGCAGATATAAATCCCAAGTAACTCAAAGAATAGAGCTATGCTCCCCGGCAACGACACTAGAAATTGGTCTTGATAACCCACAAGTGTAGGGGATCGCAACAACTTTCGAGGGTAGAGTATTCAACCCAAATTTATTGATTCGACACAAGGGGAGCCAAAGAATATTCTCAAGTATTAGCAACTGAGTTGTCAATTCAGCCACACCTGGATAACTTAATATCTGCAGCAAAGTGTTTAGTAGCAAAGTAATATGATAGTGGTGGTAACGGTAACAAAAGAGTAATGAAAGCAAAGTAATTTTTTTGGTGTTTTGTAATGATTGTAACAATAGCAACGGGAAAGTAAGTAAACGTAAACCAGTATATGGAAAGCTCGTAGGCATTGGATCGGTGATGGATAATTATGCCGGATGCGGTTCATCATGTAACAGTCATAACATAGGGTGACACAGAACTAGCACCAGTTCATCAATGTAATGTAGGCATGTATTCGAATATAGTCATACGTGCTTATGGAAAAGAACTTGCATGACATCTTTTGTCCTACCCTCCCGTGGCAGCGGGGTCCTAATGGAAACTAAGGGATATTAAGGCCTCCTTTTAATAGAGAACCAGAACAAAGCATTAGCACATAGTGAATACATGAACTCCTCAAACTATGGTCATCACCGAGAAGTATCCTGATTATTGTCACTTCGGGGTTGTCGGATCATAACACATAATAGGTGACTATAGACTTGCAATATAGGATCAAGAACTCACATATATTCATGAAAACATAATAGGTTCAGATGTGAAATCATGGCACTCGGGCCCTGGTGACAAGCATTAAGCATAGCAAAGTCATAGCAACATCAATCTCAGAACATAGTGGATACTAGGGATCAAACCCTAACAAAACTAACTCAACTACATGATAAATCTCATCCAACCCATCACCATCTAGCAAGCCTACGATGGAATTACTCACGCACGGCGGTGAGCATCATGAAATTGGTGATGGAGGATGGTTGATGATGACGACGGCGACGAATCCCCCTCTCCGGAGCCCCGAACGGACTCCAGATCAGCCCTCCCGAGAGGTTTTAGGGCTTGGCGGCGGCTTCGTATCGTAAAACGTGATGATTTCTTCTCTCTCATTTTTTCCTCTTCGAAAGCGAATATATAGAGTTGGAGTTGGCGTCAGAGGGTCTCCAGGGGGCCCAGGAGGTATGGGGCGCGCCCTAGAGGGGGGGCGCGCCCCTACCCTCGTGGACAGGGTGTGGGCCCCCTGGTCTTCATCTTTGGCAAGGATTTATTATTATTTTTTCTAAGATGTTCCGTGGAGTTTTTCAGGTCATTCCGAGAACTTTTGTTTTCTGCACATAAAACAACATCATGGCAATTCTGCTTGAAAACAGCGTCGATCAGGTTAGTTCCATTCAAATCATACAAGTTAGAGTCCAAAACAAAAGGCAAAAGTGTTTGGAAAAGTAGATACGACGGAGACGTATCAGGGAGAGGCGGCCGGCCAGGAGGAGGCGCGCCAGTTGGAGTAGGAGAAGGGGGAAGGAGGAGGGAGAGAGGAAGGAAAGGGGGGCGCCGCCCCCCCCCCCTTCCTTGTCCAATTCGGACTAGAGGGGAGGGGGCGCGCGGCCTGCCCTGGCCGCCCCTCCTCTTCTCCACTAAGGCCCATGTAGGCACATTAAACCCCCCCCCCCGGGGGGGGGGGGGGGTTCCGGTTCTCTGGTAAAATCCCGATTTCACCTGGAACACTTCCGATATCCAAATATAGGCTTCCAATATATCAATCTTTATGTCTCGACCATTTCGAGACTCCTCGTCATGTCCGTGATCATATCCGGTACATTATCTTCGGTACATCAAAACACATAAACTCATAATATAACCGTCATCAAACTTTAAGCGTGCGGACCCTGCGGGTTCGAGACTATGTAGACATGACCGAGACACGTCTCCGGTCAATAACCAATAGCGGAACCTGGATGCTCATATTGGCTCCCACATATTCTACGAAGACCTTTTATCGTCAAACCGCATAACAACATACGTTGTTCCCTTTGTCATCGGTATGTTACTTGCCCGAGATTCGATCGTTGGTATCTCAATACCTAGTTCAATCTCGTTACCGGCAAGTCTCTTTACTCGTTCTGTAATACATCATTCCGCAACTAACTCACTAGTTGCAATGCTTGCAAGGCTTAAAGTGATGTGCATTACCGAGTGGGCCCAGAGATACCTCTCCGACAATCGGAGTGACAAATCCTAATCTCGAAATACGCCAACCCAACAAGTACCTTCGGAGACACCTGTAGAGCACCTTTATAATCACCCAGTTACGTTGTGACATTTGGTAGCACACAAAGTGTTTCTCCGGTAAACGGGAGTTGCATAATCTCATAGTCATATGAACATGTATAAGTCATGAAGAAAGCAATAGCAGAATACTAAACGATCGAGTGCTAAGCTAACGGAATGGGTCAAGTCAATCACATTATTCTTCTAATGATGTGATCCCGTTAATCAAATGACAACTCATGTCAATGGTTAGGAAACATAACCATCTTTTGATTAACGAGCTAGTCAAGTAGAGGCATACTAGTGACACTCTGTTTGTCTATGTATTCACACAAGTATTATGTTTCCGGTTAATAAAATGCTAGCATGAATAATAAACATTTATCATGATATAAGGAAATAAATAATAACTTTATTATTGCCTCTAGGGCATATTTCCTTCATGTTGTTCCCATCGATTTTCCGTAGAAGCACCCTCAACTACCCAACTCTTTGGCTCACCATAAAGTTATGTTTTCTTCGGTAATTCAATAAGTGTTTATAAAAAATCCCTTTTTATGCAATCACATTAACAATAAAAGGGCACGTTAATCATAGGCTAATCTACTAGAATATTTATGTCACCACTGCAACACACATGCAAATATCTATTATATATCAAATATGCATTTATTAGTTACACACCATACCAATCCCCCCACATCTCCCATGCTCGAGGCGGACTCCTTGCACATGGGACACGAGGGAAAAATTAAGAGATGATATTAAATAAAGAGAAATCATTCTAATATATTATAAATCAGGAAGACCAAGTGAATGATTAGCCAGTTTCGGACCTCTGAAATAGGGTTTGAAATGGAAACTGCAAAAAATCCAACTCCAATGTAGACGGTTCTCTCATGATGTAGATATCCGGTGGTGTGGCAGATCTTTTTCTCATTCATGTGGGTCTAGATGAAGCCTCCCCCTATGGATTTTCTTTCTTATTCTTCTCTGGTTCTAGGTTGCTATGTTCGTTTGTGTGTCACTACCTTCATGAATGTTGTTGGGTTTTAAGTGGTACTAGTGAGACCCAATGGTACGACCATGGTGTGGTCTTCGTATTTGCCTTCAAAAGAAAGTTACCGACAATACTATTTCCTATACAATCCTAGTGCTAGAACCCTTCCAATAATGATAGTTAGTTAAGCCAAAAAAGGTAATCGTCAGATAAAAAATCAAATATGAGCAATGTGAAAACTCCATGAAAAAAGCGATGCACTCTAGAGGCATCACTTCGACACGTAGCCTTAGTTGACCAGGTTTGACTAAGTGAGGTGACGTCACTAGACATGCAGCCGCCATCTATGATGCCATTTGCGAAAAACAACAACATAACCGAAAATTGTAATTTGTCGAATGATGAACAAACATCATAGCATAAAAGGAATAAAGCAAATCAACAAAACACATGGGAACATAAACATAAAAGAGAAAAGAAAAATAGCGAGATGCAACGAGGACGGTACACTGGCAACCATCCCATGCGACACATACAACATTGTCATTCTGCCGTTGTTTTTTACAATGGTTGTTTTGCACGCTCGCGCCCATAAATAAAATGGCAAGACAATGTCAACTGAGCACCGAGGGAAGAGAATGGGGGCCAAGTCGAATGATGAACAATTTAGGATGCCCACCCTGTAAATAAGGCGCAAGGCAATGCCATCCCGTGAGCTGGCGCCCCTCGATGAAGCCTATAAGTTCACAAGGGCATCCAATACATGGACATAAATGCTGCGACTCATCAGAGTCAGACGATACAATTCGAGCTTGTGCTAGTAGCACCTAGAAAGCACCCTTCAAGACGTCGGCCATGCCTACTACCGGCGCACGCAAGCACGATCGCACCACCACCATCGGCGACACGAGGGCCCACAACTAGCTTACCGAGGGCATGCATGACAACCTTCCAGGTGATGGGACCATCAGCCGCTCCACCTACAACCGCCAGGATGTGGCACTATAGCCAAGGGCTTAGAGGGGCCACACGCAACTTTATATCAACACAGCGCAAATCTAGTAGATTCAGCGAAGCGACAACCTCCAAACCAGTTTTGGAGTGCGCTCCATAGTTTACGCTGTCGCTTTGCCATTAATGATGGTTAGCTTTACCAATGGAAACCGCTTGAGTGAGTGGTACGGACGACATCATCATTAATCGAGGGAGGAAGACAAGGCTGAAGTGTCCCTCCTGCCATCGCGGTTGGTTTTGGATTGCCGTCCAAAACAGCCGCGTCAACCTCCAAATATGGAGGCTAGACTATAACTCAATTTTTAAAATGCACTCATGGTCTTGAGGTTGAGGCGAATTTGCCGAATCTACTAAAATATGTTTTTTTTTCATAATTTTTATATGTTGGAGCTAGACAGCTAGTGATACAAGACGGCACTCATTCAGGCTTTTTGGAGGATCGATCACACGTCAGGGTGGTGGGAGGAGCCAAGTTGCTCACACAAACACACACACACGCGTGGGTTTTGGCCAGCGCGCACCAACTAATCGGGCTGGCTGGCTTAGCCCAACACGGCCACGCCTCTCTCCTCTCCCCCCTCCCCTCCCCTTCCCACCTCTCGCTCTCTCCCCCCCGCACGCGCCTCCCGTCCCGATCCCCCCTCTGCCGCCGCCGTCGCCGGCCGATTCCGGCCAGCTCCGGCGCCTCCCCGCGCCGCGGCTCACCGGCCCGGCTCCCCCTCGGTCCCCTCCACCGATTCGCCGCCCCCGACCCGGCCTCCCGCCCCCGCGCGCGTCCCCCGAGGCAAACCCTAGCTCGCCGGCGCGGCGGTGCGGTGCCCGTCTTCCGCGCGCCTTCTGCTCCTCCTCCCGGGCTCCGGCGCCCCTCGGCTACTCGGCGCGGGCTTCCTCGGCCACGACGCCTTCTGGTCCCACGGCGGCGGCGGTGGTCGTTCCTCCTTCGTCTCTGTCTCGGTAATCCCTCGGTTCTTCCTCCCCTTCTCGCTCTCGTGCTCCGGGTGACACGGCCAGTGAGCCGTGGCTGATTGTGCGGCCCTTGCTTGGCTACTAGCCCCATGGTCGTCCAATGGTTGCGCAATTCCTGCGCTAGCGTGTTTGTATTACTGCTGGCTGTGGTTTCTGTTAATGGCCTGGTCCTCTGGCCTCCATTTCTAGGCGTTCCTAGAGTTTCTGGTTGTAAGTAATGGCCGTGTCCACGGATATTATTTAGCTACTGATGCCGTGTGTTACTGGGTTCCTAGAGCTTCCATGGTACTTCTATTCTGTGGTTAGCTATAGATCATGTAGAGCTGTCTTATTGTTAGCTATTGTACTTCTATGCTTCTGTTCTATGGTTTTTAATGGTAGCTAAATTTCTACTTAATGGGATTGCCCACCATGGCTTAGTTGTTACATGCTAGGTGGTCATTATCCGTGGCCTAGACTAGCTAGTACACTCCATGGATGGATGGATTGGATGAAAAAACTTTAGCACTCCCTCCGTTCACAAATATAAGATGTTTTGGATATTTCAACATGGACTAGTACCTTCGTCCAGGATTTTTGGTCCGCTGAGCAACGTAAGCACGTCCGTTAATATTTCCCATGCACAATTAATGGCGCCTTCAGCTATCCCATTGGCCGGGCACGAGCCACGCTGCCGTGATCCACACGTGGGAAAGGACGCCTGCATGCGCGCAGGAGGCCAGCCAGTTATGGCCAAAAGGGTATCCAGCCAATTACGGTTAAACACATGCATGTAGCAACATAAATCAGTGCACTTAATTATTTCCTAAACGTGTGCATGCAGTTGCCTTGGTACTGGTGTTTCAGTCAGTCGGACCAAAAAACCCAGACGGAGGTAGTACATACGGACTGATATGAGTGAACAAACACACTTAAATGTGTCTATTCAGAAGAAAGTTAGAACGTCTTCTGATAGTGAACGGGGGAGTAGTTCCTTCTTCCTAGTCAGCGCGCTGTTTGAATTTCCCCAAAAATTGCAGGCAGGTGCTTTGAATTGTGGAAGGTTTCCTCCTCATTCTCCTTTCCTGAGAGAAGCATATGTTCTTTACCTATACAAAAAATCAACCAACATCCTTAGAACAGCAGCTGATTCTCAACTGTCATTATTATTATTATTAGATACTACTGCTGCTGTTTGGGAATTGAGCTCTATCGTCTTAAATTGTTTATTATTATTACCACGCAAGGGACAGCTTGTTGCTCACTCTGATATTGTGCATACAGAACGATAAGCTCACACTCTTCTGGAGCTGGAAAATAGCCAGGAAGTCTTTGCGAGACAGGATCAACATTTTGTTTGCAGTATTTTAAGCGCCTTGATGCTACCCCAGTGGTGCAGGTATATAGCTCTTACAAGTTATATTGGTGAATACTTTAATTACATCCATGGCAGTCGAGCAGAATTAACATCAGCATAACCTGTAAATCAGTACGGAGGATTAGCTAGCATGGAGTGAAACAATAGTAGCGTCTTCTTAGTTCTTACCATGCATGGAATCGATTATGTTTAGTTTATTTTCAAAATAGACTAAATATAGTTGTAAACCATTGATTAGGTGATCAGATGACGATTTAAGTATTTTGTTACTATCCAGTATACTAGTGATGTCTTGGATGCTTTTAAATATTCAGAGAGATTGATGGAGGCTGTTGCTAATTGTCATGGCATGCTTTGTATTGTCTATGTTATGATTGATACCTGCGCTACTTCTGTTGACCACCCTGCTTTATATATTTCAGGGAAATTAGGAACTCTGAAGGTGAATCTCTGACTAAATAGGATTTAGTCCGACACTACTGCAGGGAGATAAGAGCAGGACACACAATGCTTGAGGATTTCTTTACTCTGACTGAGATGAAGGATGGCATTTCAACTACGGCAAGAATAGCAGAGCTGGTTTCCGAGATCCAAAAGCTGAGAGATGCTGCTGATTTTAGTACAGCTGATTTCATAAGGCAGTGTTCAACAGCTGCAAAAACACTTGGATCTACCAACAATGAAGAATGTCTTCAGCATTTTGTTCAGCTAAATGGTATTGGTTATCTCAATCAGTGGCTTCAGGATGCTCAAAACTGCAGCAAGGAAGTCAGCAGTTCAGCAGAAGGTTTGATAAATGCAATATTAACTGCATTGGAGCGGCTACCAGTTGATGATATACATAAAGCTCCTTGTGGTTTAATTCCCACTGTTCATCAGCTACTTTCTCATGAAAATACAGAGATCAGTCAAAAGGCAAGATTACTTTGCCAGAAATGGAGCAGTGCACCAAATTGTGGGGAAAATGACCGACAAATAGATGCAAAAGAAGCATACCAGGCTGCTGATCTTAAGCCCCCAGAAGCTAGCCAGGAAATGGAAAATAATAAACACGACGGAGCAAATGAAGCTGCAACTGCAGAAGCTAAATCGAACCATGATACGTTAACTTCCTCGGTTGTTCCTTTGCAGGATCTGTCCCTTGTCAATAATAACACAGACATGACAAAGCTGCCTCCAATGCCAGCATCCCCAAATTCCTCGGATGGACATGAGGTTTTAGTGCAGGTGAACTCCTCAGTTTCATCTCTTGCATCTCAGGGCGGCCTACCGAATGCGTCTGTTACCGAGGAGACTTCTTCCTCCAATGATGTAGGTTTAGTCACCAATTGCAAGTTGTCAGATACTCTCAACCTAAAGAGTGACACTGGGCATGTTGCTCAAGTAATAGGTTCGACCATAGATGCCAAGTCTCTTGAGAATGTCAACTCAGAGAACTCATTTGACAGTATAAAAATTGATTTGGGGGACCAAAATGTTTCAAGTAGCTTGGATATCAAAAAAGGCAATTCCTTTGCAGCAGGTCAGTCGTGCTCTGATAATAATGCAATTGAAGCTTTGAACCATCTTGCAAATGCAAGCGGTAGTTTGCAATATTCGTCGGAGGACAGCATGGGCAAAGAAGAAGGGCCTACATCATCATCAGGTACAGATGATAAAGACACTGGCAGTGAATTTTGGTTGACGAGATCTGCGAAGAGCTTTGGGGATTCCTCAAAGGCAGCAGAGACAAAGTTGAATGCGGTAGAGGGAGATAAGTCACCACCATCGACAGAGTATGATGATACTGATGCACTGGAAGTAGCGCGTCTCGTTGCAATTGAGGTGGAGCGGGAAGTAATTGACTACAGGGGAGACTATTGCAGTTCTCCTGACATTAGTTCCGAAAATGTAGATAGTCCTCATGTGGAAGCAAGGCAGCACACTGAACCCCCTGTTCATGAATCAAATGAGAATAAATCCTCCACTACGGTGGTGGATTCAGGAAATTCCTCGTCTCTTAAGGAGGATGGTGTGGGCATCACAGATGACAGCGGTCCTATTAATAGCAGAAAGAACACACAGGGTGTGGATATGGTAGACTTTGATCTTAATGCAAATCAGTACCATGAGGAAACCGATTATCATCCAAAGTCCAGTGCTAATAATTCTGTAAATTTATCAACTCCTATAGCTGTGGCTGCTTCTAGAGGCTCACTTGTATTTCCAGCTCGCCTCCAATTTGAAGGTGCACTGGGGTGGAAAGGCTCTGCTGCAACCAGTGCTTTTCGGCCAGCTTCTGTTCCGCGCACTCCTGACAGAGAGAAGTCAATGTCAGCCTCTTCACAGAAAACAAGAAATGTGATGTTTGACTTGAATGTAGATGAAAGTGAAAATACTATTGCTGGCGAGTCACTTTCAACAGCCTTCTGGCTTCGTTCTTCTGACATAGCTCCCAAGGATATCTCTGGAGCTGATGGTGCTAGTATGGGGCTTGAACTTGACCTTAATAACCCATGTGAAGAGGAGGAAGCTGCTACCACCTCACCTGCTGTACCATCATTCTGGAGTCATGAACAATGTCATGGCAGATGGAGCCAACCCTCTTCCTCTTCATCTTCAAGGCAACCTACTGCAAAGAACTTTGACTTGAATGACAATGTATCCTTCTTTGATGCCTCTTCCCGAGGCAAGGGGGAGTCCTATGTCAAGACTTCCACGAACAATACATCAGACCATTCTGAAGTCATGATTATGGGCAAGAGAGTCACACTTGGACAGAAGGAGCACCGCAGCCCAAACCAGTATAACTTTCTGGGTCCAAGTATGGAATCTAGTCTCCCCGTGAGGTCAACATGATCATATGCACACACACCTCCTGATTTCAGTGTTTTCGGCTATCCTTCTCAACCTGCTGCCATGTCTTTGCCTCGTCCTCTCTATGCACCTGGAGGTGCTCCTTACATGGTTGATGCTAGGGGTGCAGCAGTGGTGCCTCCATTGCCGGGCCTAGGTGTTGGCATTTCTCATCCATCTTTCACCAGCAGAACAATTCAACCTGTGCCTAGTGAATTTGGCTACATGAATGCAAGCATGGATTTCAACTATGCTCTCTCATCTGAAGGCGCACGAAGGGAAGCTGCCGGCTATTGGCCTGTGCCATTCCAAGGTCATACCGTCTTTCTTGATGAACGTATGAGAAGTACATCACAAGGTGGCAGCTCTGGTACTGGGTTGGTATCGAAGCGGAAAGAACCTGACTCAGGTTGGGATATATACCCCCGGCACTGAGTGTCCAATGTTAGTTGCAGTTGTATTTCTTCGGTTAATCCAATGTTCGATCTGCCTGGGGCCTTGCACAATCTGGAAGAAGTTTCGCACATGGAAAATGGAAGATGCGTGAAACTGAATATGTTTCAGCTATGAGTGGTTTTCAGACACGCAGGCTTCTGGATATCATTGCTTTGGTACAACATGTAGATTTAGTTCCCGTGAGCACAACTTCTTTTTGTTAACCTAATATAGCCAAAGCTGAATTGTGTACATCATTGTTATCTTGAAAGTTATAATTAATGGATGAAATAAACTCTTTTATGCTGTGTTTCTTCTCTAGTTCTATCATCAGTTGTATATAGTGGTTCTCTTTTGACATATTTTTTGTATTTATCGTGCTAGTAGCATAGCATATGCTCTTTTTTTTGCTATAACTTTCCTCCCTTGTCTTCACTCATATATTTGTTTCTTTGCATGATGGAACAATTTAGTATCTTTCTTACGAGTTGTTCACATGGTTTACTCTCTCCACATTTTAGCTGCCTATGCTCATAGGTCATGCATTTAACTTGAAAAGACCAAACTGGTGGCAAAACTTGTAATTTCCTATGAAGGTGCCAGCTGCAACTTGTCGGGGAAAGAATCAACTAAACCCTTGAGATCAGGTCAGCAATAATAACCTTTCAAAAATATTTTTCCTGTATTGATCAACTAGACTACGCATATGTACAATCCCTGTTTAATATGTACTGTACAAAATATCAAAATGCTGAGCGAAATTGCCCCCCTTCTCTAAGGTGCACCCACCTATGTATTCCAGATTTTTGATCAAATGCACACACTTAAACAAATGAGAAGATAAGTTTAACACAAATAATACGCATATAATGAAATTTATACATCCTTGATTTTTGGAAAGACGAACCTAATTTTAAACCTTTCAGAATAGTTGTCGACTACCCTGAAAACCTCCTCTGAATTGGTTCAGTAGTTCAACCAGCCAAACTTGTTTAATTAACTTTTTTAGTCAAAGCAAAGTGATCCGCTGTGTATGGAGGATGTTTTACATAACAATTAGACACTGTATCTGCACTCTGCTAATTAACATAATCTTTGTTGGGCATGATAACTAGATGATTACCTTCTTGGCCCTTAAATTTAATTGAAAGACTATTGTTCTGTATGAACTGCCCTTCTTGTCTTCTTTATTTCTAATTCCTTTGTGAAAATATCCCTACTATTCTATTCTACTTAAAGGACATGCACTCCCGACCATTTTTACAAGAAACTGACAACGTTCGGTAATTCCGGTCATGTAAATCCTTAAGAAGAAAAAAAGTGAGTGTACTGCTTAAGTAAGTTGGCTCTCTTGAAGAATACACACAACGAACATATAAAATACTAAGTACAAAGTAACTCTAAAATTACTAAGAAATAAAAGAAAATAACTGAAATGTCACTAATGCTACCAAATTTCATCAAGGCTGTGAAAACAATTTATTTTCAAGTGGCCATCTACACCACCAGCCCACCAAGTGATTCTGATACTTGCACTTCCCAAATGTCATTAATTTTTTTTCTTTGTTTGTTTTTAATCATACTGCTGCCTTCTGTCTAAAGGTAATCTACAGGGCCCTTGTGAGCCATTTGCAGATCATAATACTGCCATTGTTAATTTGTTATACTAACCATTGTTTATAAAGCCAGTAAGGCGACCTAAGGCGAGCACCAACCGCTTTGACGCCTAAGCGCTTGAAGCGGGCATAATGTCAAGGCGCTGCCAGGGCGCCTTGCCGCCTAAGCGTCCAAGGCAGGACGCCTTATATACAGTGATACTAACAATAGAAGCAACTTGTATGGACATATCTGATACTAATAAATAACAATGGAAGCAACTTGCATGGACGGGCCAGAGAAGATGTCATCAAACAGAGGATGATGTTTCATTTCGAGATATATTATTTAAAACTATCCTTATTCATCAAACATAGTAGGAACTTTGACTTTAATGAGGTAAACTGAGATTGGATCTAAAGATCTGCTGACCAAAAGTGGATAATGGAATAAAATGCATAACGACTTTCTGACCTGATGAAATTGTTATAGAAGAGCATCACGTTTGGACCTTTGATCACTATAACACTATTCTCTAGCAGCTGTTCAGTTCTTCTTGAACCTCCTCTTTTGGGTTTGCTACTATGCAGCGTTATTTTGCGCAAAAGAAAAAAGATCTTGAAGCACTATACCAAATAGCATTGAGGTATTTTCCCCCCCTTTGATTCCTGTAGTCACGTTTCATTATACAAGTGACTGGCTTCTGTTGTAGCACTTAGCACTCATGCACTGCCATGTTGCTTTTTTTATCCGTAATTTTCTCGTAGTGTTAGCAATTGGCTGGACGTCCACGCCTTAACCATTCATGATCTTATTCCCTGCAGGTTTGATAGGTAGTTTGCCTGTTACTCCGAAGTCCTTGGACATATTATCTAAAGAACTCCCTGTTTGTGGAAAGCTTGCTGTATCTTGTATCATTATCTCAAGCAGGCCCTCAGTTTACACAAGTGAGTTTAATGGCTGCCCTCTTTTGGCGTCATTCTGTTGTCTTTCCTTCAGCTAATACTCCCTCATAATTTGTGTTAGTTCCTGCAATTATGTAATCAAAAGCTCTTTGCTTCTCTGGTGCTCTGTCTATTTTGAAAATGGGAAATGGCAAGAAGATATTCAGGCACTTTCAGAAAAACCTTATGTCTGTAAACCAGCTTCATCATTTGCCTTCAATGGCTATGAGACTCGGAAGTTTGCTCTTTGTTTGATTTTTTGTGTGAAGTTGATTCTTCTTTGTAGATCATCTCCCTTCTCTTTAGAAAAGTAGACCATGTTTTTGGGTAATTATCCAAGGGAACAAAATACTGTGTCCTTGAGAAACCAACTTCGTATTTACGGCAACTTAAGCTTGGCTTCTTTCGTTTTGTGTTTGAATATGTTCTTAGGAGGCAATAGCATTTACTTTTCTTCTAATATCTGGGGCTTACATACACAGATACTCTAGAGATTATCTTGAAACTGGAAACTTCAATGCGTTCCCTGACTCGGCTTTATCATATTCCACGTTGGTATTCCGCACAGAATCCATACGTGTTAATTTTGTGCTCGACTCTGGTGGGCATGCTGGTCCAGTGCAACACAAGCCAGCCTTGTATAACTTCTGTAGTCAATGCAAACTGATCTGTTGTGTAGGGATGCATTTTTTTTCTTAGCAATTAGATGTTGTGTAGGGATGCATCTGTTTTCCTTATTTCTGGTTTTGCTGGGTGCGGAAATCTCTCTACCGCTCTATTTTCTCGTCAAAGGACATTTACTTGTACACGATTAAGGGCATGAACATTCCATACGTTCTTTTTTTTCAGGTATGGTCAGTTTGACAGCGCAGTAGAAACGTTCGAGGTTACTGTAGAACGTGTGTCATCCATGTCATGCAAATATCAGGTACTAATACATAGCTACTCTTTCTTTAAGGGGTGAATTGCGAAAACTTCAAAATGACAAGGAGCCTTTCGAGCGCTTCACCAAACAGCCGATGAGCGCCTGTTGCCCCTTCTACAGGCCCTTCCTCACGCCATCATTCTCATGGTGACCACTCCGACAACGCCGAAGACGAAGGGGTGCCGCCGACCAGCCCAACATGGCGTACAAGATCACCGTCAAGTATATGGTAGTTTTGTTTTTTTTTCTTCGGTTTGGGTTTTTAGTTCAGCGAACATCTGGTTTTATGTAAAAATTATCCAAGTTTCAATGAAAACCGTTCGGTTTGTTTAAATTAAAAGAAATTTGTTTACTTTATTTAAAATTTGATCAAAATGTAACAAAACATTTGCGGCTAGCTGTGGATGGCCGGCTCCCACGAGGCCGCAACAGTGTCTGTGGACCGGTCCCCACCGGTCGACGCACGAATAGTTTGGGGGTAAGAGTTGGGCATGCCCTAAGAGCAACTCTAGTAGATCTACTATATCCTTGCCTTATAATTCCGACGGGTTTGTAGGGTTTTCTCATTTTTATGGGCCGAACAAGTCCGCTGAAAGTCCGCCGACCCATAAAAATTATACAGGCAAAATCTGCCTGTCCGGTGCTATATGTAAGGGGTCAGGGTGTTTAAGGTTCACATATTGGATAAGCTCCGCCGGAATCCGACCCCTCCGTGGTCTCCTTTCCTTTCTCCGGCAAGCAACTAGGCGCATGTTTCTTTTCCTTTCTCGCGGCTCCATGGCCGGCGGTGTTCGCGGGCGTGGTGGCCGTGACGGGTCACCGCCACGGCGCGGAGGCCGACAGCTCCAGCTGGCCCGCCGTCACGCCATGTAGGTCTAAGCAGGCTTGGAGCGCGGCCGCCTCTCCCGCAGCCACGAGCGTATGAACTCCACTTGGGTTGATGAATGTGTAGCGTGAACTCCCTCCGTCCCATAATGTAAGACGTTTTTTGACACTACACTAATATCAAAAAATGTCTTACATTATGGGACGGAGGGAGCAGTTTTTAAAATTTACGACAAACTATAGCGGATCTGTTTTATCGAGACCTTCGAGTTTCCGCAAAATCGTTTTAGGGGTGCAGTACTGATTTATACTCCCTCCGTAAACTAATATAATACTAGCATTTAGATTACTATTTTAGTAATCTAAACGATTTTATATTAGTTTACAATAGGGAGTACTAATAGATAAGAAAAAAGTGGCGCTCAAGTACCAACCCCTGGGCGCCCGTGCTCTCCTCCCCTTGGATTCCACTCCTCGGAGCAGCAGCAGAACAGAAGCAGGAGCCTGCGCGCGTCTCTCGTCCCCACCACCACCCACAGCGAGGGCCTCTCAAGCCGGGCTTCCTCACTCCGTCCGCGAGGCACCACCGGCCCTTTCCTCCGTGCGCCGCCCGCCGCCGTTGCCCCGGCTTCTCGCCGTTCTCGCGCTCGCCGTTCGCCCAATGCCGGGCCAGACCATGCCCGGGAGCAGAGTTCTTGGCTCGGAGCTCGCTTTGATTTAAGATTAGAGTAATAAGGAGGATAAGAAAAAGGTTCTTGGCCTTGGGGCAGGAGAGGCTTGCGTTGCGCGTTGCTGTCCCCTGGTTTGGCCGGGCTCGCCCCCCGTGGATTGAAATTGGCGAAAAGTTTGAAATTTGGGGCCGGGAGATCGGGCTAATGGCTTCCATGGCGGGGGCGCCGAGGGTCAGGTCGCTCAACATCGCGGCGCCGGAGGCGGACGCGAGGCCGGTGCTGGTGCCGGGGGGCAACAAGGCCCCGGCCGCTGCGCGGAAGCCTTCCCCCAAGCCGCTGCGGAAGGCGCCGGAGGCCACGCCGGAGAAGCCTCCGGCCGCCGCCGCGGCCAAGGGGGAGGAGGAGCAGGGCGCGAAGAAGGACGCCGCGGCCGCCACTGCCGGCAGCGCGAGGAAGGGGGCCTCGTCCCCATTGCCGTCGCCGAGGCGGACCCCGCCGAGGAAGCCGCACGATGCGCCGGCGGTGAACCTCAACGCGTCCTGCTCCTCGGAGGCCTCCGTGGAGTCGCTCCGCGGCCGGGCCTCCGGCGGAAGGATGGAGTGGGGCTTGTCCCGGCCGGCCGCGCCCAAGCGTGGGAAGGCTGCGTGTAAGGTGGTGGAGAGGCATGCCGTTGTCGCGGAGGTTGTCGCTCCGGTGACGCCGGAGGCCGTCCAAGGGAAGAGCCGGTGCGCCTGGGTGACTCGGACCACCGGTGAGTTCTTGCTTACTGAATCCTGATGGCTTGTTTATTTGATCATTTATGCAGTAAACTTACAATTTGTGCTTGTTCAGAATTGTCAGCTATAAACACTAGAATTTTCAGTGTCCAATCATGTGTTGCAATTTCTGTCATCTTTCTTATTTTAGCATGAGTAGTCACTCACCTTTTGTAAAGATATGTAAAACTCTGTTTTAGAAAGTTAAGGCTGACGTCTGAACGAAAATCACAATTTGAGTTTCTAAGTTACAGCTTGATATACTAGCCGTCCTTGTTGATTGCTTTTGAAACTGATCATAGGATTACACAGTTCATAATTCTGCCTGCATTGGATAAACTGATCATTTTCTCCTTCAGATTTCCCATTTTGTTCTTAGTTGCTTGAAGGGAGTTAGTGATCCTTAAGCACTGGCAACTGATCACCTTACCATCATCACTTCCAGTTTCACACAGAGCTGTATATGTACTTTGTTGAACATACTGTACTTTTGACTGATTGCACGAACATCCCAAGTTTTCAACAGAGATAAAAGATTAATGGTGTGTTGCTGTTGCACAGAACTCATTTCTGCAGATCTGCAGAATGTGCACTCTGTTAGTCATCCTTGTACAGAAATCTGCCATAATCGTTGTTCGCTCATCAGTTGGGACTGTAAAAATGGCCTGTGAAAGGGGTGCTTTACCAACAAGAAAAATAAAAACAAAAAGAATGGATATAAGTATGCTTTGCTTCATCTATACCCCAAGAAAACCGTAGCTTCAGTCCCAATTCTTGCTTTAGATGATGTTGTGTTGTCACATGATATACTAGTATGGTTGCCCAGTGCTTTTCGTTTGCCTTACGGATGAAGTATTCTTACTCTCTGAATCATTTGTCATGAAGAAAGCTGACCTGTCAAACTTCTGATGCCCATTCATTATCTGATCAGATCCTCACTATGTCACTTTCCATGATGAGGAATGGGGGGTTCCAGTTCACGATGACAGGTATGAAAAATGTGAATTATTATATTCCTTCATCATTGTGAAAACTTAGAAGAAGATGAACAGTTCAGTATGTGTAATAATAACCATGAATTCCACAGGAGATTGTTTGAGCTACTTGTATTATCTGGTGCATTAGCAGAACTTTCATGGCCTGAAATTCTCAAGAAGAGACAAATTTTCAGGTCTTGGTTCTCTAACGTCACAAGTAAATAACGAATTGTATGTATAGTTTGTTTCCTGATGTTTGTGCCATATATTCTAGAGAAATTTTCACGAACTTCGATCTGATTGCTGTCTCCAATATAAATGAAAAGAAGCTGGTAGCGCCAGGAAGCATTGCCAGGTCCCTTTTGTCAGAGCAAAAGCTGCGAGCAGTCCTCAAAACGCCGCCAGATAGTTAAGGTTCGAATCGCTGCTGCATCACCATTAACTGATGCTCCTGTGATCTATGTCTTTTGTCTGGGAACTTGTTTGTTACATGGCTTATTTATACTGATGCAGAAATTTTTCAAACAAAATGCCCATGCAGATTGCAGATGAATTTGGATCCTTCAGTCAATACTGCTGGGGTTTTCTGAACCACAAACCGATAGTAAGCAAAATCCGATATCCAAGGCAAGTCCCTGTCAAGAGCCCCAAGGCAGACATGATGAGCAAGGACATGGTGCGAAGGGGACTCCGAGGCGTGGGCCCGACAGTCATATATTCCTTCATGCAGGCAGCAGGGCTAACCAATGATCACCTGGTCAGTTGCTTCCGTTTCAAAGAATGCAAGCCGTCTCCAACCCTTGCCATGAGCGACGCCGACAGGGCGAAGACAGAGGCAGAACAAAAAACGGAGGAGCCGAGAACAAAAGCCCACGGGGAGGAGATGACCGTAAACTCGGACCCGTCGATGGCGATCGACACGCTCACCATTTCGTAGCGTTACGAGGAGCAGCGGCGTTGTGAGCCGGCTTTGTGGTCGTGTTACTTACCTCTGTAGATTTTGTGCTAGGTTGCCCCTTGAAACGAGTCTAGGGATTGTGTATAGATCATTTGTGTCAGTAATGCGGCTCGCTCGGTCTGTAAGTATATATTATTACTACGGGGGCGAAGGACCATTATCTTTTGTGATGATGCAGAAGTTGTGAAAACCTTCTCATGCTATGATGTGGGGGCTGCATTCTGCATCATTACCTGCATTCCCTGTGGCGCTTGCTTGAGGGCACATTGAAGCAAGCAGATGGATGGACCTGAAATTGCCTGTGAGGCCCAGTGACCTACCAGCTATAGAGGCAGTTATGCATATGCTCAACTGCAGGAAGGCTGCCTCTGTGTGAGGACAGCAACAACTATGCTTGGTCGGTCTGTCTGGTTCATGCCAAGGGCATGTAAACTATTTTAAACATGAGAAAACACAGGATGCATCTTCACAGCAGAGTTGCAGTTGCAGGATGAATATGCAGAGGTATAACTTGATTATGTTATATCCAGTCGACGAATTGTATCTAACAAAGAAAATCGTAGAATAGGATAAAAAGAGGATGAGAAATATTGGATACTCGAGCCGTGCATATGTAAGGCAACGCGTTGCATGGACCATCTCCACCAAACCAGGCATCTCATCATGATCAAGAACATCAGACAAACGGAAATGCATGTCCGTTTGGTCAGCAACAACCAGAAACCGGTTGAAAGCTTTGGCCCATCAGTGAAAAGCCTCCAGCCCTTTTCCAGGCCTGACCCGGCCTTATTCGCTCTAGTAACAGACCACACGAGCTCCGGTGTGGAGAAGGTGTAAGAAACTGGTCTCTTGTTTCAAGTAGCTTCTAATTTTGCAACATTTCTTTTCTGTGGTGGAGAGTGGTGAAAGTTTGTAACAAAACTTTTGGGCTTGTTTTTCAATCTATTTAACGGGTAATAACATTCTATCTAGGGTGAAGGATGGTGAAAGTTTGTACCAAAACTTATGTCAGAAACGAGCCGCAGTCTTGTGGACTACCTTCTTTTTTGGCACATTTTTGTTGTATTCAGGGGATTTCATAACCCACAACATAATTTGGCATGTCCGCTCGTTTAGAAGTTTTCAAACCATCGTATTCATTTAATATTCTACAAGCATGAACTTATCATTCTTGACATGCAATTGCTCACTGCTAGCTACAACTACTTAACAAAATCCAACAAAGCTTCACACTGCAACTATGCAACATCAGAAGGATTTTAGCTACACACAGTTACAAGCACAAGCATCCACACTCCGACAGGCCTCCTGCTCAGCGCATTTTTGACCGGTAGATGTGTTCTACTATGGCCTCCTTTCATTTTGTTGCCTTTGGTCGTGGGCTACCCGATGATTGTTAGCTCTCAAGCCAACTGATATCTCTGTTATCTTTCTTTGCCACTTCTAGCAGCCCTATTGCTGAAAATTAACCTGCTTTGGGATTACACACAAGAAATTAACTTAAATTTCACTACTACAAGTTATTACAAGATCTAATGAATAACTTATTTTTTCTAATTGCAAACTATGACATGGGTCAAAATAACTATAAAGTAACTCCAAGGCATGGTTTCAAACAGCTCATATCCACTTCTAACTCTCAAGGCTGTGGTTTCCTAGCAATTCATGTTTCCCGCCTAAAACAAAAGATCAAGAAATTGGGGAGCTTTGGTTCTTATATTCTGGTTTCCTCCCATCTCTCAAATTTGCATTGATATTTATCTCAAGGAAAACTTTGTACAACTACAACTGAACATTCCATATACTCCATGGGCTTAACTGCTGGGCATGCAGAGAGCTATCCTACATATCTTATATAGAACTTACAAGAGCTTTAAACCGCAACAAAAGTGCCCTTCCATTTGTTCTGGACCATCACATGTTTCCAGCCTGTACCTTGTATCATACATTATTCATTTTACATATTTTCAATTGTTCAGACCAATGCGGTGATGTAGATGAGATCAACTATTTTGTTCTCTCATGCACTGTGCATATTCAAGGCATGTTTATATGGTGTCTTTTCTCTCGGGTTGGACCTGAACTGGATACACATATGAGACAAAGTTAGGATGGCTATTTTCTCATAGCTGGTCATGCTGACTTTATGTGGCGAACAATTTTGTGATGTACTCATGCAATTCAGTCTTGATCATGCTCTATGCACCTCAAATTTCTATCTGCTCACGCTTATGTGTGTGTTAGTATTTATTGTTGCAGGGAAGTCTGCCTCTATATATATCCCCAACTGATTTCATTTGCCACCAGATTTCGTGTCAACTACCTCTAGTTAGCTAGAAATCACTCTTTTAGGTGAGAGATTTCTCTAGAATGGTGTCATTCACTAGTACTAGTATAATCACAACATTTAGGTGAGATATTGGAGAGAACCAACATGTTAGTGGGTAGGCTTTTTCCACTGCGACAGAATCAGTGCAATGTATCGGTACGCCTTCTTCTGTGACGCAGTAGGCGCAAGGTGACATGAACCTACATGCACAGGGTGTTGGCGGGGCTCCCGTTATAACAGTCGGTTCACCCTCTTCCCTATGGAGTTTTCTGTTCACGAAGCTTGTTGCGAGCAGGTCTGCTTGTCGATGTCCTAGGTCGTAAAGCAAGGTAGTTGCTCTTCAAAGTTGCCGCCCTGCAATTGGATCTTGACTCTTGCTCTTGATCCACAAACACAATCACCAGGGCACCCATCTGGATCGAGTAAAGGTGGGAGGACTCTGAAGGGTTCTTCATGAGACAACGCCAAGGGAGACTGCAATTGATGTAACTTGAACTATAAGCGTGGGGCTGAGCAACCCCTATCTTCTGCTCTCGGGAGCCTCTCACACGCCTTGCAGTGTACTGTGTACGTGTTGGAGGATCTCTACCCTTGTAACTCTTTCCACCTATCAATGCAATGATATGCTTCCATGCGTATTGGCGAAACCAAGTACCTCATGTCCGCTGCAAAGACACGTTCTTTTTTTGGAAGCCGATATCCACCTGACATTCGGTCTGGAGATATCCCGGACCAAACGAAAGGTTCGCCAGGGGAGGAGTGATCGATGGATTTTGTTCTGCTTATAGAGCGAACTATCAAGCGAGCCAGCCTGTTATGGCCTCCTGGCCCAGAACAATCAACTTTGAACATAAACTAATGGAAAGTGTCCAAAAGCGGTACTTTCCGTACGAAAATACTTGTCATCAAAATGGATAAAAAGGAATGTATCTAAAACTAAAATACGTCTAGATACATTTCCTTTTATTCATTTTGATGACAAGTATTTCCGAACGGAGGGAGTACTATGGATGGGCCCCAAGAAAAACAACAACCCAACTTTTCCTGACGGTAATAAAAAGGAAAAAAGGGGGAAACCCCCAATTTTTGCTGAACTAAGAAAGCCCAATTTTCGCTGGGCAATTGAAAAAATTGTCATAGTCCAAAAATAAAGGAAAAAACAAATTTGACGTGATAGAAATGAAAAACAAGATACCATGGATTGTTAAGTAGTAATTGCCATGTCTGATAAAGTAAATTTACCATGGTCCCATGAAACCGACATTTTTTCTACACACCCTAAATTTAGGGTATGTAGAGATGACGTATGCTTTTACCATGGTCCATTCAAACATCGCAAATTTAGGGTGTGTAGAAATGCTGAAAAATGGTCCATGGCCTACTCGGCGACTGTTAGCTCTCAAGCCAACTGATATCTCTTCTCTCTTCTTTGCCATTTCTAGCAGCCATATTGCTCAAAGTTAACCTGCTTTGGGATTACATGCAAGAAATTAACTTAAACTAGTCGTCAACCCGTGCATTTGCACGGGCTAGTATTAATTGAAAAATCAGTATATGATTCATGCTATGTCATGTACCTGTCCATAGTTTGACTTGTTCACATAGTTTGAAAAGAAAATGCTTAATGGACACTAACTACGGGATAACAAATAAAATTCAACCACACAACTAACCATGTAGAATTAATCCAGATCACCAACAATGTCATCAACACCATATGATTGATGGCAAATGAAGAATGCATCAAATGGGAATAGAGAGGGCAATCAAATAGAAAAATGAACTTTAGAATACTTAGACTAATAACCAATCATCTAAAATATATGTAAAGCTCCTTGCAAAGAAAATAAGAAATTATATTTATATTGTACGTGGGAATCTGGTGCAGAGGAAATCCTTTCACTTCCGATCCACTTATATATTCTATGCTCAGATCAATCAGAAAAACAAACCCGCACTTTCTTTGGAACAGTTCTTTTGTTGTATCATGCTGGTAAGAATTCATCCCGAATAGGCATAGATGTATATGAGTATTTATCGAAGTGGTCTTAGCCCGTGATAACATCAGGCAAACATTTGCAGTGGGGATTATTAATTTGAAGTGCTCGAATATATGGTGTATAACATGAATGGGAAGACCTCTGAGGATGAAAGTGTTGGGGAACGTAGTAATTTCAAAATTTTCCTACGCACACACAGGACCATGGTGATGGCATAGCAACGAGAGGGGAGAGTGTCTGTCCACGTACCCTTGTAGACCGAAAGCGGAAGCGTTATAACAACGCGGTTGATGTAGTCGTACGTCTTCACGATCCGACCGATCCAAGCACC
Organism: Aegilops bicornis; assembly: GCA_021605145.1. Lineage (NCBI taxonomy): Eukaryota > Viridiplantae > Streptophyta > Magnoliopsida > Poales > Poaceae > Aegilops > Aegilops bicornis. The sequence goes on from CM038675.1 coordinate 816,657,343, forward strand.
GAACGTACGGCACCTCCGAAGTTCTGCACACGCTCAGCTCGATGACGATCCCGGGCTCCGATCCAGCAAAGTGTCGGGATGAGTTCCACAAGACGACGACGTGGTGACGATGATGATGCTCCACCGACGCAGGGCTTCGCTTAAGCTCCGCTGACGATATGACTTCTCCGGGCGCAGGGCTTCGCCTAAGCTCCGCGACGATATGACCGAGGTGGAATATGGTGGAAGGGGGCACCGCACACGGCTAAGGAACGATCCGTAGATCAACTTGTGTGTCATGGGGTGCCCCCCTGCCCCCGTATATAAAGGAGCAAGGGGGGTGCGGCCAGCCCAAGGGGGGCGCGCCTGGAGGAGTCCTACTCCCACCGGGAGTAGGACTCCCCCCCCTTTCCTAGTTGGATTAGGATTGGGGAAGGGGGAAGGGGCGCCGCCTCTCCTTGTCCTATTCGGACTAGAGGGGGAGGGGGCGCGCGGCCTGCCTGGCCGGCCCTTTCCTCTTCTCCCTATGGCCCATCAAGGCCCATAGACCCCCCGGGGGGTTCCGGTAACCCCCCGGTGTTCCGGTAACTTTCCTGTTTTCATCCGAACCTTTCCAAGTCCAAACATAGGCTTCCAATATATCAATCTTTATGTCTCGATCATTTCGAGACTCCTCGTCATGTCCGTGATCACATCCGTGAATCCTTAGAACAACCTTCGGTGCATCAATACTTATAAACTCATAATGAACTGTCATCGAAACGTTAAGAGTGCGGACCCTACGGGTTCGAGAACTATGTAGACATGACCTAGAACCATTCTCGGTCAATAACCAATAGCGGAACCTGGATGCCCATATTGATTCCTACATATTCTACGAAGATCTTTATCGGTCAAACCGCATAACGACATACGTTGTTCCCTTTGTCATCGGTATGTTACTTACCCGAGATTCGATCGTCGGTATCCAATACCTAGTTCAATCTCACATCGGTAAGTCTCTTTACTCGTTCCGTAATACATCATCTCACAACTAACTCATTAGTTGTAATGCTTGCAAGGCTTATGTGATGTGTATTACCGAGAAGGCCCAGAGATACCTCTCCGACAATCGGAGTGACAAAACCAAATCTCGAAATACGCCAACCCAACAAGTACCTTTGGAGACACCTGTAGTACTCTTTTATAATCACCCAGTTACGTTGTGACGTTTGGTAGTACCAAAGTGTTCCTCCGTAAACGGAGTTGCATAATCTCATAGTTTACAGGAACATGTATAGGTCATGAAGAAAGCAATAGCAATATACTAAACGATCGAGTGCTAAGCTAACGGAATGGGTCATGTCAATCACATCATTCTCCTAATGAGGTGATCCCATTAATCAAATGACAACACATGTCTATGGTTAGGAAACACAACCATCTTTGATTAATGAGCTAGTCTAGTAGAGGCATACTAGTGACTATCTGTTTGTCTATGTATTCACACATGTATTATGTTTCCGGTTAATACAATTCTAGCATGAATAATAAACATTTATCATGATATAAGGAAATAAATAATAACTTTATTATTGCATCTAGGGCATATTTCCTTCAGTCTCCCACTTGCACTAGAGTCAATAATCTAGATTACACATTAATGATTCTAACACCCATGGAGTCTTGGTGCTGATCATGTTTTGCTCGTGGAAGAGGCTTAGTCAACGGGTCTGCAACATTCAGATCCGTATGTATTTTGCAAATCTCTATGTCTCCCACTTGGACTTGGTCCCGAATGGAATTGAAGCGTCTCTTGATATGCTTGGTCCTCTTGTGAAATCTGGTTTCCTTTGCCAAGGCAATTGCACCAAGATTGTCACAGAAGATCTTCATTGGTCCCGATGCACTAGGTATGACACCTAGATCGGAAATGAACTCTTTCATCCAGACTCCTTCATTTGCTGCTTCAAGCAGCTATGTACTCCGCTTCACATGTAGATCCCGCCACGACGCTTTGTTTAGAACTGCACCAACCGACAGCTCCACCGTTTAATAAAAACACGTATCCGGTTTGCGATTTAGAATCGTCCGGATCAGTGTCAAAGCTTGCATCGACGTAACCATTTACGACTAGCTCTTTGTCACCTCCATATACGAGAAACATATCCTTAGTCCTTTTCAGGTATTTCAGGATGTTCTTGACCGCTGTCCATTGATCCACTCCTGGATTACTTTGGTACCTTCCTGCCAAGCTTACAGCTAAGCATACGTCAGGTCTGGTACACAGCATTGCATACATGATAGAGCCTATGGCTGAAGCATAGGGAACATCTTTCATTTTCTCTCTATCTTCTGCCGTGGTCGGGCATTGAGTCCGACTCAATCTTACACCTTGTAATACAGGTAAAAACCTTTCTTTGCCTGATCCATTTTGAACTTCTTCAAAACTTTATCAAGGTATGTGCTTTGTGAAAGTCCAATTAAGCGTCTTGATCTATCTCTATAGATCTTGATGCCCAATATGTAAGCAGCTTCACCAAGGTCTTTCATTGAAAAACTTTTATTCAAGTATCCTTTTATGCTATCCAGAAATTCTATATCATTTCCAATCAATAATATGTCGTCCACATATAATATCAGAAATGCTCTGAGCTCCCACTCACTTTCTTGTAAATGAGGCTTCTTCAAAAGTCTGTATAAAACCATATGCTTTGATCACACTATCAAAGCGTTTATTCCAACTCCGAGAGGCTTGCACTGCACCATAAATTGATCGCTGGAGTTTGCACACTTTGTTAGCACTTTTGGATCAACAAAACCTTCTGGTTGCATCATATACAACTCTTCTTCTAGAAATCCATTCAAGAATGCAGTTTTACATCCATTTGCCAAATTTCATAATCATAAAATGCGGCAATTGCTAACATGATTCGGACAGACTTAAGCATCGCTACGGGTGAGAAAGTCTCATCGTAGTCAACCCCTTGAACTTGTCGAAAACCTTTCGCAACAAGTCGAGCTTTGTAGACAGTTATATTACCATCAGCGTCGGTCTTCTTCTTAAAGATCCATTTATTCTCAATGGCTTGCCGATCATCGGGCAAGTCAACCAAAGTCCATACTTTGTTCTCATACATGGATCCCATCTCAGATTTCATGGCTTCCAGCCATTTCGCGAATCTGGGCTCACCATCGCTTCTTCATAGTTTGTAGGTTCGCCATGGTCAAGTAACATGACTTCCGAATAGGATTACCGTACCACTGCAGTGCGTATTTTATTCTGGTTGACCTCTGAAGTTCAGTAGCAACTTGATCTGAAGTTTCATGATCAACATCATTAGTTTCCTCACCAATTGATGTAGTTGTCACAGAACCGCTTTCTTGTGATGAACTACTTTCCAATAAGGGAGCAGATACAGTTATCTCATCAAGTTCTACTTTCCTCCCACTCACTTCTTTCGAGAGAAACTCCTTCTCTAGAAAGGATCCGAATTTAGCAACGAAAATCTTGCCTTCAGATCTGTGATAGAAGGTGTACCCAACAGTCTCCTTTGGGTATCCTATGAAGACACATTTCTCCGATTTGGGTTCGAGCTTATCTGGTTGAAGTTTCTTCACATAAGCATCGCAGCCCCAAACTTTAAGAAACGACAACTTTGGTTTCTTGCCAAACCACAGTTCATACGGTGTCGTCTCAACGGATTTAGATGGTGCCCTATTTAACGTGAATGCGGCCGTCTCTAAAGCATATCCCCAAAGCGATAGCGGTAAATCAGTAAGAGACATCATAGATCGCACCATATCAAGTAAAGTACGATTCTGACGTTCGGACACACCATTTCTCTGTGGTGTTTCGGGTGGCGTGAGTTGCGAAACTATTCCACATTGTTTCAAATGTAAACCAAACTCGTAACTCAAATATTCTCCTCCACGATCAGATCGTAGAAACTTTATTTTCTTGTTACGATAATTTTCCACTTCACTCTGAAATTCTTTGAACTTTTCAAATGTTTCAGATTTGTGTTTCATTAAGTAGATATACCCATATCTGCTCAAATCATCTGTGAAGGTGAGAAAATAACGATACCGCCAAGGCGTGCCTCAACATTCATTGGACCACAAACATCGGTATGTATGATTTCCAACAAATCAGTTGCTCGCTCCATAGTTCCGGAGAACGGCGTTTTAGTCATCTTGCCCATGAGGCATGGTTACTTAAGTATCAAATGATTCATAATCAAGTGATTCGAAGCCCATCGGTATGGAGTTTCTTCATGCGTTTTACACCGATATGACCCAAACGGCGATTACCACAAATAAGTTGCATTATCATTATCAACTCTGCATCTTTTGGTTTCAACACTATGAATATGTGTATTACTACTATCGAGATTCAATAAAATAGACCACTCTTCAAGGGTGCATGACCATAAAAGATATTATTCATATAAATAGAACAACCATTATTCTCTGTCTTAAATGAATAACCGTCTCGCATTAAACAAGATCTAGATATAATGTTCATGCTCAACGCTGGGACCAAATAACAATTACTTAGGTCTAAAACTAATCCCGATGGTAGATGTAGAGGTAGCGTGCCGACCGCGATCACATCGACTTTGGAACCATTTCCACGCCAAGATCGTCACCTCGTCCTTAGCCAATCTTCGCTTAATCCGTAGTTCCTGTTTCGAGTTGCAAATATTAGCAACAAAACCAGTATCAAATACCCAGGTACTACTGCGAGTATTAGTAAGGTACACATCAATAACATGTATATCACATATACCTTTGATCACCTTGCCATCCTTCTTATCCGCCAAATACTTGGGGCAGTTCCGCTTCGGTGTCGGTTTGCTTGCGGTAAAAACACTCAGTTTCAGGCTTAGGTCCAGACTTGGGTTTCTTCTCTTGAGCAGCAACTTTCTTGCTGTTCTTTTGAAGTTCCTTCTTCTTTCCTTTGCCCTTTTCTTGAAACTAGTGGTCTTGTTGACCATCAACACTTGATGCTCTTTCTTGATTTCTACCTCCGCTGCTTTTTAGCATTGCGAAGAGCTCGGAATTGTTTTGGTCATCCCTTGCATATTATAGTTCATCACGAAGCTCTTGTAGCTTGGTGGCAGTGATTGGAGAATTACATCAATGACACTATCAAGCTGGAAGAGTAACTCCCAGTTGAATCAAGTGATTATTATACCCAGACATTTTGAGTATATGTTCACCGTGAACTATTCTCCTCCATCTTGCAGCTATAGAACTTATTGGAGACTTCATATCTCTCAATCCGGGCATTTGCTTGAAATATTAACTTCAACTCCTGGAACATCTCATATGCTCCATGACGTTCAAAACGTCGTTGAAGACCCGGTTCTAAGCCGTAAAGCATGGCACACTGAACTATCGAGTAGTCATCAGCTTTGCTATGCCAGACGTTCACAACTTCTGGCGTTGCTCCTGCAGCAGGCCTGGCACCCAGCGGTGCTTCCAGGACGTAATTCTTCTGTGCAGCAATGAGGATAATCCTCAAATTACGGACCCAGTCCGTGTAATTGCTACCATCATCTTTCAACTTTGCTTTCTCAAGGAACGCATTAAAATTCAACGGAACAACAGCACGAGCCATCTATCTACAGTAAACATAGACAAGCAAAAATACTATCAGGTACTAAGTTCATGATAAATTTAAGTTTAATTAATCATATTAAAAACTCCCACTTAGACAGACATCTCTCTAGTCATCTAAGTGATTACGTGATCCAAATCAACTAAACCATGTCCGATCATCACGTGAGATGGAGTAGTTTCAATGGTGAACATCACTATGTTGATCATATCTACTATATGATTCACGTTCGACCTTTCGGTCTCCGTGTTCGAGGCCATATCTGTTATATGCTAGGCTCGTCAAGTTTAACCTGAGTATTCTGCGTGCGCAACTGTTTTGCACCCGTTGTATTTGAACGTAGAGCCTATCACACCCGATCATCACGTGGTGTCTCAGCCACGAAGAACTTTCGCATAGCGGTGCATACTCAGGAGAACACTTCTTGATAATTTTAGTGAGAGATCATCTTATAATGCTACCGTCAATCAAAGCAAGATAAGATGCATAAAGGATAAACATCACATGCAATCAATATAAGTGATATGATATGGTCATCATCATCTTGTGCTTGTGATCTCCATCGCCAAGCACCGCCATGATCACCATCGTCACCGCGCGACACCTTGATCTCCATCGTAGCATCGTTGTCGTCTCGCCAACTATTGCTTCTCGACTATCGCTACTGCTTAGTGATAAAGTAAAGCAATTACATGGCTTTTGCATTTCATACAATAAGCGACAACCATATGGCTCCTGCCGATTGCCGATAACTCGGTTACAAAACATGATCATCTCATACAATAAAATATAGCATCACGTCTTGACCATATCACATCACAACATGCCCTGCAAAAACAAGTTAGACGTCCTCTACTTTGTTGTTGCAAGTTTTACGTGGCTGCTACTGGCTGAGCAAGAACCGTTCTTACCTACGCATCAAAACCACAACGATAGTTTGTCAAGTTGGTGCTGTTTTAACCTACGCAAGGACCGGGCGTAGCCACACTCGGTTCAACTAAAGTGAGAGAAACTGACACCCGCGGTCACCTTTAAGCAACTAGTGCTCAAGCGGTGAAACCAGTCTCGCGTAAGCGTCTGGCGTAATGTCGGTCCGGGCCGCTTCATCTCACAATACCGCCGAACCAAAGTATGACATGCTGGTAAGCAGTATGACTTATATCGCCCACAACTCACTTGTGTTCTACTCGTGCATATGACATCAACGCATAAAACCAGGCTCGGATGCCACTGTTGGGGAACGTAGTAATTTCAAAATTTTCCTACGCACACAGGACCATGGTGATGGCATAGCAACGAGAGGGAGAGTGTCTGTTCACGCACCCTCGTGAGACCGAAAGCGGAAGCGTTATAACAACGCGGTTGATGTAGTCGTACGTCTTCACGATCCGACCGATCCAAGCACCGAACGTCACGGCACCTCCGAGTTACGCACACGTTCAGCTCGATGACGATCCCCGGGCTCCGATCCAGCAAAGCGTCGGGGATGAGTTCCGTCAGCACGACGGCGTGGTGACGATGATGATGCTCCACCGACGCAGGGCTTCGCCTAAGCTCCGTGACGATATGACTTCTCCGGCGCAGGGCTTCGCCTAAGCTCCGCGACGATATGACCGAAGTGGAATATGGTGGAAGGGGGCATCGCACACGGCTAAGGAACGATCCGTAGATCAACTTGTGTGTCATGGGGTGCCCCCTGCCCCTGTATATAAAGGAGCAAGGGGGGGTGCGGCCAGCCCAAGGCGCGCTGGAGGAGTCCTACTCCCACCGGAGTAGGACTCCCCCTTCCTAGTTGGATTAGGATTGGGGAAGGGAAGAGGGAAGAGGCGCCGCCCCCTCTCCTTGTCCTATTCGGACTAGAGGAGGGGGGCAGCGGCCTGCCTGGCCGGCCCTTTCCTCTTCTCCCTATGGCCCATCAAGGCCCATAGACCCCCGGGGTTCCGTAACCCCGGTGTTCAGAACTTTCCTGTTTTCATCCGGAACCTTTCCGAAGTCCAAACATAGGCTTTCAATATATCAATCTTTATGTCTCGATCATTTCGAGACTCCTCGTCATGTCCGTGATCACATCCGGGACTCCGAACAACCTTCGGTACATCAATACTTATAAACTCATAATGAATTGTCATCGAAACGTTAAGAGTGCGGACCCTACGGGTTCGAGAACTATGTAGACATGACCTAGAACCATTCTCGGTCAATAACCAATAGCGGAACCTGGATGCCCATATTGATTCCTACATATTCTACGAAGATCTTTATCGGTCAAACCGCATAACGACATACATTGTTCCCTTTGTCATCGGTATGTTACTTACCCGAGATTCGATCGTCGGTATCCAATACCTAGTTCAATCTAAATTCTTGGTAAGTCTCTTTACTCGTTCCGTAATACATCATCTCACAACTAACTCATTAGTTGTAATGCTTGCAAGGCTTATGTGATGTGTATTACCGAGAAGGCCCAGAGATACCTCTCCGACAATCGGAGTGACAAAACCTAATCTCGAAATACGCCAACCCAACAAGTACCTTTGGAGACACCTGTAGTACTCTTTTATAATCACCCAGTTACGTTGTGACGTTTGGTAGTACCCAAAGTGTTCCTCCGGTAAACGGAGTTGCATAATCTCATAGTTTACAGGAACATGTATAGGTCATGAAGAAAGCAATAGCAATATACTAAGCGATCGAGTGCTAAGCTAACGGAATGGGTCATGTCAATCACATCATTCTCCTAATGAGGTGATCCCATTAATCAAATGACAACACATGTCTATGGTTAGGAAACACAACCATCTTTGATTAATGAGCTAGTCTAGTAGAGGCATACTAGTGACTATCTGTTTGTCTATGTATTCACACATGTATTATGTTTCCGGTTAATACAATTCTAGCATGAATAATAAACATTTATCATGATATAAGGAAATAAATAATAACTTTATTATTGCCTCTAGGGCATATTTCCTTCAGAAAGGCCTTAGATATAGAAGTGGAAGTGGGGGTTTAAATACAATCTGGTTAGGTCGAGTCGAGAAGGAACACCTCAATTAGTGCAATTTCTTGAAACAACAACTTATAGCTTATTTCCTTAAGTTTTCCTTCAATTCATGTTCTTACAAATATCTTATATACTACTCCCTCCGTTCCTAAATACAAGTCTTTTAAGAGATTCCACTATGGACTACATATGGAGTAAAATGAGTGAATGTACACTCTAAAATATGTCTATATACATCCGTATGTAGTTCATATTGGAAATCTCTAAAAAGACAAATATTTAGGAACAGAGGGAATAGAACGCAGATCCAAGCATGTTGTGGGTCTGCTGACCTGGACATTGGACGCCATGGTGTGCTTCGCTCCACATTGATGACACTACCATTGTGCCCGTCCTTCTCTGAGAACTCGGGCAAGCAGAATGATGGGTCTTGCTGGTGAAGACGATGCTGCATTACAATCATGTCACCGAGATTGGCACTGCATCATGGTGGCAACAGCGGCATGCCCATGGTGATGTGTGCTGTGTCGATGTCACGAAGGCTTCACAAAGTCGACAGAAATTATCTAGCTATATTTGACCATAGTATAAATAGATCGGTCCAGTTCATCTGCATATGCAACGACAACTATATTTGAGGAAAAGCAAGTAGGAAGTATTAAGAGAGAAGGAAAGTAGAAAAATACACACCACCAATGGCATTACACTCTGATAGTCTATCTGTACTGCACGTAATTATAAGAAGAAAGAACCTCCTTAACTGTTAGATTTCATATCAAATAGGTCCATAGAAGACAGAGAGAGTTGAAAGTTTGGGCGAATCTGGCATGAAGCAATGGGGGCAAAGAACTACTGCATTGACGCCCGATCTGTCAAGCCACACCTCGTTAATCTTGCTGGCATGGAGGGCCTGATTGTTGGTAGGTTAGCACACTGGTTGTGCCTCTGGTAGAGAATAGATGGAAAGTAAGGTCGATCTCAAACCCTAGGCGGTGCGCACGCAACAAAAGAGGAGAACACGGCGGCTGGTAGATTCAATTGGCAATAGATCAGAGAGGGCGAGAAGGGCTGAAGGAAAGGAAGGAGGTGCGCACGTCCACGACTCCACGTCGTTGGGGACACAGGCAGAACCAACGTTGCTAGATTTAGAGGGTGCATGGATACGTTTTAGTCTCATGACTAAAAGTAGTGGGACTAAAATTTGCTAGCCTCATCCATGCTTAGATTCAAATACTAAAGAGACTAAAATCAAGTTAATGAGCATTTATTATCCTTCAAACCCTCCAATCCAGAACTCGCCTATGTTAAAGGTGAGAAGTTAAATAAGAAGAGAGGACTAATCCATATTTTAATAGGGTACGCCCGACTAAAATTTTTAGTCTTAAGACTAATTTTAGCCTCTCTTTAGTCAGGGTGCTTGAAACTTTAGCCTCTTAAAAAGACTATTTTTAGTCAGACTAAAATAAGTCCCTTGAATCCAAACACCCTTATTTTCCTAGTTACCTCTATAGAGAGACTAACGTGAGGGCTTCTTCTTTTTATGGCATTAATTTTTTTGGCAACAATTAACGTGAGGGCTTCAAATATAGGAGTAGGAAGAATCGTAGATGCATGTCAAAACTAATGAATCGAACATGACATGAAGTTTGTCTTTAATCTGAACAGTTATAATCTGGTGCCGTTAGAACAATGGCTTGCATTTTTATTACATTTTATTACCTTTGTCTTATTAATAACATAGGGATTTTTAGGCATCTCTAATTAGTACTCCCTCCGCCCGGAATTACTTGTCGCAGAAATGGATAAAATTGGATGTATCTAAAATTAAAATACATCTAGATACATTCATTTCTCCGACAAGTATTTTAGAACGGAGGAAGTATTTAATCTAAGCAGGTATAATCGAGTCCGCTAGATGAATCATGAACGGCTTGCAGTTTTTTCTACTCTCTGGTTGGCGTGAGAAAGACTGTTGATTTTTCAAACGGGAGAAGCTGACGTGGAGCAGTACACAGATTGAGATTGAGCTAGGACCTTTTCCTTCTATTTCTAGAACCGTTAAAAGAGACATGGAGTTGTAGATAGATTAAGTTAGGATTTTTTTCTTGCGTTTATTTTACTACCGAGAAAGAGGATTTTTGGCCTTTCAACTATTTTTTCGGCTTTGAAGTTGATAGGTTGATCCACACCGTAATAATTCGGTCCCACCAGATTAACGGCCCATAAAATCTAATTAACGTGGTAATTTTTTGGGAGTCTGTAATTAGTATAGGTATATAGATAGATTTTATAATTATAAGTTATTACAAAGTCTAATGAATAACTTATTTTTTCTAAAATCTCAAAAAAAAACTTATTTTTTCTAATTGCAAACTATGACATGGGTCAAAATAACTATAAAGTAACTTCAAAGCACGGTTTCAAACAGCACATATCCACTTCTAACTCTCATTGTTGTGGGCTCCGAGCAATTAATGTGTCCCGCCTAAAACAAAAGATGAAGAAGTTGGGGAGCTTTGGTTACTATTTACTCGGTACTCCCATCTATGTACAGGGAGTACCAGCATACCTAAAAAATCTCTTAGGGCACGTACAATGGTGCTATCTTAAGAGTGCCACGTAGGATAGATGATGAGGTGGAGGAGAGAGAACTCATAAGAAAAGGCTTGCCTTCTCTTATTTAAGAGAAGACAAGAGGTGATCTCTTAGCACAATATGTCTCATCATATTTTTAAGAATTGTTAGTTATTGAAGATAAGGCTAAGAGATGACCCATTGTAGACAATTTTTGGTCATCTCTAAATCACATGCAAGACTTAAGATAAGACTATCTTATCAACCATTGTACATGCCCTTAGAGCATTTTCAACAGATGGTTCAAGTGTAAAAATACCTAATTTTTGAACCGTGCAGGGCAAAAACGGTGCTCAATAGATGGTCCATATGAAAATAATTTAGACCGCGGCCTCCTCGTGATGTAAAATGCAACACCTTGCGGTGCAAATTTACATCACGAGGTGCATCTGGTCCAAAACCAGCCGCCGCCCGCGAACGCCCAACCGCCACTTCCTTTCCGTTCCCGCCCGCCCGAAGACCAGCCGGCCGGAATCCACCGTCGCGACCGCCCAAAACCACGCCGCCGGCGCCGCCACCACCCCAAAGCCCCGCCGCCGCCCTCCCCGCCGTCGCCTCCCTCGCGGTAGCCAGCTCGCATGACCGCTGGATGCCGCCGAATCGAGAGACAGCCGGCGGGATTCGCGCCTCCGGTGATCAGGCTGCCGTGATGAGCCTCCGCTGGTCGAAGGCTGCCGCCGACCTTGTCCCCGTCGGCCGTGAGCCTGTTCACGGCCGCTGCACCGGCCGCACGACCGCCTCACGAAGCACTCTGCCCGGCTGCCGAAGTACTGTTCGCCGCCTGCCGAGCACCTCTTGGCGACCTCGAAGCTCTTTTCTTATCACCGCCGCCGTCCGAGCCGACCGTAGCCGTCCACAGCAGCCAATCCAGCGGCGGCCATCTTCTTCCACGACGCACACTAGGTAGGTGTTCGACGGAATTCCCCAAGGTAAAAGAATGGCGAAACTTGATGATTTAACTTGGGATTGGATAGTATGTTTGACGCTGTTTGTGTGCAATGTAGATGAGCTCGGTTGACTCCTCTTTCGTGGATGATTCATCGCGGACCATCTGTTGGAGTTGGCATTTTTGAAGCTCCAAAACGCACTTTTTGACGGTCCAAATTTTACATCTTCGATTTTAGACCATCAAATTTTGGACCATCTATTGAAGATGCTCTTATGCATGCCTTTGTGCGGAACAGTCATGTGAAATATTCACGTACTTAAGACTTTCTCATGCCCATGTGCGTCATGAGTTTTCTATGTACTCATGTTTATATGTGTGCACCATCCATTCTTGGAGGGAGGCAGGCTTCTATATATATCCTCGATTGATTTAACTTGCCTGATTGCATAGGCTAGCCAGCTAGAAGTTAATCATTTTACTACAAAAGTGTATTTGCAAGCTTATGTGAGAGATTGGAGGATGCCAATATGAGATTCAGGCTACTTTCGCCAATCTTGCTTGTGCTTGCATAGCCTTTGCCGGAGATGGCCACAAGCGCTACTGAGTGACTCAATTGTTTCTCTGAGATGGTCCTGTCCTGGAAATAAATCTTCCGGAAAGTGTTGACCTGCTTGGTGAGGGTGTGAACTTCTTGTGATGTACTACCCAACAGGCCAGCACCACGATTAGCGAAGGTAATGCCGGATGGATTGCTGCTTTTCTCCGCTGTGATGGCATGCTCGAGAGGGCTTCCTCCAACCCCCAACATTGTCCAAGGAAGTTACCTTCAATCTATTATATCACTAAAACAAAAGACAAATTAGCCATCGTGTTCATCCACATAGTTAACTGTAAATTTTAGATATTAACGGCTTTGATAAAAGACGCAACCTATAATATAAAGTAGAGTCTGATTAGAATTTGTTTGTGCTGAAGTCATCTATGATTCCTGTAACTTAATCAATCACGAGATTTCTTTTCTGCGTTAAAAGAAACAGTTTGAACTCCTGTTTTCAGTGCTTCACGTGGACTAACCTTCTCTACCTATTCCTAGAAAAAACTCTTTCTACCCAGCTTGAAAGTAGATGTGTACGTACACATATACAAAGGAAAAGGCAAACAAATTACTAACAAAGGTACTTGTGTTTAATAATAAAGTATGCCTACAATAGGATGTTTCTCCTCGGAAGCAAACAATAGGATGCTAACTGTATTAAATCGAGAGGAGAATACTGGATATCTAATTATCCACAATTTATATGTTGAAATATTAGGGTGGACCTAGGGTCCATCTAACAATTTCAGATAATCTCTAAAGGCCCATGTGGGTAATATGTCACTAGGTGTTGTGGGAAGTTTAGTCCCACATTGCTAATTGGAGACGAGTTGGACCACCTTATAATTAAGGGATTCTCTTCCACAGGTTATTGGAGCTTGAAAAGAGAAGTGGCCCCCCCCGTGCTCCTCCTCCGCCGCTCGCCTCGCCATGGTATGCATGTTGCGACACATCCGACCGTTTATCAGTCTTTTTTGACAGAGAAAACTTCAGAAAATTAAAATTTGTCGAAAATCAGAACAACTTGGAAAGGTGCCTTTAATTGGTAATACAAGCCGATGGAAAAAGGAGCCATCTCAAGAATGTTGATAAATAACGAGCACTCAGACATACCCTCCTGGCCTACGTAGACACCCTACGTTGAACATGGTGTTTTATTGGACATTCTTGAAATGACCCGAACTTTTTTCCAGCAGGTTGGCATGACCATGGTAGGCATCAGGTTTGAACGACTTTCGATACCGTATTGTGACACGTCCGGTCATTTATCGGCCTTTTTTTGACCGGAAAAACTCCAGAAAATGCAAAACTTCTCAAAAACCCAAATAACTTGGCATAGTTCCTAGAATTTGTCATATAAGGCTATAAAAAAATTGGAACCATTTGATGGATGTCGGAAAAATGTGCTATCGAACAGAGCCTTCTGACCTACCCAAACGCCCTACGTGGAACATGGTGCTTTTTGGACTACCTAGAAATGTTCCCAATTTTTTTCACCAGGTGGGAATGTCCATGGTAGGCATACATGGTAGGCTTGAATGACTCCCGACACAGTATGCATGTTGCGACACGCCCGACCATTTATCGACCTTTTTTTCACCGAGAAATCTATAGAAAATAGAAAACTTGTCGAAAACCCAAATAACCTGGCATGGTGTTATGAATTGGTCCGATAAGGCTATGAAAACATATTGGGCCATTTCAAGGATGTCAAGAAACTACGTGCTATGAGACATAGCCTTCTAGCCTACTCGAACACCCTCCATTCAACATGGTCTATTTTTGAACATTATTGAAATGACCCAAATTTTGGCAAGCAGGTGGGCATGCACATGGTAGGCATCCATGCCATATTTGAATGATTTTCGATACCGTATGCAAGTTGCGACACGTCCGGCCAGTTATAGCCTTTTTCTGACGTACAAAACTCCAGAAAATGCAAAAAAAATTGAACACGAAAACAACTTTGCATGGTGCCTTAAATTAATCATACAAGCCAACGTAAAAATTAGGGTCCTTTGATAGATGTCGGTAAACAACGTGTTCTCGAATGAAGCCTTCCCGCCTACCAGAACACCCTACGTTCAACATGGTGTTATTTTTGGACATTCTGCAAAGATGCCAACTTTTGCTATCAGGTGGGCATGCCCATGATAGACAACCATGCCAGGTTTGAATGCAAAATTATTTAAAATTATAATTTACAAAGGTACTCCAAACTGATATTTAAGTTTTTCACATAAATAATAAATACAAAGGGATTAAATTAAAACCAGTTATTTTTTCTTAAAAATAATTTCATAAATATTTGAAGGAAAAATAATTTCAAATCATAATTTAAAACAGTTACTTAAAACTATTATTTCGGTATTCCAAATAGTATAATAAATTTTTAAAGGTTAAAATTAATAATAATGTTCAAACAAGAGGAAAATGAATTAATAAAAAAAATTCAGAAAAAAATAAAATCAATAGAAAAGTAAAACAGAAGAAAAAATATAAAAGAAAAATTGCCACTATTTCGCAAGGCAAGCCGCGGAGTGTAGATAGTGTAGGAACTACCCCATCCAGGTTGGGCAGCACTCTGCGCCGGCGCACCGGCGCACCGGCTGAAACTTTCGGCCGGTCCGCTAGCAGCCATCCGATCTGAGCGAGGTGGGCCGCCGGATCTGTTCCTTCTCCTTCCTCCCGCACAGGTCAGAATCCACCCGCGTCTCTCTCTCCCCTGCAGCAAGCGCGCCCACGCCCTCTCGGCACCCCGCGCCACCATCCCCGCTCGCCCGCGCTCGCCGTGGTGACCATCAAGATCCCCGCCGGCGTCGGTTCCGGCCAAAAAACAAGGCACAACTGCAGCACACCCGGCACTGAGTTGTAGCCCCCGCGTAGTCGCCGCCACGCCTCACCGGTCAAGGTTGCAGCTCGCCGGCGACCGGTTGCAGCGTCCCTCCCCTGCCCCGTGCTGGATCTGGATCTCGCCGCCGGAATTCATAGAAACCCACCACTGGTATCTAGCCGTCGTGGAAAAATGGATGTAGCAAAAACTATGGACGGTAGTAGCAAAAATCCACATGGTTGAAGCTTTTTCACTCTGGTTGAAAACTTTTTCACGGTTTGAAGCTCCCTCGTTTGCTGGTTGAAGCTTTTTCACACACAGTTTGAAGCTTATCTGATATTGGAGCATAATTTTCCACATCAATTGAAGCATATCACAGTCGGGTAGAAGCTATCTTTCATGCGGTTGCAGCTCGGCGTTCACGGTTGCAACCTCGCCATTGAAGAGCACAACTCCCGTGGCCCCTGTTGGCCGTAGCCAGCCTTAGAATCGGCATTCGCCGTGGAAACTTTTCTCGTAGCAAGTTGCAGCTTTCACCGTTCATGGTTGTAGCATTTGTTGCCCGGTTGCAGCCTTTCGCCATTCATGGGTGCCGCCAGCCACACTTCATCGTCACCCTCCGGGTTGCAGCATATCTGGTCGCCGGTGGAAGCTTTCCCGTTGCCGTTTGCAGCAAAAACGCAGCACCGTCGTCGCCGCCGCACTTCACCGTCGCCAGGTTGTAGCAAATCCGGGAGCCGGTGGTAGCTTTTTTCGCTGCCGGTTGCAGCAAAAATTACAGCGCCGCCGTCTGGACCTAGGAGTGCGCCATGAGGACGAGGGGTTTGGTGGCGCATGGCCATGACGTGGAGGGAGGATGTGAGGAAGAAGAATAGAGGCTGGCCATGGTGAGGAGGATGTGCAAGAGAAGGCGCGCGAGCTCGAAGAAAAAAGATACAAGAGAAGGGGATAAGAGCGAGCGGTGAGGGAGAGAAGAAGGGATAACGTAGGAGGACTAGTCAACTCGGGTCCACCACGCCACGTGGTTGCTCGCGAGTGGGTTGTGCCTGCGCGCGTGGATTGGACCGGCCGAAGCTTCCGCCGGTCTGCCGGCTCCAAACGTTTACCATCCAGGTTAGGCTGGCCCGTTTATGCAGATAGTGTAGGAACTACCTCATCCAGTTTTTTATTTTTCTTTTACATGTTTTTCAATTTTATTGTATTTATTCTTGTTCCTCTTCATTTTACTTCTTTCCTTTTCTTTTTCTAGTTTCCTTTTTATTTTTCATTGTCTTACTTTTTTCTTTATTATTTTTATTTTTTTTGTTTTTAGAAAATGTTCATGATTTTGAAAATATTTGGAAATATCGATTTTTTCACGTTTTTGAAAAGTTGTTCATAATTTTAAAAGTATTTTTTCATTTTTCTTTATAAATTTGAAAAATGTACGGATTTTCAAAAAATGTTCTTGTTCTCGAAAAATTGTTTAGAATGTAAAAATGGACTTGTTTTCAATTTATTTCTCAAAACTCAAAAATATCACAGCGTTGTCAGGTTTTTTTTCCAAAAATGTACGAGAATTTCAGAAAATATTCTCTGAGAACTGTTCAGAAAGTTAAAATGTTCCCACTTTCAAAGTTTTCTCAGAACTCCAAAATGTTTGGGGATTTGAGAAAATATTTGTGCTTTCGAAAATTGTTTAGAATTTTGAAAATGTTCCCACTAACAAGTTTGTTCTCTAAATTCAATTTTGTCTGGATTTTCAAAAGTTGTTTTGTAAAAATAAGGCACGTTTTTCAGTTTTCTTGCAATTTCAAAGTTTGTTTCAGTTGTTCAAACCATTGTTGGATTTTCAAATATTACTTGGTTTAAAAAAATTGTTACAGTTTCCAAGTGAAGATTGAAAAATAATCCAAAAACTGTCCGGATCGTTGTACTTAGTTCTTAAAGTGGCGGGCTCAATGTTAGTCATCAACGTTTCTCAGGTTGACTGGTTAGCAACTCTTCTACTCGTTCTTTTTTATTTTAGACACTGGGACGGATCGCTACAACAGCCACCTCCATAGGCCATCCCAGTCAGCGATACGTACAACGCATACAAACAAACGTGGGTATAACTTGTTCAAAAGTTCATATTGCCCTTTATACATTTATTAGTGATAGGGGTTGTAACGAAGCGGGACTCCTAGATCTATATTGCTGGAGATCAAGGAGGAAGCCGATCCTCTCGATGAGGTGAACACTAGTAGAAAAGAGGGCAATGACGGGCCTGCTCAGCCCATTAGTCCCGGTTACGCCACGAACCGGGACCAATGGAAGTATTTGTCCCGGTTCGTGAGCCCAAGGGGCCGGCCGGGCCACGTGGGTCATTGGTCCCGGTTCATGCCACCAACCGGGACCAATGATGGTGGGCCAGGAGCGAGGCCCATTGGTCCCGGTTCATGCCACCAACCGAGACCAATGATGGTGGGCCAGGAGCGAGGCCCATTGGGCCGGTTCGTCCCACCAACCGGGACCAAAAGGGCCAGATGCCACGAACCGGGACCAATAGTGCTGCCTATATATACCCCCCGCGTAAGAGCATAGCACACTGCTCTGTTTTTTGTCTTAGCCGAGGGGAGAGGGCTTGGTGGTGCTCTAGCTCACCTTCTATGCACACAAGGTGATCGATGGAATGCCCGAGCCACACTACTTAAGTTTTCTCCTCTCCAAGCTCGATCTTCAAGCTCCATTTTCCTCAATATTTGTCTAGGTTTAGCGGTCCGTCACGCTCCGTCCCCGTCTTCACCGCCGTCGATCACCCACGCTGATCTCATCGCCGGCACCACCGTGGTGAGCCTCTTGTTCTTATCTTCTTTCTGAAAGGAAAAATATTCTTACTTGTATGTTTAGATAGATACTTGTATTATTTTCTTACTTTTATTATTGCATCTTATATAGTGCGATGGTTTTGGTATCCGCCCCCGTCGGCCCACGTCCTGTCTATGATTCGGATGTGGTATATATTATCTTTTCATAACTATTGGTTCATTTATTGTTGATGAAAATTATGCCGACCAACGTGACATAGATTTTATTTATCTAGGAGGTTGTTGAACCGGAAATTCCAACCGACCCTATTGTCGAGAGAGGTTAAATTTAGTTGAAGAAGAAAACAATTTCTTGAAGGAAAAAATAAAAAACTTGAGGAGGAGAAGATGATATTGGAGTTGCATGTTGCGGATGTAAATCGATGATCACAAGATCAAGATGGATGCAATGCGCTTGAAGATTAGAAAGATTAGAAAATATGCCATTCATACCAAGGCTTGGTATCATTATGCCGTTGGATCAGTTGTTACCTTGGTTGCGATTATGATCGCATTTGTTTTCACATTGAAATGTTTTACATAGTTTCAATGTATGGTTTCATTAATTTAGATGCTCTGCAGAGCTTTATGTTGTTAGAGAACTATGTATGTACTTGGGTTTTTATGTGATGATGAACTTCTATTAATTTGGTCACTTAATTATCTATTCATGATGTTCTGTAATGATTTTTGACACACTTAATTATATATAATGCACGCAGATGAACCGGCAATGGATGTACGGTGACAGACACACCTCCGAGTACACTAAGGGCGTGCATGATTTTCTCGAAGTGGCTGAGGCAAACAAGCAGAATGGTTTTATGTGTTGCCCATGCCCTATATGTGGGAATATGAAGTCTTACTGTGACCGGAAAATACTTCACACCCACCTACTTTACAAGGGTTTCATGCCACACTATAATGTTTGGACGAGGCATGGAGAAATAGGGGTTATGATGGAAGACGGCGAAGAAGAAGAGTACGATGACAACTATGTGCCCCCTGAATACGGTGATGCTACTGAACATCAAGAGGAAACAGACGATGTGCACGATGGTGCTGCAACGGGCGAAGCTGCTGAAGATCAAGAGGAACTAGACGATGTGCCCGATGATGATGATCTCCGCCGGGTCATTGTCGATGCAAGGACGCAATGCGAAAGTCAAAAGGAGAAGCTGAAGTTCGATCGCATGTTAGGGGATCACAAAAAAAGGTTGTACCCCAATTGCGAAGATGGCAACACAAAGCTCGGTACCCGTCTTGGAATTGCTGCGGTGGAAGGCGAGAGAATGTGCACGATAAAGGATTTGAGAAGCTACTGAAAATAATGAAGAAGAAGCTTCCAAAGGATAACGAATTGCCCAACAATACATACGCAGCAAAGAAGGTCGTATGCCCTCTAGGATTGGAGGTGGGAAGATACATGCATGCCCTAATGACTGCATCCTCTACCGCGGTGCATACAAGGATCTGAACGCATGCCCGGTATGCGGTGCATTGCGGTATAAGATCAGACGAGATGACCACGGTGATGTTGACGGCGAGCCTCGGGAAGAGGGTTCATGCGAAGGTGATGTGGTATGCTCCTATAATACCACGTTTGAAATGTCTGTTGAAGCGGAGAGCATGCCAAGTTGATCACGATGGCACAGTGAGGACCGTAAGAAAGACGGGAAGTTGAGAGCACCCCTGACGGGTCGTAGTGGAGAAAAATCAAGAGAAAGTACTGGGATGAGTTTACAAAGGACCCAAGGAACGTATGGTTTGCTTTAAGCGCGGATGGCATTAATCCTTTCGGGGAGCAGAGAAGCAATCACAGCACCTGGCCCGTGACTCTATGTATGTATAACCTTCCTCCTTGGATGTGCATGAAGCGGAAGTTCATTATGATGCCAGTTCTCATCCAAGGCCCTAAGCAACCCGGCAACGACATTGATGTGTACCTAAGGCCATTAGTTGAAGAACTTTTACAGTTGTGGAATGGAAGCGGTGTACGTCGTGGGATGAGCACAAAAAGGAGGAATTTTACCTAAAGGCGTTGCTGTTCGTGACCATCAACGATTGGCCCGCTCTCAGTAACCTTTCAGGACAGACAAACAAGGGATACCACGCATGCACACACTGTTTACTTGACACCGATACTATATACCTGGGAAGCTGCAGGAAGAATGTGTACAGGGCCATCGCCGATTTCTTCCGACCAACCATCAATGTAGAAAGAAAGGCAAGCATTTCAAAAGCGAGGCAGATCACCGGAAGAAGCCGCCATGCGTACCGGTGATCACGTACTTGCTATGGTCAATGATTTACACGTAATATTTGGAAAGGGTCGACGGACTAGCTGTTCGAATGACGCTGAGAATCACGCACCCATGTGGAAGAAGAAATCTATATTTTGGGACCTACCCTCTGGAAAGACCTAGAGGTCCGCTCTTGATCGACGTGATGCACATGACGAAGAACCTTTGCGTGAACCTGCTAGGCTTCTTGGGCGTGTATGGGAAGACAAAAGATATACCTGAGGCACGGGAGGACCTGCAACGCTTGCACGAAAAAAGGGCATGCCTCCGAAACAGTATGAAGGTCCTGCCAGCTACGCTCTTACGAAAGAAGAGAAATAAATCTTCTTTGAATGCCTGCTCAGTATGAAGTTCCCGACTGGCTTCTCGTCGAATATAAAGGGAACAATAAATATGCCAGAGAAAAAGTTCCAGAACCTACAGTCTCATGACTGCCACGTGATTATGACGCAAGCGCTTCCGGTTGCATTGAGGGGCTTCTACGGGAAAGCGTCCGATTAGCCATCGTGAAGCTATGTGCATTCCTCAATGCAATATCTCAGAAGGTGATCAATCCATAAATCGTACCAACGCTAAGGAGTGATGTGGCGCAATGTCTTGTCAGTTTCGAGCTGGTGTTCCCACCATACTTCTTCAATATCATGGCGCGTCCTAGTTCATCTAGTCGACGAGATTGTCATTACGGGGCCCGTATTTCTACACAATATGTTCCCCTTTGAGAGGTTCATGGGAGTCCTAAAGAAATATGTCCATAACCGCTAGGCGGAAGGAAGCATCTCCATGGGCCATCAAGCGAGAGGATGTCATCAGTTTTTGGGTTGACTTCATTCCTGGCCTTAAGAAGATAGGTCTCCCTAAATCGCAGTATGAGGGGAGACTGATTGGAAAAGGTACACTTGGAAGGGACTCAATAATATGCAGGGACGGATATTCTTGGTCTCAAGCACACTACAGTTCTCTGAGAACTCTACCTTGGTGACCCGTATGTCGATGAACACAAGAACAGTCTGCGCTCCAAACACCCGGAGCGGTCGACGGCCGGATTACATGTGAACACATCAGGACTTTCCGCAGTTGGTTGGAAACATGTCTCGGAGGTGACAACACTGTTTGTGATGAGCTGTACTTGTTGTCCGAGGACCATCTTCGACTGTAATGATTTGGAAAGGATACTGAGATAAATGGGAATACATTTTACACGATTGACCAAGATCAAAAGAGCACCAACCAAAACAGCGGTGTCCGCTTTGATGCAGCAACCGACAGGGAAAGGACACATATTATGGTTACATAGTGGACATATGGGAACTTGACTACGGAGTAGATTTTAAGGTCCCTTTGTTTAAGTGTAAATGGGTCAATCTGTTAGGAGGCGGGGTACAGGTAGACCCACAGTACGGAATGACAACAGTGGATCTGAAAAATCTTGGGTACACTGACGAACCGTTCGTCCTAGCCAATGATGTGGCACAGGTTATCTATGTGAAGGACATGTCTACCGGACCGAGGAAAAGAAAAGATAAGGAAGCGAATACATCATACGATGAGCCAAAGCGCCACATAGTTCTTTCGGGAAAAAGGGACATCCACAGGAGTGGAGGGCAAGACAGACATGTACGAAGAGTATGAAAAGTTTCATGAAATTCCTCCCTTCAAAGTCAAGGCTGACCCAAGCATCACGATAAGCGATGAAGATTATCCATGGTTCTGGCGCAATAAGCAAATGACACAAGCGAAGAAAAAGTGAAGACTTTCTCCCCAACTACTATGATGATACCATGCCAACTTTGTAACAGACGAGTATGATACCATTGTCCGTTTTGTACATGCACATGCTATGCCAACTTTTTCAGAGTTCATTTGAAAACTATGAATTTAGGTCGAATTTTCTCTATAGGTGCATCTATGTTCATATATTAGTCCACAGCCCATGTGGCTCGCCCTGGCCCATGACCATTAGTCGGTTTGTGCCACATTAGTCGGTTTGTGCCACAAACCGGGACTAAAGGGTTGATCCTCGTTGCGCTCAGATTTTAGTCCCACCTCACCAACCGAAGGGCGCTCACACCGGTTTATAAGCCCGTCCCTCTCTGCCTTGTTGAGCTCCTCTCAAAGTGAAAATAGATGCCCCTTTACAGGGAATTTGACCAAAATTCATAGTGAATTTCTCTGAAATTCATAGAAATTGATTATGAATTTAGGTTTAATTTTCTCTATAGGTGCATCTATGTTCATTTTTTTAGTAAGGTTAATCACAAACTTGTGATTCACACAAATTTCAAAGAATTCAAATTTTAACTATTCAAATTTGAAAACTAATGGCACAAACAGAAAGTTTATAATTTTTCTAAAACTAATGGCACTAACAGAAAGTTTATAATTTTGCTGACCTAAAAGCAAAAAAAATTAAAAAATAAAGCAAAAAACCAAAAGAAAATAAATAATGCAGAAAACAACACAAAAAAACTGGAAATAAAAATAAAAATAGCAACAATAAGTATTTTGTTGTAGTAGAAACAAAATAAAATAAATAAAACAAAAAGAAAACAAAAAAATGTTTTCAAATTTGAAAACTAATAGCACTAACAGAAAGTTTATAATTTTTCTTAAAATAAAAGCAAAAAGAATTAAAAAATAAAGCAAAAACAAAAGAAAATAAATAATGCAGAAAACAAACTAAAAAACTGGAAAATAAATAAATATAGCAACAATAAGCATTTTGTTGTAAGTAGAAACAAAATAAACTAAATAAAGCAACAAAGAAAACAAAAAACAAAAAACAAAAAAGTGCCACCCTCGGGCCCCCACGTCCCGAATACGACTAGAAACCCTACCATGGGCAGGATTCAGGCCGGGAGGCCCAGTGAGGCCCACATGCACACATTGCACGGTTAGGCCCAAAGCCTGCTTTAGAGAGGAGCTCGAGAGGAAGGCGCACCGCACCTTATAAGCAGTGCGGCTCCCTCTCAACTAGCGAGGTGGGACTAAACATTTGGGTGTGAGGCAGCACAAGGCCTTTGGTCCCGGTTGATGGCATCAGCAGGATTAAAGGGGCATTAGTAGGTTCGTGGCACAAGCGGGACCAATGCCCCTTTAGTCCGGTTGATGACACCAACCGGGACCAAACGCCGCTTCCGCCCTTTGGGCTCTTTGAAAAGAGACCTTTGGTCGGTTGGTGGCATCAACGGGACTAAAGAGCATTAGTCGGTTGGTTCCACGAACTGGGACCAATGCTCTTGCTCTATAAACAAGCACTTAGGACATTTCAGATGTCCCTCGCGATTTCCCCGATGGCCTTGAACACATCGGCGCCCGAGCTGCCCAAACGCCGCCCGCCGCCCCGCCGTCGCCGTCGTCCGCGCCCGTCGTCGCCGTCGCCCTCGCCCTCGCCGTCGCCCCGCCGTCGCTATCGCCCGCACCCGTCGTCGCCGTCGCCCGCCCCGCCGTCGCCGTCGCCCGTGCCCTCGCCGGCCGTGCCCGATACCGTCGCCGCGCCTCCACATCGATGCCATCGCCGCCCGGTCCGCGCCTCCCTTTTCTGATGCAGGCGGCCGCCTCATATATATATGCATTTTTTTCATATATATGTTGAGGATGATATGATGATGTTGATGATATGATTATGTTGATGATATGATGATGTTTTTTTTCATATATGCATTTTTCATATATGTATTAATTTTTAAGTTGTTAGTAGATATCGATTTTAGGTTAGTGCATTTTATCACTGATTTTAGGTTAGTTGATCGATTTAGTGCATTTTATGTTTGTTGCATTTTAGGTTAGTGCATTTTATGTTAGTGGAGAGGAAAAGTAAAATAAGGAAAAGGAAGAAAAGAGGAAGGAAGAAGAAGGAAGAAGAAGAAAAGAAGGAGAGAAAAGGAAAATAAGTAGAGAAAGAAGGAGAAGAAGAAGGAGAAGGCGAGGAGAGGAAGAAGTGGAAGAAGAATAAAAGAGGAGAACAAGAAGGAATAGAGGAGCTTCTTCTCCTTTTTTTCCTTCTTCTTCTTCTTAATTTTATCGGGAACGAGGGTGTCGAGGATCGTCGAGGGTCGAGGGTCGGGAACTAGGGTAGAGGGTCGAGGGTCGTTAAGGGGTCAAGGGTCGAGGGTTTCAGTGGTCGAGGGTTCGAGGGTTCTATAGGGTCGAGGATCGAGGTCGAGGTTCGAGGTCGTCTAGGGTCGAGGGTTCCAGGTCGTCGAGGTTCGAGGTCGAGGATCGCCGAGGTCGAGAGGTTTCCTAGTATCAAAGTATTGAAGAAATCCATGGCTTCATCATTAGCGGAAGTAACCAGGGCATGATGGTTGAAGTCCTCCAAAGTTATTACGGAATGGAGTCCGGATAGGATAATTTGCCTTTTGTATGAATTTCAGCAAAGGCCTTCCAAAGAACGATATTCGGAAGGTTCTTGCTGAACTTTATACCAAAAAAGCTTAATTATCCTATCTCGGGACTCCGCTCCAAAATAACTTTGGAGAGCTTCGCATCATCATGCACCTGTTACATTTCGCCTAATGATGAAGACATGGTTTTGTTGAACTTTGACACTAGGCAACCTCCCGACCCCTCGGCGATCCTCAACCCTTGACCTCGACCGCCGGGTGATCCACGACCCTCTACTCCTACATCAAGGCGCCGATGCCCACGCCACTTGTGGGACATAGATGTTTGTTCATATATAATGTAGATGTCTATGTATGTATGGAATGATATCGATGGATGTATGTTATCGGGGTCGAGGGTCGTCGAACATGAGAGGAAGAAGAGGATAAAAGAAGAGGAAGAAGAAAAAAGAGGAGAAGAAAGAATAGAGGAGTTCTTCTCCTCTATTCTTCTTCTCCTCTTTTTCTTCTTCTTCCTCTTTTTTATCGAGGAGCGAGGGTCGCCGAGGGTCGCCGAGCGGTAGAGGAAACCCTAATTAAATAGCAAGTATCGTCGATTGTGAGATACATGTGGCCGTCGGGGTGGGACACTACATCCCACGTCCCACAAGTGACGCAGGCGTCGATGCCCACGTCACTTGTGGGACATAGATGTAGTGTCGTCGTTGTTGTTGTCGATATACCCTCCCGATAGCTTCATTTATTTTTAAGAAGGAAAAAACAAGCATATTATTTTCCCATATGCGTATGTAAATGCGTTGTCGATATACCCCCTCCCGATAAGCTTCAACACGTGGGGGGGTCGATACCCCTCCTTGAAGCGTTCTCGAGGCCACCTAACCCTTGAAGCGTTGTCGAGGCCACCCAAAACCCTAGAGAAGCAGCATCGAGGCCACTAACTAATATGATTCCTTATTGTGATTAGCTAGCTAGTTCTCGTTTGCCACTAATATATCCATATCTGTCATGTTTGAATAATAATTGCCTTGTTGTAAATATTTGTAGAAACTATGGACACCCGCCCGAGATGAAGCACAAGAAGCGTTGTTGAGGGACATAATCGATGAAGGAAGTGATGCCGTACGCTTGTTGATGTTTCTCAATGACACCGATGGTCTGGAAGGAGAGGGTGAAGAAGCAGCGGCTATGATTATGATGGCTCCGATGAGCCAATGCCGGTGCAAGAAGGAGAGAGTGAAGAAGTAGACCGTGAGGGCGGCTCTGGTGATCACCGAACCGAGTCGGCCAGGTATATATATTAGTTAAGCCTGTCTTGACTAGCTAATTGATGCATTCATTGTTTTGGTATGTACACATGTTAATTAACTCTCGTCTTTGTTCTTTTTCTAGCCCTCCGGATCGAGCACAACCGGTAAAGAGGCGAGGCGGAAGAAAAAGTTGAGCTCGGATGAAAAGTTTGAGATCATAGAAATCGTCTTGTGACGGCCAACCGATTGAACCCATCCGGACAAAGAAGGCATTTGTTGCTTTCGGTCAGGGGGTTACGGTTAGGGACAAGATCGATTAGCATCCAGCAATGGTATAAGCCTAAGAACAACCACGAGGTGTCTTATGTCAATGATATGCAGAAAAATGATCTTTGGACTGAGCTGAAGTCAAATTTCACCCTTCCGCCAGGAGGATGATCCGGAGAAGCCAGTTGAGCAATTAATCAAGTCTTTTGCTCTTAAGAAGATGGCAGACCTATTCAGGAATTGGAAGAAAGACCTGAATAAGTTTGTCGATAAAAAAGAGACCCCAAAATTCAAGGGCAAATATGAGAAGATCAGAGATGACTGGCCCGCATTTGTGTCCCACAAGACATCGGAAAGAGTAAAAAGATGTCGGCGACAAACAAGAAAAATGCTGCGAAGAAGAAGCTTCACCATCGCATGCGGGTCGGTGGCTACCTCATAGCCCAGCCTAAGTGGGCCAAGGCTAGGAATGATACGCTTGATAAAGGGATCGAACCAGAGACAATGAACTGGCGAGACCGTTGCGGACTTGGTTCTTCGGGCTGGCAGAACCTTGGACCTATGTCGGGGAAGTGCATTTGGACGGACAAACAATTGGACATACCAGTCAAGAGGCTTCAGCAATATATCGAGCAAGCGCAGCAAGGGACGTTCTTTCCAAATAGAGAGAACGACGAGCTCACAATGGCCCTCGGGAATCCTGAGCACCACAGGCGGACACGAGGCACGCCCGAGCTCCGTTCGTGGAAGGCTGGGTTTCCGGACGCAGCGGTTACAAATGCCGGAGAGGAGGAAGAAAGTGCAGCAGACCAAAGCTGCAGGCGCTGCATGCAAGGGTACACGCGATAGAGGAACGAGAAGCGGATCGCAGCAAGCGACCTGCGAAGCTTCCCCGAAGCTACCCCGCCATCTCAGCGGAGAAGCAGCGTGGCTTCCACCGAGCTGCTTCAGTGGAGCATGCCTTGACGGCTCCTGCCGGTTATCCCGTGGATGCTATCACGGAGGCTGAAAATTGCCACCTTCCGAACTGGACGCCTCCGCCTCCTCCTCCTCCTCCGGCGAGTCAGGGCACTCCACCACCTCCACCGCCTCCTCCTCCGGCGAGTGACGATCAGGGCACTCGGCCGGCTCCTTCTCCGCCGCGTGGCGCCACTCCGCCACCGTCTCCGCTGCGCGGCGCGCCGAGCAGCCAGCCTCCTCCTTCTCCGCCTCGTCGGCAAGGCGGAAGAGACCCACCGCCGCTCCGGCTGCTCCGGCGTCGTAGTCCTTCTCCTCCGCCTCGTAAGCAAGGAAAGAAGACATCCGCTCCGTCTGCTCTCTAGGCGTCTAGTAGTACAGCCAAAGGCGGGAGGACATCTGATTCGGTCCTTCTCTGAAGACTCGGAGAAGTTACCGTACGAGAGGACCGAGGAGGAAAACGTGAAGATCGCGCGGACCGAAGTGAAGGACTTCTTTGAAGGGTTGAAAGCAAAGAGACATCCACCTCTAGAGGAGAAGGTAGATCCGGTGAAAGCGAAGCGCACTCTGGCTACCCTGACAAAACCACTCAAGTCTCCGCCGAAAGGCAACTATGAGCGCATTATTGGAAAGGCATTTGCTGAAGCGGAGAGGTCGGGAAGTACTAAAAGTGATCAAAGGATGAAAGAACGACGAGCTGGGAAACAAATTGCCCAGCTTGGCGAACAAGCAATGTCGTGCCCCCCTCTCAAGGTGCCTTCTAGCGACATCGTCGATCCGAGGATGGTGCCGGTTATGGCAATCACGGAGATTACCTGCCCGACGATGTACATTATGATTTCTTGGAGGTGCAGATACAAAGATCTGATGCGGGAAGCCTCTCGTCAAAGATGAAAGATCTCTATCAACGATGATGCGAAGATTGCATGATTGGTACATGAAAACCTGCAGAGAGTATGAGGGGAGGAGTACTTTGTATGTGAGAGTTAAAAAGGAGCATGACCTCGTTGGAATTGAACTGTTGCCTATTCCATTTGAGGAGTTTTATCAGTTTTTCAATCAATTGGCCCTCGATAAAGCAACGGTCACCTGCTACTGTCTGTAAGTTGTACTACTTCTGTCATTAAGTCTCTCCATATAACTCAGCTCTTTCATTGCATGTATTTATAATTATCCTCGCTATATTATGCAGATTGAAGATCGCGAATTGAAGAAAAGACAAGTGGGTGATATTGGGTTCATTAACACATATCTCATAGATGCAACTGAGGTTGAATTTCATGCGAAAATACCGAGGCCAACTTGCTACAATCGTTGGTAATAAATGGACATAAAGATATAATACTCTTTCCTTACAACTTCAAGTGAGTGTTACTGTCTTGTGGCTTATTCGGTTTTCCTTTATTAGTCCAGGTTATAGTAATGTAATATTGATAAGTTATGCATGCGTCATAGCTTCCACTATATTCTCCTAGAGATTAAGCTTGAGCAGGGAGTAGTAACTGTCTTAGACTCGAGACAAAAAGATCCCCAGGAGTATGCGGACATGACTGAAATGCTCGAGAAGTAAGTTAAATCAATCATTATCCACCATATCAGCAACTTTGTTCAGTTCTGGTATCAAGTAATTGTTTTATTTGTATGGCAGGGTTTGGAGAAAATTCACCAAAAAGCTCCGGGACTGCGAAGAAGCTACAATTTAGACACCAAAGTAAGTACTATAGTAGCATATTCCACGCATCTCCTAGTGATTGAGCGCTAGTTTCATCAATACCATTTAGCATGCTTGCTAATTATCAGTTTGATTGACCTCTATTTCTTGTAAAGTGGTTGTGGCAGGAACAAGGGAATGATTTCTGTGGATACTACATTTGCGAGTCCATCCGCCACCACGACCTGTGAGCGGGCTACTCGACAAACAATATGAAGTGCGTAAATAACAATATTCACAATTTTATTTTATTACCATCATTTGTGTTGAGTTTCATTCATTCATATATATATGTATTGACACCCTTCTTAAAATTAGATGTTTGGGATGCGGGATGAACTCCTAGCACCAGATCGCATGAGCAATTCAAGAGGAATTGGCGGCATTCTTTCTTGACCACGTGATCGCTGAAGGCGGAGAATTCTATGTGGACCACAGCGTCCGTATGTTAGGAGATTATATTTGTAAAAGATAACTATTGTATATATGTAGTCGGTAGTGTCGGATAGATATCACGAGAACTTGTTGTTTGACCAATCTCTCGGAGAAGGAGAGGTGGTCGATATCACTTCTCTCTGTATGCATATATGTTCATGACGATCTTCTGTTTCCTTAATTACTAGCTAGCTAAGCGTGTCTAGCTAGTCCTCTCTATCATTATGTATAGTACGTAGTGTCGACCAAGCAAGAGAGGACACTTCTCTCTATTAATTAGCTAGCTAACACAATATATGAAACACCTAAATTAACCCCCCAAAACCCCCAACCCCCTCCTTAAAAAAACAAAAACCCCAGCCACCGAAAGGAGAGAACCGGTACTAAGAAACCGCTCTCTTGTTTCAGATAGCCTCTAATTTCGATGGAGCAAAGTTTGTAGCGATACTATTAGACATGTTTGTTGATATATTTAATTGATAATAACATTAATTTATGTTGTTAGCCACTTTCTAACAGCAGTTTAGCCGTCCTTGTTTGTACTGGTTCTCTCCTTCTATTGCATTGAAAAGCTGAGCTGTCAACATTTCGCAAAATAATAATAATTAATTCGTCTGGACTGCTTTTGTGTGTGTGTGTGTGTGGGTGTGTGTGTGTGTGTGGTACTAGTTGTAGTCAGGTAATTTCATAACCGACTATATAATTTGGCATGTCGATTTGGAAGTTTTCTAAAGCTTACATTTCTAGAAGCATGAACTTATCATTCTCGATCTGCAATTACTTCCTGCTAGCTACAACTACTAAACAAATTGAACAAAGTTCCACACTACGGTAAGCAACATTAATCAGCAAAAATTAGCTACAAGCGATGTCAAGCATATCACCATGTTTTCTACTATGGACGTCTCCTTTTCTACTGTGGCTGTAGTCAGGGCCGACCTGATGATGGTCCCTTGATCCGAATGGCTCATCTCAATCTGCGCCCAGTTTCTTAAATGGTGCTTTTTATGAGAGGTTTTGCTATGGGTTTTGAGTGTTGCACGTGGCCAGCCTAATGCATAAGATGTACAAATTGGAGAGTTCTTGTTCTGGTTTCCTCACATCTCTCAGATTAAAATCAATATTTTCTTGAGAAAATCCTTGTACTCCATAGGCCTAACTGTTTGACACGCAAGAGAGTGAACTAGTCGTCCTCTTGCATGTGTGTACCTTATATGGAGCTACATGAACTTCCAACCACAACAAATTTCTCCTTTCTATTTGTACCGGATTATCACATCTTTAAAAAAAAATTGTACCGTGTATTATACAATATTCATGGAAGATATTTCAATTGTTTGCGCCACTGTAGAGTGAGATCAATTGTTTTATTCTCTCAGGCATTGTGCATATGTCTAGGCATGCTTATGTAGCGCACTTTCTCTTGGGTTGGAAGTTGGAACATGGACTGGATGATATCAAAGAAGTAATAAAGGGTTGAGGGTGATACACATGCTACAAAGTTGCAACGACTAACTCCATGAACCTGATCATTCTGGTTTTTGCAGAGAACACTTTTGTGATGTACACATGCAGTTTAGACTTTATCATGCTCTATGCACCTTGAGTTCCTAGTTGCTCATGCTTATATGTGTATATGAGTTACCCTACATTGTTGCATGGACGGAGGGTTACTATATAAATTCCGGACGGATTTCATTTGCCACCTGATTGTATGTCAATTAGCTAGCTAGCTAGCAAATCAATCTTCGTGCTTAATTCATCGAAATGGTGCTATTCATTAGTGCTAGTATATGTCCAACATTTAGATGAGACATTGGAGGAAACCAACATGTTAGTGGGCAGGCTTCTCCCACTGCAATGCAACCAGCGCATGGTGTGTTGCTCTATTTCCTTCTACGATGCAGTAGTCACGAGGTTACATAAACCTATAGGTGCAAGGTATTAGCAAGGCTCTCGATGGAACAGCCTATCCATCGCGTGGGAGTTTGATGTAAATGGAGGTTGCTATCAACATATCTAATTATAGACGTCGTACGGCATAAACCAATGTGGACGCTCTATGAAGTCGATGCTATGTAATCAGAACTGCAATCAGAACGGGAGTTCGTGTTCAGTACTAGACGAACTTCGTCACCAGGGAGCCACACTCGATTGGCAGGAGTACTCCAGCCCGATCCTTGCCGGACAAAAGAAGAGGTGGCTGCAATTGACAAGCACCTTTTGCGACACAACATAGCCTTGCGAGCCTTTAGCCAGGACATAAAAACGTGTGGTACTGCCAAAGGCAGGTGATATTTGTACAACAACCTTGTGTATATAGCTAATAGATGGGCCTCGGTTACACGTGTCCAACTCAAACACCTAACCCTCTGCTAATTTCAAGTCCAACTGTCGCACCACTCGTACGGATAATATTAGGCACATATTTTTAACAAAAAACACAATTAATGATGTTTATTTTGAGAAAAATCGCTCTGTCGTGGGAGTCTGTCCAAAAAATAGACAATAATTTACCAAGTAATAGTTCAACAAAAAACAATCACGTGAATAGTTTCTTGGAGGAAAATTTACGTGCCCCGAGACGAGAGAAGAAGAATGTTGGTCAATCCATCTAAGGGGCACAACCTTCCTACGGTAATATTGTCCAAGTACGTAAACTTCTCCGTCACCCCTGCCTCAAGATGCAGAGTGTACACGTTCCTGTGGGCTGTGGTGGTCCCCATGATTGTTCTTGACGGGCAACATGCCTCCCTTCTCTCCCCAAATAGTCAAGTGCGTCATAGTTCCCTAGGTGATTCTAGCATCACCACCATAGTGCGGAGCCACATTCCAGGACTACCATCCTCTTGCCTCGTCCATATCTCTAGTTGGTAGCTTTGTCTTTGCACGAACAAGAGCTTCCCATCGGCAGCGACAATAAGTTGTGGATCATCAGAACTTAGATTTTTCATGTGTCCGGCTGGGGTTATTGAGATGCCACATGTCTCGGCGTCCATTTCAATGGCATATATGCAAGCGCAAGCCGTGACTTGTGGAGTATCGAGTGAGCTGGTGTGCTGTGCCACGCCACACAACGGCATGCGGGTGCATCAGAGCAAAGCAACTGCTCCTCTCCTTATTTGCAAATTTTAGCTTACAGAGCCTGCTCCAACTTGCCTCTCTGGAGGTGAACTTGTGGAGGTTATGTGTCGGGTTATATATCTCAGTTTCAATGATGAGCACTTTGAAGAAGGCCGAGTAGCCGAGCGGGGCTGAATATTGTTGCTTCGCGTTGGAGGAACTTGTTTGTTGATATATTTCATTGATAATAACATTAATTCCTGTTGTTAGATGCTTTCCAACAGCAGTTTAGTCGTCCTTGTTTGTATTTGTTCTCTCCTTCTATTGCAATGACAAGCTGCGCCGTCAGCATTTCGTAAAAAATAATAATTCCCATGGACTGTTTGTGTGTGTGTGTGTGCGGCCTTTATATTATTGTTGTAGCCGTAGTCAGGAGATTTTATAACTGACTATATAATTTGGTATGTCGATTCAGATGTTTTCAAAAGCTTACATTTCTAGAAGCATGAACTTATCATTCTTGATACTGCTACTACTAAACAAATCCAACAAAGTTCAACACTACAACTAAGTAACATTAATCAGTAAAAATTAGCTACAAGCAGTGTCAAGCATATCGCCATGTTTCTACTATGGACGTCTCCTTTTCTGCTGTGGATGTAGTCAGGGCCCACCTGATGATGGTCCCTTGATCCGAACGGCTCATCTCAATCTGCATCCACTTTATTGAATGGTGCTTTTTATGAGAGGTTTTGCTACGGGGTTTGAATATCTCGTGTATCCAGTCTAATGCAAAAGATGAACAAATTGGAGAGTTCTTGTTCTGGTTTCGTCCCATCTCTCAGATTTTAATCAATATTTTTCTTGAGGAAATGTTTGTACTCCATGGGTCTAACTGCTTGACACGCAAGAGAGCGAACTAGTCGTTCCTCTTGCATGTGTGTATCTTATATGGAACTACATGAACTTCCAGCCACAACAAATTTCTCCTTTCGATTTGTATTGGATTATCACATTTTATTTTCGAGATTGTACCGTGTATCACACATTATTCATGTCAGATACTTCAATTGGTAGGCCAATGTAGAATGGGATCAACCATTTTATTCTTTCATGCATTGTGCATATGCCTAGGCTTGCTTACTTGGCACGTTTTTTCTTGGGGTGGAATTTGGAACATTAATTGGATGATAGCAAAGAAGAAGTAGAAAGGGTTGAGTGCGATACACTTGCTAAAAAGTTACCATGACTAACTCCTTGGAACTGATCATGCTGGTTTTGGCAGAAAACACTTTTGTGATGTACACACGCAGTTTAGACTTTATCATGCTCTATGCACATTGAGTTCCTAGTTTCTCATGCTTATATGTGTGTATATGAGTTACCATTCATTGTTGCATGGACCGAGGATATTATACAAATTCCAGACGGATTTCATTTGCCACCTGATTCTGATTGTAAGCTAGCAAATCAATCTTTGTGCTTAATTTCTCAGAATGATGCTATTCATTAGTGCCAGTATATTTGAAACGTTTAGGTGAGAGATTGGAGGAAACCAACATGCTAGTGAGCGGGCTTCTCCTACCGTGGCACAACCAGCGCAGGTTGTGTGGCTGTGATTCCATCTACAATGCAGTATCTATTAGGTGACATGGACCTATAGGTGCAAGATGTTGGCGAGGCTCGGGATACAACAGCCGGTCCATCGCCTAGGAGTTTGATTGTTGTGGAGGTTGTTGTGAGCAGTTCTGCGTACGATGTAAGCAAGGTAGTCGCACAAGTTGACGCCCTGCAATCGGAGAAGGAGCTCTCGTTCCGTCTTACGCAAACATACAGAAGCAGGTAGGAGGACTCCAACTTGATCTTCGCAGGACACCAAAAAAGGAGATGCCGATTGACAGTCACCTGACATATATAGCCGATGTATGCATTTGTTTAGCTAGGGTAAATTCTTTTTTTGGCACGTATCAATAGAGGTAGCCTTTACATCAAGCAATATTTGTACAAAGTATCATGTCTAGTGTTCGACTGAGGCCGCATGAGACAATTTGGTCGTGCAAACACATTTATCTTTTGCAGGCCAATCATATATAGTTCCAAAGGTTGATGATCATGTTATCTTGTATATACATGCACATGCATGCGTACGTACATGTAGGCCAGCGAGCCTGGCTGAGTTTCTTTACGAGAGTAGAAACCTATGCTATGCATGCATTACATAGCAACCAAAACAAACAGCGGCCATGCAAATTAACCATCTCTTCTTCCTGTGAATAGTAGAAACCCTTTTACGTAATGCATTAAGGTTTAATGCCAACCTCTCCATACAGTAGAAACAATTTATTTGTAGGGACATGGGTTGAAACAAACCAGTGATTCTGCAGAGAACACTTTTGTGATGTACACATGCAGTTTAGGTTTTATCATGCTTTATACACCTTGTGTTCCTGTCTACTCATGCTTATACGTGTGAGTATGAGTTATCATTCATTGTTGCAGGGATGGAGGGCCACTATATATATTCTAGACAGTTTCAATGGCACCTGATTGTATGTCAGTTACCTAGCTAGTAGCTAGCTAGCAAATCAATCATTGTGCGTAATTTCTCATAATGGTGCTATTGAGTAGTGCTAGTATATTTGTAACGTTTAGGTGAGAGATTGGAGGAAACCAACATGGTAGGTGGCAGGCTTCTTCCACTACAAGCGCATGTTGTGCGGCTGTGTTTTCTTCTATGACGTTGTAGTGACGATGAGACTTCATCCTATAGGAGCAAGGTGTTGGAAAGGCTCCTGATACAAAAGCCTGTTCATCGCGTGACAGTTTGATGGACGTGGTGCTTCTTCTGAGCAGATCTGATTATTGACGTCGTAAGGCATAAAGCAAGGCGGCCTCTCTATGAAGTCGACGCCCTATAACCAGAACAGCGATCAGGACGGGCGTCCCCGTTTAGTATTAGGCGAACTTAGTCACTAGTGCATCAGTGTCGATCGACAGGAGTACTCCAACCCGATCCTTACGGGACAGAACAAGAGGTGGCTGCGAATGACAAGCACCTGCTGTGACACATCATAGCCATGCGATTCTTTAGCTTGGACATAAAAACGTGTGGCACCGCTGAAGGAAGGTGATGTTTGTACAGCCACCATGTGTAGAGTGTGTTTGGCCAAGGCTGTGGAGTCAATCGATTTGGAGTGCCAGCCCATTTATGTTTTGCACGTGTAGTTCCAAAGATTTATGATCATATTACTTTGTTAGATTGGTGAAACCACTGTGTAAATACATTATGTGGACATGCATGCGTGTTGGTACGTACATGATGCAGGTAAGGGAGCCAGCCCCAGTTTGATTCCAAGAGACCGGTGCAACGTATCAGGGCCGTCGACAAGGGTGGCCAAGGTGGGCGACCGCACAGGGCCCCCAAAATCTAGGGGCCCCAACTCGCACTAATCTAACGCTAATTAATTGTCAAAAAAATCTAACGCTAATTATATGGCACGTCCGCATGATCTTAGTGGCGAGCAATTTATTTCCTTCTCTGCGTATGATCCCGCAGTCTGTTTGATTATCTTCCGTGCATGCACGGGATTCCTTTCATCTCAAGCCAGCAGTTTTTCCGGGCGCAACTGCCTAATCCATACGCCGTTTTTATTTCCGGATCTGTTGGCTGACATGTAATTGCATGCATGAGATTAGGGAGGAAAGGAAATCATCAAGGCTGGCATGTAATTGCATGCATTCCGTGGGGACTTTTTTTTACGGTAGATTTCATCAAATGGAAACAACCCACTAGCAAATTAGGGAATCAAAGAATAAACCAAATACACTTACTATTGTACCCTACAAAAATATATACTTACTATTTTGAAATTCCATCAAAAGTTAATGCACCTAATAAAATAAAATAAAATAAAGGAAGTATGATTTTTCTAAATTTGGGGCCCTATTTTATATTCGTTGTTCATATCACACAAATGTGCACCTTGAGTACTACAGTGTGATGATTCACGTGATTGGTTGCTCAGCAGCGCAACCACGCGCCGATCATAGAGTGAGATCATCTTGGATGACATGGGATTTTTTAACGGGTTGGATGACATGGGAATTAGTCAGCCATACGATGAACCTTTTATTTTGCACCGGGCCCCAAATTCTTGGAGACGGCCCTGCGTATATACATACGTGACAGCGAGAACAGGCAGCAGACATGCCCTGACCAGCCCCCAAATGTACTAGTACACTGTTTGCTCAACTATCTGAGTATCTGACGTAGTTCCTGAGCTCGAACGTCTGTGGTTTGGTTAGAGCCTCAGGCCCATTAATGGACAGCCTCGTGTCTGACCCTTTCCGGCAGGTCGCACGGGGCCCTACCGTGGCGGCGGATCTGCCGCGATGGGGCTCCTGCGGCGAGGGCGGCCCTGGGCGTCGGGCGGCAGTTGCTGACAGCGAGGGGACCGGCACAACAGCGGCTTGGTGGCGGTGGTGGCGGAGTGTGCCGGCCGGATCTGGCGCTTTCTAGTGGGCGGCGCGGGTTGGGGCACTGGCCGGCGTGGCTGCTGCTCCGACTGTGGGCGGTGGTGGCGAGGTGGCTCAGCCCTCTGTTGGAGGCTTCCATTCGTCGCGCCGGCACCACGGCGACTCGGCCGATTGCCTGCGGCGGCGGCTGGATTTCTGGGTCAGTTCGTTTGTAGGCGGCCTGGTTCGACCTTCGAGCCATCTTCGCAGCGTCCGGCCGCTATCTTCGTCAAAGGGCTGGCCCTCCCCACTGCGGTCCATCACTCGTCTCGTGCAGCAGCAGGACGAGCTCGTCTCGTGTCGAGCAGGCGAGGACCGAGCTTCGTCTCGTGTCGAGCAGCAGGATGACCTCGTCTCGCGCCCGGCGAGGACCGAGCTCGTCTCGCGCCTGGTGCCGCAGAACGGGTCGATGAAGGCCAAGTTTGGCCGGCCTATTGGGTCTCGGCACTGGGGCATCCATGTGCTTTGGTTGGGTGTAGCGGCGGATCTCGGGTGAGGTGGTGTCTAGGTCTTGGATGCCGGGGCGGCGGTCCTGGTGGTGGTTCCGCGGTGCTCATGGGAGAGCCCGTGGCTTGGTACTGCCCGGTTGCCACGGCCGTGTGGGCGGCATGGTAGCCGGGGTGTGGCGTTCGGTGGCGGTGAGTGGTGGCCGGGATGAAAACCTGCTCTATCTTCGGACGAACTGGCGGCGGCGAAACTCATTCCCTTCTTGAAGGCGTCGTCGCGGCTCTCATTGCCCGTCGTGTTGCTCTAGGGGAAACTCTAATCCTCGGATCGGGCGATGGTGGCGCTCCGGTGTTGTTCCCTTCCTGAAGGCGCTGCCTTGGAGCCCACGGTTCTTCTATGCGGCTTCACCTCTTAGTGTAGTGCTTGGGTTGGTATTGCTACGCTCAGTGCTTATGTATCCTACCTTGGGTGCGTGTGCGTGTGTTGTGAGGGTGTGCGCTTGTATCGGGTGCTGTTGATCATTGCTTTATATATAAAGCGCTAAAGCCTTTTTCGGAACCCTTTCCAATTCTGCCTCGTTCTTGTTTGCTTTGTAGTAACCTCCCATATATACCCCATCAGCTTACCTGGTTGATATGCAAGAGAGCTAACTAGTCTTCCCTCATGCATGTACATATGAACATATCTTATATGTAACTACAACAGCTTTTTTTTTTTTGCGATGAAACTACAACAACTTTCAACCACAACAAATTTTGGGCCCAGCATTCCTTGTCTCTCTGCTCTGGGCACCGTGTTTACACCTGTCTGCGTTTGTGTCATTTGTTGTATCCCTTGATGTACGCATTCTATTCCTTCTATCAATGAAATGATACGCAAGCTTTATGTATTCGCTAAAAACAGCAACTTCCAACCACAACAAATTTTGCCTTCCGATCGTCACATCTTTTTTCTCGCTTGCACTATGTATCATAAAATATAGACAAGTAATACTAGAGGCTATGCTTCTTCATTAAAGTGGAGATAAAAACAAGTTACTATTTAATAAGTACCGATACAAAAGTCCTAAAAAACACAACAACTAAAAAAAAGAATACACACTAGGTTCTTGCCTCCCCAATTTATTTTATCTCACCTCTCGCTAGCGCACTGTCTTAGGTGGGGCCCTCTTCCCTTTGACTATTCGCTAGTGCCTCTCCTTCCATAGGTTCTAGTCGACGTTGCCAGGCGCAGTGACCTGCCACATCGAATTTGCGGACCACATCATACAATATTCATGTGAGATATGTCAGTTTTTTAGACTAAGGTAGAACGGGATCAATTATTTTGTTCTCTCTTGCATTGTGCATATGGAGTAATGCTAGACACACAGGGAGTTTACGGGGGATTTACGGGCTGGTTAGGAATGATTGACTGAGATTTGATTAAGTAATGCGGGCCCACCAATGAAATTCGGGTTGGGGGGGGGGGGGTGGGGGTGGATTATAGGAGGCCACGCACTGCTGTCCATAGTTCACTGTTTGTTGCCGTGTGTCTAGTATTATCGGTGCCTATGTCTACCCATGCTCCTCCAATGTCTTTTTGCTCGGATTGAAACATGAACCGGATGAAAGAAAAGAAGATGTAATATATGTACACATGCTCTGCAAAGTTTGTTATGATGGCTAATCTCTCGTGATCTTGCTATTCATGCAATTTAAAATTTATCATGCTCTATATATGCGCCTCACGTTCCAGTGTGCTCATGCTTATATGTGAGTTTCCCATTGATTGTTGCTTGTATGAAAGCCTCTAGACTTCAGTCGACGAACTGCATATAAGAAACAAAATCCAGAAAATATGGAAAAATAAATGATGAAAAATACCGGGCATGCTGGGCTCCTCGAGCTAGATGTGCATACTTTCATGCGTTGCATGCCTTGAGGGAGGGACTATCTCTATCAAACCAGACATCTCATCATGATTTAAACACATCAGATAAACAGAGAACTCACAGGTCCTGTGTCGTTAGCATCAACCAGAATGGGTTGAAAGCTTCTAGTTAACTTTGCAAAGCTTGTTTTTACACAGAACACTTTTGTGATGTACACATGCAGTTGAGGCTTTATCATGCTCTATGCACCTTGAGTTCCTATCTGCTCATGCTTATACGTGTGTACTGACTTACCATTCACTGTTACAGGGACATGGGGGTACCATATATATTCCGGACGGATTGCATTTGCCAACTGATCGTATGTCAATTAGCTAGCTAGCAAATCAATCTCCGTGCTTAATTTCTCGGAATGGTGCTATTCATTAGCACTAGTATATTTGCAACCCAAGCATCCTGATAAACGATGAAGATTATCCATGGTTACGGCGCAATAAGCAAATGACACAAGCGAAGAAAAAGTGAAGACTTTCTCCCGCAACTATTATGATGATACCATGCCAACTTTATAACAGACCAGTATGATACCATTGTGCCAACTTTTTCAGAGTTCATTTGAAAACTATGAATTTAGGTCGAATTTTCTCTATAGGTGCATCTTTGTTCATATATTAGTCCCTGGCCCATGTGGCTCGCCCCTGGCCCATGACCATTAGTCCCGGTTTGTGCC
The DNA here is from genome assembly GCA_021605145.1 of Aegilops bicornis. Taxonomy (NCBI): domain Eukaryota; kingdom Viridiplantae; phylum Streptophyta; class Magnoliopsida; order Poales; family Poaceae; genus Aegilops; species Aegilops bicornis. The sequence goes on from CM038675.1 coordinate 816,697,601, forward strand.
ACATTAGTCCCGGTTTGTGCCACAAACCGGGACTAAAGGGTTGGTCCTCGTTGCGCTCAGATTTTAGTCCCACCTCACCAACCGAAGGGCGCTCACACCGGTTTATAAGCCCGTCCCTCTCTGCCTTGTTGAGCTCCTCTCAAAGTGAAAATAGATGCCCCTTTACAGGGAATTTGACCAAAATTCATAGTGAATTTCTCTGAAATTCATAGAAATTGATTATGAATTTAGGTTTAATTTTCTCTATAGGTGCATCTATGTTCATTTTTTTAGTAAGGTTAATCACAAACTTGTGATTCACACAAATTTCAAAGAATTCAAATTTTAACTATTCAAATTTGAAAACTAATGGCACAAACAGAAAGTTTATAATTTTCTAAAACTAATGGCACTAACAGAAAGTTTATAATTTTGCTGACCTAAAAGCAAAAAATTAAAAATAAAGCAAAAACCAAAAGAAAATACATAATGCAGAAAACAACACAAAAAAACTGGAAATAAAAATAAAAATAGCAACAATAAGTATTTTGTTGTAGTAGAAACAAAATAAAATAAATAAAACAAAAAAGAAAACAAAAAAAATGTTTTCAAATTTGAAAACTAATAGCACTAACAGAAAGTTTATAATTTTTCTTAAAATAAAAGCAAAAAGAATTAAAAAATAAAGCAAAAAAAAAAGAAAATAAATAATGCAGAAAACAAAATAAAAAACTGGAAAATAAATAAATATAGCAACAATAAGCATTTTGTTGTAAGTAGAAACAAAATAAACTAAATAAAGCAACAAAGAAAACAAAAACAAAAAACAAAAAAAGTGCCACCTACTGGGCCCCCACGTCCCGAATACGACTAGAAACCCTACCATGGGCCAGGATTCAGGCCCCGGGAGGCCCAGTAGGCCCACATGCACACATTGCACGGTTAGGCCCGAAAGCCTGCTTTAGAGAGGAGCTCGAGAGGGAAGGCGCACCGCACCTTATAAACAGGTGCGGCTCCCTCTCAACTAGCGAGGTGGGACTAAACATTTGGGTGCGGGGCAGCACAAGGCCTTTGGTCCCGGTTGATGGCATCAACCGGGATTAAAGGGGGGCATTGGTACCGGTTCGTGGCACAAACCGGGACCAATGCCCCCCTTTAGTCCCGGTTGATGACACCAACCGGACCAAAGGTCGCCGCTTCCCGCCTTTGGCTCTTGAAAAGAGCCCTTTGGTCCCGGTTGGGGGCATCAACCGGGACTAAAGGGGGGCATTAGTCCCGGTTGGTTCCACGAACTGGGACCAATGCTCTTGCTATATAAACAAGCACTTAGGAAATTTCAGATTTCCCTCGCCAGTTTCCCCCGATGACGCCTTGAACACATCGACGCCGCCAGCTGCCCGACGCCCGCCGCCCCCGTCGCCGTCGTCCGCGCCCGTCGTCGCCGTCGCCCTCGCCCTCGCCGGCCCGTCGCCCCGCCGTCGCTATCGCTGCGTCGTCGCCGTCGCCCGCCCCGCCGTCGCCGTCGCCCGTGCCCTCGCCCGGCCGTGCCGATCTGCGTCGCCGCGCCTGTCCACATCGTGCCATCGCCGCCCGGTCCGCGCCTCCGCTTTTCTGATGCAGGCGGCCGCCTCATATATATATGCATTTTTTTCATATATATGTTGATGATGATATGATGATGTTGATGATATGATTATGTTGATGATATGATGATGTTTTTTTTCATATATGCATTTTTTCATATATGTATTAATTTTTTAAGTTGTTAGTAGATATCGATTTTAGGTTAGTGCATTTTATCACTGATTTTAGGTTAGTTGATCGATTTAGTGCATTTTATGTTTGTTGCATTTTAGGTTAGTGCATTTTATGTTAGTGGAGAGGAAAAAGTAAAATAAGGAAAAGGAAGAAAAGAGGAAGGAAGAAGAAGGAAGAAGAAGAAAAAGAAGGAGAGAAAAAGGAAAATAAGTAGAGAAAGAAGGAGAAGAAGAAGGAGAAGACGAGGAGAGGAAGAAGTGGAAGAAGAATAAAAAAAGAGGAGAACAAGAAGGAATAGAGGAGCTTCTTCTCCTTTTTTTTTCCTTCTTCTTCTTCTTAATTTTTATCGGGAACGAGGGTGTCGAGGATCGTCGAGGGGTCGAGGGTCGGGAACTAGGGTAGAGGGTCGAGGGTCGTTAAGGGGTCAAGGGTCGAGGGTTTCAGGGTCGAGGGTTCGAGGGTTCTATAGGGTCGAGGGATCGAGGGTCGAGGGTTCCAGGGTCGCCTAGGGTCGAGGGTTCTGTGGTCGCCGAGGGTTCGAGGTCGAGGATCGCCGAGGGTCGAGAGGTTTCCTAGTATCAAAGTATTGAAGAAATCCATGGCTTCATCATTAGCCGGAAGTAACCAGGGCATGATGGTGCGAAGTCCTCCAAAGTTAATACGGAATGGAGTCGGATAGGATAATTTGCCTTTTGTATGAATTTCAGCAAAGGCCTTCCAAAGAACGATATTCGGAAGGTTCTTGCTGAACTTTATACCAAAAAGCTTAATTATCCTATCCGGGACCTCCGCTCCAAAATAACTTTGGAGAGCTTGCACCATCATGCACCTGTTACATTTTCGCCTAATGATGAAGACATGGTTTTGTTGAATCCTTTGACACTAGGCAACCTCCCGACCTCGGCGATCCTCAACCCCTTGACCTCGACCGCCGGGTGATCCACGACCCTCTACCCTCATCACAGGCGTCGATGCCCACGCCACTTGTGGGACATAGATGTTTGTTCATATATAATGTAGATGTCTATGTATGTATGGAATGATATCGATGGATGTATGTTATCGGGTCGAGGGTCGCCGAACATGAGAGGAAGAAGAGGATAAAGAAGAGGAAGAAGAAAAAAAGGAGAAGAAAGAATAGAGGAGTTCTTCTCCTCTATTCTTTCTTCTCCTCTTTTTCTTCTTCTTCCTCTTTTTATCGGGAACGAGGGTCGTCGAGGGTCGCCGAGCGGTAGAGGAAACCCTAATTAAATAGCAAGTATCGTCGGTGTGAGATACATGTGGCCGTCGGGGTCGGACACTACATCCACGTCCCACAAGTGACGCGGGCGTCGATGCCCACGTCACTTGTGGGACATAGATGTAGTGTCGTCGTTGTTGTTGTCGATATACCCCCTCCCGATAGCTTCATTTATTTTTAAGAAGGAAAAAAACAAGCATATTATTTTCCCATGTACGTATGTCGTCGTTGTCGATATACCCCCTCCCGATAGCTTCAACACGTGGGGGGGGGGGTCGATACCCCCTCCTTGAAGCGTTCTCGAGGCCACCCCTAACCCTTGAAGCGTTGTCGAGGCCACCCAAAACCCTAGAGAAGCAGCATCGAGGCCACTAACTAATATGATTCCTTATTGTGATTAGCTAGCTAGTTCTACGTTTGCCACTAATATATCCATATCTGTCATGTTTGAATAATAATTGCCTTGTTGTAAATATTTGTAGAAACTATGGACACCCCGCCCCGAGATGAAGCACAAGAAGCGTTGTTGAGGGACATAATCGCAGAAGGAAGTGATGCCGTCGCTTGTTGATGTTTCTCAACGACACCGATGGTCTGGAAGGTGAGGGTGAAGAAGCAACTGGCTATGATTATGATGGCTCCGATGAGCCAATGCCGGTGCAAGATGGAGAGAGTGAAGAAGTAGACCGTGAGGACGGCTCGGTGATCACCGAACCGAGTCCGCCAGGTATATATATTAGTTAAGCCTGTGCTGACTAGCTAATTGATGCATTCATTGTTTTGGTATGTACACATGTTAATTAACTCTCGCCTTTGTTCTTTTTCTAGCCCTCCGGATCGAGCACAACTTCGGTAAAGAGACGAGGCCGGAAGAAAAAGTTGAGCTCGGATGAAAAGTTTGAGATCATAGAAATCGTGCGCGACGGCCAACCGATTGAACCCATCCGGACAAAGAAGGCATTTGTTGCTCAAAGCGGGTTACGGTTAGGGACAAGATCCCGATTAGCATCCAGCAATGGTATAAGCCTCAAGAACAACCCTGAGGTGTCTTATGTCAATGATATGCAGAAAAATGATCTTTGGACTGAGCTGAAGTCAAATTTCACCCTTCCGCCAGAGGATGATCCGGAGAAGCCAGTTGAGCAATTAATCAAGTCTTTTGCTCTTAAGAAGATGGCAGACCTATTCAGGAATTGGAAGAAAGACCTGAATAAGTTTGTCGATAAAAAAGAGACCCCAAAATTCAAGGGCAAATATGAGAAGATCAGAGATGATCGGCCCGCATTTGTGTCCCACAAGACATCGGAAAAGAGTAAAAGATGTCGGCGACAAACAAGAAAAATGCTGCGAAGAAGAAGCTTCACCATCGCACGGGGTCAGGTGGCTACCTCATAGCCCAGCCTAAGTGGGCCAAGGCTAGGAATGATCTGCTTGATAAAGGGATCGAACCAGAGACAATGAACTGGCCAGACCGTTGCCGGACTTGGTTCTTCGGGGCTGGCAGAACCTTGGACCTCAGATTGTGGGAAGTGCATTTGGACGGACAAACAATTGGACATACCACCAAGAGGCTTCAGCAATATATCAAGCAGCGCAGCAAGGGACGTTCTTTCCAAATAGAGAGAACGACGAGCTCACAATGGCCCTCGGGAATCTCGAGCACCCCGGACGGACACGAGGCACGCCAGGCTCCGTTTCGTGGAAGGCTGGGTTTCCGGACGCAGGCGGTTACAAATGCCAGGAGAGGAGGAAGAAAGTGCAGCAGACCAAACTGCAGGCGCTGCATGCAAGGGTACAAGCGATAGAGGAACGAGAAGCAGATCGCAGCAAACGACCTGCCGAAGCTTCCCCCGAAGCTACCCCGCCATCTCAGCGGAGAAGCAGCGTGGCTTCCACCGAGCTGCTTCAGCTGGAGCATGCCTTGACGGCTCCTGCCAGTTATCCCGTGGATGCTATCACGGAGGCTGAAAATTGCCACCTTCCGAACTGGACGCCTCCGCCTCCTCCTCCTCCTCCGGCGAGTCAGGGCACTCCACCACCTCCACCGCCTCCTCCTCCGGCGAGTGACGATCAGGGCACTCGGCCGGCTCCTTCTCCGGCGCGTGGCGGCACTCCGCCTCCTTCTCCGCCTGCGCCGGCGCGCCGGCGCAGCCCGCCACCTCCTTATCCGCCTCGGCCAAGAAGGGCGGAAGAGACCCACCGCTCCGGCTGCTCCGGCGCGTCGTAGTCCTTCTCCTCCGCCTCGTAAGCAAGGAAAGAAGACATCCGCTCCGTCTGCTCTGCCGGCGTCTAGTAGTACAGCCAAAGGCGGGAGGACATACAGATTCGGTCCTTCTCTGAAGACTCCAGAGAAGTTACCGTACGAGAGGACCGAGGAGGAAAACGTGAAGATCGCGCGGACCGAAGTGAAGGACTTCTTTGAAGGGTTGAAAGCAAAGAGACATCCACCTCTAGAGGAGAAGGTAGATCCGGTGAAAGCGAAGCGCACTTGGCTACTCGACAAAACCACTCAAGTCTCCGCCGAAAGGCAACTATGAGCGCATTATTGGAAAGGCATTTGCTGAAGCGGAGAGGTCGGGAAGTACTAAAAGTGATCAAAGGATGAAAGAACGACGAGCTGGGAAACAAATTGCCCAGCTTGGCGAACAAGCGAAGCAATCGTGCCCCCCTCTCAAGGTGCCTTCTAGCGACATCGTCGATCCGAGGATGGTGCCCGGTTATGGCAATCCTGGAGATTACCTGCCCGACGATGTACATTATGATTTCTTGGAGGTGCAGATACAAAGATACGAGTACGGGAAGCCTCTCGTCAAAGATGAAAGATCTCTATCAACGATGATGCGAAGATTGCATGATTAGTACATGAAAACCTGCAGAGAGTCTGAGGGGAGGAGTACTTTGTATGTGAGAGTTAAAAAGGAGCATGACCTCGTTGGAATTGAACTGTTGCCTATTCCATTTGAGGAGTTTTATCAGTTTTTCAATCAATTGGCCCTCGATAAAGCAACGGTCACCTGCTACTGTCTGTAAGTTGTACTACTTCTGTCATTAAGTCTCTCCATATAACTCAGCTCTTTCATTGCATGTATTTATAATTATCCTCGCTATATTATGCAGATTGAAGATCGCCGAATTGAAGAAAAGACAAGTGGGTGATATTGGGTTCATTAACACATATCTCATAGATGCAACTGAGGTTGAATTTCATGCCGAAAATACCGAGGCCAACTTGCTACAATCGTTGGTAATAAATGGACATAAAGATATAATACTCTTTCCTTACAACTTCAAGTGAGTGTTACTGTCTTGTGGCTTATTCGGTTTTCCTTTATTAGTCCAGGTTATAGTAATGTAATATTGATAAGTTATGCATGCGTGCGCAGCTTCCACTATATTCTCCTAGAGATTAAGCTTGAGCAGGGAGTAGTAACTGTCTTAGACTCGAGACGAAAAGATCCCCAGGAGTATGCGGACATGACTGAAATGCTCGAGAAGTAAGTTAAATCAATCATTATCCACCATATCAGCAACTTTGTTCATTTCTGATATCAAGTAATTGTTTTCTTTGTATGGCAGGGTTTGGAGAAAATTCACCAAAAAGCTCCGGGACTGCCAAGAAGCTAAAATTTAGACACCCTAAATTAAGTACTATAGTAGCATATTCCACGCATCTCCTAGTGATTCGAGCGCTAGTTTCATCAATACCATTTAGCATGCTTGCTAATTATCAGTTTGATTGACCTCTATTTCTTGTAAAGTGGTTGTGGCAGGAACAAGGGAATGATTTCTGTGGATACTACATTTGCGAGTCCATCCGCCACACGACCTGTGAGCGGGCTACTCGACAAACAATATGAAGTGCGTAAATAACAATATTCACAATTTTATTTTATTACCATCATTTGTGTTGAGTTTCATTCATTCATATATATATGTATTGACCCCCTTCTTAAAATTAGATGTTTCGGATGCGGGATGAACTCCTAGCACCAGATCGCATGCGAGCAATTCAAGAGGAATTGGCGGCATTCTTTCTTGACCACGTGATCGCTGAAGACGGAGAATTCTATGTGGACCACGCGTCCGTATGTTAGGAGATTATATTTGTAAAAGATAACTATTGTATATATGTAGTCGGTAGTGTCGGATAGATATACGAGAACTTGTTGTTTGACCAATCTCTCGGAGAAGGAGAGGTGGTCGATATCACTTCTCTGTATGCATATATGTTCATGACGATCTTCTGTTTCCTTAATTACTAGCTAGCTAGCGTGTCTAGCTAGTCCTCTCTATACGTATGTATAGTACGTAGTGTCGACCAAGCAAGAGAGGACACTTCTCTCTATTAATTAGCTAGCTAACACAATATATGAAACACCTAAATTAACCCCCCAAAACCCCCAAACCCCCCCTCCTTAAAAAAAAAACAAAAATCCCAGCCACCGAAAGGAGAGAACCGGTACTAAGAAACCGCTCTCTTGTTTCAGATAGCCTCTAATTTCGATGGAGCAAAGTTTGTAGCGATACTATTGGACATGTTTGTTGATATATTTAATTGATAATAACATTAATTTATGTTGTTAGCCACTTTCTAACAGCAGTTTAGCCGTCCTTGTTTGTACTGGTTCTCTCCTTCTATTGCATTGAAAAGCTGAGCTGTCAACATTTCGCAAAAAAATAGTAATTAATTCGTCTGGACTGCTTTTGTGTGTGTGTGTGTGTGGGTGTGTGTGTGTGTGGTACTAGTTGTAGTCAGGTAATTTCATAACCGACTATATAATTTGGCATGTCGATTTGGAAGTTTTCTAAAGCTTACATTTCTAGAAGCATGAACTTATCATTCTCGATCTGCAATTACTTCCTGCTAGCTACAACTACTAAACAAATTGAACAAAGTTCCACACTACGGTAAGCAACATTAATCAGCAAAAATTAGCTACAAGCGATGTCAAGCATATCACCATGTTTTCTACTATGGACGTCTCCTTTTCTACTGTGGCTGTAGTCAGGGCCGACCTGATGATGGTCCCTTGATCCGAATGGCTCATCTCAATCTGCGCCCAGTTTCTTAAATGGTGCTTTTTATGAGAGGTTTTGCTATGGGTTTTGAGTGTTGCACGTGGCCAGCCTAATGCATAAGATGTACAAATTGGAGAGTTCTTGTTCTGGTTTCCTCACATCTCTCAGATTAAAATCAATATTTTTCTTGAGAAAATCCTTGTACTCCATAGGCCTAACTGTTTGACACGCAAGAGAGTGAACTAGTCGTCCTCTTGCATGTGTGTACCTTATATGGAGCTACATGAACTTCCAACCACAACAAATTTCTCCTTTCTATTTGTACCGGATTATCACATCTTTAAAAAAAAATTGTACCGTGTATTATACAATATTCATGGAAGATATTTCAATTGTTTGCGCCACTGTAGAGTGAGATCAATTGTTTTATTCTCTCAGGCATTGTGCATATGTCTAGGCATGCTTATGTAGCGCACTTTCTCTTGGGTTGGAAGTTGGAACATGGACTGGATGATATCAAAGAAGTAATAAAGGGTTGAGGGTGATACACATGCTACAAAGTTGCAACGACTAACTCCATGAACCTGATCATTCTGGTTTTTGCAGAGAACACTTTTGTGATGTACACATGCAGTTTAGACTTTATCATGCTCTATGCACCTTGAGTTCCTAGTTGCTCATGCTTATATGTGTATATGAGTTACCCTACATTGTTGCATGGACGGAGGGTTACTATATAAATTCGGACGGATTTCATTTGCCACCTGATTGTATGTCAATTAGCTAGCTAGCTAGCAAATCAATCTTCGTGCTTAATTCATCGAAATGGTGCTATTCATTAGTGCTAGTATATGTCCAACATTTAGATGAGACATTGGAGGAAACCAACATGTTAGTGGGCAGGCTTCTCCCACTGCAATGCAACCAGCGCATGGTGTGTTGCTCTATTTCCTTCTACGATGCAGTAGTCACGAGGTTACATAAACCTATAGGTGCAAGGTATTAGCAAGGCTCTCGATGGAACAGCCTATCCATCGCGTGGGAGTTTGATGTAAATGGAGGTTGCTATCAGCATATCTAATTATAGACGTCGTACGGCATAAACCAATGTGGACGCTCTATGAAGTCGATGCTATGTAATCAGAACTGCAATCAGAACGGGAGTTCGTGTTCAGTACTAGACGAACTTCGTCACCAGGGAGCCACACTCGATTGGCAGGAGTACTCCAGCCCGATCCTTGCCGGACAAAAGAAGAGGTGGCTGCAATTGACAAGCACCTTTTGCGACACAACATAGCCTTGCGAGCCTTTAGCCAGGACATAAAAACGTGTGGTACTGCCAAAGGCAGGTGATATTTGTACAACAACCTTGTGTATATAGCTAATAGATGGGCCTCGGTTACACGTGTCCAACTCAAACACCTAACCCTCTGCTAATTTCAAGTCCAACTGTCGCACCACTCGTACGGATAATATTAGGCACATATTTTTAACAAAAAACACAATTAATGATGTTTATTTTGAGAAAAATCGCTCTGTCGTGGGAGTCTGTCCAAAAAATAGACAATAATTTACCAAGTAATAGTTCAACAAAAAACAATCACGTGAATAGTTTCTTGGAGGAAAATTTACGTGCCCCGAGACGAGAGAAGAAGAAGAATGTTGGTCAATCCATCTAAGGGGCACAACCTTCCTACGGTAATATTGTCCAAGTACGTAAACTTCTCCGTCACCCCTGCCTCAAGATGCAGAGTGTACACGTTCCTGTGGGCTGTGGTGGTCCCCATGATTGTTCTTGACGGGCAACATGCCTCCCTTCTCTCCCCAAATAGTCAAGTGCGTCATAGTTCCCCTAGGTGATTCTAGCATCACCACCATAGTGCGGAGCCACATTCCAGGACTACCATCCTCTTGCCTCGTCCATATCTCTAGTTGGTAGCTTTGTCTTTGCACGAACAAGAGCTTCCCATCGGCAGCGACAATAAGTTGTGGATCATCAGAACTTAGATTTTCATGTGTCCGGCTGGGGTTATTGAGATGCCACATGTCTCGGCGTCCATTTCAATGGCATATATGCAAGCGCAAGCCGTGACTTGTGGAGTATCGAGTGAGCTGGTGTGCTGTGCCACGCCACACAACGGCATGCGGGTGCATCAGAGCAAAGCAACTGCTCCTCTCCTTATTTGCAAATTTTAGCTTACAGAGCCTGCTCCAACTTGCCTCTCTGGAGGTGAACTTGTGGAGGTTATGTGTCGGGTTATATATCTCAGTTTCAATGATGAGCACTTTGAAGAAGGCCGAGTAGCGAGCGGGGCTGAATATTGTTGCTTCGCGTTGGAGGAACTTGTTTGTTGATATATTTCATTGATAATAACATTAATTCCTGTTGTTAGATGCTTTCCAACAGCAGTTTAGTCGTCCTTGTTTGTATTTGTTCTCTCCTTCTATTGCAATGACAAGCTGCGCCGTCAGCATTTCGTAAAAAATAATAATTCCCATGGACTGTTTGTGTGTGTGTGTGCGCGCGCGCGCATATTATTGTTGTAGCCGTAGTCAGGAGATTTTATAACTGACTATATAATTTGGTATGTCGATTCAGATGTTTTCAAAAGCTTACATTTCTAGAAGCATGAACTTATCATTCTTGATACTGCTACTACTAAACAAATCCAACAAAGTTCAACACTACAACTAAGTAACATTAATCAGTAAAAATTAGCTACAAGCAGTGTCAAGCATATCGCCATGTTTCTACTATGGACGTCTCCTTTTCTGCTGTGGATGTAGTCAGGGCCCACCTGATGATGGTCCCTTGATCCGAACGGCTCATCTCAATCTGCATCCACTTTATTGAATGGTGCTTTTATGAGAGGTTTTGCTACGGGGTTTGAATATCTCGTGTATCCAGTCTAATGCAAAAGATGAACAAATTGGAGAGTTCTTGTTCTGGTTTCGTCCCATCTCTCAGATTTTAATCAATATTTTCTTGAGGAAATGTTTGTACTCCATGGGTCTAACTGCTTGACACGCAAGAGAGCGAACTAGTCGTTCCTCTTGCATGTGTGTATCTTATATGGAACTACATGAACTTCCAGCCACAACAAATTTCTCCTTTCGATTTGTATTGGATTATCACATTTTATTTTCGAGATTGTACCGTGTATCACACATTATTCATGTCAGATACTTCAATTGGTAGGCCAATGTAGAATGGGATCAACCATTTTATTCTTTCATGCATTGTGCATATGCCTAGGCTTGCTTACTTGGCACGTTTTTTCTTGGGGTGGAATTTGGAACATTAATTGGATGATAGCAAAGAAGAAGTAGAAAGGGTTGAGTGCGATACACTTGCTAAAAAGTTACCATGACTAACTCCTTGGAACTGATCATGCTGGTTTTGGCAGAAAACACTTTTGTGATGTACACACGCAGTTTAGACTTTATCATGCTCTATGCACATTGAGTTCCTAGTTTCTCATGCTTATATGTGTGTATATGAGTTACCATTCATTGTTGCATGGACCGAGGATATTATACAAATTCCAGACGGATTTCATTTGCCACCTGATTCTGATTGTAAGCTAGCAAATCAATCTTTGTGCTTAATTTCTCAGAATGATGCTATTCATTAGTGCCAGTATATTTGAAACGTTTAGGGTGAGAGATTGGAGGAAACCAACATGCTAGTGAGCGGGCTTCTCCTACCGTGGCACAACCAGCGCAGGTTGTGTGGCTGTGATTCCATCTACAATGCAGTATCTATTAGGTGACATGGACCTATAGGTGCAAGATGTTGGCGAGGCTCGGGATACAACAGCCGGTCCATCGCCTAGGAGTTTGATTGTTGTGGAGGTTGTTGTGAGCAGTTCTGCGTACGATGTAAGCAAGGTAGTCGCACAAGTTGACGCCCTGCAATCGGAGAAGGAGCTCTCGTTCCGTCTTACGCAAACATACAGAAGCAGGTAGGAGGACTCCAACTTGATCTTCGCAGGACACCAAAAAAGGAGATGCCGATTGACAGTCACCTGACATATATAGCCGATGTATGCATTTGTTTAGCTAGGGTAAATTCTTTTTTTTGGCACGTATCAATAGAGGTAGCCTTTACATCAAGCAATATTTGTACAAAGTATCATGTCTAGTGTTCGACTGAGGCCGCATGAGACAATTTGGTCGTGCAAACACATTTATCTTTTTGCAGGCCAATCATATATAGTTCCAAAGGTTGATGATCATGTTATCTTGTATATACATGCACATGCATGCGTACGTACATGTAGGCCAGCGAGCCTGGCTGAGTTTCTTTACGAGAGTAGAAACCTATGCTATGCATGCATTACATAGCAACCAAAACAAACAGCGGCCATGCAAATTAACCATCTCTTCTTCCTGTGAATAGTAGAAACCCTTTTACGTAATGCATTAAGGTTTAATGCCAACCTCTCCATACAGTAGAAACAATTTATTTGTAGGGACATGGGTTGAAACAAACCAGTGATTCTGCAGAGAACACTTTTGTGATGTACACATGCAGTTTAGGTTTTATCATGCTTTATACACCTTGTGTTCCTGTCTACTCATGCTTATACGTGTGAGTATGAGTTATCATTCATTGTTGCAGGGATGGAGGGCCACTATATATATTCTAGACAGTTTCAATGGCACCTGATTGTATGTCAGTTACCTAGCTAGTAGCTAGCTAGCAAATCAATCATTGTGCGTAATTTCTCATAATGGTGCTATTGAGTAGTGCTAGTATATTTGTAACGTTTAGGTGAGAGATTGGAGGAAACCAACATGGTAGGTGGCAGGCTTCTTCCACTACAAGCGCATGTTGTGCGGCTGTGTTTTCTTCTATGACGTTGTAGTGACGATGAGACTTCATCCTATAGGAGCAAGGTGTTGGAAAGGCTCCTGATACAAAAAGCCTGTTCATCGCGTGACAGTTTGATGGACGTGGTGCTTCTTCTGAGCAGATCTGATTATTGACGTCGTAAGGCATAAAGCAAGGCGGCCTCTCTATGAAGTCGACGCCCTATAACCAGAACAGCGATCAGGACGGGCGTCCCCGTTTAGTATTAGGCGAACTTAGTCACTAGTGCATCAGTGTCGATCGACAGGAGTACTCCAACCCGATCCTTACGGGACAGAACAAGAGGTGGCTGCGAATGACAAGCACCTGCTGTGACACATCATAGCCATGCGATTCTTTAGCTTGGACATAAAAACGTGTGGCACCGCTGAAGGAAGGTGATGTTTGTACAGCCACCATGTGTAGAGTGTGTTTGGCCAAGGCTGTGGGAGTCAATCGATTTGGAGTGCCAGCCCATTTATGTTTTTGCACGTGTAGTTCCAAAGATTTATGATCATATTACTTTGTTAGATTGGTGAAACCACTGTGTAAATACATTATGTGGACATGCATGCGTGTTGGTACGTACATGATGCAGGTAAGGGAGCCAGCCCCAGTTTGATTCCAAGAGACCGGTGCAACGTATCAGGGCCGTCGACAAGGGTGGCCAAGGTGGGCGACCGCACAGGGCCCCAAAATCTAGGGGCCCCAACTCGCACTAATCTAACGCTAATTAATTGTCAAAAAAATCTAACGCTAATTATATGGCACGTCCGCATGATCTTAGTGGCGAGCAATTTATTTCCTTCTCTGCGTATGATCCCGCAGTCTGTTTGATTATCTTCCGTGCATGCACGGGATTCCTTTTTCATCTCAAGCCAGCAGTTTTTCCGGGCGCAACTGCCTAATCCATACGCCGTTTTTATTTCCGGATCTGTTGGCTGACATGTAATTGCATGCATGAGATTAGGGAGGAAAGGAAATCATCAAGGCTGGCATGTAATTGCATGCATTCCGTGGGGACTTTTTTACGGTAGATTTCATCAAATGGAAACAACCCACTAGCAAATTAGGGAATCAAAGAATAAACCAAATACACTTACTATTGTACCCTACAAAAATATATACTTACTATTTTGAAATTCCATCAAAAGTTAATGCACCTAATAAAATAAAATAAAATAAAGGAAGTATGATTTTTCTAAATTTGGGGCCCTATTTTATATTCGTTGTTCATATCACACAAATGTGCACCTTGAGTACTACAGTGTGATGATTCACGTGATTGGTTGCTCAGCAGCGCAACCACGCGCCGATCATAGAGTGAGATCATCTTGGATGACATGGGATTTTTTTAACGGGTTGGATGACATGGGAATTAGTCAGCCATACGATGAACCTTTTTTATTTTGCACCGGGCCCCCAAATTCTTGGAGACGGCCCTGCGTATATACATACGTGACAGCGAGAACAGGCAGCAGACATGCCCTGACCAGCCCCCAAATGTACTAGTACACTGTTTGCTCAACTATCTGAGTATCTGACGTAGTTCCTGAGCTCGAACGTCTGTGGTTTGGTTAGAGCCTCAGGCCCATTAATGGACAGCCTCGTGTCTGACCCTTTCCGGCAGGTCGACGGGGCCCTACCGTGGCGGCGGATCTGCCGCGATGGGGCTCCTGCGGCGTAGGGCGGCCCTGGGCGTCGGGCGGCGATTGTCGACAGCGAGGGACCGCACAACAGCGGCTTGGTGGCGGTGGTGGCGGAGTGTGCCGGCCGGATCTGGCGCTTTCTAGTGGGCGGCGCGGGTTGGGGCACTGGCCGGCGTGGCTGCTGCTCCGACTGTGGGCGGTGGTGGCGAGGTGGCTCAGCCCTCTGGTGGAGGCTTCCATTCGTCGCGCCGGCACCACGGCGGCTCGGCCGGTTGCCGGCGGCGGCGGCGGCTGGATTTCTGGGTCAGCTCGTTTGTAGGCGGCCTAGTTCGACCTTCGAGCCATCTTTGCAGCGTCCGGCCGCTATCTTCGTCAAAGGGCTGGCCCTCCCCACTGCGGTCCATCACTCGTCTCGTACCTGGCAGCAGGACCGAGCTCGTCTCGTGTCAGGCAGCAGGACTGACCTCGTCTCGCGCCCGACAGCAGGACCGAGCTCGTCTCGCGCCTGGTGCCGCAGAACGGGTCGATCAAGGCCAAGTTTGGCCGGCCTATTGGGTCTCGGCACTGGGGCATCCATGTGCTTTGGTTGGGTGTAGCGGCGGATCTCGGGTGAGGTGGTGTCTAGGTCTTGAATGCCGGGGCAGCGGTCCTGGTGGTGGTTCCGCGGTGCTCATGGGAGAGCCCGTGGCTTGGTACTGTCCGGTTGCCATGGCCGTGTGGGCGGCATCGTAGCCAGGGTGTGGCGTTCGGTGGCGGTGAGTGGTGGCCGGGATGAAAACCTACTCTATCTTCGGACGAACTGGCGGCGGCGAAACTCATTCCCTTCTTGAAGGCGTCGTCGCGGCTCTCATTGCCCCCGTGTTGCTCTAGGGGAAACTCTAATCCTCGGATCGGGCGATGGCGGCGCTCCGGTGTTGTTCCCTTCCTGAAGGCGCTGCCTTGGAGCCCACGGTTCTTCTATGCGGCTTCACCTCTTAGTGTAGTGCTTGGGTTGGTATTGCTACGCTCAGTGCTTATGTATCCTACCTTGGGTGCGTGTGTGCGTGTGTTGTGAGGGTGTGCGCTTGTATCGGGTGCTGTTGATCATTGCTTTATATATAAAGCGCGGCGAAAGCCTTTTTCGGAACCCTTTCCAATTCTGCCTCGTTCTTGTTTGCTTTGTAGTAACCTCCCATATATACCCCATCAGCTTACCTGGTTGATATGCAAGAGAGCTAACTAGTCTTCCCTCATGCATGTACATATGAACATATCTTATATGTAACTACAACAGCTTTTTTTTTGCGATGAAACTACAACAACTTTCAACCACAACAAATTTTGGGCCCAGCATTCCTTGTCTCTCTGCTCTGGGCACCGTGTTTACACCTGTCTGCGTTTGTGTCATTTGTTGTATCCCTTGATGTACGCATTCTATTCCTTCTATCAATGAAATGATACGCAAGCTTTGCGTATTCGCGAAAAACAGCAACTTCCAACCACAACAAATTTTGCCTTCCGATCGTCACATCTTTTTTCTCGCTTGCACTATGTATCATAAAATATAGACAAGTAATACTAGAGGCTATGCTTCTTCATTAAAGTGGAGATAAAACAAGTTACTATTTAATAAGTACCGATACAAAAGTCCTAAAAACACAACAACTAAAAAAAAGAATACACACTAGGTTCTTGCCTCCCCAATTTATTTTATCTCACCTCTCGCTAGCGCACTGTCTTAGGTGGGGCCCTCTTCCCTTTGACTATTCGCTGGTGCCTCTCCTTCCATAGGTTCTAGTCGACGTTGCCAGGCGCAGTGACCTGCCACATCGAATTTGCGGACCACATCATACAATATTCATGTGAGATATGTCAGTTTTTTAGACTAAGGTAGAACGGGATCAATTATTTTGTTCTCTCTTGCATTGTGCATATGGAGTAATGCTAGACACACAGGGAGTTTACGGGGGATTTACGGGCTGGTTAGGAATGATTGACTGAGATTTGATTAAATGTCTGGGCCCACCAATGAAATTCGGGTTGGGGGGTGGGGTGGATTATAGGAGGCCACGCACTGCTGTCCATAGTTCACTGTTTGTTGCCGTGTGTCTAGTATTATCGGTGCCTATGTCTACCCATGCTCCTCCAATGTCTTTTTGCTCGGATTGAAACATGAACCGGATGAAAGAAAAGAAGATGTAATATATGTACACATGCTCTGCAAAGTTTGTTATGATGGCTAATCTCTCGTGATCTTGCTATTCATGCAATTTAAAATTTATCATGCTCTATATATGCCTCACGTTCCAGTGTGCTCATGCTTATATGTGAGTTTCCCATTGATTGTTGCTTGTATGAAAGCCTCTAGACTTCAGTCGACGAACTGCATATAAGAAACAAAATCCAGAAAATATGGAAAAATAAATGATGAAAAATACCGGGCATGCTGGGCTCCTCGAGCTAGATGTGCATACTTTCATGCGTTGCATGCCTTGAGGGGAGGGACTATCTCTATCAAACCAGACATCTCATCATGATTTAAACACATCAGATAAACAGAGAACTCACAGGTCCTGTGTCGTTAGCATCAACCAGAATGGGTTGAAAGCTTCTAGTTAACTTTGCAAAGCTTGTTTTTACACAGAACACTTTTGTGATGTACACATGCAGTTGAGGCTTTATCATGCTCTATGCACCTTGAGTTCCTATCTGCTCATGCTTATACGTGTGTACTGACTTACCATTCACTGTTACAGGGACATGGGGGTACCATATATATTCCGGACGGATTGCATTTGCCAACTGATCGTATGTCAATTAGCTAGCTAGCAAATCAATCTCCGTGCTTAATTTCTCGGAATGGTGCTATTCATTAGCACTAGTATATTTGCAACCCAAGCATCCTGATAAACGATGAAGATTATCCATGGTTACGGCGCAATAAGCAAATGACACAAGCGAAGAAAAAGTGAAGACTTTCTCCCGCAACTATTATGATGATACCATGCCAACTTTGTAACAGGCGAGTATGATACCATTGTCCGTTTTGTACATGCACATGCTATGCCAACTTTTTCAGAGTTCATTTGAAAACTATGAATTTAGGTCGAATTTTCTCTATAGGTGCATCTTTGTTCATATATTAGTCCCTGGCCCATGTGGCTCGCCCCTGGCCCATGACCATTAGTCCCGGTTTGTGCCACATTAGTCCCGGTTTGTGCCACAAACCGGGACTAAAGGGTTGGTCCTCGTTGCGCTCAGATTTTAGTCCCACCTCACCAACGAAGGGCGCTCACACCGGTTTATAAGCCCGTCCCTCTCTGCCTTGTTGAGCTCCTCTCAAAGTGAAAATAGATGCCCTATACAGGGAATTTGACCTAAATTCGTAGTGAATTTCTCTGAAATTCATAGAAATTGATTATGAATTTAGGTTTAATTTTCTCTATAGGTGCATCTATGTTCATTTTTTTAGTAAGGTTAATCACAAACTTGTGATTCACACAAATTTCAAAGAATTCAAATTTTAACTATTCAAATTTGAAAACTAATGGCACAAACAGAAAGTTTATAATTTTCTAAAACTAATGGCACTAACAGAAAGTTTATAATTTTGCTGACCTAAAAGCAAAAAATTAAAAATAAAGCAAAAACCAAAAGAAAATAAATAATGCAGAAAACAACACAAAAAAACTGGAAATAAAAATAAAAATAGCAACAATAAGTATTTTGTTGTAGTAGAAACAAAATAAAATAAATAAAACAAAAAAGAAAACAAAAAAAATGTTTTCAAATTTGAAAACTAATAGCACTAACAGAAAGTTTATAATTTTTCTTAAAATAAAAGCAAAAAGAATTAAAAAATAAAGCAAAAAACAAAAGAAAATAAATAATGCAGAAAACAAAATAAAAAAACTGGAAAATAAATAAATATAGCAACAATAAGCATTTTGTTGTAAGTAGAAACAAAATAAACTAAATAAAGCAACAAAGAAAACAAAAAAACAAAAAAACAAAAAAAGTGCCACCTACTGGGCCCCCACGTCCCGAATACGACTAGAAACCCTACCATGGGCCAGGATTCAGGCCCCGGGAGGCCCAGTAGGCCCACATGCACACATTGCACGGTTAGGCCCGAAAGCCTGCTTTAGAGAGGAGCTCGAGAGGAGGCGCACCGCACCTTATAAACAGGTGCGGCTCCCTCTCAACTAGCGAGGTGGGACTAAACATTTGGGTGCGGGGCAGCACAAGGCCTTTGGTCCCGGTTGATGGCATCAACCGGGATTAAAGGGGGGCATTGGTACCGGTTCGTGGCACAAACCGGGACCAATGCCCCCCTTTAGTCCAGTTGATGACACCAACCGACCAAAGGCCGCCGCTTCCGCCCTTTGGGCTCTTGAAAAGAGACCTTTGGTCCGGTTCGTGGCACAAACCGGGACTAAAGGGGGGCATTAGTCCCGGTTGGTTCCACGAACTGGGACCAATGCTCTTGCTATATAAACAAGCACTTAGGAAATTTCAGATTTCCCTCGCCAGTTTCCCCCGATGACGCCGAACACATCGACGCCGCCAGGCTGCCCCGACGCCGCCCGCCGCCCCCGCCGTCGCCGTCGTCCGCGCCCGTCGTCGCCGTCGCCATCGCCCTCGCCGGCCGTCGCCCCGCCGTCGCTGTCGCCCGCACCCGTCGTCGCCGTCGCCCGCCCGCCGTCGCCGTCGCCCGTGCCCTCGCCGGCCGTGCCCGATGCCGTCGCCAGCGCCTCCTGTCCCGATGCCATCGCCGCCCGGTCCGCGCCTCCCTTTTCTGATGCAGGCGGCCGCCTCATATATATATGCATTTTTTTCATATATATGTTGATGATGATATGATGATGTTGATGATATGATTATGTTGATGATATGATGATGTTTTTTTTCATATATGCATTTTTTCATATATGTATTAATTTTTTAAGTTGTTAGTAGATATCGATTTTAGGTTAGTGCATTTTATCACTGATTTTAGGTTAGTTGATCGATTTAGTGCATTTTATGTTTGTTGCATTTTAGGTTAGTGCATTTTATGTTAGTGGAGAGGAAAAAGTAAAATAAGGAAAAGGAAGAAAAGAGGAAGGAAGAAGAAGGAAGAAGAAAAAGAAGGAGAGAAAAAGGAAAATAAGTAGAGAAAGAAGGAGAAGAAGAAGGAGAAGACGAGGAGAGGAAGAAGTGGAAGAAGAATAAAAAAAGAGGAGAACAAGAAGGAATAGAGGAGCTTCTTCTCCTTTTTTTTTCCTTCTTCTTCTTCTTAATTTTTATCGGGAACGAGGGTGTCGAGGATCGTCGAGGGTCGAGGGTCGGGAACTAGGGTAGAGGGTCGAGGGTCGTTAAGGGTCAAGGGTCGAGGGTTTCAGGGTCGAGGTTCGAGGGTTCTATAGGGTCGAGGGATCGAGGTCGAGGGTTCGAGGTCGTCTAGGGGTCGAGGGTTCCAGGTCGTCGAGGTTCGAGGTCGAGGATCGCCGAGGTCGAGAGAGGTTTCCTAGTATCAAAGTATTGAAGAAATCCATGGCTTCATCATTAGCGGAGTAACCAGGGCATGATGGTACGAAGTCCTCCAAAGTTATTACGGAATGGAGTCGGATAGGATAATTTGCCTTTTGTATGAATTTCAGCAAAGGCCTTCCAAAGAACGATATTCGGAAGGTTCTTGCTGAACTTTATACCAAAAAGCTAATTATCCTATCTCGGGACTCTGCCCAAAATAACTCTTGAGAGCTTGCACCATCATGCACCTGTTACTTTTACTTAATGATGAAGACATGGTTTTGTTGAATCCTTTGACACTAGGCAACCTCCCGACCTCGGCGATCCTCAACCCTTGACCTCGACCGCCGGGTGATCCACGACCCTCTACCTCATCACAAGCGTCGATGCCCACGTCACTTGTGGGACATAGATGTTTGTTCATATATAATGTAGATGTCTATGTATGTATGGAATGATATCGATGGATGTATGTTATCGGGGTCGAGGGTCGTCGAACATGAGAGGAAGAAGAGGATAAAAAAAGAAGAGGAAGAAGAAAAAAAAGAGGAGAAGAAAGAATAGAGGAGTTCTTCTCCTCTATTCTTTCTTCTCCTCTTTTTTTTCTTCTTCTTCCTCTTTTTTTTATCGGGAACGAGGGTCGTCGAGGGTCGCCGAGCGGTAGAGGAAACCCTAATTAAATAGCAAGTATCGACGGTGTGAGATACATGTGGCCGTTGGTCGGGACACTACATCCACGTCCCACAAGTGACGTGGGCGTCGATGCCCACGTCACTTGTGGGACATAGATGTAGTGTCGTCGTTGTTTTTGTCGATATAACCCCTCCCGATTGCTTCATTTATTTTTAAGAAGGAAAAAACAAGAATATTATTTTCCCATTTACGTATGTAAATGGTTGTCGATATACCCTCCCGATAGCTTCAACACGTGGGGGGGTCGATATTGCCCCCTCCTTGAAGCGTTCTCGAGGCCACCCCTAACCCTTGAAGCGTTGTCGAGGCCACCCAAAACCCTAGAGAAGCAGCATCGAGGCCACTAACTAATATGATTCCTTATTGTGATTAGCTAGCTAGTTCTACGTTTGCCACTAATATATCCATATCTGTCATGTTTGAATAATAATTGCCTTGTTGTAAATATTTGTAGAAACTATGGACACCCCGCCCCGAGATGAAGCACAAGAAGCGTTGTTGAGGGACATAATCGCAGAAGGAAGTGATGCCGTCTGCTTGTTGATGTTTCTCAACGACACCGATGGTCTGGAAGGAGAGGGTGAAGAAGCAACTGGCTATGATTATGATGGCTCCGATGAGCCAATGCCGGTGCAAGAAGGAGAGAGTGAAGAAGTAGACCGTGAGGACGGCTCTGGTGATCACCGAACCGAGTCCGGCCAGGTATATATATTAGTTAAGCCTGTGCTGACTAGCTAATTGATGCATTCATTGTTTTGGTATGTACACATGTTAATTAACTCTCGTCTTTGTTCTTTTTTCTAGCCCTCCGGATCGAGCACAACTTCGGTAAAGAGACGAGGCGGAAGAAAAGTTGAGCTCGGATGAACAGTTTGAGATCATAGTAATCGCTCGCGCCGGCCATCCGATTGAACCCATCCGGACAAAGAAGGCATTTGTTGCTCAGTGCGGGGTTCTGGTTAGGGACAAGATCCCGATTAGCATCCAGCAATGGTATAAGCCTAAGAACAACCCTGAGGTGTCTTATGTCAATGATATGCAGAAAAATGATCTTTGGACTGAGCTGAAGTCAAATTTCACCCTTCCGCCAGAGGATGATCCGGAGAAGCCAGTTGAGCAATTAATCAAGTCTTTTGCTCTTAAGAAGATGGCAGACCTATTCAGGAATTGGAAGAAAGACCTGAATAAGTTTGTCGATAAAAAAGAGACCCCAAAATTCAAGGGCAAATATGAGAAGATCAGAGATGACTGGCCCGCATTTGTGTCCCACAAGACATCGGAAAAGAGTAAAAGATGTCGGCGACAAACAAGAAAAATGCTGCGAAGAAGAAGCTTCACCATCGCACGGGTCGGTGGCTACCTCATAGCCCAGCCTAAGTGGGCCAAGGCTAGGAATGATCTGCTTGATAAAGGGATCGAACCAGAGACAATGAACTGGCCAGACCGTTGCCGGACTTGGTTCTTCGGGGCTGGCAGAACCTTGGACCCTGTATCAGGGAAGTGCATTTGGACGGACAAACAATTGGACATACCAGTCAAGAGGCTTCAGCAATATATCGAAGCAGCGCAGCAAGGGACGTTCTTTCCAAATAGAGAGAACGACGAGCTCACAATGGCCCTCGGGAATCCTGAGCACCCTGGACGGACACGAGGCACGCCAGGCTCCGTTTCGTGGAAGGCTGGGTTTCCGGACGCAGGCGGTTACAAATGCCAGGAGAGGAGGAAGAAAGTGCAGCAGACCAAACTGCAGGCGCTGCATGCAAGGGTACACGCGATAGAGGAACGAGAAGCAGATCGCAGCAAACGACCTGCCGAAGCTTCCCCCGAAGCTACCCCGCCATCTCAGCGGAGAAGCAGCGTGGCTTCCACCGAGCTGCTTCAGCTGGAGCATGCCTTGACGGCTCCTGCCAGTTATCCCGTGGATGCTATCACGGAGGCTGAAAATTGCCACCTTCCGAACTGGACGCCTCCGCCTCCTCCTCCTCCTCCGGCGAGTCAGGGCACTCCACCACCTCCACCGCCTCCTCCTCCGGCGAGTGACGATCAGGGCACTCGGCCGGCTCCTTCTCCGGCGCGTGGCGGCACTCCGCCTCCTTCTCCGCCTGCGCCGGCGCGCCCGAGCAGCCAGCCTCCTCCTTCTCCGCCTCGTCAGCAAGGGCGGAAGAGACCCACCGCCGCTCCGGCTGTAAAAATGGCCTGTGAAAGGGGTGCTTTACCAACAAGAAAAATAAAAACAAAAAGAATGGATATAAGTATGCTTTGCTTCATCTATACCCCAAGAAAACCGTAGCTTCAGTCCCAATTCTTGCTTTAGATGATGTTGTGTTGTCACATGATATGCTAGTATGGTTGCCCAGTGCTTTTCGTTTGCCTTACGGATGAAGTATTCTTACTCTCTGAATCATTTGTCATGAAGAAAGCTGACCTGTCAAACTTCTGATGCCCATTCATTATCTGATCAGATCCTCACTATGTCACTTTCCATGATGAGGAATGGGGGGTTCCAGTTCACGATGACAGGTATGAAAAATGTGAATTATTATATTCCTTCATCATTGTGAAAACTTAGAAGAAGATGAACAGTTCAGTATGTGTAATAATAACCATGAATTCCACAGGAGATTGTTTGAGCTACTTGTATTATC
The DNA here is from genome assembly GCA_021605145.1 of Aegilops bicornis. Lineage (NCBI taxonomy): Eukaryota > Viridiplantae > Streptophyta > Magnoliopsida > Poales > Poaceae > Aegilops > Aegilops bicornis. Next base: position 816,720,932 of record CM038675.1, read on the forward strand.
TGGTGCATTAGCAGAACTTTCATGGCCTGAAATTCTCAAGAAGAGACAAATTTTCAGGTATTGGTTCTCTAACGTCACAAGTAAATAACATAATTGTATGTATAGTTTGTTTCCTGATGTTTGTGCCATATATTCTAGAGAAATTTTCACGAACTTCGATCTGATTGCTGTCTCCAATATAAATGAAAAGAAGCTGGTAGCGCCAGGAAGCATTGCCAGGTCCCTTTTGTCAGAGCAAAAGCTGCGAGCAGTCCTCGAAAACGCTCGCCAGATAGTTAAGGTTCGGAATCGCTGCTGCATCACCATTAACTGATGCTCCTGTGATCTATGTCTTTTGTCTGGGAACTTGTTTGTTACATGGCTTATTTATACTGATGCAGAAATTTTTCAAACAAAATGCCCATGCAGATTGCAGATGAATTTGGATCCTTCAGTCAATACTGCTGGGGTTTTCTGAACCACAAACCGATAGTAAGCAAAATCCGATATCCAAGGCAAGTCCCTGTCAAGAGCCCCAAGGCAGACATGATGAGCAAGGACATGGTGCGAAGGGGACTCCGGCGTGGGCCCGACAGTCATATATTCCTTCATGCAGGCAGCAGGGCTAACCAATGATCACCTGGTCAGTTGCTTCCGTTTCAAAGAATGCAAGCCGTCTCCAACCCTTGCCATGAGCGACGCCGACAGGGCGAAGACAGAGGCAGAACAAAAAACGGAGGAGCCGAGAACAAAAGCCCACGGGGAGGAGATGACCGTAAACTCGGACCCGTCGATGGCGATCGACACGCTCACCATTTCGTAGCGTTACGAGGAGCAGCGGCGTTGTGAGCTGGCTTTGTGGTCGTGTTACTTACCTCTGTAGATTTTGTGCTAGGTTGCCCCTTGAAATGAGTCTAGGGATTGTGTATAGATCATTTGTGTCAGTAATGCGGCTCGCTCGGTCTGTAAGTATATATTATTACTACGGGGGCGAAGGACCATTATCTTTTGTGATGATGCAGAAGTTGTGAAAACCTTCTCATGCTATGATGTGGGGCTGCATTCTGCATCATTACCTGCATTCCCTGTGGCGCTTGCTTGAGGGCACATTGAAGCAAGCAGATGGATGGACCTGAAATTGCCTGTGAGGCCCAGTGACCTACCAGCTATAGAGGCAGTTATGCATATGCTCAACTGCAGGAAGGCTGCCTCTGTGTGAGGACAGCAACAACTATGCTTGGTCGGTCTGTCTGGTTCATGCCAAGGGCATGCAAACTATTTTAAACATGAGAAAACACAGGATGCATCTTCACAGCAGAGTTGCAGTTGCAGGATGAATATGCAGAGGTATAACTTGATTATGTTATATCCAGTCGACGAATTGTATCTAACAAAGAAAATCGTAGAATAGGATAAAAGAGGATGAGAAATATTGGATACTCGAGCCGTGCATATGTAAGGCAACGTGTTGCATGGACCATCTCCACCAAACCAGGCATCTCATCATGATCAAGAACATCAGACAAACGGAAATGCATGTCCGTTTGGTCAGCAACAACCAGAAACCGGTTGAAAGCTTTGGCCCATCAGTGAAAAGCCTCCAGCCCTTTTCCAGGCCTGACCCGGCCTTATTCGCTCTAGTAACAGACCACACGAGCTCCGGTGTGGAGAAGGTGTAAGAAACTGGTCTCTTGTTTCAAGTAGCTTCTAATTTTGCAACATTTCTTTTCTGTGGTGGAGAGTGGTGAAAGTTTGTAACAAAACTTTTGGGCTTGTTTTTCAATCTATTTAACGGGTAATAACATTCTATCTAGGGTGAAGGATGGTGAAAGTTTGTACCAAAACTTATGTCAGAAACGAGCCGCAGTCTTGTGGACTGCCTTCTTTTTTGGCACATTTTTGTTGTATTCAGGGGATTTCATAACCCACAACATAATTTGGCATGTCCGCCCGTTTAGAAGTTTTCAAACCATCGTATTCATTTAATATTCTACAAGCATGAACTTATCATTCTTGACATGCAATTGCTCACTGCTAGCTACAACTACTTAACAAAATCCAACAAAGCTTCACACTGCAACTATGCAACATCAGAAGGATTTTAGCTACACACAGTTACAAGCACAAGCATCCACACTCCGACAGGCCTCCCTGCTCAGCGCATTTTTGACCGGTAGATGTGTTCTACTATGGCCTCCTTTCATTTTGTTGCCTTTGGTCGTGGGCTACCCGATGATTGTTAGCTCTCAAGCCAACTGATATCTCTGTTATCTTTCTTTGCCACTTCTAGCAGCCCTATTGCTGAAAATTAACCTGCTTTGGGATTACACGCAAGAAATTAACTTAAATTTCACTACTACAAGTTATTACAAGATCTAATGAATAACTTATTTTTTCTAATTGCAAACTATGACATGGGTCAAAATAACTATAAAGTAACTCCAAGGCATGGTTTCAAACAGCTCATATCCACTTCTAACTCTCAGGGCTGTGGTTTCCTAGCAATTCATGTTTCCCGCCTAAAACAAAAGATCAAGAAATTGGGGAGCTTTGGTTCTTATATTCTGGTTTCCTCCCATCTCTCAAATTTGCATTGATATTTATCTCAAGGAAAACTTTGTACAACTACAACTGAACATTCCATATACTCCATGGGCTTAACTGCTGGGCATGCAGAGAGCTATCCTACATATCTTATATAGAACTTACAAGAGCTTTAAACCGCAACAAAAGTGCCCTTCCATTTGTTCTGGACCATCACATGTTTCCAGCCTGTACCTTGTATCATACATTATTCATTTTACATATTTTCAATTGTTCAGACCAATGCGGTGATGTAGATGAGATCAACTATTTTGTTCTCTCATGCACTGTGCATATTCAAGGCATGTTTATATGGTGTCTTTTCTCTTGGGTTGGACCTGAACTGGATACACATATGAGACAAAGTTAGGATTGCTATTTTCTCATAGCTGGTCATGCTGACTTTATGTGGCGAACAATTTTGTGATGTACTCATGCAATTCAGTCTTGATCATGCTCTATGCACCTCAAATTTCTATCTGCTCACGCTTATGTGTGTGTTAGTATTTATTGTTGCAGGGAAGTCTGCCTCTATATATATCCCCAACTGATTTCATTTGCCACCAGATTTCGTGTCAACTACCTCTAGTTAGCTAGAAATCACTCTTTTAGGTGAGAGATTTCTCTAGAATGGTGTCATTCACTAGTACTAGTATAATCACAACATTTAGGTGAGATATTGGAGAGAACCAACATGTTAGTGGGTAGGCTTTTTCCACTGCGACAGAATCAGTGCAATGTATCGGTACGCCTTCTTCTGTGACGCAGTAGGCGCAAGGTGACATGAACCTACATGCACAGGGTGTTGGCGGGGCTCCCGTTATAACAGTCGGTTCACCCTCTTCCCTATGGAGTTTTCTGTTCACGAAGCTTGTTGCGAGCAGGTCTGCTTGTCGATGTCCTAGGTCGAAAGCAAGGTAGTTGCTCTTCAAAGTTGCCGCCCTGCAATTGGATCTTGACTCTTGCTCTTGATCCACAAACACAATCACCAGGGCACCCATCTGGATCGAGTAAAGGTGGGAGGACTCTGAAGGGTTCTTCATGAGACAACGCCAAGGGAGACTGCAATTGATGTAACTTGAACTATAAGCGTGGGGCTGAGCAACCCCTATCTTCTGCTCTCGGGAGCCTCTCACACGCCTTGCAGTGTACTGTGTACGTGTTGGAGGATCTCTACCCTTGTAACTCTTTCCACCTATCAATGCAATGATATGCTTCCATGCGTATTGGCGAAACCAAGTACCTCATGTCCGCTGCAAAGACACGTTCTTTTTGGAAGCCGATATCCACCTGACATTCGGTCTGGAGATATCCCGGACCAAACGAAAGGTTCGCCAGGGGAGGAGTGATCGATGGATTTTGTTCTGCTTATAGAGCGAACTATCAAGCGAGCCAGCCTGTTATGGCCTCCTGGCCCAGAACAATCAACTTTGAACATAAACTAATGGAAAGTGTCCAAAAACGGTACTCCCTCCGTCCGAAAATACTTGTCATCAAAATGGATAAAAAGGAATGTATCTAAAACTAAAATACGTCTAGATACATTTCCTTTTATTCATTTTGATGACAATATTAACGGAGGAGTACTATGGATGGGCCCCAAGAAAAACAACAACCCAACTTTTCCTGACGGTAATAAAAAGGAAAAAAGGGGGAAACCCCCAATTTTTGCTGAACTAAGAAAGCCCAATTTTCGCTGGGCAATTGAAAAAATTGTCATAGTCCAAAAATAAAGGAAAAAACAAATTTGACGTGATAGAAATGAAAAACAAGATACCATGGATTGTTAAGTAGTAATTGCCATGTCTGATAAAGTAAATTTACCATGGTCCCATGAAACCGATTATTTTTTCTACACACCCTAAATTTAGGGTATGTAGAGATGACGTATGCTTTTACCATGGTCCATTCAAACATCGCAAATTTAGGGTGTGTAGAAATGCTGAAAAAAATGGTCCATGGCCTACTCGGCGACTGTTAGCTCTCAAGCCAACTGATATCTCTTCTCTCTTCTTTGCCATTTCTAGCAGCCATATTGCTCAAAGTTAACCTGCTTTGGGATTACATGCAAGAAATTAACTTAAACTAGTCGTCAACCCGTGCATTTGCACGGGCTAGTATTAATTGAAAAATCAGTATATGATTCATGCTATGTCATGTACCTGTCCATAGTTTGACTTGTTCACATAGTTTGAAAAGAAAATGCTTAATGGACACTAACTACGGGATAACAAATAAAATTCAACCACACAACTAACCATGTAGAATTAATCCAGATCACCAACAATGTCATCAACACCATATGATTGATGGCAAATGAAGAATGCATCAAATGGGAATAGAGAGGGCAATCAAATAGAAAATGAACTTTAGAATACTTAGACTAATAACCAATCATCTAAAATATATGTAAAGCTCCTTGCAAAGAAAATAAGAAATTATATTTATATTGTACGTGGGAATCTGGTGCAGAGGAAATCCTTTCACTTCCGATCCACTTATATATTCTATGCTCAGATCAATCAGAAAAAACAAACCCGCACTTTCTTTGGAACAGTTCTTTTGTTGTATCATGCTGGTAAGAATTCATCCCGAATAGGCATAGATGTATATGAGTATTTATCGAAGTGGTCTTAGCCCGTGATAACATCAGGCAAACATTTGCAGTGGGGATTATTAATTTGAAGTGCTCGAATATATGGTGTATAACATGAATGGGAAGACCTCTGAGGATGAAAGTGTTGGGGAACGTAGTAATTTCAAAATTTTCCCACGCACACAGGACCATGGTGATGGCATAGCAACGAGAGGGGAGAGTGTCTGTCCACGCACTTTGTAGACCGAAAGCGGAAGCGTTATAACAACGCGGTTGATGTAGTCAGACGTCTTCACGATCCGACCGATCCAAGCACCGAACGACGGCACCTCCGAGTTCTGCACACGCTCAGCTCGATGACGATCCCGGGCTCCGATCCAAAGCAAAGTGTCGGGGATGAGTTCCACAAGACGACGACGTGGTGACGATGATGATGCTCCACCGACGCAGGGCTTCGCCTAAGCTCCGCTGACGATATGACTTCTCCGGCGCAGGGCTTCGCCTAAGCTCCGCGACGATATGACCGAAGTGGAATATGGTGGAGGGGGGCACCGCACACGGCTAAGGAACGATCCTAGATCAACTTGTGTGTCATGGGGTGCCCCCTGCCCCCGTATATAAAGGAGCAAGGGGGGTGCGGCCAGCCCAAGGGGGCGCGCCTGGAGGAGTCTTACTCCCACCGGGAGTAGGACTCCCCCCCTTTCCTAGTTGGAATAGGATTGGAGGAAGGGAAGAGGGAAGGCGCCGCCCCCTCTCCTTGTCCTATTCGGACTAGAGGAGGGGGCGCGCCTGCCTGGCCGCCCTTTCCTCTTCTCCCTATGGCCCATCAAGGCCCATAGACCCCGGGGTTCCGTAACCCCGGTGTTCCGGTAACTTTCCTGCTTTTCATCCGGAACCTTCCAAGTCCAAACATAGGCTTCCAATATATCAATCTTTATGTCTCGATCATTTCGAGACTCCTCGTCATGTCCGTGATCACATCCGGGACTCAACAACCTTCGGTACATCAATACTTATAAACTCATAATGAACTGTCACATCGAAACGTTAAGAGTGCGGACCCTACGGGTTCGAGAACTATGTAGACATGACCTAGAACCATTCTCGGTCAATAACCAATAGCGGAACCTGGATGCCCATATTGATTCCTACATATTCTACGAAGATCTTTATCGGTCAAACCGCATAACGACATACGTTGTTCCCTTTGTCATCGGTATGTTACTTACCCGAGATTCGATCGTCGGTATCCAATACCTAGTTCAATCTCATCGGTAAGTCTCTTTACTCGATCCGTAATACATCATCTCACAACTAACTCATTAGTTGTAATGCTTGCAAGGCTTATGTGATGTGTATTACCGAGAAGGCCCAGAGATACCTCTCCGACAATCGGAGTGACAAAACCAAATCTCGAAATACGCCAACCCAACAAGTACCTTTGGAGACACCTGTAGTACTCTTTTATAATCACCCAGTTACGTTGTGACGTTTGGTAGTACCCAAAGTGTTCCTCCGTAAACGGAGTTGCATAATCTCATAGTTTACAGGAACATGTATAGGTCATGAAGAAAGCAATAGCAATATACTAAACGATCGAAAGTGCTAAGCTAACGGAATGGGTCATGTCAATCACATCATTCTCCTAATGAGGTGATCCCATTAATCAAATGACAACACATGTCTATGGTTAGGAAACACAACCATCTTTGATTAATGAGCTAGTCTAGTAGAGGCATACTAGTGACTATCTGTTTGTCTATGTATTCACACATGTATTATGTTTCCGGTTAATACAATTCTAGCATGAATAATAAACATTTATCATGATATAAGGAAATAAATAATAACTTTATTATTGCATCTAGGGCATATTTCCTTCAGTCTCCCACTTGCACTAGAGTCAATAATCTAGATTACACAAGAATGATTCTAACACCCATGGAGTCTTGGTGCTGATCATGTTTTGCTCGTGGAAGAGGCTTAGTCAACGGGTCTGCAACATTCAGATCCGTATGTATTTTGCAAATCTCTATGTCTCCCACTTGGACTTGGTCCCGAATGGAATTGAAGCGTCTCTTGATATGCTTGGTCCTCTTGTGAAATCTGGTTTCCTTTGCCAAGGCAATTGCACCAGTATTGTCACAGAAGATCTTCATTGGTCCCGATGCACTAGGTATGACACCTAGATCGGAAATGAACTCTTTCATCCAGACTCCTTCATTTGCTGCTTCTGAAGAAGCTATGTACTCCGCTTCACATGTAGATCACGCCACGACGCTTTGTTTAGAACTGCACCAACCGACAGCTCCACCGCTTAATAAAAACACGATCCGGTTTGCGATTTAGAATCGTCCGGATCAGTGTCAAAGCTTGCATCGACGTAACCATTTACGACTAGCTCTTTGTCACCTCCATATACGAGAAACATATCCTTAGTCCTTTTCAGGTATTTCAGGATGTTCTTGACCGCTGTCAAGTGATCCACTCCTGGATTACTTTGGTACCTTCCTGCCAAGCTTACAGCTAAGCATACGTCAGGTCTGGTACACAGCATTGCATACATGATAGAGCCTATGGCTGAAGCATAGGGAACATCTTTCATTTTCTCTCTATCTTCTGCCGTGGTCGGGCATTGAGTCCGACTCAATCTTACACCTTGTAATACAGGTAAAAACCTTTCTTTGCCTGATCCATTTTGAACTTCTTCAAAACTTTATCAAGGTATGTGCTTTGTGAAAGTCCAATTAAGCCGCCTTGATCTATCTCTATAGATCTTGATGCCCAATATGTAAGCAGCTTCACCAAGGTCTTTCATTGAAAAACTTTTATTCAAGTATCCTTTTATGCTATCCAGAAATTCTATATCATTTCCAATCAATAATATGTCGTCCACATATAATATCAGAAATGCTACAGAGCTCCCACTCACTTTCTTGTAAATACAGGCTTCTTCAAAAGTCTGTATAAAACCATATGCTTTGATCACACTATCAAAGCGTTTATTCCAACTCCGAGAGGCTTGCACCAGACCATAAATTGATCGCTGGAGTTTGCACACTTTGTTAGCACTTTTTGGATCAACAAAACCTTCTGGTTGCATCATATACAACTCTTCTTCTAGAAATCCATTCAAGAATGCAGTTTTTACATCCATTTGCCAAATTTCATAATCATAAAATGCGGCAATTGCTAACATGATTCGGACAGACTTAAGCATCGCCACGGGTGAGAAAGTCTCATCGTAGTCAACCCCTTGAACTTGTCGAAAACCTTTCGCAACAAGTCGAGCTTTGTAGACAGTTATATTACCATCAGCGTCAGTCTTCTTCTTAAAGATCCATTTATTCTCAATGGCTTGCCGATCATCGGGCAAGTCAACCAAAGTCCATACTTTGTTCTCATACATGGATCCCATCTCAGATTTCATGGCTTCCAGCCATTTCCTGGAATCTGGGCTCACCATCGCTTCTTCATAGTTTGTAGGTTCGCCATGGTCAAGTAACATGACTTCCAGAATAGGATTACCGCACCACTCTGGTGCGTATTTTATTCTGGTTGACCCACGGTTCAAGAGCAACTTGATCTGAAGTTTCATGATCAACATCATTAGTTTCCTCACCAATTGATGTAGTTGTCACAGAACCGCTTCTTGTGATGAACTACTTTCCAATAAGGGAGCAGATACAGTTATCTCATCAAGTTCTACTTTCCTCCCACTCACTTCTTTCGAGAGAAACTCCTTCTCTAGAAAGGATCCGAATTTAGCAACGAAAATCTTGCCTTCAGATCTGTGATAGAAGGTGTACCCAACAGTCTCCTTTGGGTATCCTATGAAGACACATTTCTCCGATTTGGGTTCGAGCTTATCTGGTTGAAGTTTCTTCACATAAGCATCGCAGCCCCAAACTTTAAGAAACGACAACTTTGGTTTCTTGCCAAACCACAGTTCATACGGTGTCGCCTCAACGGATTTAGATGGTGCCCTATTTAACGTGAATGCGGCCGCCTCTAAAGCATATCCCCAAAACGATAGCGGTAAATCAGTAAGAGACATCATAGATCGCACCATATCAAGTAAAGTACGACACGACGCTCGGACACACCATTTCTCCGTGGTGTTTCGGTGGCGTGAGTTGCTAAACTATTCCACATTGTTTCAAATGTAAACCAAACTCAGAACTCAAATATTCTCCTCCACGATCAGATCGTAGAAACTTTATTTTCTTGTTACGATAATTTTCCACTTCACTCTGAAATTCTTTGAACTTTTCAAATGTTTCAGATTTGTGTTTCATTAAGTAGATATACCCATATCTGCTCAAATCATCTGTGAAGGTGAGAAAATAACGATACCCGCCGCGTGCCTCAACATTCATTGGACCACAAACATCGGTATGTATGATTTCCAACAAATCAGTTGCTCGCCCATAGTTCCGGAGAACGGCGTTTTAGTCATCTTGCCCATGAGGCATGGTTCGCAAGTATCAAATGATTCATAATCAAGTGATTCCGTAAGCCCATCAAGATGGAGTTTCTTCATGCTTTTACACCGATATGACCCAAACGGCAGTGCCACAAATAAGTTGCATTATCATTATCAACTCTGCATCTTTTGGTTTCAACACTATGAATATGTGTATTACTACTATCGAGATTCAAAAAATAGACCACTCTTCAAGGGTGCATGACCATAAAAGATATTATTCATATAAATAGAACAACCATTATTCTCTGTCTTAAATGAATAACCGTCTCGCATTAAACAAGATCTAGATATAATGTTCATGCTCAACGCTGGGACCAAATAACAATTACTTAGGTCTAAAACTAATCCCGATGGTAGATGTAGAGGTAGCGTGCCGACCGCGATCACATCGACTTTGGAACCATTTCCCACGCCAAGATCGTCACCTCGTCCTTAGCCAATCTTCGCTTAATCCGTAGTTCCTGTTTCGAGTTGCAAATATTAGCAACAAAACCAGTATCAAATACCCAGGTACTACTGCGAGTATTAGTAAGGTACACATCAATAACATGTATATCACATATACCTTTGATCACCTTGCCATCCTTCTTATCCGCCAAATACTTGGGGCAGTTCCGCTCCAAAGGTCCAGCTTTGTTTGCAAGAAAACACTCAGTTTCAGGCTTAGGTCCAGACTTGGGTTTCTTCTCTTGAGCAGCAACTTTCTTGCTGTTCTTTTGAAGTTCCCCTTCTTCTTTCCTTTGCCCTTTTCTTGAAACTAGTGGTCTTGTTGACCATCAACACTTGATGCTCTTTCTTGATTTCTACCTCCATGCTTTTAGCATTGCGAAGAGCTCGGGAATTGTTTTGGTCATCCCTTGCATATTATAGTTCATCACGAAGCTCTTGTAGCTTGGTGGCAGTGATTGGAGAATTCTGTCAATGACACTATCAACTGGAAGAGTAACTCCCAGTTGAATAAAGTGATTATTATACCCAGACATTTTGAGTATATATGTTCACTGACAGAACTATTCTCCTCCATCTTGCAGCTATAGAACTTATTGGAGACTTCATATCTCTCAATCCGGGCATTTGCTTGAAATATTAACTTCAACTCCTGGAACATCTCATATGCTCCATGACGCTCAAAACGCCGTTGAAGACCCGGTTCTAAGCCGTAAAGCATGGCACACTGAACTATCGAGTAGTCATCAGCTTTGCTCGCCAGACGCTCACAACTTCTCGGCGTTGTTCTCGCAAAGGCCTGGCACCCAGCGGTGCTTCCAGGACGTAATTCTTAGTGCAGCAATGAGGATAATCCTCGTTACGGACCCAGTCCGTGTAATTGCTACCATCATCTTTCAACTTTGCTTTCTCAAGGAACGCATTAAAATTCAACGGAACAACAGCACGAGCCATCTATCTACAGTAAACATAGACAAGCAAAATACTATCAGGTACTAAGTTCATGATAAATTTAAGTTTAATTAATCATATTAAAAACTCCCACTTAGACAGACATCTCTCTAGTCATCTAAGTGATTACGTGATCCAAATCAACTAAACCATGTCCGATCATCACGTGAGATGGAGTAGTTTCAATGGTGAACATCACTATGTTGATCATATCTACTATATGATTCACGCTCGACCTTTCGGTCTCCGTGTTCCGAGGCCATATCTGTTATATGCTAGGCTCGTCAAGTTTAACTCGAGTATTCTGCGGCGCAACTGTTTTGCACCCATTGTATTTGAACGTAGAGCCTATCACACCCGATCATCACGTGGTGTCTCGGCACGAAGAACTTTCGCAACGGTGCATACCAGGGAGAACACTTCTTGATAATTTTAGTGAGAGATCATCTTATAATGCTACCGCCAATCAAAGCAAGATAAGATGCATAAAGGATAAACATCACATGCAATCAATATAAGTGATATGATATGGTCATCATCATCTTGTGCTTGTGATCTCCATCGCCAAGCACCGCCATGATCACCATCGCCACCGGGCGCGACACCTTGATCTCCATCGTAGCATCGTTGTCGCCTCGCCAACTATTGCTTCTACGACTATCGCTACTGCTTAGTGATAAAGTAAAGCAATTACATGGCTTTTGCATTTCATACAATAAAGCGACAACCATATGGCTCTTGCCAGTTGCCGATAACTCGGTTACAAAACATGATCATCTCATACAATAAAATATAGCATCACGTCTTGACCACAACACATCACAACATTCCCAGCAAAAACAATTAAGACGACCTCTACTTTGATGTTGAAAGTTTTACGTGGCTGCTACTGGCTAAGCAAGAACACTTCTTACATACGGATCAAAACAACAACTATAGTTTGTCAAGTTGGTGCTGTTTTAACTTCACGCAAGGACCGGGCGAGCCACACTCGGTTCAACTAAAGTGAGAGAAACCGACACCCGCCGTCACCTTTAAGCAACTAGTGCTCAAGCGGTGAAACCAGTCTCGCGTAAGCGTCTGGCGTAATGTCGGTCCGGCCGCTTCATCTCACAATACCGCCAACCAAAGTATGACATGCTGGTAAGCAGTATGACTTATATCGCCCACAACTCACTTGTGTTCTACTCGTGCATATGACATCAACGCATAAAACCAGGCTCGGATGCCACTGTTGGGGAACGTAGTAATTTCAAAATTTTCCTACGCACACACAGGACCATGGTGATGGCATAGCAACGAGAGGGGAGAGTGTCTGTCCACGTACCCTCGTAGACCGAAAGCGGAAGCGTTATAACAACGCGGTTGATGTAGTCAGACGTCTTCACGATCCGACCGATCCAAGCACCGAACGACGGCACCTCCGAAGTTCTGCACATCGCTCAGCTCGATGACGATCCCCGGCTCCGATCCAGCAAAAGTCGGGATGAGTTCCACAAGACGACGGGCGCAGGACGATGATGATGCTCCACCGACGCAGGGCTTCGCTTAAGCTCCGCTGACGATATGACTTCTCCGCGCAGGGCTTCGCTTAAGCTCATGACGATATGACCGAAGTGGAATATGGTGGAGGGGGCACCAGACACGGCTAAGGAACGATCCGTAGATCAACTTGTGTGTCATGGGGTGCCCCTGCCCCCGTGATATAAAGGAGCAAGGGGGTGCGGCCAGCCCAAGGGCGCTGAGGAGTCCTACTCCCACCGGAGTAGGACTCCCTTTCCTAGTTGGATTAGGATTGGGGAAGGGAAGAGGGAAGGCGCCGCCTCTCCTTGTCCTATTCGGACTAGAGGGGAGGGGGCGCGGCCTGCCTGGCCGGCCCTTTCCTCTTCTCCCTATGGCCCATCAAGGCCCATAGACCCCGGGGTTCCGTAACCCCGGTGTTCCCAGAACTTTCCTGCTTTCATCCGAACCTTCCAAGTCCAAACATAGGCTTTCAATATATCAAACTTTATGTCTCGATCATTTCGAGACTCCTCGTCATGTCCGTGATCACATCCGGGACTCCGAACAACCTTCGGTACATCAATACTTATAAACTCATAATGAATTGTCATCGAAACGTTAAGAGTGCGGACCCTACGGGTTCGAGAACTATGTAGACATGACCTAGAACCATTCTCGGTCAATAACCAATAGCGGAACCTGGATGCCCATATTGATTCCTACATATTCTACGAAGATCTTTATCGGTCAAACCGCATAACGACATACATTGTTCCCTTTGTCATCGGTATAGTTACTTACCCGAGATTCGATCGTCGGTATCCAATACCTAGTTCAATCTCACATCTGGTAAGTCTCTTTACTCGCTCCGTAATACATCATCTCACAACTAACTCATTAGTTGTAATGCTTGCAAGGCTTATGTGATGTGTATTACCGAGAAGGCCCAGAGATACCTCTCCGACAATCGGAGTGACAAAACCTAATCTCAAATACGCCAACCCAACAAGTACCTTTGGAGACACCTGTAGTACTCTTTTATAATCACCCAGTTACGTTGTAGACGCTTGGTAGTACCCAAAGTGTTCCTCCGTAAACGGGAGTTGCATAATCTCATAGTTTACAGGAACATGTATAGGTCATGAAGAAAGCAATAGCAATATACTAAACGATCGAGTGCTAAGCTAACGGAATGGGTCATGTCAATCACATCATTCTCCTAATGAGGTGATCCCATTAATCAAATGACAACACATGTCTATGGTTAGGAAACACAACCATCTTTGATTAATGAGCTAGTCTAGTAGAGGCATACTAGTGACTATCTGTTTGTCTATGTATTCACACATGTATTATGTTTCCGGTTAATACAATTCTAGCATGAATAATAAACATTTATCATGATATAAGGAAATAAATAATAACTTTATTATTGCCTCTAGGGCATATTTCCTTCAGAAAGGCCTTAGATATAGAAGTGGAAGTGGGGGTTTAAATACAATCTGGTTAGGTCGAGTCGAGAAGGAACACCTCAATTAGTGCAATTTCTTGAAACAACAACTTATAGCTTATTTCCTTAAGTTTTCCTTCAATTCATGTTCTTACAAATATCTTATATATTACTCTCTCCGTTCCTAAATATAAGTCTTTTAAGAGATTCCACTATGGACTACATATGGAGTAAAATGAGTGAATGTACACTCTAAAATATGTCTATATACATCCGTATGTAGTTCATATTGGAAATCTCTAAAAAGACAAATATTTAGGAACAGAGGGAGTAGAACGCAGATCCAAGCATGTTGTGGGTCTGCTGACCTGGACATTGGACGCCATGGTGTGCTTCGCTCCACATTGATGACACTACCATTGTGCCCGTCCTTCTCTGAGAACTCGGGCAAGCAGAATGATGGGTCTTGCTGGTGAAGACGATGCTGCATTACAATCATGTCACCGAGATTGGCACTGCATCATGGTGGCAACAGCGGCATGCCCATGGTGATGTGTGCTGTGTCGATGTCACGAAGGCTTCACAAAGTCGACAGAAATTATCTAGCTATATTTGACCATAGTATAAATAGATCGGTCCAGTTCATCTGCATATGCAACGACAACTATATTTGAGGAAAAGCAAGTAGGAAGTATTAAGAGAGAAGGAAAGTAGAAAAATACACACCACCAATGGCATTACACTCTGATAGTCTATCTGTACTGCACGTAATTATAAGAAGAAAGAACCTCCTTAACTGTTAGATTTCATATCAAATAGGTCCATAGAAGACAGAGAGAGTTGAAAGTTTGGGCGAATCTGGCATGAAGCAATGGGGCAAAGAACTACTGCATTGACGCCCGATCTGTCAAGCCACACCTCGTTAATCTTGCTGGCATGGAGGGCCTGATTGTTGGTAGGTTAGCACACTGGTTGTGCCTCTGGTAGAGAATAGATGGAAAGTAAGGTCGATCTCAAACCCTAGGCGGTGCGCACGCAACAAAAGAGGAGAACACGGCGGCTGGTAGATTCAATTGGCAATAGATCAGAGAGGGCGAGAAGGGCTGAAGGAAAGGAAGGAGGTGCGCACGTCCACGACTCCACGTCGTTGGGGACACAGGCAGAACCAACGTTGCTAGATTTAGAGGGTGCATGGATACGCTTTTAGTCTCATGACTAAAAGTAGTGGGACTAAAATTTGCTAGCCTCATCCATGCTTAGATTCAAATACTAAAGAGACTAAAATCAAGTTAATGAGCATTTATTATCCTTCAAACCCTCCAATCCAGAACTCGCCTATGTTAAAGGTGAGAAGTTAAATAAGAAGAGAGAGGACTAATCCATATTTTAATAGGGGTACGCCCGACTAAAATTTTTTAGTCTTAAGACTAATTTTAGCCTCTCTTTAGTCAGGGGTGCTTGAAACTTTAGCCTCTTAAAAAGACTATTTTTAGTCAGACTAAAATAAGTCCCTTGAATCCAAACACCCTTATTTTCCTAGTTACCTCTATAGAGAGACTAACGTGAGGGCTTCTTCTTTTTATGGCATTAATTTTTTTGGCAACAATTAACGTGAGGGCTTCAAATATAGGAGTAGGAAGAATCGTAGATGCATGTCAAAACTAATGAATCGAACATGACATGAAGTTTGTCTTTAATCTGAACAGTTATAATCTGGTGCCGTTAGAACAATGGCTTGCATTTTTATTACATTTTTATTACCTTTGTCTTATTAATAACATAGGGATTTTTAGGCATCTCTAATTAGTACTCCCTCCGTCCGGAATTACTTGTCGCAGAAATGGATAAAATTGGATGTATCTAAAATTAAAATACATCTAGATACATTCATTTCTCCGACAAGTATTTTAGAACGGAGGAAGTATTTAATCTAAGCAGGTATAATCGAGTCCGCTAGATGAATCATGAACGGCTTGCAGTTTTTTTTCTACTCTCTGGTTGGCGTGAGAAAGACTGTTGATTTTTCAAACGGGAGAAGCTGACGTGGAGCAGTACACAGATTGAGATTGAGCTAGGACCTTTTTCCTTCTATTTCTAGAACCGTTAAAAGAGACATGGAGTTGTAGATAGATTAAGTTAGGATTTTTTTCTTGCGTTTATTTTACTACCGAGAAAGAGGATTTTTGGCCTTTCAACTATTTTTTCGGCTTTGAAGTTGATAGGTTGATCCACACCGTAATAATTCGGTCCCACCAGATTAACGGCCCATAAAATCTAATTAACGTGGTAATTTTTGGGAGTCTGTAATTAGTATAGGTATATAGATAGATTTTATAATTATAAGTTATTACAAAGTCTAATGAATAACTTATTTTTCTAAAATCTCAAAAAAACTTATTTTTCTAATTGCAAACTATGACATGGGTCAAAATAACTATAAAGTAACTTCAAAGCACGGTTTCAAACAGCACATATCCACTTCTAACTCTCATTGTTGTGGGCTCTGAGCAATTAATGTGTCCCGCCTAAAACAAAAGATGAAGAAGTTGGGGAGCTTTGGTTATTATTTACTCGGTACTCCCATCTATGTACAGGGAGTACCAGCATACCTAAAAATCTCTTAGGGCACGCATAATGGTGCTATCTTAAGAGTGCCACGAGGGATAGATGATGAGGTGGAGGAGAGAGAACTCATAAGAAAAGGCTTGCCTTCTCTTATTTAAGAGAAGACAAGAGGTGATCTCTTAGCACAATATGTCTCATCATATTTTTAAGAATTGTTAGTTATTGAAGATAAGGCTAAGAGATGACCCATTGTAGACAATTTTTTTGGTCATCTCTAAATCACATGCAAGACTTAAGATAAGACTATCTTATCAACCATTGTACATGCCCTTAGAGCATTTTCAACAGATGGTTCAAGTGTAAAAATACCTAATTTTTGAACCGTCTGGGGCAAAAAACGGTGCTCCAATAGATGGTCCATATGAAAATAATTTAGACCGCGGCCTCCTCGTGATGTAAAATGCAACACCTTGCGGTGCAAATTTACATCACGAGGTGCATCTGGTCCAAAACCAGCCGCCGCCCGCGAACGCCCAACCGCCACTTCCTTTCCGTTCCCGCCCGCCCGAAGACCAGCCGGCCGGAATCCACCGTCGCGACCGCCCAAAACCACGCCGCCGGCGCCGCCACCACCCCAAAGCCCCGCCGCCGCCCTCCCCGCCGTCGCCTCCCTCGCCGGTAGCCAGCTCGCAGCCGCCTGGATGCCGCCGAATCGGGAGACAGCCGACGCGGGATTCGGCGCCTCCGGCGGTCAGGCTGCCGCGGTAGGCCTCCGCCGGGTCGAAGGCTGCCGCCGACCTTGTCCCCGTCGGCCGTGAGCCTGTTCACGGCCGCTGCACCGGCCGCACGACCGCCTCACGAAGCACTCTGCCCGGCTGCCGAAGTACTGTTCGCCGCCTGCCGAGCACCTCTTGGCCGGCCTCGAAGCTCTTTTCTTATCACCGCCGCCGTCCGGAGCCGACCGTAGCCGTCCACAGCAGCCAATCCAGCCGGCGGCCATCTTCTTCCACGACGCACACTAGGTGTTCGACGGAATTCCCCAAGGTAAAAGAATGACGAAACTTGATGATTTAACTTGGGATTGGATAGTATGTTTGACGCTGTTTGTGTGCAATGTAGATGAGCTCGGTTGACTCCTCTTTCGTGGATGATTCATCGCCGGACCATCTGTTGGAGTTGGCATTTTTTTGAAGCTCCAAAACGCACTTTTTGACGGTCCAAATTTTACATCTTCGATTTTAGACCATCAAATTTTGGACCATCTATTGAAGATGCTCTTATGCATGCCTTTGTGCGGAACAGTCATGTGAAATATTCACGTACTTAAGACTTTCTCATGCCCATGTGCGTCATGAGTTTTCTATGTACTCATGTTTATATGTGTGTACCATCCATTCTTGGAGGGAGGCAGGCTTCTATATATATCCTCGATTGATTTAACTTGCCTGATTGCATAGGCTAGCCAGCTAGAAGTTAATCATTTTACTACAAAAGTGTATTTGCAAGCTTATGTGAGAGATTGAGGATGCCAATATGAGATTCAGGCTACTTTCGCCAATCTTGCTTGTGCTTGCATAGCCTTTGCCGGAGATGGCCACAAGCGCTACTGAGTGACTCAATTGTTTCTCTGAGATGGTCCTGTCCTGGAAATAAATCTTCCGGAAAGTGTTGACCTGCTTGGTGAGGGTGTGAACTTCTTGTGATGTACTACCCAACAGGCCAGCACCACGATTAGCGAAGGTAATGCCGGATGGATTGCTGCTTTTCTCCGCTGTGATGGCATGCTCGAGAGGGGCTTCCTCCAACCCCCAACATTGTCCAAGGAAGTTACCTTCAATCTATTATATCACTAAAACAAAAGACAAATTAGCCATCGTGTTCATCCACATAGTTAACTGTAAATTTTAGATATTAACGGCTTTGATAAAAGACGCAACCTATAATATAAAGTAGAGTCTGATTAGAATTTGTTTGTGCTGAAGTCATCTATGATTCCTGTAACTTAATCAATCACGAGATTTCTTTTCTGCGTTAAAAAGAAACAGTTTGAACTCCTGTTTTTCAGTGCTTCACGTGGACTAACCTTCTCTACCTATTCCTAGAAAAAACTCTTTCTACCCAGCTTGAAAGTAGATGTGTACGTACACATATACAAAGGAAAAGGCAAACAAATTACTAACAAAGGTACTTGTGTTTAATAATAAAGTATGCCTACAATAGGATGTTTCTCCTCGGAAGCAAACAATAGGATGCTAACTGTATTAAATCGAGAGGAGAATACGCGGATATCTAATTATCCACAATTTATATGTTGAAATATTAGGGTGGACCTAGGGTCCATCTAACAATTTCAGATAATCTCTAAAGGCCCATGTGGGTAATATGTCACTAGGTGTTGTGGGAAGTTTAGTCCCACATTGCTAATTGGAGACGAGTTGGACCACCTTATAATTAAGGGATTCTCTTCCACAGGTTATTGGAGCTTGAAAAGAGAAGTGGCCCCCGTGCTCCTCCTCCGCCGCCTCGCCATGGTATGCATGTACACATCCGACCGCTTATCAGTCTTTTTGACAGAGAAAACTTCAGAAAATTAAAATTTGTCTAAAATCAGAACAACTTGGAAAGGTGCCTTTAATTGGTAATACAAGCCGATGGAAAAAGGAGCCATCTCAAGAATGTTGATAAATAACGAGCACTCAGACATACCCTCCTGGCCTACGAGACACCCCACGTTGAACATGGTGTTTTATTGGACATTCTTGAAATGACCAACTTTTTCCAGCAGGTTGGCATGACCATGGTAGGCATCAGGTTTGAACGACTTTCGACATCAGACAGACACGTCCGTCATTTATCGGCCTTTTTGACCGGAAAAACTCCAGAAAATGCAAAACTTCTCAAAAACCCAAATAACTTGGCATAGTTCCTAGAATTTGTCATATAAGGCTATAAAAAAATTGGAACCATTTGATGGATGTCGGAAAAATGTGCTATCGAACAGAGCCTTCTGACCTACCCAAACGCCCTACGTGGAACATGGTGCTTTTTGGACTACCTAGAAATGTTCCCAATTTTTTTCACCAGGTGGGAATGTCCATGGTAGGCATACATGGTAGGCTTGAATGACTCCCGACACAGTATGCATGTTATGCACACGCCCGACCATTTATCGACCTTTTTTTCACCGAGAAATCTATAGAAAATAGAAAACTTGTCGAAAACCCAAATAACCTGGCATGGTGTTATGAATTGGTCCGATAAGGCTATGAAAACATATTGGGCCATTTCAAGGATGTCAAGAAACTACGTGCTATCAGACATAGCCTTCTAGCCTACTCGAACACCCTCCATTCAACATGGTCTATTTTTGAACATTATTGAAATGACCCAAATTTTGGCAAGCAGGTGGGTATGCACATGGTAGGCATCCATGCCATATTTGAATGATTTTCGATACCGTATGCAAGTTGCGACATCGTCCGCCAGTTATAGCCTTTTTCTGACGACATAAAACTCCAGAAAATGCAAAAAATTGAACACGAAAACAACTTTGCATGGTGCCTTAAATTAATCATACAAGCCAACGTAAAAATTAGGGTCCTTTGATAGATGTCGGTAAACAACGTGTTCTCGAATGAAGCCTTCCCGCCTACCAGAACACCCTACGTTCAACATGGTGTTATTTTTGGACATTCTGCAAAGATGCCAACTTTTGCTATCAGGTGGGCATGCCCATGATAGACAACCATGCCAGGTTTGAATGCAAAATTATTTAAAATTATAATTTACAAAGGTACTCCAAACTGATATTTAAGTTTTTCACATAAATAATAAATACAAAGGGATTAAATTAAAACCAGTTATTTTTTCTTAAAAATAATTTCATAAATATTTGAAGGAAAAATAATTTCAAATCATAATTTAAAACAGTTACTTAAAACTATTATTTCGGTATTCCAAATAGTATAATAAATTTTTAAAGGTTAAAATTAATAATAATGTTCAAACAAGAGGAAAATGAATTAATAAAAAAAATTCAGAAAAAAATAAAATCAATAGAAAAGTAAAACAGAAGAAAAAATATAAAAGAAAAATTGCCACTATTTCGCAAGGCAAGCCGCGGAGTGTAGATAGTGTAGGAACTACCCCATCCAGGTTGGGCAGCACTGCTGGCAAGACCGGCCAAGACCGGCTGAAACTTTCGGCCGGTCCGCTAGCAGCCATCCGATCTGAGCGAGGTGGGCCGCCGGATCTGTTCCTTCTCCTTCCTCCCGCACAGGTCAGAATCCACCCGCGTCTCTCTCTCCCCTGCAGCAAGCGCGCCCACGCCCTCTCGGCACCCCGCGCCACCATCCCCGCCGCCAAGGCCGCCGTGGTGACCATCAAGATCCCCGCCGCCGGTTCCGCCAAAACAAGGCACAACTGCAGCACACCCGCACTGAGTTGTAGCCCCGCGTAGTCGCCGCCACGCCTCACCGGTCAAGGTTGCAGCTCGCCGGCGACCGGTTGCAGCGTCCCTCCCCTGCCCCGTGCTGGATCTGGATCTCGCCGCCGAATTCATAGAAACCCACCACTGGTATCTAGCCGTCGTGGAAAAATGGATGTAGCAAAAACTATGGACGGTAGTAGCAAAAATCCACATGGTTGAAGCTTTTTCACTCTGGTTGAAAACTTTTTCACGGTTTGAAGCTCCCTCGTTTGCTGGTTGAAGCTTTTTCACACACCGTTTGAAGCTTTTCTGTTATTGGAGCTTTTTTTTCCACATCCATTGAAGCTTTTCCCAGTGGGGTTGAAGCTTTCTTTCATGCCGGTTGCAGCTCTGACGTTCACGGTTGCAACCTCGCCATTGAAGAGCACAACTCCCGTGGCCCCTGTTGGCCGTAGCCAGCCTTAGAATCGGCATTCGCCGTGGAAACTTTTCTCGTAGCAAGTTGCAGCTTTCACCGTTCATGGTTGTAGCATTTGTTGCCCGGTTGCATCCTTTCGCCATTCATGGGTGCCGCCAGCCACACTTCATCGTCACCCTCCGGGTTGCAGCATATCTGGTCGCCGATGGAAGCTTTCCCGTTGCCGTTTGCAGCAAAAACGCAGCACCGCTGCCGCCGCCGCACTTCACCGTCGCCAGGTTGTAGCAAATCCGGGAGCCGGTGGTAGCTTTTTTCGCTGCCGGTTGCAGCAAAAATTATAGCGCCGCCGTCTGGACCTAGGAGTGCGCCATGAGGACGAGGGGTTTGGTGGCGCATGGCCATGACGTGGAGGGAGGATGTGAGGAAGAAGAATAGAGGCTGGCCATGGTGAGGAGGATGTGCAAGAGAAGGCTGAGCTCAAGAAAAAGATACAAGAGAAGGGATAAGAGCGAGCGGTGAGGGAGAGAAGAAGGGATAACGTAGGAGGACTAGTCAACTCGGGTCCACCACGCCACGTGGTTGCTCGCGAGTGGGTTGTGCCTGCGCGCGTGGATTGGACCGGCCGAAGCTTCCGCCGGTCTGCCGGCTCCAAACGTTTACCATCCAGGTTAGGCTGGCCCGTTTATGCAGATAGTGTAGGAACTACCTCATCCAGTTTTTTATTTTTCTTTTACATGTTTTTCAATTTTATTGTATTTATTCTTGTTCCTCTTCATTTTACTTCTTTCCTTTTCTTTTTCTAGTTTCCTTTTTATTTTTCATTGTCTTACTTTTTTCTTTATTATTTTTATTTTTTTTGTTTTTAGAAAATGTTCATGATTTTGAAAATATTTGGAAATATCGATTTTTTCACGTTTTTGAAAAGTTGTTCATAATTTTAAAAGTATTTTTTTCATTTTTTCTTTATAAATTTGAAAAATGTACCGGATTTTCAAAAAATGTTCTTGTTCTCGAAAAATTGTTTAGAATGTAAAAAATGGACTTGTTTTCAATTTATTTCTCAAAACTCAAAAATATACGCGTTGTCAGGTTTTTTTTCCAAAAATGTACGAGAATTTCAGAAAATATTCTCTGAGAACTGTTCAGAAAGTTAAAAATGTTCCCACTTTCAAAGTTTTCTCAGAACTCCAAAATGTTTGGGGATTTGAGAAAATATTTGTGCTTTCGAAAATTGTTTAGAATTTTGAAAATGTTCCCACTAACAAGTTTGTTCTCTAAATTCAATTTTTGTCTGGATTTTCAAAAGTTGTTTTTGTAAAAATAAGGCACGTTTTTCAGTTTTCTTGCAATTTCAAAGTTTGTTTCAGTTGTTCAAACCATTGTTGGATTTTCAAATATTACTTGGTTTAAAAAAATTGTTACAGTTTCCAAGTGAAGATTGAAAAATAATCCAAAAACTGACCGGATCGTTGTACTTAGTTCTTAAAGTGGCGGGCTCAATGTTAGTCATCAACGTTTCTCAGGTTGACTGGTTAGCAACTCTTCTACTCGTTCTTTTTTATTTTAGACACTGGTACGGATCGCTACAACAGCCACCTCCATAGGCCATCCCAGTCAGCGATACGTACAACGCATACAAACAAACGTGGGTATAACTTGTTCAAAAGTTCATATTGCCCTTTATACATTTATTAGTGATAGGGGTTGTACCGAAGCGGGACTCCTAGATCTATATTGCTGGAGATCAAGGAGGGAAGCCGATCCTCTCAGTAGGTGAACACTAGTAGAAAAGAGGGCAATGACCCAGGCCTGCTCAGCCCATTAGTCCCGGTTCTGCCACGAACCGGGACCAATGGAGGTATTTGTCCCGGTTCGTGAGCCCAAGGGGCCGGCCGGGCCACGTGGGTCATTGGTCCCGGTTCATGCCACCAACCGGGACCAATGATGGTGGGCCAGGAGCGAGGCCCATTGGGCCGGTTCGTCCCACCAACCGGGACCAATGATGGTGGGCCAGAGCGAGGCCCATTGGGCCGGTTCGTCCCACCAACCGGGACCAAAAGGGCCAGATGCCACGAACCGGGACCAATAGTGCTGCCTATATATACCCCCCGCGTAAGAGCATAGCACACTGCTCTGTTTTTTGTCTTAGCCGAGGGGAGAGGGCTTGGTGGTGCTCTAGCTCACCTTCTATGCACACAAGGTGATCGATGGAATGCCCGAGCCACACTACTTAAGTTTTCTCCTCTCCAAGCTCGATCTTCAAGCTCCATTTTCCTCAATATTTGTCTAGGTTTAGCGGTCCGTCACGCTCCGTCCCCGTCTTTTCACCGTCGATCACCCACGCTGATCTCATCGCCGGCACCACCGTGGTGAGCCTCTTGTTCTTATCTTCTTTCTGAAAGGAAAAATATTCTTACTTGTATGTTTAGATAGATACTTGTATTATTTTCTTACTTTTATTATTGCATCTTATATAGTGCGATGGTTTTGGTATCCGCCTGGCCGCCCACGCCCTGTCTATGATTCGGATGTGGTATATATTATCTTTTCATAACTATTGGTTCATTTATTGTTTATGAAAATTATGCCACCAACGTGACATAGATTTTATTTATCTAGGAGGTTGTTGAACCGAAATTCCAACCGACCTTATTGTCGAGAGGTTAAATTTAGTTGAAGAAGAAAACAATTTCTTGAAGGAAAAAATAAAAAACTTGAGGAGGAGAAGATGATATTGGAGTTGCATGTTATGGATGTCGCCGATGATCACAAGATCAAGATGGATGCAATGCGCTTGAAGATTAGAAAGATTAGAAAATATGCCATTCATACCAAGGCTTGGTATCATTATGCCGTTGGATCAGTTGTTACCTTGGTTGCGATTATGATCGCATTTGTTTTCACATTGAAATGTTTTACATAGTTTCAATGTATGGTTTAATTAATTTAGATGCTCTGCAGAGCTTTATGTTGTTAGAGAACTATGTATGTACTTGGGTTTTTATGTGATGATGAACTTCTATTAATTTGGTCACTTAATTATCTATTCATGATGTTCTGTAATGATTTTTGACACACTTAATTATATATAATGCACGCAGATGAACCGCAATGGATGTACGGTGACGACACACCTCCGAGTACACTAAGGGCGCATGATTTTCTCAAGTGGCTGAGGCAAACAAGCAGAATGGTTTTATGTGTTGCCCATGCCCTATATGTGGGAATATGAAGTCTTACTGTGACCGGAAAATACTTCACACCCACCTACTTTACAAGGGTTTCATGCCACACTATAATGTTTGGACGAGGCATGGAGAAATAGGGGTTATGATGGAAGACGGCGAAGAAGAACAGTACGATGACAACTATGTGCCCCCTGAATACCGTGATGCTACTGAACATCAAGACGAACCAGACGATGTGCACGATGGTGCTGCAACGGGCGAAGCTGCTGAAGATCAAGAGGAACTAGACGATGTGCCCGATGATGATGATCTCCGCCGGGTCATTGTCGATGCAAGGACGCAATGCGAAAGTCAAAAGGAGAAGCTGAAGTTCGATCGCATGTTAGACGATCACAAAAAAGGGTTGTACCCCAATTGCGAAGATGGCAACACAAAGCTCGGTACCGTACTGGAATTGCTGCAGTGGAAGGCAGAGAATGCTGTGCCTGACAAAGGATTTGAGAAGCTACTGAAAATATTGAAGAAGAAGCTTCCAAAGGATAACGAATTGCCCAACAATACATACGCAGCAAAGAAGGTCGATGCCCTCTAGGATTGGAGGTGGGAAGATACATGCATGCCCTAATGACTGCATCCTCTCATCATGGTGCATACAAGGATCTGAACGCATGCCCGGTATGCGGTGCATTGCGGTATAAGATCGCACGAGATGACCTCGGTGATGTTGACGGCGAGCCTCCTGTGAAGAGGGTTCATGCGAAGGTGATGTGGTATGCTCCTATAATACCACGTTTGAAATGTCTGTTCAGAAACGGAGAGCATGCCAAGTTGATGCGATGGCACAGTGAGGACCGTAAGAAAGACGGGAAGTTGAGAGCACCCCTGACGGGTCGTAGTGGAGAAAAATCAAGAGAAAGTACTGGGATGAGTTTACAAAGGACCCAAGGAACGTATGGTTTGCTTTAAGCGCGGATGGCATTAATCCTTTCGGGAGCAGAGAAGCAATCACAGCACCTGGCCCGTGACTCTATGTATGTATAACCTTCCTCCTTGGATGTGCATGAAGCGGAAGTTCATTATGATGCCAGTTCTCATCCAAGGCCCTAAGCAACCCGGCAACGACATTGATGTGTACCTAAGGCCATTAGTTGAAGAACTTTTACAGTTGTGGAATGGAAACGGTGTACGTACGTGGGATGAGCACAAAAAGGAGGAATTTTACCTAAAGGCGTTGCTGTTCGTGACCATCAACGATTGGCCCGCTCTCAAGAACCTTCGTGACAGACAAACAAGGGATACCACGCATGCACACACTGTTTACTTGACACCGATACTATATACCGGGAAGCTGCAGGAAGAATGTGTACCGGCCATCGCCGATTTCTTCCGACCAACCATCAATGTAGAAAGAAAGGCAAGCATTTCAAAGGCAGGCAGATCACCGGAAGAAGCCCGCCATGCGTACCGATGATCACGTACTTGCTATGGTCAATGATTTACACGTAATCTTTGGAAAGGGTCCCGGCGGACTAGCTGTTCCGAATGACGCTAAGAATCACGCACCCATGTGGAAGAAATCTATATTTTGGGACCTACCCTACTGGAAAGACCTAGAGGTCCGCTCTTCGATCGACGTGATGCACGTGACGAAGAACCTTTGCGTGAACCTGCTAGGCTTCTTGGGCGTGTATGGGAAGACAAAAGATATACCGAGGCACGGAGGACCTGCAACGCCAGTAACGAAAAAGGGCATGCCTCCAAACAGTATGAAGGTCCCGCCAGCTACGCTCTTTAAAGAAGAGAAATAAATCTTCTTTGAATGCCTGCTCAAGATGAAGTTCCCGACTGGCTTCTCGTCGAATATAAAGGGAATAATAAATATGCGGAGAAAAAGTTCCAGAACCTAAAGTCTCATGACTGCCACGTGATTATGACGCAAATCGCTTCCGGTTGCATTGAGGGGCTTCTACCGAAAACGTCCGATTAGCCATTGTGAAGCTATGTGCATTCCTCAATGCAATATCTCAGAAGGTGATCAATACATAAATCGTACCAACGCTAAGGAGTGATGTGGCGCAATGTCTTGTCAGTTTCGAGCTGGTGTTCCCACCATACTTCTTCAATATCATGACGCACGTCCTAGTTCATCTAGTCGACGAGATTGTCATTTTGGGGCCGTATTTCTACACAATATGTTCCCCTTTGAGAGGTTCATGGGAGTCCTAAAGAAATATGTCCATAACCGCGCTAGGCCAGAAGGAAGCATCTCCATGGGCCATCAAACAGAGGATGTCATCAGTTTTTGGGTTGACTTCATTCCTGGCCTTAAGAAGATAGGTCTCCCTAAATCGCAGTATGAGGGGAGACTGATTGGAAAAGGTACACTTGGAAGGGACTCAATAATATGCAGGGACGGATATTCTTGGTCTCAAGCACACTACACAGTTCTACAGAACTCTACCTTGGTGACCCTGTATGTCGATGAACACAAGAACAGTCTGCGCTCCAAACACCCGGAGCAGTGCGACGACTGGATTACATGTGAACACATCAGGACTTTCAGCAGTTGGTTGGAAACATGTCTCAGAGGTGACAACACTGTTTGTGATGAGCTGTACTTGTTGTCCAGGGACCATCTTCGACTGTAATGATTTGGAAAGGATACGAGATAAATGGGAATACATTTTACACGATTGACCAAGATCAAAAGAGCACCAACCAAAACAGCGGTGTCCGCTTTGATGCAGCAACCGACAGGGGAAAGGACACATATTATGGTTACATAGTGGACATATGGGAACTTGACTACGGAGTAGATTTTAAGGTCCCTTTGTTTAAGTGTAAATGGGTCAATCTGTTAGGAGGCGGGGTACAGGTAGACCCACAGTACGGAATGACAACAAAGGAT
Organism: Aegilops bicornis; assembly: GCA_021605145.1. NCBI lineage: Eukaryota > Viridiplantae > Streptophyta > Magnoliopsida > Poales > Poaceae > Aegilops > Aegilops bicornis. Next base: position 816,748,438 of record CM038675.1, read on the forward strand.
CTGAAAAATCTTGGGTACAATCGACGAACCGCTCGTCCTAGCCAATGATGTGGCACAGGTTATCTATGTGAAGGACATGTCTACTGCACCGAGGAAAAGAAAAGATAAGGAAGCGAATACATCATACGATGAGCCAAAGCGCCACATAGTTCTTTTCAGAAAAGGGACATCCCGGGAGTGGAGGGCAAGATGACATGTCTCAAGAGTATGAAAAGTTTCATGAAATTCCTCCTTCAAAGTCAAGGCTGACCCAAGCATCCCGATAAACGATGAAGATTATCCATGGTTACGGCGCAATAAGCAAATGACACAAGCGAAGAAAAAGTGAAGACTTTCTCCGCAACTATTATGATGATACCATGCCAACTTTGTAATGCATTTAGTATGATACCATTGTCCGCTTTTGTACATGCACATGCTATGCCAACTTTTTCAGAGTTCATTTGAAAACTATGAATTTAGGTCGAATTTTCTCTATAGGTGCATCTTTGTTCATATATTAGTCCTCGCCCATGTGGCTCGCCTCGGCCCATGACCATTAGTCCCGGTTTGTGCCACATTAGTCCCGGTTTGTGCCACAAACCGGGACTAAAGGGTTGGTCCTCGCGCGCTCAGATTTTAGTCCCACCTCACCAACCAAGGGCGCCACACCGGTTTATAAGCCCGCCCCTCTCGCCTTGTTGAGCTCCTCTCAAAGTGAAAATAGATGCCCTTTACAGGAATTTGACCAAAATTCATAGTGAATTTCTCTGAAATTCATAGAAATTGATTATGAATTTAGGTTTAATTTTCTCTATAGGTGCATCTATGTTCATTTTTAGTAAGGTTAATCACAAACTTGTGATTCACACAATTTCAAAGAATTCAAATTTTAACTATTCAAATTTGAAAACTAATGGCACAAACAGAAAGTTTATAATTTTTCTAAAACTAATGGCACTAACAGAAAGTTTATAATTTTGCTGACCTAAAAGCAAAAAAAATTAAAAAATAAAGCAAAAAACCAAAAGAAAATAAATAATGCAGAAAACAACACAAAAAAACTGGAAATAAAAATAAAAATAGCAACAATAAGTATTTTGTTGTAGTAGAAACAAAATAAAATAAATAAAACAAAAAAGAAAACAAAAAAATGTTTTCAAATTTGAAAACTAATAGCACTAACAGAAAGTTTATAATTTTTCTTAAAATAAAAGCAAAAAGAATTAAAAATAAAGCAAAAACAAAAGAAAATAAATAATGCAGAAAACAAAATAAAAAAACTGGAAAATAAATAAATATAGCAACAATAAGCATTTTGTTGTAAGTAGAAACAAAATAAACTAAATAAAGCAACAAAGAACACAAAAAAACAAAGAAACACAAAAAGTGCCACCCATCGGGCCCCCACGTCCCGAATACGACTAGAAACCCTACCATGGGCTGTGATTCAGGCCCCGGAGGCCCAAGAGGCCCACATGCACACATTGCACCTGCTTAGGCCCGGAAGCCTGCTTAGAGAGGAGCTCGAGAGGGAAGGCGCACCGCACCTTATAAACAAAAGCGGCTCCCTCTCAACTAGCGAGGTGGGACTAAACATTTGGGTGCGGGTAGCACAAGGCCTTTGGTCCCGGTTGATGGCATCAAGGGATTAAAGGCAGCATTGGTACGGTTCGTGGCACAACCGGGACGAATGCCTCCCTTTAGTCCCGGTTGATGACACCAACCGGGACCAAAGGCCGCCGCTTCCCGCCCTTTGGGCTGCTGAAAAGAGACCTTTGGTCCCGGTTGGTGGCATCAACCGGGACTAAAGGGGGGCATTAGTCCCGGTTGGTTCCACGAACTGGGACCAATGCTCTTGCTATATAAACAAGCACTTAGGAAATTTCAGATTTCCCTCGCCAGTTTCCCCCGATGACGCCGAACACATCGACGCCGCCAGGCTGCCCCGACGCCGCCCGCCGCCCCGCCGTCGCCGTCGCTCGCGCCCGTCGTCGCCGTCGCCGCTCGCCCTCGCCGCCGTCGCCCCGCCGTCGCTGTCGCACCCGTCGTCGCCGTCGCCGCCCCGCCCGTCGCCGTCGCCCGTGCCCTCGCCGGCCGTGCCCGATGCCGTCGCCGCCCCTGTCCCGTGCCATCGCCGCCCCGGTCCGCGCCTCCCGCACTACGGTCTGGGCCGGCCGCCTCATATATATATGCATTTTTTTCATATATATGTTGATGATGATATGATGATGTTGATGATATGATTATGTTGATGATATGATGATGTTTTTTTTCATATATGCATTTTTTCATATATGTATTAATTTTTTAAGTTGTTAGTAGATATCGATTTTAGGTTAGTGCATTTTATCACTGATTTTAGGTTAGTTGATCGATTTAGTGCATTTTATGTTTGTTGCATTTTAGGTTAGTGCATTTTATGTTAGTGGAGAGGAAAAAGTAAAATAAGGAAAAGGAAGAAAAGAGGAAGGAAGAAGAAGGAAGAAGAAGAAAAGAAGGAGAGAAAAGGAAAATAAGTAGAGAAAGAAGGAGAAGAAGAAGGAGAAGACGAGGAGAGGAAGAAGTGGAAGAAGAATAAAAAAAGAGGAGAACAAGAAGGAATAGAGGAGCTTCTTCTCCTTTTTTTTTCCTTCTTCTTCTTCTTAATTTTTATCGGGAACGAGGGTGTCGAGGATCGTCGAGGGGTCGAGGGTCGGGAACTAGGGTAGAGGGTCGAGGGTCGTTAAGGGGTCAAGGGTCGAGGGTTTCAGTGGTCGAGGTCTGAGGGTTCTATAGGGTCGAGGGATCGAGGGTCGAGGGTTCCAGTGGTCGCCTAGGGTCGAGGGTTCCAGGTCGCCGAGGGTTCGAGGTCGAGGATCGCCGAGGGTCGAGAGGTTTCCTAGTATCAAAGTATTGAAGAAATCCATGGCTTCATCATTAGCCGAAGTAACGAGGGCATGATGGTACGAAGTCCTCCAAAGTTATTTCGAATGGAGTTCCGGATAGGATAATTTGCCTTTTGTATGAATTTCAGCAAAGGCCTTCCAAAGAACGATATTCGGAAGGTTCTTGCTGAACTTTATACCAAAAAGCTTAATTATCCTATCTCGGGACTCTGCTCCAAAATAACTTTGGAGAGCTTCGCACCATCATGCACCTGCATTTTCGCCTAATGATGAAGACATGGTTTTGTTGAACTTTTGACACTAGGCAACCTCCCGACCCTCGGCGATCCTCAACCCTGACCTCGACCGCCGGGTGATCCACGACCTCTACCCCATCACAAGGCCGATGCCCACGCCACTTGTGGGACATAGATGTTTGTTCATATATAATGTAGATGTCTATGTATGTATGGAATGATATCGATGGATGTATGTTATCGGGGTCGAGGGTCGTCGAACATGAGAGGAAGAAGAGGATAAAGAAGAGGAAGAAGAGAGGAGAAGAAAGAATAGAGGAGTTCTTCTCCTCTATTCTTTCTTCTCCTCTTTTTTCTTCTTCTTCCTCTTTTTTATCGGGAACGAGGGTCGCCGAGGGTCGCCGAGCGGTAGAGGAAACCCTAATTAAATAGCAAGTATCGCCGGTGTGAGATACATGTGGTCGTTGGTCGGACACTACATTCACGTCCCACAAGTGACGCTGGCGCCGATGCCCACGCCACTTGTGGGACATAAATGTAGTGTCGTCGTTATTGTTGTCGATATACCCCCTCCCGATAGCTTCATTTATTTTTAAGAAGGAAAAAAACAAGCATATTATTTTCCCATGTACGTATGTCGTCGTTGTCGATATACCCCCTCCCGATAGCTTCAACACGTGGGGGGGGGGTCGATACCCCCTCCTTGAAGCGTTCTCGAGGCCACCCCTAACCCTTGAAGCGTTGTTGAGGCCACCCAAAACCCTAGAGAAGCAGCATCGAGGCCACTAACTAATATGATTCCTTATTGTGATTAGCTAGCTAGTTCTACGTTTGCCACTAATATATCCATATCTGTCATGTTTGAATAATAATTGCCTTGTTGTAAATATTTGTAGAAACTATGGACACCCCGCCCGAGATGAAGCACAAGAAGCGTTGTTGAGGGACATAATCGCAGAAGGAAGTGATGCCGTCGCTTGTTGATGTTTCTCAACGACACCGATGGTCTGGAAGGAGAGGGTGAAGAAGCAACTGGCTATGATTATGATGGCTCCGATGAGCCAATGCCGTGCAAGAAGGAGAGAGTGAAGAAGTAGACCGTGAGGACGGCTCGGTGATCACCGAACCGAGTCCGCCAGGTATATATATTAGTTAAGCCTGTGCTGACTAGCTAATTGATGCATTCATTGTTTTGGTATGTACACATGTTAATTAACTCGCCTTTGTTCTTTTTCTAGCCCTCCGGATCGAGCACAACTTCGGTAAAGAGACGAGGCCCGAAGAAAAAGTTGAGCTCGGATGAAAAGTTTGAGATCATAGAAATCGTGCGCGACGGCCAACCGATTGAACCCATCCGGACAAAGAAGGCATTTGTTGCTCAGTGCGGGGTTCTGGTTAGGGACAAGATCCCGATTAGCATCCAGCAATGGTATAAGCCTAAGAACAACCCTGAGGTGTCTTATGTCAATGATATGCGAAAAATGATCTTTGGACTGAGCTGAAGTCAAATTTCACCCTTCCGCCAGAGGATGATCCGGAGAAGCCAGTTGAGCAATTAATCAAGTCTTTTGCTCTTAAGAAGATGGCAGACCTATTCAGGAATTGGAAGAAAGACCTGAATAAGTTTGTCGATAAAAAAGAGACCCCAAAATTCAAGGGCAAATATGAGAAGATCAGAGATGACTGGCCCGCATTTGTGTCCCACAAGACATCGGAAAAGAGTAAAAAGATGTCGGCGACAAACAAGAAAAATGCTGCGAAGAAGAAGCTTCACCATCGCACGGGGTCAGGTGGCTACCTCATAGCCCAGCCTAAGTGGGCCAAGGCTAGGAATGATCTGCTTGATAAAGGGATCGAACCAGAGACAATGAACTGGCCAGACCGTTGCCGGACTTGGTTCTTCGGGGCTGGCAGAACCTTGGACCCTGTATCAGGGAAGTGCATTTGGACGGACAAACAATTGGACATACCAGTCAACAGGCTTCAAAGAATATATCGAAGCAGCAGCAAGGGACGTTCTTTCCAAATAGAGAGAACGACGAGCTCACAATGGCCCTCGGGAATCTCGAGCACCCGGACGGACACGAGGCACGCCAGTTCGCTTTCGTGGAAGGCTGGGTTTCCGGACGCAGCGGTTACAAATGCCAGGAGAGGAGGAAGAAAGTGCAGCAGACCAAACCGCAGCGCTGCATGCAAGGGTACACGCGATAGAGGAACGAGAAGCAGATCGCAGCAAACGACCCGTCAAGCTTCCCCGGTTACCCCGCCATCTCAGCGGAGAAGCAGCGTGGCTTCCACCGAGCTGCTTCAGCTGGAGCATGCCTTGACGGCTCCTCGCCAGCTTATCCTGTGGATGCTATCACGGAGGCTGAAAATTGCCACCTTCCGAATCGACGCCTCCGCCTCCTCCTCCTCCTCCGGCGAGTCAGGGCACTCCGCCTCCTCCACCGCCTCCTCCTCCGGCGAGTGACGATCAGGGCACTCGGCCTCCTTCTCCGGCGCGTGGCGGCACTCCGCCTCCTTCTCCGCCTGCGCCGGCGCGCCCGAGCAGCCTCCTCCTTCTCCGACTCGCCAGCAAGGGCGGAAGAGACCCGCCGCCGCCCCGGCTGCTCTGGCGCGTCGTAGTCCTTCTCCTCCACCTCGTAAGCAAGCACGAAAGAAGACATCCGCCTGCTCTGCTCTGCCGGGCGTCTAGTAGTACAGCCAAAGGCGGAGGATACAGATTCGGTCCTTCTCTCAAGACTCCAGAGAAGTTACCGTGACGAGAGGACCGAGGAGGAAAACGTGAAGATCAAGCGGATCAAGTGAAGGACTTCTTTGAAGGGTTGAAAGCAAAGAGACATCCACCTCTAGAGGAGAAGGTAGATCCGGTGAAAGCGAAGCGCACTCTTGCTACCCTGACAAAACCACTCAAGTCTCCGCCGAAAGGCAACTATGAGCGCATTATTGGAAAGGCATTTGCTGAAGCGGAGAGGTCGGGAAGTACTAAAAGTGATCAAAGGATGAAAGAACGACGAGCTGGGAAACAAATTGCCCAGCTTGGCGAACAAGCCGGCAATCGTGCCCCCTCTCAAGGTGCCTTCTAGCGACATCGCCGATCCGAGGATGGTGCCCGGTTATGGCAATCCTGGAGATTACCTGCCCGACGATGTACATTATGATTTCTTGGAGGTGCAGATACAAAGATACGTAGTACGGGAAGCCTCTCGTCAAAGATGAAAGATCTCTATCAACGATGATGCGAAGATTGCATGATTAGTACATGAAAACCTGCAGAGAGTCCGAGGAGGAGTACTTTGTATGTGAGAGTTAAAAAGGAGCATGACCTCGTTGGAATTGAACTGTTGCCTATTCCATTTGAGGAGTTTTATCAGTTTTTCAATCAATTGGCCCTCGATAAAGCAACGGTCACCTGCTACTGTCTGTAAGTTGTACTACTTCTGTCATTAAGTCTCTCCATATAACTCAGCTCTTTCATTGCATGTATTTATAATTATCCTCGCTATATTATGCAGATTGAAGATCGCGAATTGAAGAAAAGACAAGTGGGTGATATTGGGTTCATTAACACATATCTCATAGATGCAACTGAGGTTGAATTTCATGCCGAAAATACCGAGGCCAACTTGCTACAATCGTTGGTAATAAATGGACATAAAGATATAATACTCTTTCCTTACAACTTCAAGTGAGTGTTACTGTCTTGTGGCTTATTCGGTTTTCCTTTATTAGTCCAGGTTATAGTAATGTAATATTGATAAGTTATGCATGCGTGCGCAGCTTCCACTATATTCTCCTAGAGATTAAGCTTGAGCAGGAGTAGTAACTGTCTTAGACTCGAGACGAAAAGATCCCCAGGAGTATGCGGACATGACTGAAATGCTCGAGAAGTAAGTTAAATCAATCATTATCCACCATATCAGCAACTTTGTTCATTTCTGATATCAAGTAATTGTTTTCTTTGTATGGCAGGGTTTGGAGAAAATTCACCAAAAAAGCTCCGGGACTGCCGAAGAAGCTACAATTTAGACACCCGAAAGTAAGTACTATAGTAGCATATTCCACGCATCTCCTAGTGATTCGAGCGCTAGTTTCATCAATACCATTTAGCATGCTTGCTAATTATCAGTTTGATTGACCTCTATTTCTTGTAAAGTGGTTGTGGCAGGAACAAGGGAATGATTTCTGTGGATACTACATTTGCAGTCCATCCGCCACACGACCTGTGAGCGGGCTACTCGACAAACAATATGAAGTGCGTAAATAACAATATTCACAATTTTATTTTATTACCATCATTTGTGTTGAGTTTCATTCATTCATATATATATGTATTGACCCCTTCTTAAAATTAGATGTTTCGGATGCGGATGAACTCCTAGCACCAGATCGCATGCGAGCAATTCAAGAGGAATTGGCGGCATTCTTTCTTGACCACGTGATCGCTGAAGACGGAGAATTCTATGTGGACCACGCGTCCGTATGTTAGGAGATTATATTTGTAAAAGATAACTATTGTATATATGTAGTCGGTAGTGTCGGATAGATATACGAGAACTTGTTGTTTGACCAATCTCTCGGAGAAGGAGAGGTGGTCGATATCACTTCTCTCTGTATGCATATATGTTCATGACGATCTTCTGTTTCCTTAATTACTAGCTAGCTAGCGTGTCTAGCTAGTCCTCTCTATACGTATGTATAGTACGTAGTGTTGACCAAGCAAGAGAGGACACTTCTCTCTATTAATTAGCTAGCTAACACAATATATGAAACACCTAAATTAACCCCCCAAAACCCCCAAACCCCCCCTCCTTAAAAAAAAAACAAAAACCCCAGCCACCGAAAGGAGAGAACCGGTACTAAGAAACCGCTCTCTTGTTTCAGATAGCCTCTAATTTCGATGGAGCAAAGTTTGTAGCGATACTATTGGACATGTTTGTTGATATATTTAATTGATAATAACATTAATTTATGTTGTTAGCCACTTTCTAACAGCAGTTTAGCCGTCCTTGTTTGTACTGGTTCTCTCCTTCTATTGCATTGAAAAGCTGAGCTGTCAACATTTCGCAAAAAAAATAATAATTAATTGCCTGGACTGCTTTTGTGTGTGTGTGTGTGGGTGTGTGTGTGTGTGTGGTACTAGTTGTAGTCAGGTAATTTCATAACCGACTATATAATTTGGCATGTCGATTTGGAAGTTTTCTAAAGCTTACATTTCTAGAAGCATGAACTTATCATTCTCGATCTGCAATTACTTCCTGCTAGCTACAACTACTAAACAAATTGAACAAAGTTCCACACTACGGTAAGCAACATTAATCAGCAAAATTAGCTACAAGCGATGTCAAGCATATCACCATGTTTTCTACTATGGACGTCTCCTTTTCTACTGTGGCTGTAGTCAGGGCCGACCTGATGATGGTCCCTTGATCCGAATGGCTCATCTCAATCTGCGCCCAGTTTCTTAAATGGTGCTTTTTATGAGAGGTTTTGCTATGGGTTTTGAGTGTTGCACGTGGCCAGCCTAATGCATAAGATGTACAAATTGGAGAGTTCTTGTTCTGGTTTCCTCACATCTCTCAGATTAAAATCAATATTTTTCTTGAGAAAATCCTTGTACTCCATAGGCCTAACTGTTTGACACGCAAGAGAGTGAACTAGTCGTCCTCTTGCATGTGTGTACCTTATATGGAGCTACATGAACTTCCAACCACAACAAATTTCTCCTTTCTATTTGTACCGGATTATCACATCTTTAAAAAAAAATTGTACCGTGTATTATACAATATTCATGGAAGATATTTCAATTGTTTGCGCCACTGTAGAGTGAGATCAATTGTTTTATTCTCTCAGGCATTGTGCATATGTCTAGGCATGCTTATGTAGCGCACTTTCTCTTGGGTTGGAAGTTGGAACATGGACTGGATGATATCAAAGAAGTAATAAAGGGTTGAGGGTGATACACATGCTACAAAGTTGCAACGACTAACTCCATGAACCTGATCATTCTGGTTTTTGCAGAGAACACTTTTGTGATGTACACATGCAGTTTAGACTTTATCATGCTCTATGCACCTTGAGTTCCTAGTTGCTCATGCTTATATGTGTATATGAGTTACCCTACATTGTTGCATGGACGGAGGGTTACTATATAAATTCCGGACGGATTTCATTTGCCACCTGATTGTATGTCAATTAGCTAGCTAGCTAGCAAATCAATCTTCGTGCTTAATTCATCGAAATGGTGCTATTCATTAGTGCTAGTATATGTCCAACATTTAGATGAGACATTGGAGGAAACCAACATGTTAGTGGGCAGGCTTCTCCCACTGCAATGCAACCAGCGCATGGTGTGTTGCTCTATTTCCTTCTACGATGCAGTAGTCACGAGGTTACATAAACCTATAGGTGCAAGGTATTAGCAAGGCTCTCGATGGAACAGCCTATCCATCGCGTGGGAGTTTGATGTAAATGGAGGTTGCTATCAGCATATCTAATTATAGACGTCGTACGGCATAAACCAATGTGGACGCTCTATGAAGTCGATGCTATGTAATCAGAACTGCAATCAGAACGGGAGTTCGTGTTCAGTACTAGACGAACTTCGTCACCAGGGAGCCACACTCGATTGGCAGGAGTACTCCAGCCCGATCCTTGCCGGACAAAAGAAGAGGTGGCTGCAATTGACAAGCACCTTTTGCGACACAACATAGCCTTGCGAGCCTTTAGCCAGGACATAAAAACGTGTGGTACTGCCAAAGGCAGGTGATATTTGTACAACAACCTTGTGTATATAGCTAATAGATGGGCCTCGGTTACACGTGTCCAACTCAAACACCTAACCCTCTGCTAATTTCAAGTCCAACTGTCGCACCACTCGTACGGATAATATTAGGCACATATTTTTAACAAAAAACACAATTAATGATGTTTATTTTGAGAAAAATCGCTCTGTCGTGGGAGTCTGTCCAAAAAATAGACAATAATTTACCAAGTAATAGTTCAACAAAAAACAATCACGTGAATAGTTTCTTGGAGGAAAATTTACGTGCCCCGAGACGAGAGAAGAAGAATGTTGGTCAATCCATCTAAGGGGCACAACCTTCCTACGGTAATATTGTCCAAGTACGTAAACTTCTCCGTCACCCCTGCCTCAAGATGCAGAGTGTACACGTTCCTGTGGGCTGTGGTGGTCCCCATGATTGTTCTTGACGGGCAACATGCCTCCCTTCTCTCCCCAAATAGTCAAGTGCGTCATAGTTCCCCTAGGTGATTCTAGCATCACCACCATAGTGCGGAGCCACATTCCAGGACTACCATCCTCTTGCCTCGTCCATATCTCTAGTTGGTAGCTTTGTCTTTGCACGAACAAGAGCTTCCCATCGGCAGCGACAATAAGTTGTGGATCATCAGAACTTAGATTTTTCATGTGTCCGGCTGGGGTTATTGAGATGCCACATGTCTCGGCGTCCATTTCAATGGCATATATGCAAGCGCAAGCCGTGACTTGTGGAGTATCGAGTGAGCTGGTGTGCTGTGCCACGCCACACAACGGCATGCGGGTGCATCAGAGCAAAGCAACTGCTCCTCTCCTTATTTGCAAATTTTAGCTTACAGAGCCTGCTCCAACTTGCCTCTCTGGAGGTGAACTTGTGGAGGTTATGTGTCGGGTTATATATCTCAGTTTCAATGATGAGCACTTTGAAGAAGGCCGAGTAGCCGAAAGGGCTGAATATTGTTGCTTCGCGTTGGAGGAACTTGTTTGTTGATATATTTCATTGATAATAACATTAATTCCTGTTGTTAGATGCTTTCCAACAGCAGTTTAGTCGTCCTTGTTTGTATTTGTTCTCTCCTTCTATTGCAATGACAAGCTGCGCCGTCAGCATTTCGTAAAAATAATAATTCCCATGGACTGTTTGTGTGTGTGTGCTGCCAAGATATTATTGTTGTAGCCGTAGTCAGGAGATTTTATAACTGACTATATAATTTGGTATGTCGATTCAGATGTTTTCAAAAGCTTACATTTCTAGAAGCATGAACTTATCATTCTTGATACTGCTACTACTAAACAAATCCAACAAAGTTCAACACTACAACTAAGTAACATTAATCAGTAAAATTAGCTACAAGCAGTGTCAAGCATATCGCCATGTTTCTACTATGGACGTCTCCTTTTCTGCTGTGGATGTAGTCAGGGCCCACCTGATGATGGTCCCTTGATCCGAACGGCTCATCTCAATCTGCATCCACTTTATTGAATGGTGCTTTTATGAGAGGTTTTGCTACGGGGTTTGAATATCTCGTGTATCCAGTCTAATGCAAAAGATGAACAAATTGGAGAGTTCTTGTTCTGGTTTCGTCCCATCTCTCAGATTTTAATCAATATTTTTCTTGAGGAAATGTTTGTACTCCATGGGTCTAACTGCTTGACACGCAAGAGAGCTTAACTAGTCGTTCCTCTTGCATGTGTGTATCTTATATGGAACTACATGAACTTCCAGCCACAACAAATTTCTCCTTTCGATTTGTATTGGATTATCACATTTTATTTTCGAGATTGTACCGTGTATCACACATTATTCATGTCAGATACTTCAATTGGTAGGCCAATGTAGAATGGGATCAACCATTTTATTCTTTCATGCATTGTGCACATGCCTAGGCTTGCTTACTTGGCACGCTTTTTTCTTGGGGTGGAATTTGGAACATTAATTGGATGATAGCAAAGAAGAAGTAGAAAGGGTTGAGTGCGATACACTTGCTAAAAAGTTACCATGACTAACTCCTTGGAACTGATCATGCTGGTTTTGGCAGAAAACACTTTTGTGATGTACACACGCAGTTTAGACTTTATCATGCTCTATGCACATTGAGTTCCTAGTTTCTCATGCTTATATGTGTGTATATGAGTTACCATTCATTGTTGCATGGACCGAGGATATTATACAAATTCCAGACGGATTTCATTTGCCACCTGATTCTGATTGTAAGCTAGCAAATCAATCTTTGTGCTTAATTTCTCAGAATGATGCTATTCATTAGTGCCAGTATATTTGAAACGTTTAGGTGAGAGATTGGAGGAAACCAACATGCTAGTGAGCGGGCTTCTCCTACCGTGGCACAACCAGCGCAGGTTGTGTGGCTGTGATTCCATCTACAATGCAGTATCTATTAGGTGACATGGACCTATAGGTGCAAGATGTTGGCGAGGCTCGGGATACAACAGCCGGTCCATCGCCTAGGAGTTTGATTGTTGTGGAGGTTGTTGTGAGCAGTTCTGCGTACGATGTAAGCAAGGTAGTCGCACAAGTTGACGCCCTGCAATCGGAGAAGGAGCTCTCGTTCCGTCTTACGCAAACATACAGAAGCAGGTAGGAGGACTCCAACTTGATCTTCGCAGGACACCAAAAAAGGAGATGCCGATTGACAGTCACCTGACATATATAGCCGATGTATGCATTTGTTTAGCTAGGGTAAATTCTTTTTTTTGGCACGTATCAATAGAGGTAGCCTTTACATCAAGCAATATTTGTACAAAGTATCATGTCTAGTGTTCGACTGAGGCCGCATGAGACAATTTGGTCGTGCAAACACATTTATCTTTTTGCAGGCCAATCATATATAGTTCCAAAGGTTGATGATCATGTTATCTTGTATATACATGCACATGCATGCGTACGTACATGTAGGCCAGCGAGCCTGGCTGAGTTTCTTTACGAGAGTAGAAACCTATGCTATGCATGCATTACATAGCAACCAAAACAAACAGCGGCCATGCAAATTAACCATCTCTTCTTCCTGTGAATAGTAGAAACCCTTTTACGTAATGCATTAAGGTTTAATGCCAACCTCTCCATACAGTAGAAACAATTTATTTGTAGGGACATGGGTTGAAACAAACCAGTGATTCTGCAGAGAACACTTTTGTGATGTACACATGCAGTTTAGGTTTTATCATGCTTTATACACCTTGTGTTCCTGTCTACTCATGCTTATACGTGTGAGTATGAGTTATCATTCATTGTTGCAGGGATGGAGGGCCACTATATATATTCTAGACAGTTTCAATGGCACCTGATTGTATGTCAGTTACCTAGCTAGTAGCTAGCTAGCAAATCAATCATTGTGCGTAATTTCTCATAATGGTGCTATTGAGTAGTGCTAGTATATTTGTAACGTTTAGGTGAGAGATTGGAGGAAACCAACATGGTAGGTGGCAGGCTTCTTCCACTACAAGCGCATGTTGTGCCGCTGTGTTTTCTTCTATGACGTTGTAGTGACGATGAGACTTCATCCTATAGGAGCAAGGTGTTGGAAAGGCTCCTGATACAAAAGCCTGTTCATCGCGTGACAGTTTGATGGACGTGGTGCTTCTTCTGAGCAGATCTGATTATTGACGTCGTAAGGCATAAAGCAAGGCGGCCTCTCTATGAAGTCGACGCCCTATAACCAGAACAGCGATCAGGACGGGCGTCCCTGTTTAGTATTAGGCGAACTTAGTCACTAGTGCATCAGTGTCGATCGACAGGAGTACTCCAACCCGATCCTTACGGGACAGAACAAGAGGTGGCTGCGAATGACAAGCACCTGCTGTGACACATCATAGCCATGCGATTCTTTAGCTTGGACATAAAAACGTGTGGCACCGCTGAAGGAAGGTGATGTTTGTACAGCCACCATGTGTAGAGTGTGTTTGGCCAAGGCTGTGGGAGTCAATCGATTTGGAGTGCCAGCCCATTTATGTTTTTGCACGTGTAGTTCCAAAGATTTATGATCATATTACTTTGTTAGATTGGTGAAACCACTGTGTAAATACATTATGTGGACATGCATGCGTGTTGGTACGTACATGATGCAGGTAAGGGAGCCAGCCCCAGTTTGATTCCAAGAGACCGGTGCAACGTATCAGGGCCGTCGACAAGGGTGGCCAAGGTGGGCGACCGCACAGGGCCCCCAAAAATCTAGGGGCCCCAACTCGCACTAATCTAACGCTAATTAATTGTCAAAAAAATCTAACGCTAATTATATGGCACGTCCGCATGATCTTAGTGGCGAGCAATTTATTTCCTTCTCTGCGTATGATCCCGCAGTCTGTTTGATTATCTTCCGTGCATGCACGGGATTCCTTTTTCATCTCAAGCCAGCAGTTTTTCCGGGCGCAACTGCCTAATCCATACGCCGTTTTTATTTCCGGATCTGTTGGCTGACATGTAATTGCATGCATGAGATTAGGGAGGAAAGGAAATCATCAAGGCTGGCATGTAATTGCATGCATTCCGTGGGGACTTTTTTACGGTAGATTTCATCAAATGGAAACAACCCACTAGCAAATTAGGGAATCAAAGAATAAACCAAATACACTTACTATTGTACCCTACAAAAATATATACTTACTATTTTGAAATTCCATCAAAAGTTAATGCACCTAATAAAATAAAATAAAATAAAGGAAGTATGATTTTTCTAAATTTGGGGCCCTATTTTATATTCGTTGTTCATATCACACAAATGTGCACCTTGAGTACTACAGTGTGATGATTCACGTGATTGGTTGCTCAGCAGCGCAACCACGCTACCGATCATAGAGTGAGATCATCTTGGATGACATGGGATTTTTTAACGGGTTGGATGACATGGGAATTAGTCAGCCATACGATGAACCTTTTTTATTTTGCACCGGGCCCCCAAATTCTTGGAGACGGCCCTGCGTATATACATACGTGACAGCGAGAACAGGCAGCAGACATGCCCTGACCAGCCCCCAAATGTACTAGTACACTGTTTGCTCAACTATCTGAGTATCTGACGTAGTTCCTGAGCTCGAACGTCTGTGGTTTGGTTAGAGCCTCAGGCCCATTAATGGACAGCCTCGTGGTTCGACCCTTTTCCGCAGGTCGCACGGGCCCTACTGGCGGGCGGATCTGCCGCGATGGGGCTCCTGGCGGCGAGGGCGGCCCTGGGCGCCGGGCGGCAGTTGCCGACAGCGAGGGGACCGCACAACAGCTGCTTGGTGGCGGTGGTGGCGGAGTGTGCCGCCGGATCTGGCGCTTTCTAGTGGGCGGCGCGGGTTGGGGCACCGCCGGCGTGGCTGCTGCTCGACTGTGGGCGGTGGTGGCGAGGTGGCTCAGCCCTCCGGTGGAGGCTTCCATTCGCCGCGCCGGCACCACGGCGGCTCGGCCGGTTGCCGGCGGCGGCGGCGGCTGGATTTCTGGGTCAGCTCGTTTGTAGGCGGCCTAGTTCGACCTTCGAGCCATCTTTGCAGCGTCCGGCCGCTATCTTCGTCAAAGGGCTGGCCCTCCCCATCGCGGTCCATCACTGCCCTCGCACTGGCAGCAGGACCGAGCTCGTCTCGTGTCGTGCAGCAGGATCGACCTCTCGTCTCGCGCCCGACAGCAGGACCGAGCTCGTCTCGCTACCGTGCCGCAGAACGGGTCGATCAAGGCCAAGTTTGGCGGCCTATTGGGTCTCGCACCGGGGCATCCATGTGCTTTGGTTGGCTGTAGCGGCGGATCTCGGCTGAGGTGGTGTCTAGTTCTAGAATGCCGGGGCAGCGGTCCTGGTGGTGGTTCCTCGGAGCTCATGGGAGAGCCCGTGGCTTGGTACTGTCCTGTTGCCAAGGCCGTGGGCGGCATCGTAGCTGTGGTGTGGCGCTCGGTGGCGGTGAGTGGTGGCCGGGATGAAAACCTACTCTATCTTCGGACGAACTGGCGGCGGCGAAACTCATTCCCTTCTTGAAGGCGTCGTCGCGGCTCTCATTGCCCCCGTGTTGCTCTAGGGGAAACTCTAATCCTCGGATCGGGCGATGGCGGCGCTCCGGTGTTGTTCCCTTCCTGAAGGCGCTGCCTTGGAGCCCACGGTTCTTCTATGCGGCTTCACCTCTTAGTGTAGTGCTTGGGTTGGTATTGCTACGCTCAGTGCTTATGTATCCTACCTTGGGTGCGTGTGTGCGTGTGTTGTGAGGGTGTGCGCTTGTATCGGGTGCTGTTGATCATTGCTTTATATATAAAGCGCGGCGAAAGCCTTTTTCGGAACCCTTTCCAATTCTGCCTCGTTCTTGTTTGCTTTGTAGTAACCTCCCATATATACCCCATCAGCTTACCTGGTTGATATGCAAGAGAGCTAACTAGTCTTCCCTCATGCATGTACATATGAACATATCTTATATGTAACTACAACAGCTTTTTTTTTTGCGATGAAACTACAACAACTTTCAACCACAACAAATTTTGGGCCCAGCATTCCTTGTCTCTCTGCTCTGGGCACCGTGTTTACACCTGTCTGCGTTTGTGTCATTTGTTGTATCCCTTGATGTACGCATTCTATTCCTTCTATCAATGAAATGATACGCAAGCTTTATGATTCGCGAAAAACAGCAACTTCCAACCACAACAAATTTTGCCTTCCGATCGTCACATCTTTTTTCTCGCTTGCACTATGTATCATAAAATATAGACAAGTAATACTAGAGGCTATGCTTCTTCATTAAAGTGGAGATAAAAACAAGTTACTATTTAATAAGTACCGATACAAAAGTCCTAAAAAACACAACAACTAAAAAAAAGAATACACACTAGGTTCTTGCCTCCCAATTTATTTTATCTCACCTCTCGCTAGCGCACTGTCTTAGGTGGGGCCCTCTTCCCTTTGACTATTCGCTGGTGCCTCTCCTTCCATAGGTTCTAGTCGACGTTGCCAGGCGAGTGACCTGCCACATCGAATTTGCGGACCACATCATACAATATTCATGTGAGATATGTCAGTTTTTTAGACTAAGGTAGAACGGGATCAATTATTTTGTTCTCTCTTGCATTGTGCATATGGAGTAATGCTAGACACACAGGGAGTTTACGGGGGATTTACGGGCTGGTTAGGAATGATTGACTGAGATTTGATTAAGTAATGCGGGCCCACCAATGAAATTCGGGTTGGGGGGGGGGGGGTTGATTATAGGAGGCCACGCACTGCTGTCCATAGTTCACTGTTTGTTGCCGTGTGTCTAGTATTATCGGTGCCTATGTCTACCCATGCTCCTCCAATGTCTTTTTGCTCGGATTGAAACATGAACCGGATGAAAGAAAAGAAGATGTAATATATGTACACATGCTCTGCAAAGTTTGTTATGATGGCTAATCTCTCGTGATCTTGCTATTCATGCAATTTAAAATTTATCATGCTCTATATATGCGCCTCACGTTCCAGTGTGCTCATGCTTATATGTGAGTTTCCCATTGATTGTTGCTTGTATGAAAGCCTCTAGACTTCAGTCGATTTAACTGCATATAAGAAACAAAATCCAGAAAATATGGAAAAATAAATGATGAAAAATACCGGGCATGCTGGGCTCCTCGAGCTAGATGTGCATACTTTCATGCGTTGCATGCCTTGAGGAGGGACTATCTCTATCAAACCAGACATCTCATCATGATTTAAACACATCAGATAAACAGAGAACTCACAGGTCCTGTGTCGTTAGCATCAACCAGAATGGGTTGAAAGCTTCTAGTTAACTTTGCAAAGCTTGTTTTTACACAGAACACTTTTGTGATGTACACATGCAGTTGAGGCTTTATCATGCTCTATGCACCTTGAGTTCCTATCTGCTCATGCTTATACGTGTGTACTGACTTACCATTCACTGTTACAGGGACATGGGGGTACCATATATATTCCGGACGGATTGCATTTGCCAACTGATCGTATGTCAATTAGCTAGCTAGCAAATCAATCTCCGTGCTTAATTTCTCGGAATGGTGCTATTCATTAGCACTAGTATATTTGCAACGTTTAGGTGTGAGAGATTGAAGGAAACCAACATGTTAGTGAGCAGGCTTCACCCAGTTCGATACAACCAGTGCACAGTGTGCCGCTGTGTTTTCTTCTATGACCGAGTAGTCACAAGGTGTCATGAACCTATAGGCAAGGTGTTGGTGAGGCTCCCAATGTACAAGAGCCTGTTCATCGGATGGGAGTTTGATGGCGATGAAGCTTAATGTGAGCAGAGATGATTATCGTCATCGTATGGCATAAAGCAAGGTGGTTGCTTGAAGTTCACGACCTGCAATCAAAACTGGAGTCCCCGTTCAATATTAGATGACCTCAAAGCATCTCCAATGCGAATCCTCAAACCTCTGGCAAGCTTCTGGACCAAGCCGTACGAATGCATCTTGTCATCCAACGCGGACCTGTATATGCCGCGGACGCGTCCACTTGTCCAAAATTGCGCAAACCGAAAACAAACCTGCGGGACTCTTTCCGGTGTCCGGACACCCGTCTGGCCAATCAAATGCCACCACGTCTCATCTCCTCTCCTTCTAGATGTCGAGCTCGTATTTGACTTGGCGGAAGGTGATTATGCCTTGCTTTGGTGGAAGGTTGTTTGGTGGAAAGTGATTTTGAATGCATGCAATGCCTGTTGATTTGTTTGGCGGAAGGTGATTTTGCATGTATGTTGTTTCAATTTTTTTTCAAGTGCTTTTATATCCTTGTAGAATCTGACCGTTGCTAGGGCAGAAGGTTGTTGCTGTTTAACAAAAAGCTGTTGCGATAAGGTTGACATATGAAGTAAATAGTTGAATGTTTGACTCCCATATCGTGTTTGCGGACATGTCCGAATGTTGTCCGCGGACGAATAGTGTGTTTGTTTTAGAGGTCGGAGATGCCCTCAGGCCGCATTGAAACCCCACTGTGTAAGTACATTAATTATGTGGACATGCATGCGTTTTGAACGTACATGCAGGTCCGTCGCATCTGCTGACGATGAATGGATGCAATAGGACATGAGGAGGTGATCATTGACGTGGCTAGCATTCTTGGACGGACGGGCCTCTGTAGCCTGGTGTTGGAGAACAACCGATGTGGTCGATCAAACGCTGCGTACACGTCGGCTCAAAGCCGTCTTCATCGACCTGCCCTAAGACTTGCTCAACGTGGCTCACGCCATGTCTGCCTTCCACAGTTCTTTGTAGAATGCCTTCCCTTATGTTGATGGGCGGCCGTTCCAGGGCATGACTGAGGGATGCACATGGACCTCACCAACATCTATATGGACGTCGGTTAGGAGTGGTTCCAATGACAGTGCCAGCAGGGAAGGATAACCGCAGGACGAGCTCACCCTGGCCAGCATCACCGAGGTTGGCATCTTTGTCAACTGGAGTGGAGGAGCTTCCTGAAAAACTATTTGGTGGCCAACCAGGATATTACATGTCAATACCGGCATGGGAAAAACTCTATCGAAAAACTTAAATTCAGTCTAAGTAAGTGAACTACCCAAAATACCACTGACGCCTTAATATACTACACCAATCCTGATGTAGCATAGCCGCATCTGGGCCATTCAATCACAGATATAAACAACCTAGAATGGTTTGATGTACCATAAAAGGAATTAATCTGCGTGTTCCATGGGTCTAACTGCTTGGCACAGCAAGAGAGCAGACTAGTCGTTGCTCTTGCATGTGCGTATCTTATACGGAACTACACGAACTTCCAACCACAGTAAGTTTCTCCATTCGATTTATACCGGATCATGCTAAATATTTCAATTGTTTAGGCTAGTGCAGAACGAGATCAATTATTTTGTTCTCTCATTCTTTGTGCATATGTCTAGGCATGCTTATTGCGTGCCTTTTCTCTTGTGTTGGAAGTTGGAACATGGATTGGATGATAGCAAAGAAGAAGTAGAAAGGGTTAAGGGCGATAAACATGCTAAAAAGTTACGACGACTAACTCCATGGTGACTGATCATGCTGGTTTTAGCAGTGAACAGTTCTGTGATGTACACATGCAGTTCGGACTTTATCATGCTCTATCCACCTTGGGTTCCTAGCTGCTCATGCTTATGTGTGTGTGTGTGTGTGTGTGTGTGTGTGTGTGTGTGTGTGTGTGTGTGTGTGTGTGTGTGTGTCTGTGAGTTACTGTTCAATGTTGCATGCACGGAGGGTTACTATATAAATTCAGTGTGTGTGTGTGTGTGTGTGTGTGTGTGTGTGTGTGTGTGTGTGTTACCGTTCATTGCTGCATGGACGGAGGATTATATATAAATTCCGAACGGAATTCATGCCATCTTATTGTATGTCAATTAGGTAGCTAAGCTAGCAAATCAATCTTTGTGCTTAATTTCTCAGAATGGTTCTATTCATTAGTGCCAATATATCTGTGAAGTTTAGGTAAGAGATTGGAGGAAACCAACATGCTAGTGAGCGGGCTTCTCCCACTGTGACACAACCAGTGCGAGGCGTGTGTCTGTGATTCCTTCTACAACGCAGTATCTATTAGGTGACATAGAACTATAGGTGCAAGGTGTTGGCGAGGCACCTGATACGATAGCCGGTCCATCGCCTGGGAGTTTGATAGTTGTGGAGGTTGTTGTGAGCAGTTCTGCGTATGTTGTAGGCAAGGTTGGCACTCAAGTTGGCTCCCTGCAATCGGATAATGAGCTCTCGTTCCGTCTTACGCAAACACACAGAAGCAGCGCAGCCGGGCAGGTAGTAGGACTACAACCTGATCTTCGCAAGACACCAGAAAAGGGAACGCCGATTGACAGTCACCTGACATTTATAGTCGATAGATGCAATTTTTTGGCACGTATCACTAGAGGTGGCCTTTACATTAGGCGATATTTGTACAACAATCATGTCTAGTGAGGTCTGAATTGTGATTGGCCGAGGCTGTTGGAGACAATTGAGTTGGAGTGCCAGCCCATTTATGTTTTCGCATGTCTAGTTCCAAAGATTGATGATTATATTACTTTGTTAGATGGTCAAACCCACTGTGTGTAAATACATTATATATGTGGACATGCATTCGCGTGTTGGTACGTACGTACATGATGCAGGTTAGTGAGCCAGCCCCAGTTTGCTTCCAAGAGACCGGTGCGATGTATATGCAAGGCATGACAGCCAGAACAAGCTGTTAGACAGTTAGCTAGCCATAGAGATAGGATCCAGATCAGTTTAAACTCATTGTAATCTATCTCTCCCGCTATTGATAAGGATGCCATAGAAAGAGGCGATGCATGGTGGTGTCGTTCGCAGACCTGCCACCTGCATTCACTTGCTAGGACGTCTGTGAGGCTGCCGGAGCATCCTGATCTGGGATTTTGGCAGTGCCGGTGCCCTTGCTCCCTCATTAATAATGTCACCCTGTATATGACACTCTTGGGATGGTGGAAAGTGGAGGCGGCAGTACTGATGACTTCGATTGATGGTGTTTTTCAAGTATCTGGTTTCGAGCTCCGGCTTGAATACCCTAGGTCTGATCCTAGTTGGTCATAGCTGGCAATTGTGGTGTTTTTGCATTGTTACCTTATAGAAGGCATTGCTTGGAGTTTGCCTGGAGATAATCTTTTGGTGAAAACTCATGATCTGACATTCAATTGTCGGATCCCATGACGGAAGCGCCTGCGCGTTGTTCCCTTCCTGAATGTGTCACTTTTGGAGAACTTTCTCCTAGGGCTCGTGTTGTCTAGAGATGATTGGTGTTGATAGTCTTTTTTCCCTGCACCTAGGTATAGCATCGGTCTTGTATGACTTTGCTTTTGCCAGTGTGATCCTTTGTGTGTGTGTGTGTTAGTATTGGTTGTGTGCATCCTAGTTATGCAAAGGCCGAGTGTGTTCTTATTGTGTTCTATTTCCCGTTGATGCTACATTATGAGTCGATAAAAACACCCTTTGTCGAAAAGTCTCTCCTGCTGTACCTTCTCTCCTTGATCTCTTGTAACAGATTGCAGGATTGTACTCTCTCTTGCATGCCATGGTAGGATGTTGCGGGAGCGACTACAATAGAAAAGCAGGTTGTGGTGCAAAAATAGAAAAAACTGATCTGTTCCATTGGATGGGAGATTGATGGCTCAGATTCGGGTGGGGCGGTCTGTGTGTGAAATTTGCAAAAGAGTCCCTCCCTGATAGCTAATTTGCCCCGATGCCCTCCTCGTTGACCCAAATCCTGTGGAGGCAGCGCCGAATCAAATCTTCTCCGAGGCGACAGCGTCAGCCCAGCAGATCCCTGCTCCAAGTTGGGTGTGCACTCCTGGTAGAGGTGATGCTCCTTCTCCCAATGTTTCCTTGCCGTTTTGTGGCCGACGGCTCAGTTTGAGGCGGACCAGATCGGAGCTCGTCACCAACTAACCTCCGCCCCACAGCTTCCGTCGCAGATTCCCTTCTGAAGCTTCCGACATCGGTGGGTTCGTCGCCTCCTCTCTCCAGTAACAGCTAGTGCCCTCTTCCCCCTCGTCGGCGGCAAGCCGGTGGTGGTGTCCTCGGCTCCTTCCCCTCCAGCCCGTGTGACGAGGTGGTTCGTTTTCCTGGTAAATAGATGCTAACTTTTACGTATTTGCTAGTGAATTTGTGCTACATCCCAATTTTACTATCAAGTAGATTTATGCTGCATCTCTCTAGTTCTATTTTTTGTTCATGTCAAATCTTCTCAGTGAATGATGCACAATAACTTTGATTTAATGGTGTATTGCTACTGTACTAGCGTTTTGGTACTCTAATTTGGATGTTTTGTTTCACTCATAAGTAATATGGAGAATCAAGTTGGAAGTTTGAATGCAGTCAGCTAATTTCAGCGTCTTGCAGTTTAGCATATAATTCACAAAAAAGATTAATAAACGCAGTTCTGTATACAAAGGAGCTGTTCGGGATCGCTCCGAGCGGAGCGGAGCGGGATGCAGCTATATTTCGGTGAGCTGCTGGCAGGGTGTTCCGCGCACTCTGCTCCGTAGCGAAGGAGCAGAGGGTTGCCGAACACAGCCAAAGTCAATAGCATGAAAAGTTGGAAAGAAAGTAAATTGATTCTGCTAGGCAAAAAGTAAAATGAAATTTGTATAATTATCAGCATATCAAAATCCCGATTCACGTATATATGATTCATCGCTGAAATTGCTCCAGTTTAACAGAGAATAAGAGGAAGTGTCCTAGAATATATGAATTGTGATTCCCAAAGATGGTGACATTGAGGGTCAACAATTTGTGCATCGAATACTAAGAGTCAACAATTGGAAGTGTCCTAGTATATATTCTGACACAAAGACTGTTGCCATAGGTGGTGGGCTCCTCGGCTCCTTCTGAACCGACATGGGTGACGTGGTGCAAATCTACAAGGTGTCAACACGATGGTTAATTTCTCTGGTAAATAGATGCAACTTGATTTAGGTAGTACATTGGTGCTTGATCTTAATTTTATTAGCTAGTTGATTTTTGCCGCATCTCTACAGTTCTATTTTTTTGTACTTGTTCATGTCAAACCTGCTCATGTGTGAATGATGCATATTAGTAACTTCACTTCATTATGTATTGCTACTGTTTGTGGTGGTTTGAAAGTCTATTTTTCTTATTCTGTTTCACTATTAAGTACTCTGGAGAACCAAGTTGGTAGGTTGATGGCCGGTAGATAATCTTCGATTTGAAGTTTAGGACATTTTACTAAAAATTTAAGTTTATGTGGTTGTTCCATTTTATTTCCCATATGCATTCGTTGCATTCAATGTGGTCAAACCGAGTTTTTGTTTGGAGATTTATTTGTATATACCAGTACACACAATAATCCCAAAAACCCAACTGATATAGAAATCATCAGTTGTACTTGGACCTACATTTCACATTTTCCTGCGGCTTTGAGACCTTATTATGAGTTGTGAGTCACCAGAAAAGCAAGGTTCTTGCTTGTTGTTTCGTTTGAAAGATAGACGATCTCGGGCTCCATGAGCCGTGACAATTGATTTATTGTTGTTAGTCTTTAATGTCAGTTCTCACTAAGACAGATTGATCATCATAGATTCTATAACTCCTAACCAATTGTTGACCACGAGTATTCTGGTGCACAAGTTGCAAATCGGTTAAGTACTATTCCTTTTCTTGGCGAAACTATAGAAGAACTGTTGTTGTAGGCTGTGCCTATAGTGATGATGTTATGGTAAGTGTAGAAATGACTATGTGAAGCGTACAGATTTGTTCATGCTTCACAATGTCAAGAATAGAGATTTTTATATGTCTATTATTATACTAGGTACATGATTCGCTGGTTATATTAGGGAGTCGCACTGCTAAAATTGTTCTTGTCAAACTAATGGCTTCGAGGGTTTGACACATCATTTTATCATACGATATGTTTTTTTATTTGTACATACGATAGGCTATTTGAAAATGCCATGTTTTATAAAGGATGGATTTCTAATAGGATAATTATGTAAATAACCGTATCCCCTAATTCAGCCGGTTGTTGCGAATCTCTAGAATGCATTAGAGTGGTTTTTCCTGTACAAGTATTATTTATATAAATTTTTCATTATTGGTAAGTTAGGATTGTCCACAAAACATTTGGCTTGTCTGCCAATTGCAGTAAAGAAACATTCTTCTCTTTTTTTCGTTCCGTCTGGTATGTGCAAGTGCAACACACCGTCAGGTGGTCTTGTTCATGCATATTTATTTGCTCAGCTCATGATTACAAAGTTTTAAGTATGAATGTATGACACATACATGGACTTGCACTAACTAAATCATACTTGTTACGTATGATCTCTCTCTGGACAAGAAGCTCGATGAAGAAGAAGCACTTCATCTAGAGGCAACTATTGTGTGCCATCAAGATAGCAACGTCGATCTAGTTCTTAATGGCAATGCTTGCTCAGCGATGATTATCATAGTCCTGCAGACTTAGCATAGCCCGTCATGTACGAAAGTTGAAGCAATTTTCGCTCGCAATTCTTGTTGATCTTGTCAGGTTATTGACAGCTCGATATGAATGTCTTCTTGTGTTATGCCCGGTATGTTCCAGTTTGACATGTACTAAAAGAAGTGCTGTGGATAGACCAGTTTGACATGTAGTAAAGCAATATGTGCCTAGAATGGTCCATTTTAACATGTATACCCAATTTTCTGTTCCTGAGATGCTTCAGCTTAAACATACTCACATATTAGTGCATGTGAGCTGTGATAGTCCAGTTTGCCCGGCTGGTTTAATTTTGTCATTTACTCAAATATCTTTGACATCCAATATGTATGCGCAAAGGGAGAGAGCAGGAATGAACACTCGAGATATGATAACACTATTTACTAAGAACCAAACGTTTGCACACGAAAAATGGAGTTGGTTAGTGTAAAAGTCTATTTGACATCTAACTACTAGCAGGGGGGTTTTCATAAAATACACATTAAGTGGCATGGAATCCCTTCACTTGAATCTGTACTATCTACAATGGATCCGGTGGCCCAGATTCGTTTTTCTATTTTTGCAGCACAACCTGCTTTTCTATTGTAGTCGCTCCCGGATGTTGCCCCCTATATACCAAGAGAGAATTCCTTATTTGGCCCTCTCTTAAAATTTGGTTCCCTTTTTGGCCCTAAAAGAATTTTTTTTCCTTTTCTGTCACTCAAACTTCATTTTGTTCCCTCTATGACATTTCCGTCAGTTTTGCCAACTAACACCGTTAAATACAACATGAAAAGTCCATTTTACCCCTGGTGTATTTTGTGACCTAAATGGAAGCCAAAACAGTGGCAATATGAACTCGAATATATTACCAAATGAAACAAAATCTGCAATTCCCCTGTACAGTACAGTACACACATGCACAAATTTCAATTGAAAATTTGGATAGAGCCTCCCTTGTATTTTGGAGGCATATCCCCTGTATAGTACACATATGCACAAAAAACACACATAATTACTCCAGGTTCACATATATGCAAAACATCCCACATAGCTGGTCATCTACACATATTCAAGTTCACATAAAAGTGACATACAATAGTCCAGGTTCACATAAAGATGACATAATAGCCCAGGTTCACAACAGGTCGCATATAGCACGTAAAGAGGGTTCACAACAGGTCGCATATAACACGTAAAGAGCCAAGGTCCACACATATATCACATAAACAGCTCAGTTTTCAAAATGAAACATAATACGGAAAGTAATGACATGAGAATCACAAACTAAGTCTCCTTTTGCTTCGTGTGCTCATTGCAGGGCTAGCAGGGTTGAATTTCTTGCTGCGTGTACCCATTGCAGGGCTGTCAAGTGGCACCATAGGAAGGTGCGGAGTAATTTCAGCAACCTCTTTGCTTTTTCTTTTGGCATGTACCTTCATAGCAACATGTGTTTTCTTTTGGCGACATCATGTTCGCCACAAATGGGTTGTGTTCTTGATCTAGACATACACATACATGACATACAGGTAGCCCAAGTTAACAATAGAACAATGCATAACATAACATTAGAACTTGAAACTACCATAGGTTACCTTTTGCTCCTCCGGATCCAGATTTACCACCTTTCCCTTTTTCCTTGGTCGCTTTCTCCAAGATTTGGCTATTGTGAGAAGAATGCACTTAGAACACAAAGGCACAATTAATTATATTTAATTATGATCATGGTTGTTGCTAACCTTGGCGGAAAACGCATGGCTGATGGAGCATCATCCTCGCAAGGCACAATTGATGATTGAGCTGATTTGGTGGTCTTTGCCCTCTTCTTTGGTGGTCCTCTACATGAGCATCAAAAAAGTAGTTAACATGTATGGTTTTTACAAAAAAAAATGCAAGTGATGCAATATACAATAAAATTCATTACCTCACAGCTAAAATAGCAGCAATGTCATCTGGGTTACCCTTCTTGCATTTGTGCCAATGATGCCCATAGTCCTTGCAAATAGGGCATAAGTGTTGGCCGCTTTTTCTTTTCTTCTCACTGCAGCCTTTATACCTCTCAGTTTTAGGCCTACACGATGTGGCTTTTAGTAGTGGTGGAAACATGAAGAATCCATGGTCTGATTTAGGCCACTGGTTCTTGTCAACCATGGCAGGGATTAGTTGGTCATAAGCTGCTTTAAATTTGTGAATGGAGTAACACAAGTCCACATAGTTCTCTATCGTGCATTGGTAAGAGATGTGATAAATGCTAGACCATGTTTGCAAGGAAGGCCAGAAACTTCCCATTGTCTACAAGAACATGTCCTGTCAAGCAAGTTGACCACAAACCTAAAGCCGATGCCTCCCAATGCGGTTACTTCAGCAACTTCTTCTGAGCTTTCAACCACCTCCAAGTTTAATTCTCTGGTCTTTGCATTCAACTTCTTAATTATGTGGGTAAGAATCAACCCAACTAACTTTCTTGCTACCTTTCTCCTTCGGTTCCACATGATCATAATCAATTGCCTAAGCTTATCAAAGAAGTCGTCCAAGTTCAAGGACTTGTGATGCTTAATCCAATTATTGAAGCACTCAGCCAAGTTGTTTGTAACATAATCCACCTTGGAAATTGTTGAAAACTGACTCCTAGACCACAACCTAGTGTGCCACTTCCTAAGATATGCAGTTGCCGTTGGCTTTGCTATGTCCATTGCAACCCAATTCTTCTCAAATAAATATGGGTTCCATGAGTAAGCAGCAGCCCAAAGGTGGTCATCAAAAACCTTTCCATGAAACTTCTTCTTGAAGTTGGACACCAAGTGAAACATACATTCCCTATGTTCAGCCTCTGGGAACACTTCTTTTACACCGGTCATCACTGGCTGCCCAGCGTCGGTGCATATGGTTAAACCCCTTGGGGATCCTATGGCTTGCCTAACCAATTGCATGAACCAGATCCAGTTCTCATTAGTTTCAGAATCAAAAACACCCATACAAACTGGATACATCCAACTATGGCCATCAACGGCGGTAGCACTAGCCAGTTGCCCTTGAATCTGCCTGTCAAGAAGGTGCTATCTACTGCCAAGTATGGCCTGCAACCACTAAGGAACCCGTCGATGCAAGGCTTCAAAGCGACAAAAATCTCTTAAATCTGATTTTATCTTTTTATTGTGTGGTGCTCAATTATCACTATGCTACCGGGACAGCACCCTTCAATTTGTGCCTTAAAACTATACAGATTATCAAAGCTTGTATCCCAATCACCATATAGTTCCTTCAAGGCTAGCAACTTACCCATGTATACTCTCTTGTACTTGATGTTGATTCCATGGTGCTCTTTAAGCTTCTTCGCAATGCCTTTGGTCCGAGAGTTGCATCCTCAATTAGCCAATCCTTCACGTGCTCACATATCCACCGCTTGGTTGCATTCTTTATCTTCTTTTTCCTTTTTGTACTTGAGCAATCATGACCACAAGAGTTCTTTCTCACCTACAAAAGACAAACATAGATAATTAGTAAAGATCTTTTAACAATTTAAGCACACATGAGTAAAGTTAGAAATTACCATTACGGTGCACCCATCTTCCATTGTAGAAGCATATATCCTCCATGGACACTTATCTTCATCCCTTCTTGAACAATAAGCCCTGAACCTATGTGGTGCACTTTTCTCGGTGTTAAACTCAAATTCATGTTTGATTGCATGTTGAGAAAGCGCCAACTTAAACTCTGCCATATTGGGATATTTTCTTCCTTCGGTCATTGGGGATCTAATTTATCATATTCTAAATGTGGTGCATGCTCTGCCTCGTGCACTTCCTCATCTTCCTCTACTTCCTCATCGCTCTCATCCTCGCTCTCATCCTCGCTCTCATGATCAGGAACATAGTCTTCGTCCCTTTCTTTATCGGAACAGGGAACCATGATAAGAGGATCTAATTTATCATAATCATCATCGTCTAAATAAATATTTTCCTCATCAACACCAACATGTTCATTCTCAGGTATTGGGTTGCGAAGATAATCATCGTCGTCTTGTTCTGTGTTGCTAGGTTGTATATGCACATCAATATGCCACTCCGTGATAGGCTCATATGGTTCAGATGGATCACAATATGCAACAAACAAGTGCACAACCTTTGTCTTAGAGAGTTTCTCAAACATAGACACCAATTCCTGGTCAGATGTTACTTCTGGGTAGATTTTAAGAAAAGGATCATAGTACTGAACATGTGCAACTTCCAAATAGCGAGGCGAGTACTGCTCTACGATTGATTCAACCAAGTCCTTATAATTTGTTAAGTCGGAATCAATAACCTTATCATAACAAAAGCATTTGATATCCTTCCTAGCTTTTTTTGGGTTGCCAAGCAATTTGATTTTCAGCAAATATGTTGAATTTGGATCCATCCTGTAAAAGCAAAAGATCAATTGTGCATGAACATACTTGCTTGTTTTAAATAAAAAATGTGACATGTGTAAACAGATTATCCAATATAACATATTTGCTTTATATGAACATAATCTTTGTCTATTGTTTCATTGTAGATTTGGCAGCAACAAATATCCATCTCTAACTACTCTGTTGCATCTTCGATCCATCTCAAGTACACTGTTTAATATGAACATAATGTTGCATTTTGAGAAAAATCATGTCAAGGAAGGTGAAGCATGCCTCCGGAATCATTCAAGGACGTATCATGCAGCAAATACTCAAATATAGAGAAAACAGGCACTTACCCTTGTAGCCATGCCGGAGCACTTGCATCCGAGGCCGTCGCACCTGGACCTCCCTCTGCCTCCCCGCCATGGCCGCCCTCCGGCACCGCACCTGGACCTCCCTCCGCCTCCCCGCCATGGATGCCCTCCAGTGGCGCGCCTGGAACTTCCTCCGCCTCCCCGGCATGGACGCCCTTCGCCTCCCCGCCATGGCCGCCCGTCGCCTCCCCGCCATGGCCGCCCGTCGCCTCCCTGCCATGGCCGCCCGAGGCCGAGACCGGCGCAGCGTCGGCCACGCCCTCCACCGCGCCGTCCATCCCGCCACCAGTAGCAGCATCGGCCACGCCCTCCTCCATCCGCGATTTTTTTTAGGGTTAGGGATCGAGGGAGAAAGGGGAATCGAGGAGAGTAGGGAGGGGATCGGGGCGTTGACCCAGCGCAGCGCGTGACGGTTCGCTCAACCAGTCCACGTTCTTCTTTTTTTTCCAGCGTCCTAGCAGGGGTAAGAACGACATTTCCAGTCACAGTTAACGTTGCTAACGGAAAAAAACTGACAGATGTGTCAAAGAAGGAAGAAAATAAAATTATGGTGTCAAAAAAGGAAAATAAAATTTTTAGGGTCAAAAAGGGAACTAGATTTTAAGAATGGGTCAAATAAGGAATTCTCTCATATACCAACGCGGCCACCAAACTTACACAAACAGCAGACATGCCCTGATCAGTCCCCAAATGTATTACACTGTGTTTGCACAACTATCTGACGCTCAACGCCAAGACCAAACTGTGTTTGCTCTACTATCTGAGTCTCTGACAAAGTCCCTGAGCACGAACATGCTTAGTTTGGATCGAGCCTCAGGCCCGTCAATAACAATTTCGTGCCCTTCCCAAATCTGGTTCGGCCTTGTTTGCTTTCTAGTAACCTTCCATATACCCTATCAGGTTAACGCCTTGACATGCAACTGATCTAACTAGTCTTTGCTCCTACATGTACATATCATATATGGAACTACAACAACTTCTAACCACAACAAAGTTCGCCGCCTTTCGTTCATCACATCATTTATTTAACGTGTACCGTGCATCATAAAATGTAGACCAACAATTGCAAGGACTCTGCTTTTTCGTTATAGTGGAGATACATCACTAGTAGAAAAATGGCCATTTGTCCCGGTTCATAAGGCCCATCTGTCCCGATTGGGGAACCGGGACTAAAGTGTCGTTACTAATGCCCTAGGCCTTTAGTACCGGTTCTTATACGAACCGGGACAGATGGGCCTCAACGTGGCCGCCCCGACGAGCCCAGGCAGGAGGGCCTTTGGTCCCGGTTGGTCGCACCAACCGGGACCAATAAGTTTCCACGCGTCAGCATTTCAGGGGCTGCTTTTTTAAGGAGGTGGTTTAGAGGTTTTGGGGGTTAATTTAGGTTGTTATAGGTAGCTAATAGAGACACGTGTCCTCTCTTATCTCCGTGCTACTGCTACTGCTATGTCTAAACATGACTTAGATTGAAGTAAGGCAACATGTGGTGCATGTCCAAAGTAATACTAATCCTAACTTGATCTAGTTTGGATTGTACTACTTTCGACATGCACCACATGCATGTTCGCTTCACTTCAATCGAATCCATGTTCATTTCACCCACAGATATATAATAACTCTTCATGCTCGCATCATGCATCATCATAATAACAAGTCCTACTAATCGTCATCATACAACTTCTACTCGTTATTAATAACAAGTCATACGATCATCATCCTGATAGTCCTCGAACCAACCCTAGTTAATTATTCTTAGCACATGATCATCAGTATCAGGCAGGACCTAAATACCCTATTTAAGGTAAAATAGCATAAAATAATATAGACCCTGACTCTCCATTATGGAGAATGGAGATCATCATGTCACCAATTCTTGCATGGCGCTTCCTTTTGCTTGCAAGAACCTCCTTACGACTGTTCATACATTTTTTTCATTCTCTGATTAGCATGTCTCCACTTCTTTTAGAAATCCGGTATGGACAGTTGAGATTCGTAGGATGACCTGGTTGTATGTTCAAAACATGAAGGCTACCATACTCATACATCAAACGAGGCATGCAATCCGTCGGGATTCTCTGTTGAAAAACAAATTAACAACTTCATAGTTAGCAATGATGTACTAGTTTTAGAAGTATGCAAAAGATGCATGAATCTCGTAATAGTAGATAATCTTATCAGGGTATCTCCATAGTAGTTACCGTAGTTCAACACGTGCACTAGTGGCACATATTGACCATAATGTTGAGGAGTTTTACAATAGATATTGTAATTCTCAAGATCAGTACAAAATCTGACCAGATGATTTTTCTCCTTATAAGTTAACTCAGAGCCATCGGTGTAGTAGGTTCTGTCTACCATCTTCCGCACATTTTTTGAACAATCAAAATAAGCTGTCAATGGAAATAAGTTGTCAACTATTTTGAAATGAACAATATAAATTAGTTAATAATCAATTATGTTTGAGAAATTCACATAGCGGTAGAACCGGAGGCGTATCAATTAGGACCCAAATGTCCATTTTATCTTGGTCGATGTCAGGATCACCAAGATCCATGGTGACAAGCATACCCTCATCAAAACCATATATCTTGCAAAATGCTTCCCAATTTTTGCAACCAAAATGGGTTAAGCTCTCAACATTATACAGATTTACTTCAAAATCCACATCATGATGGGTCCTTAGGTGAATTTTCTTCGTTTCAAAATTTTCATGGTCTTCAAAATCCATCATCTCCAAGACATAGCGTCTTGCATGGTATTGGATAAGCTATACTCGAATTGTAAAATATGAAAATTACACGTTGAAATAGTTGAAGTCATTCTTAATTACGAAAAAAACATTTGTCATCATTGCGTACCGTTTCAACATCGAAGGTTTCCTCGAGCTTAATGCTGAAGCGCCGATCATCGTCCAGGCGAGGCCTGTCGCACAGACCTCGACCGTCGTGGCACCAGCCGCACTCCCTCGGGAGTCATAATTCAAAGATTAAACTTGTACAATTAAATATATGTAATACAAAAACTAAATTAGATCATTATTATTCATCACGGATTGACTATCGGTTTGTCGAGTCTTTTCTTGAATACTCTCAGCTCACGTGGTGTATACATTCGACCGTTGGTGATTGTCGCTCCTCCATTCATCCCCGAGTGCATTACACCAAAATGTCAAGCACACGGGAACAAAGGAGAAGCGACCCCTACGACAACAGTCGGGATTTTTCATCCTCTCATATATGGTGGAGACTCGACAGACTTAAAGTCAACCTGAAATATCGTTTAATTATCTTTCTAAAAAAGGATTTGGCTGGTCTCACCTCGAGGTCGGAGGGGGTCGGTGACGGGGACGACGGCGGGGATGATGGAGGGGTGCTCCTAGATTTCTGCGACAACAAAAACCCTATAAGCTATCAACTAATCATATGCATACGCCTTGCATAGTGCTCCCCAATTTTAGCATTCAAAGTAGGAGTAGTTTTCCAATTTGAGCATTCAATAAGCAAAATCAAATCGCAAAATAAAGTAGTATTCATATTAGGATGCATTCAATTATAAGCAAAACTACATCATCTCTTGTGTCCGTACATCGTCGAATATTATCACTAATACACCTCGAATACTATCATACATATAGCATCGCTATTACAGCTAGAACCGTAGCGCCCGACGGGTATCAGCGCGGGTGGTGGACACCCAAAGAGAAGGAACCATCACAGGATCATAGCTCCAGTGAGATCCCTGAAGAAGCTGCCAGGTATTGTCGAACCTCCCCTCCAACGCAACCATGTAGCGACGGACGTGCTCGTCCTCCTCGCTGACACGGTGACGTACCACCTCCGCGGTGTTCGGAAGCCTCGGCACCGTCACAGGCCCATGCAACCGCCACCAAACAAGGATCGGGTCAACGACAGGCTGGCTCCTCACCAACCTACGCCCCCCGGAAGGTAGCACCTCCCAATACCAGCCCGGCGGAGCCCAGTCCCAGACATGGCCCCTCTGATCAAGTCGGCCTCCTCTGCCGAGTCGACGACGAGGATGCGGGATAGGCATCGTCGATGTCGATGCGGGAATAATTGCTTGAACTAAACAAAATAAACTAGTTCTATTAATTTTCTTGCTAAAAATAAACTACTTCTATATATAGTAAAATAAAGTAGTTTTCTTAAATCAAGTAGTTCAACTACTACTAAGAACTTAATTACTATAAATAAAATAAAGTAGTACTTACTTAAAATAGACTACTTTTATATATAGTAAAATAAAGTAGTTTTATTAAATCAACTAGTTCAACTACTAACCACTTACTATAAATAAAATAAAGTAGTACTTACTAAAAATAAACTATTTCTATATATAGTAAAATAAAGTAATTTTATTAAATCAACTAGTTCAACTACTAATTAAGCACTTACTATAAATAAAATAAAGTAGTACTTACTAAAAATAAGAAGAGGAAGAAGAAGGAAAACAAGAAAGAAAGAAAAAAAGAAGAAACAAGAAGAAGAGAACAAGAAGGAACCCACGCCGACAACAAAAAATTGAATATTCTTCTCCTCTTTTTTTCCTTCTTTTTCCTCTTCTTTTTCCTCTTCATTTTCTTCTTCTTTTTCCTCTTCTTTTTCTTCTAAATATGAACATATACATAAAAGACTTTGATCATACACAATTTTAATATGAGTTTTAACTTAGTAAATTCTATGAACAAAAAAAATTCCACAAACATCTCATCTCGTCTCCACATAATAGTTGTGGATAGAAAGTCTTCACTTTTTTTTCGCTTGTGTGCTTTGCATATTGCGCCGTAACCATGGATAATCTTCATCGTTTATTAGGATGCTTGGGTCAGCCTTGACTTTGAAGGGAGGAATTTCATGAAACTTTTCATAATCTTCAAACATGTCTGTCTTGCCCTCCACTCCCACGATGTCCCTTTTTTCTGAAAGAATTATGTGGTGCTTTGGCTCATCATATGATGTATTCGCTTCCTTATCTTTTCTTTTTCTCGGTTTGGTAGACATGTCCTTCACATAGATAACCTGTGCCACATCATTGGCTAGAATGAACGGTTCGTCAGTGTACCCAAGATTATTCAGATCCACTGTTGTCATTCCGTACTGTGGGTCTACCTGTACCCCGCCTCCTGAGAGATTGACCCATTTGCACTTAAACAAAGGGACCTTAAAATCATGTCCGTAGTCAAGTTCCCATATGTCCACTATGTAACCATAATATGTGTCCTTTCCCCTCTCAGTTGCTGCATTAAAACGGACACCACTGTTTTGGTTGGTGCTCTTTTGATCTTGGGCGATTGTGTAAAATTTATTACCATTTACCTCGTATCCTTTGTAAGTCAATACAGTCGAAGATGGTCCCCTGGACAACGAGTACAGCTCATCACAAACAGTGTTGTCACCTCAGAGATGTGTTTGCAACCAACTGCTGAAAGTCCTGATGTGTTCACATGTAATCCAGTCGTCACAGTGCTCCAGGTGTTTGGAGCGCAAACTGTTCTTGTGTTCATCGACATACGGGGTCACCAAGGTAGAGTTCTGTAGAACTGTGTAGTGTGCTTGAGACCAAGAATGCCCGTCCCTGCATATTATTGAGTCTACTCCTAGCGTACCTTTTCCAGTCAGTCTCCCGTCATACCGCGATTTAGGGAGACCTATCTTCTTAAGGCGAGGAATGAAGTCAACACAAAACCCAGTGACATCCTCTGTTTGATGGCCTTTGGAGATGCTTCCTTCTGGCCTAGCACGGTTACGGACATATTTCTTTAGTACTCCCATGAACCTCTCAAAGGGGAACATATTGTGTAGAAATACGGGGCCCAGAATGAGAATCTCGTCGACTAGATGAAGTAGGACATGCGTCATGATATTGAAGAAGGATGGTGGGAACGCCAGCTCAAAACTGACAAGACATTGCACCACATCACTCCTTAGCCTTGGTATGATTTTTGGATCGATCACCTTCTGAGAGATTGAATTTAGGAATGCACATAGCTTCACAATGGCTAATCGGATGTTTTCCGGTAGAAGCCCCCTCAATGCAACCGCAAGCAGTTGCGTCATAATCACGTGGCAGTCATGAGACTTTAGGTTCTGGAACTTTTTCTCTGAAATATTTATTATTCCCTTTATATTCGACGAGAAGCCAGTCGGGACCTTCATACTGAGCAGGCATTCAAAAAAGATTTCCTTCTCTTCTTTGGTAAGTGTAGCTGGCAAGACCTTCATACTGCTCTGGAGGCATGCCGTCTTTTTCGTGCAAACGTTGCAGTTCCTCCCGTGCCTTAGGTTATATTTTGTCTTCCCATACACGCCCAAGAAGACTAACATGTTCACGCAAAGGTTCTTCGTCACGTGCATCACGTCGATTGAAGAGCGTACCTCTAGGTCATTCCAGTAGGGTGGGTCCCAAAATGTAGATTTCTTCTTCCACATGGGTGCGCGTACCTCAGCGTCATTCGGAACAGCTAGTCTGCCGGGACCCTTTCCAAAGATTACATGTAAATCAGAGACCATAGCAAGTATGTGATCACCGGTACGCATGGCGGGCTTCTTCCGGTGATCTGCCTCGGCTTTGAAATGCTTTCCTTTCTTTCGACATTGATGGTTGGTCGGGAGAAATCGACGATGGCCCAGGTACACATTCTTCCTGCATCTGTCCAGGTATATACTTTCGGTGTCAGCTAAACAGTGCGTGCATGCGTGGTATCCCTTGTTTGTCTGTCCTGAAAGGTTACTGAGAGCGGGCCAATCGTTGATGGTTACAAACAGCAACGCATGCAGGTTAAATTCCTCCTGTTTGTGCTCATCCCACGCACGTACACCGTTTCCATTCCACAGCTATAAAAGTTCTTCAACTAATGGCCTTAGGTACACATCAATGTCGTTGCCGGGTTGCTTAGGGCCTTGGATGAGAATTGACATCATAATGAACTTCCGCTTCATGCACATCCAAGGAGGAAGGTTATACATACATAGAGTCATGGGCCAGGTGCTATGATTGCTGCTCTGCTCCCCGAAAGGATTAATGCCATCTGCGCTTAAGGCAAACCATACGTTCCTTGGGTCACCTGCAAACTCAGCCCAGTACTTTCTCTCAATTTTTCTCCACTGCGACCCGTCAGCGGGTTCTCTCAACTTCCCGTCTTTCTTACGGTCCTCACTGTGCCCTCGCATCAACTTGGCATGCTCTTTGTTTCTGAACAGTCGTTTCAACCGTGGTATTATAGGAGCATACCACATCACCTTCGCAGGAACCCTCTTCCCGCGGGGCTCGCCATCAACATCACCAGGGTCATCTGGTCTGATCTTATACCGCAATGCACCGCATAGCGGGCATGCGTTCAAATCCTTGTACGCACCGCGGTAGAGGAATGCAGTCATTAGGGCATGCATGTATCTTCTCCACCTCCAATCCTAGAGGGCATACAACCTTCTTTGCTGCGTACATACTGTCGGGCAATTCGTTATCCTTTGGAAGCTTCTTCTTCAATATTTTCAGTAGCTTCTCAAATCCTTTGTCAGGCACAGCATTCTCTGCCTTCTGCTGCAGCAATTACAGTACGGTACCGAGCTTTGTGTTGCCATCTTCGCAATTGGGGTACAACCCTTTTTTGTGATCCTCTAACATGCGATCGAACTTCAGCTTCTCCTTTTCACTTTCGCACTTTTCCCTTGCATGAACAATGACCCGGCGGTGATCATCATTGGGCACATTGTCTGGTTCCTCTTGATCTTCAGCAGCTTCCACCGTTGCAGCATCACCGTATTCAGGGGGCACATAGTTGTCATCGTCCTCTTCTTCTTTGCTGTCTTCCATCATAACCCCTATTTCTCCATGCTTGGTCCAAAAATTATAGTGTGGCATGAAACCCTTATAAAGCAGGTGGGTGTGAAGGGTTTTCGAGTCAGAGTAAGACCTCGTATTCCCACAGCTAGGGCATGGACAACACATAAAACCATTCTGCTTGTTTGCCTCAGCCACTTCGAGAAAATTATGCACGCCCTTAATGTACTCGGAGGTGTGTCTGTCACCGTACATCCATTGCCGGTTCATCTGCGTGCATTATATATAATTATGTGTGTCAAAAGTAAGAAAATTAGACAAGTATCTATGTAAAGTAAGAATTTTTTTCAGAAAGAAGATAAGAACAAGAGGCTCACCACGGTGGTCCCGGCGAAGAGATCGGCGCGGGCGATCGACGGCGGTGAAGACGAGGACGGGGCGTGACGGACCGCTAATATAAACCTAGACAAATCTCGGGAAAAATGGAGCTCGGAGGTTGAGCTTCGAGAGGAGAAAGCTTAACTAGTGTGGCTCGGGCATTTCATCGAACACCTCATGTGCATAGGAGGTGAGCTAGAGCACCCAATGCCCTCCCCCTCGCCGGCCAGTAAAAAACAGAGAACTATGGAGTGCTCTGATTGCTGGCGATGGGGTATATATATATAGGCAACTCATTTGTCCCGGTTCGTGGATGGAACCGGGACTAAAGTCCTTCCTTCTGTCCCGGTTCCTGCCACGAACCGGGACCAATGGTTGTGGGCCAGGAGCAAGGCCCATTGGTCCCGGTTCGTGCCAATGATTGGGATAAATGGGCCCAGACGAACCCGGACCAATGCCCACGAGGCCTCGGCCGGCTCCCTGGGCTCTCGAACCGGGACAAATGCCTCCATTGGTCCCGGTTCGTGGCAGAACCGGGACTAATGGGCTGGCCAGGCCCGAATGAAACCCCTTTTTCTACTAGTGCATACCGAAGTCCTGAACAAGACACCATCTAAGAAAAATACACACTAGGTTTTTTCCTACCCAATCTGTTTTACCTCCTCTCGCTAGCGCAGCCACCGTCTTAGGTGAGGCCCTCTTCCCTTTGAATGTTCACTAGTTAATCTCCTTCCATAGGTTACAGGCAACGTAGCCAGGCACTGTGACCTGCCACATTGTCTGTGGACCGTATCATACAATATTCATGTTAGATATGTCATTTCTTTAGGTGAATGTACAACGGCATCAATTATGTTGTTCTCTCATGCACTGTGCATTTGTCTAGGCATGCTTCTCAGGTGTCTTTTCTCTCCAGTTGAAACATGAACCAGATGAAAGCAAGAAGACGTAAGATACATGCACATGCGGCAAAGTTAGTTATAATGGCTGATCTCTCGTGATCATGCTAGCTTTTGTGTGAAGCACAATTTTATGATACACTCATTCAGTTTGGACTTTATCATGCTCTATATATGCACCTCAAGTTCCTGTGTGCCATGCTTATAAGTGTGTATACCATTTATTGTTGCTTGGACGAAAGCCTCTATATATACATCCCCAGTTGATTTCATTTGTACAAGGTTGCATTTCAATCAGCTAGCTAGAAAAGAAGTCAGCTAGCAGCCAATCTTTGTCTTTAATTGCTCTGGAGTAGTATACTCGTGATTATGTGGGAGATTGGAGGAAACCAGCAAGCTCGTAGGCAGGCTTCTCCCACTTCAACCTAACCAGCACAAGGTTCAACATCGCCTTCTTTTGTGACGCAGAAGAAGAAAAGAAGAGAAGAAAGGCAAGGGAGGCAAAGCCGATGCCGAAGAAGGTGGAGTAGGAGAGGATATCCGGCTTCCCCGAAGTCGCTCTCCTTCTCTTGCAGGACCAGCGCCTCTGCGATGTCGCCCACCATGCACTCTACCCTGCGATGGTCGTCCATGTCAAGCTCCTCCAGCACAGTTTCCACCGGGAAGTGAGGGGAGACGTGGTGGACGTTGGCGAGGATGCGGGGTGCCACCGCACGCGCCACCCGATCCACCTCCGCTTCCTGCGCTGCAGCTCTCTGCAGGTGGAACTCCCCGAATCGTGCCGCCAAGTGTTGGAAGAAGAAGGCCAGGTGGTTCGGCTTCCCTTCATCGAAGGCGCTGTACCCTGTACGGATGAATCGCTGGAGACCGAGGACATCCATGTCCTCGTTCAGCCTCCTGTACACATCCTGTAGCGCCTCCATATCGCCATGTTCCACACTGGAGCTAAGCAACATTAATCAGCAAAAAATAGCTACAAGCTATGTCAACCATATCACCATGTTTTCAACTATGGATGTCTCCTTTTCTTCTGTGGCTGGTAGTCAGGGCCAACCTGATGAGGGCACTTGATCCGGACGGCTCATCTCAATCTGCACCCAATTTCTTAATTGGCGCTTTTTATGAGGTTTTGCTATGTGTTTTGAGTATCGCACGTGGCCATCCTAATGCAAAAGATGGCCAAATTGGAGAGTTCTTGTTCTGGTTTCCTCCCATCTCTCGGTTTGAAATCAATATTTTTTTCTTGAGAAAATCTTTGTACTCCATGGGCCTAACTGTTTGACAAGCAAAAGAGTGAACTAGTGGTTCCTCTTGCATGTGTGTACCTTATATGGAGCTACATAAACTTCCAACCACAACAAATTTCTCCTTTCTATTTGTACCGGATTGTCACATCTTTTTTTAATTGTACGGTGTATTATACAATATTCATGTAAGATATTTCAATTGTTTGCGCCAATGTGGAGTGAGATCAATCCTTTTTATTCTCTCAGGCATTGTGCATATGTCTAGGCGTGCTTATTTAGCGCATTTTCTCTTGGGTTGGAAGTTGGAACTTAGACTGGATGATAGCTAAGACGAAGTAAGAAAGGGTTGAGGGTGATACACATGCTACAAAGTTACCACGACTAACTCCATGGAACTGATCATTCTGGTTTTATCAGAGAATACTTCCATGATGTACACATGCAGTTTAGACTTTATCATGCTCTGTGCACCTTGAGTTCCTAGCTGCTCATGCTTATATGTGTATAAGAGTTACCCTACATTGTTGCATGGACGGAGGGTTACTATATAAATTCCAGACAGATTTCATTTGCCACCTGATTGTATGTCAATTAGCTAGCGTAATCTATCAGAGTGGTGCTATTCATCAGTGCTAGTATATGTCCAACGTTTAGGTGAGAGATCGGAGGAAACCAAAATGTTAGTGGGCAGGCTTCTCCCACTGCAATACAACCAGCGCACGGTGTGTTGCTCTGTTTACTTCTACGACGCAATAGTCAAGAGGTGACATGAAGCTACAGGTGCAAGGTGTTAGCAAGGCTTTCGATACAACAGCCTGTTCATCGCGCGGGAGTTTGATTGAAATAAAGGTAGCTATGAGCAGATCTTATTATAGACGATAAATGCGGCATAAGGCAAGGTGGTCGCCTCCATGATGTCGGCGCCCTGTAGTCAGTACTGCAATCAGAACAGGAGTCCCCGTTCAGTACTAAACGAACTTCGTCAGCAGGGAGCGACACTCGATTGGCAGGAGTAGTCCAACCTGAACCTTGCGGACAGAAGAAGTGGTGGCTGCGATTGACAAGCACCTGCTGTGACACAACATAGCCTTGCGAGCCTTTAGCTTGGACATAAAAATCGTGTGGCACCGCCAAAGACAGGTGATATTATTAGAACCACCATGTCTAGAGTGTGTTTGGCCGAGGCTGCTGGAGACAATGGAGGCTGTCATATGTATATGGAGGACAAGACAGCCAGAACAAGCAGCTGGCATCCGTGACCAATTCCCAAATGTTGCACTAGTGGTAAATATGGCCCCACAGTGACCAAACTTCAACACCGGGTCGAACCATGGTAGGGACGTTGGCTATCCAAGGCGGCCCGGGTTGTGTTGGTGAACTCCTCTCTGGTTAGCCTGCTCATGTACTTGATGGAATTTTATAGTTTGCATGAATCCCTTCACCAGGAAGTCGACAAATACTTGTCTAGGTTCTTCTGGGCAGGACAGGACAATAGACAAAAATACCACATGATGAAATGGTCCGAGATTTGCAAGCCAAAGGATAAAGGCGGCCTGGGCGTCATTTCATCCAAGCGGATGAACATTGCCTTGCTCTCCAAATGGCTATGGCGCATTGAGGTAGGGGATGGGGGCTTATGGCTCCAGATCATCCACGCAAAATACTTGAATGGACAACCCCTTGCCTTCGCCCCCAGGATGGATGGTTCCCAGTTCTGGCAATCGATCATCCAGCTAATGCCGGTCCTTCGGATTGGATCTCCCATCTCGGTAGGAACGAGCACCAATACCCTGTTCTAACTTGACCGATGGTCGGGTGATAAGCCATTTGCTGAATGGTTTTACACACTATTTAGCATTTGTATCCAGCCGCACCTCTCCATGCATGCGGCCCTCACTGACTTGGGGCCCGTGGCATTCCGTCGCTTGTTTCTCCCGTTAGAATGGGACCAATGGGAGGAGATGCTTCAATGTATTGCTCTCCACTCAATAAAGGGGTTGTCAATCCCTTCACGGTCACGTACGAAAGTGAGATCTGATAGATATGATAAGATAATATTTTTGGTATTTCTATAATAAAGATGCAAAGTAAAATAAAAGGCAATAAAATAGCTAAGTGTTGGAAGATTAATATGATGGAAAATACACCCGGGGCCATAGGTTTCACTAGTGGCTTCTCTCAAGAGCATGAGTATTACGGTGGGTGAACAAATTACTGTTGAGCAATTTTGATAGAATTGAGTATAGTTATGATAATATCTAGTTATGATCATGTATATAGGCATCACGTCCGTGACAAGTAGACCGACTCCTGCCTGCATCTACTACTATTACTCCACACATCGACCGCTATCCAGCATGCATCTAGAGTATTAAGTTCATAAGAACAGAGTAACGCTTTAAGTAAGATGACATGATGTAGAGGGATAAACTCATGCAATATGATATAAACCCCATATTGTTATCCTCGATGGCAACAATACAATACGTGCTTTGATGCCCCTGCTGTCACTGGAAAAGGACACCGCAAGATTCAACCAAAGCTAAGCTTTTCTCCCATTGCAAGAAAGATCAATCTAGTAGGCCAAACCAAACTGATAATTCGAAGAGACTTGCAAAGATAACCAATCATACATAAAAGAATTTAGAGAAGTTTCAAAAACTGTTCATAGATAAACTTGACCATAAACCCACAATTCATCGGTCTCAACAAACACACCGCAAAAGAATATTACATCGAATAGATCTCCACGAGAATTGTGGAGAACTTTGTATTGAGATCCAATGAGAGAGAAGAAATCATCTAGATAATAACTATGGACCCGAAGGTCTGAGGTAAACTACTCACACATCATCGGAGAGGCTATGGTGTTGATGTAGAAGCCCTCCGTGATCAATGCCCCCTCCGGCAGGACACCGGAAAAGGCCCCAAGATGGGATCTCATGGGTACAGAAGGTTGCGGCGGTGGAATTAGGTTTTCGTGGATGCCTCTGTTGGTTTGGGGGTACGTAGGTATATATAGGAGGAAGAAGTACGTCGGTGGAGCAACGTGGGCCCCACGAGGATGGAGGGCGCGCCCCCGGGCACAATTGTTTGATAACATTGTCCCTTCTCTCTTTTCTCTCATTTTTTTATTTGGACCTTTTCTCTTTTATTTGGCCTCCTTTTTCGCTCTTTTTTATGGCCTCTTTTTTTTATTTAGTCCGGAGTCTCATCCCGACTTGCGGGGGAATCATAGTCTCCATCATCCTTTCCTCACTTGGGAAAATGCTCTAAAAATGATGATCATGACACTTTTATTTACTTACAACTCATGAATTACAACTCAATACTTAGAACAAAATATGACTCTATGTGGATGCCTCCGGTGAAGTACCGGGATATGCAGTGAATCAAGAGCGACATGTATGATAGAATTATGAACAGTGGCTTTGCCACAAATACAATGTCAACTACATGATCATGCAAAGCAATATGACAATGATGGAGCGTGTCATGATAAACGAAACAATGGAAAGTTGCATGGCAATATATCCCGGAATGGCTATGGAAATGCCATAATAGGTAGGTATGGTGGCTGTTTTGAGGAAGATATAAGGCGGTTTATGTGTGATAGAGCGTATCATATCACGGGGTTTGGATGCACCGCTAAGTTTGCACCAACTCTCAAGGTGAGAAAGGGCAATGCACGGCAATCAAGAGGCTAGAAAATTGCGGAAAGGTAGGTGTGCGTGTAATCCATGGACTCACATTAGTCATAAAGAACTCATATACTTATTGCAAAAATTTACTAGCCCTCGAAGCAAAGTACTACTACGCATGCTCCTAGGGGAAGGGTTGGTAGGAGTTAACCATCACGCGATCCCGACCGCCACACAAAGGATGACAATCAACAAATACCTCATGCTCCAACTTTGTTACATAACGGTTCACCATACGTGCATGCTACGGGAATCACAAACTCCAACACAAGTATTTTTCAATTCCACAATTACTCAACTAGCACAACCATGATATTACCACCTTTATATCTCAAAACAATTATCAAGCATCAAATTTCTCATGATATTATAATTAGAGCAAATTGCCATGCTGTTTTTAAGACTCTCAAAATAATATAAGTGAAGCATGAGAGAACAATAGTTTCTATAAAACAAATCCACCACCGTGCTCTAAAAGATATAAGTGAAGCACTAGAGCGAAACTATATAGCTCAAAAAATATAAGTGAAGCACATAGAGTATTCTAATAAATTCAAATTTATGTGTGTCTCTCTCAAAAGGTGTGTACATCAAGGATGATTGTGGTAAACTAAAAAACAAAGACTCAAATCATACAAGACGCTCCAAGCAAAACACATATCATGTGGTGAACAAAAATATAGCTCCAAGTAAAGTTACCGATGGAAGTAGACGAAAGAGGGGACGCCTTCCGGGGCATCCCCAAGCTTTGGGGTGCCATGGGCATCCCCAAGCTTAGGCTGTTGCCACTCCTTGTTCCATAATCCATCAAATCTTTTACCCAAAACATGAAACTTCACAACACAAAACTTAACATAAAATCTCGTGAGCTTCGTTAGTGAAAGAAAACAAAACACCACTTCAAGGTACTGTAATGAACTAATTCTTCATTTATATTGGTGTTAACCTACTGTATTACAACTTCTCTATGGTTTATAAACTAATTTACTAGCCATAGATTCATCAAAATAAGCAAACAACACACGAAAAACAGAATCTGTCAAAAACAGAACAGTCTGTAGTAATCAGTAACTAACGCAAACTTCTGGAACTCCAAAAAATCTACCAAAATAGGACGACGTAGAAAA
This sequence comes from Aegilops bicornis, assembly GCA_021605145.1. NCBI lineage: Eukaryota > Viridiplantae > Streptophyta > Magnoliopsida > Poales > Poaceae > Aegilops > Aegilops bicornis. Next base: position 816,793,084 of record CM038675.1, read on the forward strand.
TTTGTTTATTGATCTGCTGAAATTTGAATAAATATTTTATCACGTTCTGGTGATTTTTTAAAATTGTTTTCGTGAACAGAAAGTTTCTGGAATTTTCAGCAAGATCAAATAACTAACATGCAAGAAGTTCCTCTAGGTTAAACTTGGCACAAACACTAATTGAAACATAAAAACAAATATAACCAGAGGCTAGATCAAATATTTATTCCTAAACATAAGCAAAAAGCAAAAAACTAAAATAAAACTGGGGTGCCTCCCAACAAGCGCTATCGTTTAACGCCCCTAGCTAGGCAATGAGATTTCAATGATGCTCACAAGAAAGACAAGAATTGAAGCACAAAGAGAGCATCATAAAACACGTGACAAACACATATAAGTCTAACATACTTCCTATGCATAGTCATATTATATTCAAACAAATTATCAAGGCAAGCAAAAACTAGCATATGCAAGGAAGCGGAAAGAAACAATAGCAATCTCCACATAACGAGAGGTAATTTAGTAACATGAAGATTTCTACAACCATATTTTCTTCTCTCATAATAATTACACGTAGGATCATAAGCAAATTCAACAATATAGCTATCACAAAACATATGCTTAACACGATCCACATTTATGCAAAGTTGACACTCTTCCAAAATAGTGGGATTAACAATAGCTAAAGTCATGACCTCTCCAAACCCATTTTTATCAAAAATTTCATAAGATTGAACATTCTCCAAATATGTGGGATCTAAAGTTGACACTCTCCCAAACCCTCTTTCAATACTATTGCAAATATCAATCTCACATTCATCACGGGGCTTAAATAAATTTTCAAGATCATAAAAAGAATCACCCCAATCATGATCATTGCAACAAATAGTAGACATAGAAAAAATAGCATCCCCAAGCTTAGGGTTTTGCATATTATTAGCACAATTTCCATTAATAGATTTTATAATAACATCATTGCAATCATGCTTTTTATCGAAGGAACTACCAAGTATGGGTGTAATAGCAACGATCTCATGTTTAGCATAAGGAACTATAGCAAATTCGTCTTCATAAATATTGGCATCATGGCCACAAGAATAGCAAGCATCATGTTCATCAAGGGATATTTCAATCAAATTATCGGAATCATCATTATCCATAGATTCATGCGTATCATTATTTTCTTCCAAATAAACGATCATTCTCTCAATAAATTCTTTGACATAGAAATTATGAGCATAGTTTTCATAGCAATATTTAAGTATGTCAAAATTTTCAGATTCATAGAGAGTAATATCATACTTTTCAATCAAAGAAGCAACTTCATAAGCACCCTTAAAAGCAACAAATTCTTCAATTTGTTCGATATCATAGTAACTATAAACACCATTTGCATAAGAAGATAAGATTTCATTTTCATTAAGCTCACAAAGGTAGGGAAGGTGTTTTTTAGGGTTCTTAGAGAAACAAGTAAAATCAAAAATTTCACAAAGATTCCAAGCATAACACAACAATCTGTTTATTTGATTCCATAAGAGTCTCCCTTTTTCAGACAAACGGTGACGCACAAAATGAGCATGCTCATCTAAATATTTCCCATCAACTAGGCTAGTTGGTGTTTCAGCACGAGCGCATAAGGATCGAAGATGATCCAAGTGGTAACACAAGCAAACAAGAAGCAAGCGAAAAAGAGGCGAACGGAAAAGAGAGGACGAATAAAACAGCAAGGGTGAAGTGGGGGAGAGGAAAACGTGAGGCAAATGGCAAATAATGTAATGCGGGAGATAAGAGTTTGTGATGGGTACTTGGTATGTTGACTTTTGCGTAGACTCCCCGGCAACGGCGCCAGAAATGGCTTGTTGTCGGGAGTCCAAATCTTGACTTGACCTTGAGTAAGCCTCCCCGGCAATGGCGCCAGAAATCCTTCTTGCTACCTCTTGAGCACTGCGTTGGGTTTCTCTTGAAGAGGAAAGGGTGATGCAGCAAAGTAGCGTAAGTATTTCCCTCAGTTTTTGAGAACCAATCCAGTAGGAGGCCACGCCCAAGTCCCTCGCACCTACACAAACAAATAAAAACCTCCCAACCAACGCAATAAAGGGGTTGTCAATCCCTTCACGGTCACTTATGAAAGTGAGACCTGATAGATATGATAAGATAATATTTTTGATATTTTTATAATAAAGATGCAAAGTAAAATAAAAGGCAATAAAAATAGCTAAGTGTTGGAAGAATAATATGATGGAAAATACACCCGGGGGCCATAGGTTTCACTAGTGGCTTCTCTCAAGAGCATAAGTATTACGGTGGGTGAACAAATTACTGTTGAGCAATTGATAGAATTGAGCATAGTTATGAGAATACTAGGTATGATAGTGTATATAGGCATCACGTTCGTGACAAGTAGACTGACTCCTGCCTGCATCTACTACGATTACTCCACACATCGACCGCTATCCAGCATGCATCTAGAGTATTAAGTTCATAAGAACAGAGTAACGCTTTAAGTAAGATGACATGATGTAGAGGGATAAACTCATGCAATATGATATAAACCCCATCTTGTTATCCTCGATGGCAACAATACAATACGTGCCTTGCTGCCCTGCTGTCATCCGGGAAAGGACACCGCAAGATTGAACCCAAAGCTAAGCACTTCTCCCATTGCAGGAAAGATCAATCTAGTAGGGCAAACCAAACTGATAATTCGAAGAGACTTGCAAAGATAACCAATCATACATAAAAGAATTCAGAGAAGATTCAAATATTGTTCATAGATAAACTTGATCATAAACCCACAATTCATCGGGTTCAACAAACACACCGCAAAAGAAGATTACAATGAATAGATCTCCACAAGAATCATGGAGAACTTTTTATTGAGATCCAAAGAGAGAGAAGAAGCCATCTAGATAATAACTATGGAACCGAAGGTCTGAGGTAAACTACTCACACATCATCGGAGGGGCTATGTTGTTGATGTAGAAGCCCTCCGTGATCAACGCCACCTCCGGCAGGACGCCGAAAAGGCCCCAAGATGGGATCTCACGGGTACAGAAGGTTGCGGCGGTGGAATTAGGTTTTTGTGGATGCCTCTGTTGGTTTGGGGGTACGTAGGTATATATAGAATGAAGAAGTACGTCGGTGGAGCAACATGGGCCCCACGAGGGTGGAGGGCGCGCCCAAGGAGGGGGGGGGTAGGTGCGCACCCCTACCTCGTGTCCTCCTGGTTGCTCTCTTGACGTAGGGTCGAAGTCCTCTGGATCACGTTCGTTCCAAAAATCACATTCCCGAAGGTTTCATTCCGTTTGGACTCCATTTGATATTCTTTTTCTGTGAAACTCTGAAATAGGCAAAAAAAACAACAATTTGGGCCGGGCCTCCAGTTAATAGGTTAGTCCCAAAAATAATATAAAAGTGTATAATAAAGCCCTTAAACATCCAAAACAGAATATAATATAGCATGGAACAATCAAAAATTATAGATACGTTGGAGATGTATCAGGTATCCCAACCGTGCCGTTTGCACGACCCCTTGGGAATAGGCGAGGTTTAAGGCTCGTGGGGGGACGCTCAATATTCACTGCCTTTATAAGAAGATAAGGGTCCATATTTTTATCCCATACCTTCTTCTTCCTCAGCCCATCCGCCCTCGAGCTCCAGCGCCCAAGTTTCAAGCTTTCCCTTCGCCCCCAACTACTCCAGCCATGTTTGGGTCCGACTCGCAGGGCATGTGGACGGCCTCCTCCGTGATGGAGAAGGACATCAAGGAGCTTCGGGAAGCGAGGCATTTGACATCGGAAATCAGACAGAGACTTCGAGCTAAAGATCAACTTATCCCCACTCCAGAGCCCGGTGAGAGGGTTGTATTCCTCCCGCACTTTCTCCGCGGACTAGGGTTTCCCCTACACCCTTTTGTCCAAGGTCTCATGTTCTATTACGTGCTGGATTTTCATGATCTGGCCCTGAATTCCTTCCTCCACATCTCGGCGTTTATCGTCGTGTGTGAAGCATTCCTACGCATCCCTCCACACTTCGGCCTATGGCTCAGAATTTTCAATGTGAAGCCGAAGGTGGTCGACGGGAAACACGCGGATTGTGGCGGCGCCATGGTAAGCAAGCTGCCCAAAGTCATCTGGCCCAAAGGGGCCTTTGTGGAGACCGTCAAGATATGGCAGCAAGAGTGGTTTTACATCACTGAGCCCCGCGGCACCAAGTGGGCGGCCGCCCCTGCATTTAGATCCGGACCCCCGCTGCGGCTTCCGTCATGGACCAACAAGGGTCTGGATTGGGGATCATCCAAAGAGGTGCTGATGCTGAAGAAGCGCATCAAAAACATCATAGAGAAGAACACCGGCCTAACAGATGTTATCCAGGTGATGCTCATTCTGTTGGGGAACGTAGTAATTTCAAAAAAATTCCTACGCACACGCAAGATCATGGTGATGCATAGCAACGAGAGGGGAGAGTGACGTCCATGTACCCTCGTAGACCGTAAGCGGAAGCATTATGATAACGCGGTTGATGTAGTCGTACGGCTTCACGATCCGACCGATCCAAGTACCGAACACACGACACCTCCGAGTTCAGCACAGTTCAGCTCGGTGACGTCCCACGAACTCATGATCCAGCTGAGCTTCGAGGGAGAGTTCCGTCAGCACGACGGCATGCTGACGGTGTTAATGATGCTACCGACGCAGGGCTTCACCTAACAACCGCTACGATATGACCGAGGTGGATTATGGTGGAGGGGGGCACCGCACACGGCTAAACGATCAACATATCAACTTGTGTGTCTATGGGGTGCCCCCTCCCCCGTATATAAAGTAGTGGAGGAGGGGAGGGCCCGGCCCTCTCTATGGCGAGCCCTAGGGGAGTCCTACTCCCACCGAGTAGGATTCCCTTCCCTATTTGGAGTAAGAGAGGAAGGGAAGGAGGAGTAGGAGAGAAGGAAAAGGGGCCGCCACCCCCAAACCTATACCAATTCGGCCTCCTGCCCATTAGCGCACCAGCCCCTTGTGGGCTGGCGTGCTTCCTTCTTATGGCCCATAAGGCCCATAACTTCTCCTGCGGGGTTCCGGTAACCTCCCGGTACTCCGGAAAAATGCCCGAACCACTCGGAACCTTTCCGATGTCCGAATATAGCCTTCCAATATATCAATCTCTACGTCTCAACCATTTCGAGACTCCTCGCCATGTCCGTGATCTCATCCGGGACTCCGAACTACCTTCGGTACATCAAAACACATAAACTCATATTACCGGTCGTCACCGAACGTTAAGCGTGCGGACCATACGGGTTCGAGAACTATGTATACATGACCGAGACACGTCTCCAGTCAATAACCAATACCGGAACCTGGATGCTCATATTGGCTCCTACATATTCTAGGAAGATCTTTATCGGTCAAACCGCATAACAACATACGTTTTTCCCTTTGTCATCGGTATGTTACTTGCCCGAGATTCGATCGTTGGTATATCAATACCTAGTTCAATCTCGTTACTGGCAAGTCTCTTTACTCGTTCTGTAATACATCATCCCGCAATGAACTCATTAGTCACATTGCTTGCAAGGCTTATAGTGAAGTGCATTACCGAGAGGGCCCAGAGATACCTCTCCGACAATCGGAGTGACAAATCCTAATCTCGATCTATGCCAACTCAACAAGTACCATCGGAGACACCAGAGAGCACCTTTATAATCACCCGATTACGCCAGGACGCTTTGGTAGCACACAAAGTGTTCCTCCGTATTCGGGAGTTGCATAATCTCATAGTCATAGGAACATGTATAAGTCATGAAGAAAGCAATACCAATATACTAAACGATCAAGTGCTAAGCTAACGGAATGGGTCAAGTCAATCACATCATTCTCTAATGATGTGATCCCATTAATCAAATGACAAATCATGTCTATTGCTAGGAAACTTAACCATCTTTGATTCAACGAGCTAGTCAAGTAGAGGCATACTAGTGACACTCTGTTTGTCTATGTATTCACACATGTACTAAGTTTCCGGTTAATACAATTCTAGCATGAATAATAAACATTTATCATGATATAAGGAAATTTAAATAACAACTTTATTATTGCCTCTAGGGCATATTTCCTTCAGTCTCCCACTTGCACTAGAGTCAATAATCTAGTTCAGGTCGCCATGTGATTTGACACCAATAGTTCACATCACTATGTGATTAATATCCATAGTTCACATCGCCATGTGGCCAACACTCATAGGGTCTACTAGAGTCAGTAATCTAGTTCACATCGCCATGTGATTAACACCCAAAGAGTACTAAGGTGTGATCATGTTTTGCTTGTGAGAGAAGTTTAGTCAACGGGTCTGCCAAATTCAGATCCGTATGTATTTTGCAAATTTCTATGTCTACAATGCTCTGCACGGAGCTACTTTAGCTAATTGCTCCCACTTTCAATATGTATCCAGATTGAGACTTAGAGTCATCTGGACCAGTGTCAAAACTTGCATCGACGTAACCCTTTACGATGAACCTTTTGTCACCTCCATAATCGAGAAACATATCCTTATTCCACTAAGGATAATTTTGACCGCTGTTCAGTGATATAATCCTAGATCATTATTGTACTCCCTTGCCAAACTTAGTGTAGGGTATACAATAGATCTGGTACACAACACGGCATACTTTATAGAACCTATGGCTGAGGCATAGGGAATGACTTTCATTGTCTTTCTATCTTCTGCTGTGGTCGGGCTTTGAGTTTTACTCAATTTCACACCATGTAACACATGCAAGAACTCTTTCTTTGACTGTTTCATTTTGAACTACATCAAAATCTTGTCAAGGTACATACTCATTGAAAAAACTTATCAAGCGTCTTGATCTATCTCTATAGATCTTGATGCTCAATATGTAAGCAGCTTCACCGAGGTCTTTCTTTTAAAATATCCTTTCAAATACTCCTTTACGCTTTCCAGAAAATTCTATATTATTTCCGATTAACAATATGTCATTCACATATATTTATCAGAAATGTTGTAGTGCTCCCACTCACTTTCTTGTAAATACAGGCTTCACCACAAGTCTGTATAAAACTATATGCTTTGATCAACTCATCAAAGCATATATTCCAAGTCCGAGATGCTTGCACCAGTCCATAGATGGATCGTTGGAGCTTGCACATTTTGTTATTACCTTTAGGATCGAGAAAACCTTTATGAACATCTAGTGCAGCTTATCCTGACAAAAGTGGTCTTCGACTGCAAAGGCTCTGGTGGTGACACCGCCTTGGGATCCATGGTGACCTCTGTCTTGCCGTCCTGCTGCTCTTGATCTCGTTGCACCGATATGGAAACCTTTGCTTGACGCCTTGGTACTTTGCGCCTGCGCTCACTCCCTTAGCACTAAAGAGGAAACAAGGACATCATACCGGGCGCTCACCGGGCGACGATGATCTCGATCGTCATGGCTAACGCCACAAGAACCTCGTGGAGGTTTTCCCTCCTTGATCTCTCCGCCTCGTGAGCCAACCTGGTGAGGCCGCCCCGAGGAGGTCTTGTGTCGCCCACCTCGCGAGGCTTGGCCTCGCGAGGGTCTTGGATGCCTTGTTGATGAAGATGGGCAAGACAGCCTGCTAGCACAGCCACACCATGGGCCGCAGTGCACAAGTGTGGGGACCCCTGCCCTAACGCCGACAAGAGCCCCCGGCCCAAGGCGCTGCTGGCTTGGCTTCGAGGCGGCCAAAGGTCAAGTGCGGAGCGCCATGGCCCCAAAGCTCGCCTCGGTCGGCCGACGCATGGCGGTTGATTGGATGTGGGCGTCTCCGCTTCCCCATGGTGCCTTGGAGTCCGCCTGGCTATGCGGCCCCCGCTAACTACACAGTTATTCTTCCATCGCCCGCGCCTTACTTCCCCAATCCTTCCGCTTCCTCGAAACTCTGCTCCTCCTCTCCAATCTGACTTGCACTCTGCCCGCTTCATCACCATGGCGCCGAAACAAGCAGACAAGGGGAAGAAGCCTCTGTCTTCGCCAAGTGCGCCTCTGGCCGCCGAGCCTGAAGTCGGCCGATCCCTGGTGCTCAACGACGAGGCCATGTGCAAGGTGCGTCCCATGCTTGCCACCAGCTTCAACGAGTGGGGGAAACGGTGGCTTGGCCCGCGTCTCGCGCTCGCATTGTCCGGGTAGCCACCGAGGTCCCAATCTTCATCGATGCCCTTTGGGCCGGCCAGATTCCCCCTTTCTCCGCCTTCTTCAACGCGGTGCTTGAACATTATACCAGATCCACATGCTGCATCTCGACCCCCAATCCGTGAGTCTCCTTGCCGTCTTCGCCTTCGTGCGTGAGGCCATGGTGGGCATTGCCCCCTCCGTGGCCCTTCTTCGTCATTTCTTCCCATTCATCTGATGGATCCTCGGCAAAGCTCGGGGTGCGTGAGCTTCCAGGTTGTGGCCGCGACGGCAGGCGTGGGGATCGACTTCGAGCTTCCTCCATCCACGAGTGAGTTTCGGACACGGTTGTTGTTCATCGATGCCGCGGTGCTCAGCCCTCTGCTCCATTCTCCGTCAGGACCTGCCGTTCCCAACTCCGGTTGGGTCCACGAGAGGCTCGCGAGCCCCTGTCTCGTCCCTGTCTGGCTCATGCTGAGGAGGTTGAAGGTCGGCGACGTGATCGCGCCTATGGTGGTGAAGGAGTTTGTCAGGCGCCGAGTCGCTCCGCTTCAGCGCCATTCTCGCCTGATGTGGGCTTTGCTCAGCAGTCAGGACCATATGAGGTTTCAGGAGTCGGAGCTTCCTCTTAAGACGCGGCAGACAGTACTTGAGGTCTTGACGGGTGTCCCTTCGTCGGAAGACATGCCTGGGAAGAGCTGTCTGCTCTACCGCTGCACGAACAAAGTTGAATTTGTACAGGGCATGCCTTCCTTTGATGAGTGGGGGCTACACCCGAGCGGCCTGGTAGGGCCCTGTGAGAACCCCGTCGACGTGGTTCCCTTCTTCGTCGCCGGTGCCGAGCTCGCCCTGAATGTGGATGCAGGGGGGCGAGCATCACCGTAGGCTGGCGGCTCGAGGGCTGAGGTGCAGATGCAGCCTGGGGCTCCTGGGGCGTCATCCTCAGGAACTCATGATTCTCCCTCTGGGGTGCTGGTCGCAGAGACGATGCAGCACGTGGCTCCCGAGGCCGAATATCCGTAGGCCTTGGGAGGTCGCGGTGGGATGGCGCCCGATTGCTCTCCACAGCTCGTCACCCCTGAAGCCATCCCCTCGAGCGCTTCACCGGCAGCACACCGTGCCGGCTGCCACGTCCAGCGCTTCGGTCGGCTCTGCATGGACTTCGAGGAGCTCTGCAAGAGGAAAGGATCCCCGAGTAGTAGCGGTATCTTCTTGCCGCTGAAGCGAAGGAAGTACATTGCCGTCGACGAGTAAGCACTGTACCTTAGTGATTTCTTGAGTGCTGCTTTCCTTCCTGACGGTGGTCCTTCAGGGTCCCTTCCGCCAAGACCGTTGCATCTCCTGAGTTGCAACCTCCTCTTTCCCCGACTCCCACGCTGGCCTGGAGCGCCCCGAGCCTGCATGCTGTCCCTGGAGCAGGTTCGGTTGGAGAGGCACATTTGCCCCCACGGCGCTTTGAATCTGGGGTCTCGTCGTCCTTCACGGTCTGGCGTGGAGCTTGGCAGGTGTGCCCAGGGCCCCTCCTCTGGTCATGGACAGGAGCTGTCGGGCTTCGATCTTCAGCTCCTTTTCAGGCAGCGGGCCCCGTCTAATTCGGTCCCCTCGCGAGGTCCGGCTGGCGCCTGGGGCAGAGCCAGCCCCTAGCCCACTACTGAGAGGGGGCACACCGCTCCAGGCTTTTCCCATGGCCCCCGCGGAGGAGGACGAGATGGGCCGTGCGCTTTAGTTCGAGCACGGGCGGAGCGTTGTTCGTCCTGAGCTCTTCTAGGAGGCGATGGGCGCGATGAACCGACTTGGTGGTGAACTTGTGGATGTCGACGCGCGCCTCAAGGCTGAGGGTCTTCGGCTGGCGGAGAAACGACGTAAGCTGAAGGTGGCCATCAACCTTGGCCGTTACCAGCGTGATCTTGATAATGCGAAGGCCGAGGCGTCCCTCAAGACTTCCCGCAAAGCTTGCTCCCGAGCATTGGAGGAGGATCGCGAGGCTGACCGCCATCGTGAGGCCGTAGAGAAGCGCGCGTGGAAGCTCCAGGCCTGGCGCGCGTCCCTGGAGCAGCAGGTGGAGGCGCGGAAAGCCTCCCTTGCGTCAATGAGGGGGGCACCTGCCGAGGAGGAAGAGGTCCGGAAGCTTGAGGAGGCGATGGCGTTGGAAGCTGTGGAATGCAGCCTCGAGCTAGAGCGGTTGGAGATGAGGGAGCGCGAGGTCGTCCAAGCGGAGGACATCGTCGATGCGTGCGAGGCCAGGGCTCAGGAGGAGGTTGATTGCCGGGTGGCCGAGGCTCGCGCGGATCTTGAGGGTAAGTATGACTTGAGGTTGAAGCTTGCGGGGACGGAGGATGCGGGTAGGGCCGCTGCCCTCAGGCCCAAGCTGGCCGAAGTGGAGAAGCGCGAGGGGGCCACGGCAGCCGCCCTGGTCACAGCGCAGGCGGAGGTGGCCTCCGCCCGCGCCGAGCTGCTTCCCTTCAGAAGCGGGTTGATGATGCCGAGTCCGTTGCGCGGCAGAATAGGGAGGAAGTGCTTCAGCGGCGGACGCTGGAGCGTGAGCACGCCCCCATGCTCCAGGACCTCAGGATCAGGGCCAACGCGGCGCTGGGCCACGTCTGCGACGAGAATGCTCCGCACCCACACTCGAATGACTATGCCAGTCACCTACGCTTCTTTGCCGACGTGGTGACGCGCCTGGAAGCCCGGCCTGATAGAGCTTGCCAGCTTGTGGAAGAGAGAAGCCGAGGCCTGCTCGGGCGCGTGTTCTCCCGTGTCTTCAGCCATCTTCGCAACACCTTCCCCAACTTCGACTTCGACGCCACCATTGCCACTGTACCGCAGGCCATCCGTCGCGACCTGGCGCGGTGGGTGGAGGACAACATGGATGCGCTGGTCAGAGCCTTCGCTTCTGAAGATGACGCGGTGGTGGTCGCTGCAGACGAAGGCGACGTGGTTGACGATGGTGATGCCGGTGTCGGTGAAGGTGGAGGCGACGCCAACGACGGTGACAGCTACATCAGCGGTGCGTCTGGAGATGATGTGGAGGACGCGGCGAGCGACATATCTCGCTAATGCCATGTTTCCTTCCTGTTTTACCCTGTATGCAAAAACTTGGGCGTTGCCCCTGAAGATTGTGAGAGCATTTTGAGAGGGGGAGCCCCTCATGTAAACAAATCCCAATTTTTAATCTCCTACGCCAAGCCGAGTGTGCGCCTTCGTGGATCCATGAGCCTGGCGGCAAGTTTTGCTGTTGCAGCTTACCTTAGCGAAGTAAGCCCCCATGCTGGGTCGTGAAATCGTGAGCTCCCGAGGAAATCCTAGGGGGCTGCTAGCTCGCCCGAGAAGGCTTCGCAAGAATCCGTCGCTGATCGTGGTGCCGACGCGCGCGGCGCGTGTGCTACGCCCTGCCCCGCTTGCGAGGGGCCCGCGAGGGGGAGGCAGCGGTCGTAAGGCTCAGGGTAAAACAAGAACCAGATAGCAAAAAAGAATCGCTTGAACAAGAAAAGGCACCCCCCACGCGCATCAATGAAAATTCAACTTCAACTTAATTCCAAATCCAGAAGGCAAGGCTACAAAAAAGAGATCCAAAGCAAATGGCCGCGTCCGGCGCCTAGTCTAGTCTTCCGGTCTTCGAGTCTTCTCCCCAGCGCCAAGCTAAGTGCTGCCACTAGGCGTGGGAGGGAGCCCCCGAGGCCCGAGCGCGGCTCTCCAGAGACTCCAGGGCGTGTACAGCCCCACTCATTATTACATGAGAGTGTCACCGGCGACGATCTTCACAGGCACTGGGCCTTCTTCATGGGTACCGTCCTTGCTTTATATCACCAGGCGAGGGGCCCGCCTTGCGCCACCCTCAACAACCTTTGAGCCGACCGGCAACCAGGACGACACAAAAGGGGGGAAGGGGGACGCCAGCGGCGCCCTCGGTGACCACGAGTCCTCTGCCGGGGGAAGGCTCGCCGGTGCCTCCCCGGCAGAGGGCCTACCTCCGGGTGACGCCTTGCTCCGTGCGACGCGGGGAGGGATCTGGCTCCCGACCCCTCTCCTGCAGCCCCCAGACCGATCCCCCTGACGGAAGGGAGGCTGCCGAGCTGGGGCCGCCAGCCACTGTGGTGACCAGATCTCCCTGTGACTCATGGTTAGCGTAAGCTTGCTCCTAAGGGATTAGTGGTACCCTGTATCTATTGTCGACGGCGCGGTTGGCGGGGCTCTCTGGCGGCTCCTAGAAGGCTTCAGCTCCTAACGCCTCCTCCTCCCAAACTGGCCCGAGGAATGAGCCGGGGTCGTCCTCCGGCGTGTACTCTTGGTCCATCATGCGGGGCACGTAGGCTTCCGGGGCTGTTATCCCGAACACCTCGCCATAGTGCCCCACACTCCATGTTGCCCGGACCAGCACGGCGTCCTGAGGATGATAGCGCGACGTCTCGTTGGGACCATGGAAGGCAACGCTCGTTCCCATGTGCTACCTCTTGAGCACTACGTTGATTTTCCCTTGAAGACGAAAGGGTGATGCAGTAAAGTAGCGAAAGTATTTCCCTCAGTTTTTGAGAACCAAGGTATCAATCCAGTAGGAGTTCACGCACGAGTCCCTTGCACCTACATAAACAAATAAATCCTCACAACCAACGCAATAAAGGGGTTGTCAATCACTTCATGGTCACTTACGAGAGTGAGAACTGATAGATATGATAAGATAATATTTTTGGTATTTTTATGATAAAGATGCAAAGTAAAGAAAGTAAAATAAAAATGGCGCCAGAAATATCTTGTTGTCGGGAGATTAAATATGATGGAAAATAGACCCGGGGGCCATAGGTTTCACTAGAGGCTTCTCTCGAGAGCATAAGTATTACCGTGGATGAACAAACTACTGTTGAGCAATTGACAGAATTGAGCATAGTTATGAGAATATCTAGGTATGATCATGTATATAGGCATCACGTCCAAGACAAGTAGACCGACTCCTGCCTGCATCTACTACTATTAATCCACACATCGGCCGCTATCCAGCATGCATCTAGAGTATTAAGTTCATAAGAATAGAGTAACACTTTAAGCAAGATGACATGATGTAGAGGGATAAACTCATGCAATATGATATAAACCCCATCTTGTTATCCTCGATGGCAACAATACAATACGTGCCTTTCTGCCCCTACTGTCACTGGGAAAGGACACCGCAAGATTGAACCCAAAGCTAAGCACTTCTCCCATTGCAAGAAAGATCAATCTAGTAGGCCAAACCAAACTAATAATTGGAAGAGACTTGCAAAGATAACCAATCATACATAAAAGAATTCAGAGAAGATTCAAATATTGTTCATAGATAAACTTGATCATAAACCCACAATTCATCGGTCTCAACAAACACACCGCAAAAGAAGATTACATCGAATAGATCTCCACAAGAGAGGGGGAGAACATTGTATTGAGATCCAAAAAGAGAGAAGAAGCCATCTAGCTAATAACTATGGACCCGAAGGTCTGAGGTAAAGTAGTCACACATCATCGGAGAGGCTATGGTGTTGATGTAGAAGCCCTCCGTGATCGATGCCTCCTCCGGTGGAGCTCCAGAAAAGGCCCCAAGATGGGATCTCATGGGTACAGAAGGTTGAGGCGGTGGAATTAGGTTTTGGCCCGTGATCTGGTAGTTTGGGGGTACGTAGGTATATATAGGAGGAAGAAGTACGTCGGTGGAGCAACGTGGGGCCCACGAGGGTGGAGGGCGCGCCCAGGGGGTAGGCGCGCCCCCCTACCTCTTGCCCTCCTGGTTGATGTCTTGATGTAGGGTCCAAGTCCTCTGGATCACGTTCGTTCCGAAAATCACGTCCCGAAGGTTTCATTCCGTTTGGACTCCGTTTGATATTCTTTTTCTGCGAAACTCTGAAATTGGCAAAACACAACAATTCTGGGCTGGGCCTCCGGTTAATAGGTTAGTCCCAAAAATAATATAAAAGTGTATAATAAAGCCCATTAGTGTCCAAAACAGAATATAATATAGCATGGAACAATAAAAAATTATAGATACGTTGGAGACTGTAACATCCCAAATTTTCAATTTGGAATGTTATACATAGGTCATCCATGCATATCATATTTTATTGCATTTTCGTTTGCAATCCTCGAAATCCTAAGCAACTCAAGGACCCTCGGAGAGAGTTGGGGATTTTTCCAATTTTCATATTTGAATTTTATCGAATAATGAAGACGAGGATATTGATTTTAATTATTTTCTCTCCGGAAAATATTTCATTTTGAAATAATAAATGAGAGGAGATAATATGACTTCTCCAAAATAATTGAAATATCGGAGGAAAATTGTTAAAATCATTATTTGGATTTTATTTGATTTTGGTTGGAATTTTATTTGCCCTAGAAAAATTTGCATGTTTTAAAAATTGCATTTTAGGAGCCAAGAAAAGTTCATCTTGTTCTAAATATTTTATTTAGACGGAGAAAACTTGATTTGGTATTTTTAGATTTTTATTTATTTTTCTACGATTTTTCTAAGTTTTTGAACGCTTTAAAAAAAGAGATCATACCGACCGGGCCTAGGGCTCACTGAGCAGGTGCCCAGCCGATCACGCCCGCCAAGACTCGGACTGGAGTTCGAGTGGGACTCCGCCTCCCGCCTTGCCCTCCTCCAAGTAGCCGCCTCACTTTAAATAGCCGCCGCCTCTAACCACCACCACCACCGGAGCCCGAGCCTCGAGCCGAGCCGCCGCCGAGTCGCCGCCGCCTCCCGCCACCACCCCGCACCCGAGCCCGCCGCCTCGCCGAGCCTCACTGAGCCGCCCGCCTTGCCGGACGACCTCGCCGGAGGTAGCCACCCGCCGCCCGGTTTTTTTAAGAAAAACCCTTTCGGTTTTTTAGAAAAACCCTAGTTTGTTTTTTATATATAGATCGGTTTTATTTTCCGGTTTATTTACTTAGCAAGCGTTCGCTCGTTCGTTCGTTTTAATGAACGTGTTCATCATTTAGTTTCTTCTAACGAACGTTAGTTCGTTAAGCCGTTCGTCGTTTTTCTTTTTATCGGATTTATTCCGCGATTTTCCTAATCGCGATTTCTGATCCGATTTTCGTTCTAGTTTAACTTTTCGCTCATTTATCGGAATCAGGCGATTCAAGCGCCTGGAGTTTCATCTCGAAACCCACTTTCTGAATAGTCAACTCAAATAAGTTTTTGTCTCTGTAAAATTTGACCCTAGTTCAGATTAGTAAACGGATCTTATTTCTTTCGTCGTTTGAGTTTCGCTGTTCGCTTGGTTTGATTCTTTTTGCGAACCGGAGTTCTTAATTTGAACTTTCTGGTCGGCCTCTTTCAGTTGAAGTAATGTTTTGTGCATCTTTGCTTGTTGCTTATGTATGTATTGTTTGCTTGCGATAGAATTCCCGGAGTGCGAAGCATGTTACTACGAGTCTCTAGGATTCACGGATCGTCAGCAAGGCAAGTAACACTTTGATCATACTCTTTCCATACCCAGTTTTTATGCATTAGCTTCAACCCTCTAACATTGCATGTTTAGGATGTCATTATTTTGTGGGTTGGGAAGTAGTTGATGAGGTAGGAACCTATTGCCCCGTTACATTCAAACCCTTGGGAGTTACTTCTACGTATTGCTTATCTTGCGATGCTATGCTCATAGACGTGGTTTGGGTTTGAGTGAATCCATGACAGATGTGAGATTGTTAATTAATGGTTTACTTTAAGGTGGCAACTTTAATACACATCTGGGTGGATTGAGGCACCTGAGGAACCCAGTGTTGTCTTTTTTTTGGAAATCCCGGGGTACCCGTGTGATCTTCCTATGGACCGTCACCCAGGCTCAAAGGGAACTGAGATTAGTCATGCTAGAAACTTTCGTGTGCAGCCACAAGCTATTATGGGCTCTAGCATAGTTGAGTAAGTTACGTGAAGCTCTTGAAGAGGTAGATCAGCAGGTAGTGGGTTTTGTAGGTTTGGTATGGTCTACCTGGAGTAGAGAGTTAATGTTTCTGAAAGACTGTGTCTCGGTCATCCGTTTCTCAAACACCATGTAGTGCGAGAAATCAACGGAGGCGATCGAGTCTTGTGGGGAAAAGTGCACAAACCTCTGCAGAGTGTACAATCTAATCATGGTTAGCCGTGTCCCGGTTATGGACAATTCGAGTATCTAGTACTTGAGTTTTCACATGTATCTCATCACTCTTAACTAATATTGCTGGGATGTTAATTACCTTAATTGGGATTGAGTTGGGGTTATACCTTCTCAATGATGTTTCAACCACCATGATAGTTAAATTAAAATTTATTCCTTTGTTGTACGGAAAAATTGGCTTTTCGCAAAAACTATAATATAGCTTTCCACCAGCCAAATATGCATGTAGTGATAGCATTATTCCCTTATTGTTCTATTGTGTTACATTGCCAGCATATTCCATGTGCTGACCCGTTCTCGGGCTGCAACGTATTATGTTGCAGACTTTTCAGACGAGGAGTAAGGTTCGATAGGTCGTTGCCGTTCAGCTCAGCTATGCCGTTGGAGTTGATGGACTCACTTTATCTTCCAAGCCTTCCGTTGTTATCGTATTAGATGGCCTTAAGCCATATTATTGTAATAAGTTCTCTTTTGAGACATTCGATGTAATAAGTGTGTGATTGCTACTCTGTTATAAATCTTTCGAGTACTGTGTGTGTCAGCACTACTGACCCAGGGATGACACTGAAACACAAAGACTTGACCATCTGAGGTCGGGTTGCTACAGAGACGTATCAAGCATCCCCAAGCATAAATCCTGCTCGTCCTCGAGTAGGTAAATGATAAAAACAGAATTTTTGATGTGGAATGCTACTTGGCATAATTTCAATGTAATTCTTCTTAATTGTGGTATGAATATTCTGATCCGAAAGATTCAAGACAAAAGTTTAATATTGACATAAAAATAGTAATACTTCAAGCATACTAACTAAGCAATTATGTCTTCTCAAAATAACATGGACAAAGAAAGTTATCCCTACAAAATCATATAGTCTGGCTATGCTCTATCTTCACCACACAAAGTATTTAAATCATGCACAAACTCGATGACAAGCCAAGCAATTGTTTCATACTTTTGGTATTCTCAAACTTTTTCAATCTTCACGCAATACATGAGTGTCAGCCATGGACATAGCACTATATATGGAATAGAATGGTGGTTGTGGAGAATACAAAAAAGGGAGAAGATAGTCTCACATCAACTAGGCGTATCAACGGGCTATGGAGATGCCCATTAATAGATATCAATGTGAGTGAGTAGGGATTGCCATGCAACGGATGCACTTAGAGCTATAAGTATATGAAAGCTCAACAAAAGGAACTAAGTGGGTGTGCATCCAACTCGCTTGCTCACGAAGACCTAGGGTATTTTGAGGAAGCCCGTCATTGGAATATACAAGCCAAGTTCTATAATGAAAAATTTCCCACTAGTATATGAAAGTGATATCATAGGAGACTTTCTATCATGAAGATCATGGTGCTACTTTGAAGCACAAGTGTGGTAAAAGGATAGTAGCATTGTCCCTTCTCTCTTTTTCTCTCATTTTTTATTTGGGCCTTTTCTCTTCATTTTTATGGCCTCTTTTTTTCATCCGGAGTCTCATCCCGACTTGTGGGGGAATCATAGTCTCCATCATCCTTTCCTCACTTGGGACAATGCTCTAAAAGATAATGCTCATCACACTTTTATTTACTTACAACTCAATAATTACAACTCAATACTTAGAACAAAATATGACTCCATGTGAATGCCTCCGACGGTGTACCGGGATATGCAATGAATCAAGAGTGACATGTATGAAAGAATTATGAATTGTGGCTTTGCCACAAATACGATGTCAACTACATGATCATGCGAAGCAATATGACAATGATGGAGTGTGTCATAATAAAAGAAACAGTGGTAAGTTGCATGGCAATATCTCGGAATGGCTATGGAAATGCCATGATAGGTAGGTATGTGATGACCCACAAGCATAGGGGATCTATTGTAGTACTTTTGATAAGTAAGAGTGTCAAACCCAACGAGGAGCAGAAGGAAATGATAAGCGGTTTTCAGCAAGGTATTCTCTGCAAGCACTGAAATAATAGGTAACATATAGTTTTGTGGTAAGTTAATTGGTAATGAGCAACAAGTAATAAAAGTAAATAAAGTGCAGCAAGGTGGCCCAATCCTTTTTGTAGCAAAGGACAAGCCTGGACAAACTCTTATATGGATAAAAGCACTCCCGAGGACACATGGGAATTATCGTCAAGCTAGTTTTCATCACGTTCATATGATTCGCGTTTGGTACTTTTATAATTTGATATGTGGGTGGACCGGTGCTTGGGTGCTGTTCTTACTTGAACAAGCATCTCACTTATGATTAACCTCTATTGCAAGCATCCGCAACTACAACAAAAGTATTAAGGTAAACCTAACCATAACATGAAACATATGGATCCAAATCAGCCCCTTACGAAGCAATACATAAACTAGGGGTTAAGCTTCTGTCACTCTAGCAACCCATCATCTACTTATTACTTCCCAATGCCTTCGTCCCGGCCCAAATAATGGTGCAGTGTTATGTAGTCGACATTCACATAACACCACTAGAGGATAGACAACATACATCTCATCAAAATATCGAACGAATAACAAATTCACATGACTACTAATAGCAAGACTTCTCCCATGTCCTCAGGAACAAACGTAACTACTCACAAAGCATATTCATGTTCATAATCAGAGGGGTATTAATATGCATATAGGATATGAACATATGATCTTCCACCAAATAAACCAACTAGCATCAATTACAAGGAGTAATCAACACTACTAGCAACCTACTAGTACCAATCCCGGACTCGTCCCGAAAGGTTGCTTATGATTTTTCCCTGGACAAAAGACTTCATATAGCAGAAGATGGCCACCGGAGAGCCAACAGGGGGCCACGGGCAGGGGCGCGCCTGGGGTAGGGCGGCCCCACCCTCCTAGTGGGCAGGTGGTCGCCCCCCTGATGTCCGCTTAATATTTTTTATTATTTCCAAAAATACCTTTCGTGGAGTTTCAAGACTTTTGGAGTTGTGCAGAATAGGTCTCTAATATTTGCTCCTTTTCCAAATTTCGTAATTCCAGCCGCATTCTCCTCCTTATGTAAACCTTGTAAAATAAGAGAGAATAGGCATAAGTATTGTGACATAACGTGTAATAACAGCCCATAATGCAATAAATATCAATATAAAAGCATGATGCAAAATGGACGTATCAACTCCCCCAAGCTTAGACCTCGCTTGTCCTGAAGCGGAAGCTGATAACGATAAATATGTCCACATGTTTAGAGGTAGAGGTTTCGATAAAAGAAAATACGGACATGAGGGCATCATGATTATTCTTATAACAGCAACATAGATGGATATTGTCATATGATTTCTTATATTCAAGTTATAATCTATTCACAATGCAAAGTATGAATCCGAAACTTTATTGAGAACTAACAAACTATAATCTCAGTCATTGAAGCAATTGCAATTTATCATAACATCAGAAAGAGTCTATGTCAGAGCTTTCTAGCAAGTCCACATACTCTTGCATAAGGTAGAAGATAATAGTAACAGATAGGCCCTTCAAAGAGGGAAGCAGAGGTTGCCATGCGCATTTATGGTTGGATGCACAAAATCTTAATGCGAAAGAACGTCACTTTATATTGCCACTTGTGATATGAACCTTTATTATGCAGTCCGTCGCTTTTATTTCTTCCACATCACAAGATCATACAAAGCTTATTTCCTCCACACCAATCAATCATACATATTTAGAGAGCAATTTTTATTGCTTGCACTGATGATAACTTGGTGCTAAGAATTTGGCTAGCATGAGGTAGTATCTCTACTTGGTGCTAAGAATTTGGCTAGCATGAGGTGGAAAGGCAAGCTCAACATGTTGGATGATCCATGACAACATACTTTATCTCGAATATAAGAAAACATAACCCATTACGTTGTCTTCCTTGTCCAACATCAACTCTTTAGCAAGTCATATTTTAATGAGTGCTCCCAATCATAAAAGATGTCCAAGATAGTATATTTATATGTGAAACCTCTCTTTCTTTATTACTTCCTATTAATTGCAACGATGACCAAAACTATGTTTGTCAACTCTCAACAACTTTTAATCATCATACTCTTTCTATGGGAAGTCATTACTCTCAATAAGATCAATGTGATATTTTTATTTCTTTTTATTCTTTTTCTCTTTTCTTTTATTCACTCAAGATCATAGCAAAATAATCAAGCCCTTGAATCAACACTTATCTTTATTATATAGCTCATAGACTCGATTACATAGACAGATCATAAAGCAAAACTCAAAACTAGATCGTGCCATAAACTTTTATTCTACTAGATCAAGATACTACTAATAGGATCGAACTAAGAAAAACGGTAAAGATAGGAGTGTGATGGTGATACGATACCGGGGCATCTCCCCCAAGCTTGGCAGTTGCCAAGGGGAGTGCCCATACCCATGTGATTATATCTCCTTTTTCGGGGATGGTGGAGATGATGGTTTAGTTGATGGCGTAGGCTTCATCCTTAATTTGCGCTTAAGGACAGAACTTTGATCCCTCAGGTCATCAATCTCCCGCTCCATGTTTAATATCTTTTTGCATAGTTCCTGCTTGTTTTCCCGCAAGAGACGAAAAGGGATAAACTCGATCTTAAGTTTCTTTGCTCTATCAAGGAGGCTTGACTTCTTGAACTCCACATGCATGTCCCCAGGTTGAGGTAATGGGACTTCATATTCATCTGAGCTCGTCTCCTCCCTCCTCTTGGGTTCATAGTCTTCTTCTTCTTACCTAGTCCAACCACAATGCTCCACATCTCCATAGACCTTAGGATTTGCAAGGTAATCAGCCACATAGCTTTCTCCTTCAGAATCCTGGGACGACATGTTGCTCTTATCTGCAGCGGGACAGCTCGAAAAGAAAACAGAGGATATTTGCGTGATATGGGAGTCAAAACCTTTGGGAGAATATATAATGAATTTTTACCGACCAAAATACGTATCGCGCAGGAAAATGGAGTCCGGAGAGCACACGAGGTGCCCACGAGGTAGGGGGCGCGCCCAGGGGGGCAGGGCGCGCCCTCCACCCTCGTGGAGCCCTCATGTCCTTCCCGGATTGCTTCTTATTTTTCATTTTCTAAATATTCCAAAACGGAGAAATATTGCCTTAAAAACTGTTTTGGAGTCAGTTTACTTACCGTACCGCATACCTATTCCTTTTCGAGTCTCAAACGTTAGGAAAGTGTCCCTTATGTATTCCTCCGGGGTTACGGTTTCAATAACATTGGTTTCAACATTTATAGGATTACCTGAGATATAATGTTTGATTCTTTGACCGTTCACCACCTTCGGATTTGTGCCTTCGAACTTGTTAATTTTTATGGCACCGGAACGATAGACCTCCTCCATAACGTAAGGGCCTTCCCATTTAGAGAGAAGTTTTCCTGCAAAAAATCTTAAACGAGAGTTGTATAGCAATACATAATCACCTACATTAAACTCACGCTTTTGTATCCTTTTGTCATGCCATCTTATAACTTTTTCTTTAAACAATTTGGCATTTTCATAAGCTTGGGTTCTCCATTCATCAAGTGAGATAATATCAAATAACCTCTTTTCACCAGCAAGTTTGAAATCATAATTGAGCTCTTTAATAGCCCAATAAGCCTTATGTTCTACTTCGAGAGGTAAGTGACATGCTTTTCCATAAACCATTTTATATGGAGACATACCCATAGGATTTTTATATGCAGTTCTCTAGGCCCATAATGCATCATCAAGTTTCTTGGACCAATTCTATCTAGATCTATTAACAGTCTTTTGCAAAATTAATTTGAGTTCCCTATTACTCAATTCTACTTGACCACTAGACTGCGGGTGATAAGGAGATGCAGTTCTATGATTAACATCATATTTAGCAAGGATTTTTCGGCAAGCACCATGAATAAAATGTGAACCACCATCAGTCATTAAATATCTAGGGACTCAAAACCTCGGAAAAATAACTTCTTTAAGCATTTTAATAGATGTGTTATGATCAGCACTACTAGTTGGAATAGCTTCTACCCACTTAGTAACGTAATCAACACCAACTAAAATATGTGTATATCCATTAGAGGCAGGAAAAGGTCCCATATAATCAAAGCCCTAGATGTCAAACGGTTCAATAACAAGTGAATAATTCATAGGCATTTCTTGATGTGTGCTAATATTACCAATTCTTTGACATTCATCACAAGGTAGGACAAACTTACGGGCATCCTTGAAGAGAGTAGGCCAATAAAAAGCGGATTGCAAAACCTTGTGTGCAGTTCTATCTCCAGCGTGGTGTCCTCCATAAGCCTCGGAGTGACACTTGTGTAGGATCGGTTCCTGTTCATGCTTAGGTACACAACGTCTAATAACACCATCTACTCCTTCTTTATAAAGATGTGGGTCATCCCAAAAGTAATGTGTCAAATCATAGAAAAACTTTTTCTTTTGCTGGTATGTGAAACTAGGTGGTATAAATTTAGCAATGATATAATTAGCATAATCAGCATACCATAGAGTACTACGAGAGGCATTTATGACATTTAATTGCTCACCAGGAAAGCTATCATCAATAGGTAGTGGGTCATCAAGAACATTTTCTAACATACACAAGTTATGCAGAACGGGTTCTCAGCTCCCTTTGTATCAACAATATGCAAATCAAATTCTTGTAGCAAGAGAACCCATCTAATAAGTCTAGGCTTAGCATCTTTCTTTTCCATAAGATATTTCATAGCAACATGATCCGTGTGAATAGTTACTTTAGAATCAACAATATAAGGTCTGAACTTATCACAAGCAAATACAACTACGAAGAATTCTTTTTCAGTAGTAGCATAATTTCTTTGAGCATTATCTAGAGTTTTACTAGCATATTGAATAACATTTAATTATTATCAACTGTTTGCCCTAGAACAGCACCTACAGCATAATCACTAGCATCACACATAATTTCAAAGGGTAAATTCCAATCAGGTGGCTGAACAATAGGTGCAGAGATCAATGCTTTCTTAAGTATTTCAAATGCTTCTACACAGTCATCATCAAAGACAAATGGTATATCTTATTGTAATAAATTAGTTAGTGGCCGAGAAATTTTGGAGAAGTCCTTAATGAACCTCCTATAAAAATCGGCGTGACCAAGGAAGCTTCTTATACCGTTGATGTCCTTGGGACATGGCATCTTTTCTATAGCATCAACCTTGGCTTTATCAACTTCAATACCTCTTTCAGAAACTTTATGCCCCAAGACAATACCTTCATTAACCATAAAGTGCCACTTTTACCAATTCAAGACAAGATTAGTTTCTTCACATCTCTGCAAAACTCGATCAAGGTTGCTCAAGCAATCATCAAAAGAGGATCCATAGACGGAGAAATTGTCCATGAAAACCTCACAAATCTTTTCACAAAAGTCAGAGAATATAGCCATCATGCATCTTTGAAAGGTAGCAGGTGCATTACATAAACCAAAAGGCATACGTCTATAAGCAAAAGTACCAAAAGGGCAAGTAAAAGTAGTTTTTGATTAATCATTGGTCAATACAGGTATTTGAGAGAAACCATAATATCCATCTAGAAAGCAAAAATGTGTATGTTTGCCTAATCTTTCTAGCATTTGATCGATAAAAGGTAAGGGGTAATGATCCATTTTAGTAGCTTTATTTAATTTGCAGAAATCAATTACCATCCTATACCTATAATGATTCTTTGTGGTATCAATTCATCTTTATCATTAGGAACGACGGTAATACCTCCTTTCTTAGGGACGCAATGGACATGACTTACCCACTGACTATCAGCAACGGGATAAATTATACCTGCCTCAAGGAGCTTTAGTATTTCCTTTCTTACCACTTCTTTCATCTTAGGATTCAACCGTCGTTGATGATCACGAACTGGTTTGGCATCTTCCTCCAAATTTATTTTATGTTCACATAGAGTGGGACTAATGCCCTTAAGATCATAAGAATATATCCAACAGCAGCACGGTGCTTCTTCAGAGTTTTCAATAATCGCTCTTCTTCATTCTCTGAAAGGTTAGCACTAATAATAACATGATATATCTTCTTTTCATCAAGATAAGCATATTTAAGAGTATCAGGCAACGGTTTAAGCTCAAACACGGGATCACCCTTGGGTGGAGGAGGATCCCCTAGGATTTCAACAGGCAAATTGTGTTTCAGGATGGGTTCCTGTTTAAAGAATACTTCATCTATTTCCCTTCTTTCATTCATAAACATATCATTTTCGTGGTCTAGCAAATATTGTTCTAAAGGATCACTAGGAGGCACGACAATAGAAGCAAGGCCAATAATTTCATCCTTACTAGGTAATTCCTCTTCACAGTGTTGTCTACTAAATTTAGAGAAATTAGACTCATGAGACATATCACCCAAACCAATAGTAACAACATTCTTTTTGCAGTTTATCCTAGCATTAACTGTCTTCAAGAAGGGTCTACCAAATATAATGGGACAAAAGCTATCTTGTGGGGAACCAAACAAGAAAATCAGCAGGATATTTAGTTTTCCCACACAAGACTTCAACATCTCTAACGATTCCCATTGGTGAAATAGTATCTCTATTGGCAAGTTTGATGGTGACATCAATACCTTCTATCTCAGCAGGTGCAACTTCATGCATAATTTCTTTGTATAAGTCAATAGGTATTGCACTAGCACTAGCACCCATATCACATAAGCCATGATAACAATGATCTCCTATTTCAACAGAAATAACAGGCATGCATACCACAGGTCTATGTTTATCTTTAGCACAAGGTTTGGCAATTCTAGCAGTTTCATCGCAGAAATAAATAACATGCCCATCAATATTATCAGCCAAGAGATCTTTAACAATTGCAATATTAGGTTCAACTTTAACTTGCTCAGGAGGTGTATAAGTTCTAATATTGCTTTTATTTAACCACAGTTGAAGCTTTAGCATGATCCTTTATCCTAACAGGGAAAGGTGGTTTCTCAACATAAGTAGGAACAATAGGATCATTATAAGTGATAGTCTTTTATTCAACTTTAACAGGTGCAGCTACTTTTACTTCTATGGGAGGATGATATTTAAACCACTTATCCTTGGGGAGATCAACATAAGTAGCAAAAGATTTACAAAAAGAAGCTACTTTCTCAGAGTCAAGTCCATATTTAGTGCCAAACTTACGGAAAACATCGGTATCCATAAAAGATTTAACACAATCAAACTTTGGTGTCATACCTGACTCCTTACCTTCGTCGAGATCCCAATCTTCAGAGTTGCGTTTAATTCTATCCAATAAGTTCCATTTGAATTCAATAGTCTTCATCATAAAAGAGCCAGCACAAGAAGTATCGACCATGGTGCGATTGTTATCAGAAAGCCGAGCATAAAAATTTGAATAATTATTTCTCTTGGGAGCTCATGATTGGGGAATGAATATAACATTGATTTAAGCCTCCCCCAAGCTTGAGCGATGCTTTCTCCTTCGCGAGGCCAAAAATTACATATATAATTGCGATTACGATGAACAAGATGCATAGGATAAAATTTCTGATGAAATTCCAATTTCAATCGTTTGTAGTTCCATGATCCCGTATCATCACATAGCCTATACCATGTCGATGCATCTCCCTTCAAAGATAAAGGGAAGACCTTCTTCTTAACAATATCATCGGGTATACCTGCAAGCTTAAATAATCCACAAACTTCATCCACATATATTAGGTGCTCATCAGGATGCTTTGTTCCATCTCCTGCAAAAGGATTAGCTATCAGTTTTTCTAACATACCCGAAGGAACTTCAAAGGGAACATTTTCATTTTCAGTAGGTTCAGTAGGTTGAGGAGCAACTCTTTGCTCTACTGGTCGGGGTGAAGATACCCCTAACAAGCCCCTCAGAGGATTACTTTCCATAGTAACAAGTGACAGTAAATTTCAGCACACTATATAATTTTTCCTTACCAAGTTCCACCTACCAAAGGCGCTTCACTCCCTGGTAACGGTGCCAGAAAAGAGTCTTGATGACCCACAAGTATAGGGGATCTATCGTAGTTCTTTCGATAAATAAGAGTGTCGAACCCAACGAGGAGCAGGAGGAAATGATAAGCGGTTTTCAGCAAGGTATTCTCTGCAAGCACTGAAATAATAGGTAACAAATAGTTTTGTGGTAAGATAATTGGTAACGAGCAACAAGTAATAAAAGTAAATAAAGTGCAGCAAGATGGCCCAATACTTTTTGTAGCAAAGGACAAGCCTGGACAAACTCTTATATGGAGAAAAGTGCTGCCGAGGACACATGGGAATTATCGTCAAGCTAGTTTTCATCACGTTCATATGATTCACGTTCGGTACTTTGATAATTTGATATGTGGTTGGACCGGTGCTTTGGTGCTGTTCTTACTTGAACAAGCATCCCACTTATGATTAACCTCTGTTGCAAGCATCCGCAACTACAACAAAAGTATTAAGGTAAACCTAACCATAGCATGAAACATATGGATGCAAATCAGCCCCTGACGAAGCAACACATAAACTAGGGTTTAAGCTTCTGTCACTCTAGCAACCCATCATCTACTCATTACTTCCCAATTCCTTCCTCTAGGCCCAAATAATGGTGAAGTGTTATGTAGTCGACGTTCACATAACACCACTAGAGGATAGACAACATACATGTCATCAAAATATCGAACGAATACCAAATTCACATGACTACTAATAGCAAGACTTCTCCCATGTCCTCAGGAACAAACGTAACTACTCACAAAGCATATTCATGTTCATAATCAGAGGGGTATTAATATGCATATAGGATCTTAACATATGATCTTCCACCAAATAAACCAACTAGCATCGACTACAAGGAGTAATCAACACTACTAGCAACCTACTAGTGCCAATCCCGGACTTAGAGACAAGAATTGGATACAAGAGATGAACTAGGGTTTGAGAGGAGATGGTGCTGGTGAAGATGTTGATGGAGATTGCCCTCTCCCGATGAGAGGAGCGTTGGTGATGACGATGGCGATGATTTCCCCCTCCCGGAGGGAAGTGTCCCGGCAGAACAGCTCTGCCGGAGCCCTAGATTGGTTCCGCCTCGTGGCGGCGGAGTCTCGTCCCGAAAGGTTGATTATGATTTTTCCCTGGGCGAAAGAATTCATATAGCAGAAGATGGCCACCGGAGAGCCAACAGGGGGCCCACGAGGCACGGGGGCGTGCCATGGGGGGTAGGGCGCGCCCCCACCCTTGTGGGCAGGTGGTGGCCACCCTGACCTATTTCTTCCGCTCAATATTTTTTATTATTTCCAAAAATAACTTTCGTGGAGTTTCAGGACTTTTGGAGTTGTGCAGAATAGGTCTCTAATATTTGCTCCTTTTACAGCCCACAATTCCAGCTGCCGGCATTCTCCCTCCTTATGTAAACATTGTAAAATAAGAGAGAATAGGCATAAGTATTGTGACATAACGTGTAATAACAGCCCATAATGCAATAAATATTGATATAAAAGAATGATGCAAAATGGACGTATCAGTATGGTGGCTGTTTTGAGGAAGGTGTATGGTGGGTGTATGATACCGGCGGAAAGTGCGCGGTATTAGAGAGGCTAGCAATGGTGGAAGGAGGAAAAGTGTGTATAATCCATGGACTCAACATTAGTCATAAATAATTCATATACTTATTGCAAAAATCTACAAGAGCAAATTATTACGCGCATGCTCCTAGGGGGATAGATTGATAGGAAAAGACCATCGCTCGTCCCCGACCGCCACTCATAAGGAAGACAATCAATAAATAAATCATGCTCCGACTTTATCACATAACGGTTCACCATACGTGCATGCTACGGGAATCACAAACTTTAACACAAGTATTTCTCAAATTCACAACTACTCAACTAGCATTACTCTAATATCACCATCTTCATATCTCAAAACAATTATCTAGTATCAAACTTCTCATAATATTCAACACACTCATAAGAAATTTTTACTAATCCTGAATGCCTATCATAATTAAAGCAAATTACCAAGCTGTTTTGTAGGACTCTCAAAATAATCTAAGTGAAGCATGAGAGAACAATATTTTCTATAAAACAAATCCACCACCATGCTCTAAAAGATATAAGTGAAGTACTAGAGCAAAAACTATATAAGTCAAAAGATATAAGTGAAGCACATAGAGTATTCTAACAATTTCCGAATCTTGTGTGTCTCTCTCAAAAGGTGTGTACAGCAAATATGATTGTGGTAAACTAAAAGGCAAAGACTCAAATAATACACGACGCTCCAAGCAAAACACATATCATGTGGTGAATAAAAATATAGCTCCAAGTAAAGTTACCGATGGAAATAGATGAAAGAGGGGATGCCTTCCGAGGCATCCCCAAGCTTTGGATTTTTGGTGTCCTTAGATTATCTTGGGGTTCCATGGGCATCCCCAAGCTTAGGCTATTTTCACTCCTTGTTCCATAATCCATCAAATCTTTTACCCAAAACTTGAAAACTTCACAACACAAAACTTAACAGAAAATCTCGTGAGCTCCGTTAGCGAAAGAAAAAAAAAACACCACTTTAAGGTACTGTAATGAACTCATTCTTTATTTATATTGGTGTTAAACCTACTGTATTCCAACTTCTCTATGGTTTATAAATTATTTTACTAGCCATAGATTCATCGAAATAAGCAAACAACACACGAAAAACAGAATCTGGCAAAAACAGAACAGTCTGTAGTAATCTGTAACTAACACAAACTTATAAAACACCAAAAATTCAAAAAAAAATAGGACGACCTAGAATTTTTTTTATTGATCAGCAGCAATTGGAATCAATATTTGATCACGTTTTGGTGATTTTTAACAATTATTTTCGTGAACAGAAAGTTTATGCAATTTTCAGCAAGATCAAATAAGTATCATCCAAGAATTTCCTATAGGTTAAACTTGGCACAAACACTAATTATAACATAAAAACACATCTAACCAGAGGCTAGAACAAATATTTATTCCTAAGAAGAAGCAAAAAGAAAAAAACTAAAAATAAAATTGGGTTGCCTCCCAACAAGCGCTATCGTTTAACGCCTCTAGCCAGGCATAGATAACTTTAATGATGCTCGCATGAGAGACAAGAATTGAAGCACAAAGAGAGCATCATGAAACACGTGACAAACACATCTAAGTCTAACATACTTCCTATGCATAGGTATCTTATAGGCAAACAAATTATCATAGCAAGCAAAAACTAGCATATGCAAGGAAGCGGAAAGAAACAATAGCAATCTTAACATAGCGAGAGGTAATTTATTATCATGAAAATTTCTACGACCATATTTTCCTCTCTCATAATAATTACATGTGTGATCATAAGCAAATTCAACAAAATAGCTATCACCTAAAATATTTTCAGCACGATCCACATGCATGCAAAGTTGACACTCTTTCGAAATAGTGGGATTAACATTAACTAAAGTCATCACCTCTCCAAACCCACTTTTATTATTATTGCAAACAATATTATCAATCTCATATTCATCATGGGGATTAAATAAAATTTCAAGATCATAAGAAGAATAAACCCAATCAGGATCATTGCAACAAGTAGTAGAAATAGCAAAACTAGCATCCCCAAGCATAGGGTTTTGCATATTATTAGCACAATTGACATCAAGAGAATTTAGAGTAAAATCATTGAAATCATGCTTTTCATCGAGGGAACTATCAAGCATGGGTGCAATAGAAACAATCTCATTTTTAACATAAGGAACTATAGCAAATTCGTCTTCATAAATATTGGCATCATGGCCACAAGAATAGCAAGCATCATGTTCATCAAGGGATATTTCAATCAAATCATCGGAATCATCATTATCTATAGATTCATGATTATCATTATTTTCTTCCAAAGCAACGGTCACTCTTTCAATAAAGTCTTGAGCATAGACATTATGAGCCAAGTTTTCATTGCAATATTTAAGTATGACGGAATTTTCAGATTTGTTCAGAGTAAAATCATACTTTTCAATCAAAGAAGCAACTTCATGAGCACCCTTAAAAACGACAAATTCTTCAATTTGTTCGATATCATAGTAGCTATAAACACCCTTTGCATAAGAAGATAAGATTTGATTATCATTGAACTCAAATAGGTAGGGAAGGTGTTTTTTAGGGTTCTTAGAGCAACAAGTAAAATCACAAATTTCACAAAGGTTCCAAGCATAGCATAGCAAACTATTTATATGATATCATAAGAGCTTCCCTTTTTCAGACAAACGATGATGCACAAAATGAGCATGCTCATCTAAAGATTTCCCATCAACTAGGCTAGTTGGGGTTTCAGCACGAGCGCATAAGGATCGAAGATGATCCAAGTAGAACACTTTAAGTGGATTTCAATAGATTTTCAGCAATAGAAGATTCAAGCATAATAGAAGGCACAAGGAAACACAAACAAAGATACCTACGGGAAGAAGGCGAACGAAAAAGAGAGGGCAAACAAAACGGCAAGGGTGAAATGGGGGAGAGGAAAATGAGAGGAAAATGGCAAATAATGTAATGCGGGAGATAAGGGTTTGTGATGGGTACTTGGTATGTTAACTTTTGCATAGACTCCCCGGCAATGGCGCCAAAAATCCTTCTTGCTACCTCTTGAGCACTGCGTTGGTTTTCCCTTGAAGAGGAAAGGGTGATGCAGCAAACTAGCGTAAGTATTTCCCCCAGTTTTTGAGAACCAAGGTATCAATCCAGTAGGAGGCCACGCACGAGTCCCTTGCGTCTACACAAACACATAAATCCTCGCAACCAACACAATAAAGGGGTTGTCAATCCCTTCACGGTCACTTACGAGAGTGAGATCTGATAGATATGATAAGATAATATATTTGGTATTTTTATGATAAAGATGCAAATTAAATAAAGTAAAATAAAAATGGTGCCAGAAATAGCTTGTTGTCGGGAGATTAAATATGATATAAAATAGACCCGGGGGCCATAGGTTTGACAAGAGGCTTCTCTCGAGAGCATAAGTATTACGGTGGGTGAACAAATTACTATTGAGCAATTGACAGAATTGAGCATAGTTATGAGAATATCTAGGTATGATTATGTATATAGGCATCACGTCCGAGACAAGTACACCGACTCCTGCCTGCATCTACTACTATTACTCCACACATCGACCGCTATCCAGCATGCATCTAGAGTATTAAGTTTATAAGAACAGAGTAACACTTTAAGCAAGATGACATGATGTAGAGGGATAAACTCATGCAATATGATATAAACCCCATCTTGTTATCCTCGATGGCAACAATACAATACGTTTCTAGCAGCCCCTACTGTCACTTGGAAAGGACACCGCAAGATTGAACCCAAAGCTAAGCACTTCTCCCATTGCAAGAAACATCAATCTAGTAGGCCAAACCAAATTGATAATTCGAAGAGACTTGCAAAGATAACCAATCATACATAAAAGAATTCAGAGAAAATTCAAATATTGTTCATAGATAAACTTGATCATAAACCCACAATTCATCGGTCTTAACAAACACACCGCAAAAGAAGATTACATCGAATAGGTCTTCACAAGAGAGGGGGAGAACATTGTATTGAGATCCAAAAAGAGAGAGGAAGCCATCTAGCTAATAACTATGGACCCGAAGGTCTGAGGTAAACTACTCACACATCATCGGAGAGGCTATGGTGTTGATGTAGAAGCCCTCCGTGATCGATGCCTCCTCCGGCGGAGCTCCGGAAAAGGCCCCATGATGGGATCTCACGGGTACAGAAGATTGCGGCGGTGGAATTAGGTTTTTGGCTCCGTATCTGGTAGTTTGGGGGTACGTAGGTATATATAGGAGGAAGAAGTACGTCGGTGGAGCAACATGGGGCCCACGAGGGTGGAGGGCGCGCCCAGGGGGGTAGGCGTGCCCCCTACCTCGTGCCTTCCTGGTTGATGTCTTGACGTAGGGTCCAAGTCCTCTGGATCACGTTCGTTCCAAAAATCACGTTCCCGAAGGTTTCATTCCGTTTGGACTCCGTTTGATATTCTTTTTCTGCGAAACTCTGAAATAGGCAAAAAACAACAATTCTGGGCTGGGCCTCCGGTTAATAGGTTAGTCCCAAAAATAATATAAAAGTGGATAATAAAGCCCATTAATGTCCAAAACATAATATAAAATTTCGTGGAACAATAAAAAATTATAGATACGTTGGAGACGTATCACCATGCTCATCGGAGGTGGCGTGGGGGCAACGAGGCCCCCGGCGCCGCCGGCCGTGCTGGTGTCGACGAAGCCCCCAGGCATTCCCGATGGCGCGTGGTTGCGGCGAGGCCCGCCGTGAGATCCAGTAGCGGCATGAGAAGGGAGCAGATAGCCGAAGGGCGGGGCTCCTGAAGCCGCTGCATCCAGCAGATCGGCGACACGTTCCAGCAGCGCATCCCGGCCGCTCTATATCAGTCAGCATCGCAGCAGCTCCCGCGCCACGGTGAGTGCGGCCCGCATGTTCGCCTGCTCCCGCTGGGTGTGTGGCCCCATTGCTGCGGCGTGGTTTGCGGCCCTCGCGGGCTCCGCGCTTGTCGTGTAGTGAGGCGGACGACGCCTAGCTGCTTCGCTCGCGCCCAGCAGCATTAGGTGGCGCCTGTGCCGCTTGGAGCGCGGGGTTGAGATCTTCATGGGCAGGTGGCGCCGCCTGGGCGGGCCAGGCTGCCCAACAGTCGGAGTCGGCCCTCGGGTCGCCGGACATCGGAACCGCGGAGCGTCGGCGGATCGACTGGTGGGGAAGAGACTCCGGCACACCCCTACCTGGCGCGCCAAATGTCGGATCACGGGTTCCGGCAAAACCCTTAAGGTTCGAACTCTGGGGTGGGCGCGAAGTTCTTTCCTCCCTACCGATCCATGCCCTAGGATTGCTAAGATCTCATGGACGAACTCAACGAACTCATAACACAAAAGACACAAGATTTATACTGGTTCGGGCCACCGTTGTGGTATAATACCCTAATCCAGTGTGGTGGCGGTGTGGATTGCCTCTTGGGCTAATGATGAATAGTACAAGGGGAAGAACAGCTTCCTCAGGTTGAGGTGTTCTTGTGCTCTGCGAGCTTGTGGATGTGAGAATGGAAGGTGGAATCGATCCCCTCCTACTATGGTGGTTAGTCCTATTTATATAGGCCCTGGTCCTCTTCCCAAATATTGAGCGGGAAGGGATCCCACAACGGCCAGATTTGAAGGGCAACAACTAGTACAACTTATCCTGATAAAAGTGGTCTTCGCCTGCAAAGGCTCTGGTGGTGACGCCGCGTTGGGCTCCATGGTGACCTCCATCTTGCCGTCCTGCTGGTCTTGGTCTCATTGCACCGATATGGAAACCTTTGCTTGACGCCTCGGTACTCTGCGCCTACTCTCGCTCCCTTAGCACCAAAGGGGAAACAAGGACACTGCACGCGCTGGCGCCGGCCTGATCTCGATCGTCATGCACTACAAAAAAAAGACACATCTGTGACATTTTGGGCCGAACGAATTTTTTTTCTATCATACATATGACACTTCTATGATGATAATTGTGATAAAACCTAGCATCATCATAGATGTGGTGGGCTCCTACTTCTATGATAAAAAATCATGACAGAAAATGGGCTTTTCGTCCTGGGCGGGCCGGAGACGCAGCTGCATGACATTCTTTGGGCCGTCCATGACGGAAAAAAACCGTGGTAGAAGCGAGGGGGAGGAAAATCTTGGGGAGTTCCCGGGTACGGTGGGAGGTCGGGGGCCAAGCGATGCACGTTTCTCTCGTACAAGTACACGCGTGTGTGCGAGGCGTTGGCTCTAACTGAATCCGAGCGAGGCGTTGGGCTCTAACTGAACCCGGCGACAGACTGCAGGCTTACGCGCTATCGAACCCGGCGATCGATCGATGGCTGTTAACTGAACCCGATCGAGCGAAGCTGCTGCTAACTGAAGCCGATCGATGCTGCCT
The DNA here is from genome assembly GCA_021605145.1 of Aegilops bicornis. NCBI lineage: Eukaryota > Viridiplantae > Streptophyta > Magnoliopsida > Poales > Poaceae > Aegilops > Aegilops bicornis. Next base: position 816,827,248 of record CM038675.1, read on the forward strand.
CTGGGATGAACAGTGAGCGTTGCGGGGGGGGGGGGGGTTTGGATGAACAGCGAGCGGTGGCGTTTGCCTCTGGATTAACAGGACCCTGTGGTGTGGAGGGCTGGATGAACAGTAGACGGTGGAGGGGTGCCCGTGGAGGGGTGGTTGAACAGGACCCCGTGGTGTGGAGGGCTAGATGAACAGTAGACGGTGGAGGGGTGCCCGTGGAGGGGTGGTTGAACAGTAGCCGGTGGAGTAGCGCGCGGTGGAGGCTGGATGAATAGGAGCCCGTGGAGGCTGGAGGAGGTCGACGGTGGAGATGAACAGTATCCCGTGGAGTCCCATTTTGTGGTACGCCACACCCCTCCCGATGAACAGGACCCCCGTTTCGACCGTAGGAGGTCCGTTTCGTCCGTTTTGCGGTACGCCACACCCCTCCCGATCAACAGGACTCCCGTTTCGACCGTAGCCGATCCGTTTCCTCCGTTCTGCGGTACGCCACACCCCTCCCGATCAACAGGACCCCCATTTCGACCGTAGGAGGTCCGTTTCCTCCGTTTTGCGGTACGCCACACCCCTCCCGATCAACAGGAACCCGTTTCGAACGTGGCCGGTCGAACACAAGGCTGTTTCTTCCGTTGTGCGGTACGCCAGGCCTCGTTTCCATCGCCTGTTCCGTCCAAGCCGGTTGGCTCCCACGCGTTCCGTTGCCTCCCGATGAACACGACGCATTCCGTTGCCTCCCAATGAACACGACGCATTCCGTTGCCTCCCGATGAACACGACGCATTCCGTTGCCTCCCCATGAACAAGACGCATTCTGTTGCCTTCCCATGAACACGACAACGATGCTGTTTCTCCGTTGCGACCCAGCCATGTACACGAGCCCTCGCCGTACGTATGCGCGAGTTGGCGTTCGAGACCCTGCCCGTATGTACACATACGTGGCCGTATTTTCTTTCTTGCACCCTGGCCGCTGTACGTATGTGTACATGCTACGTGCGCGCCTGTAGTATGACACGTACGCGCCTCTACTATGACACGTGCGCGCCTCTACATCGACCAGTATATATTTACGTACACGTTCGCGACCAGAATGACAACGCTACGTATGCTTCGACCAGGTGGGTCCCGGTATCGAGCACTTCCTTGCGTGCGAAGATGTAGCTGGTGGGTCCCAGCAGTCAGGGGGGCGAATCGTTTTTTTGCCCGAACGCACTTCCTTGCGTGCGAAGATGTAGCCGGTGGGTCCCAGCAGTCAGGGGGGCGAATCGTTTTTTTGCCCGGACGCACTTCCTTGCGTGCGAAGATGTAGCTGGTGGGTCCCAGCAGTCAGGGGGGCGAATCGTTTTGGTTTTTTTTTGCCCGGACGCACTTCCTTGCATGCCAAGGTGTATCTGCTGGGTCCCGGCAGTCAGGGGGACGAATCGTTTTTTTGCCCGGACGCACTTCCTTGCGTGCGATGGTGTAGCAGGTGGGTCCCAGCAGTCGGGGGGTGAATCGTTTTTTTTCGAACGCACTTCCTTGCGTGCGAAGATGTAGTTGGTGGGTCCCAGCAGTCATGGGGGTGAATCATTTTTTTCCCGGATGCACTTCCTTGCGTGCGAAGATGTAGCTCGTGGGTCCCAGCAGTCAGGGGCGAATCGTTTTTTTCATGAAATACAGTGGCCCGTCCGGTGGGTCCCCGCTATCAGGTGGTGGAATAATTATTTTGCGCGTAATAAGGAGGCACTTCCTTGTGGCTGCCATGGACCCAGCTGTCAGCCTCTCCACGTACAGTCCACGTCCGATGGAAGTCGTTCCTTGACTACGTTGACCACGCCGCGCCGAGAGCACCACGGCGAGGCCTAGGAAGCGGACGACGCGGAGCCGCGGAAGACGCGGCAGTGGATGCACACGTGGAGAGGAGTACGAGGGTTCACTGGTTCGGCTGCGCTGCCGTCACCGCAGAATAACAGGGGGTGTGGATGATTGGAGGGATGGCCTGGCCAGCAGTGGGAGTAGTAGGGGGCGGTGAGGACTCCGCGACAGCACAGCCGGCCATGGGAGGCAGGAGCAGGCGACACGACCGGCGCTGCTTTGGGTGGTTGGAGCAAGAATGCCGGAGGTTGAAGAAGCACAACGGCCGATGGATGGACATCGTACGGTCACTGCAGCTAGAATCGTTTGTATTGACTAAGTTGACAAATCCCTTGGTACGTCAACTTAGTACGCCCACAGGTCAGCTTCCGAAACGGTGCGCCCCTGATGTCAGGGGGAGGAATTATTTTTTGGGCGGGTGAAGCTAGAATATCCGAGATTGAAGAAGAAGCACGACATCCGTTGGATGGACATCCAACGGCCACTGCTGCTAGAACCGTGTGTTGCCTATAAGTTGACAAAGCCTTGCATACGCGTCAACTCTGTTTTTTTAGGGGACGCGTCAACTTAGTAAGGCCAGAAGTGTGTGGTAGAGAACTTATAGCCAATTTGAGATTTGTATGAATGTGTAGCCCATTTTTGAATTCTAATGGAATTTCCCACATTTTGATGGGATGCGAAATATTTTTATCCCAAAATTTCTAGTCAGATTAAATACAATTTCAATATAAATTTATATTACGTAAAAATCCAACGAAACATTTCGCTCGCAACAATTAATGAAATTAAAATTTTCAATACCAAAAATAATAATTTGTAAAGTAATCACATGTTTGGTGCATTTTTTTATAGTTACTGCCCAGTTTTTACAATTACATCCCATTTATTATTTCTTAAAGCCCATTTTCTTGTTAAGCCTAATGCATCCCTCCTAGGAAAGATTTGCAGCCCAGCGGGGCGGAGAATAACAACTTGACCTTGCCTGGGTTTTCCTAAAAAAAAGTATAGCTGGGCCAGCCCTTTTCAGCTTGAAAAAAAAATTCATATCTGGGCTGGATATCTGGCCTGGGCTAGTCGGGCCACAACCCGCCAAGTTAATACCTGCAGCGATGTTTTCGTTGTTGTTCAGAGGAGAAAAATTAATATCTGGGCTAAACATCGAAAAACACTGCACAAATACTGCTCGATCTGCTTGGTCCCAGCTGTCGGCTGCTTCTTGTGCAATTCTGTCGTTTATTGACTACTCCAGGAGGTTGACAATGGTGTGGGACCGTGATGTCAGGAAACCAGGAGGAAGCAAAATAAATTATAGTTATATATATATATATATATATATATATATATATATATATATATATTAAGGAGGCACTTGCGTACGTGAGGCTATGGACCTGGTGGGTCCCCATTGTCATCCTCTCCAAGTAAAGTCATCTCCTCGCTGCTGCTTCCGCTCAGCTTGATCAGCGCCGCCCGCCCCGCTTCCCGGTGCAGGCGATTGCTCCACCTTCAAAGGACACAAGTGCCGTCCGTCTGTCCATCTGCCACCCGCATTAATGACACGCGGTTGCCGAGGCGGCTACTCCGGCACCACACGTCCGTCCCTCCACCCGCCCACCATTGCTATATAAACTGTTGCGCCGGCTATAGACGCAGTCATCCGCATCCGTTCCCTTTCTCCTGTGCAAAATGGCTTCCTCGCGCTCCAGCGCTCTTCGAGACGGGCGGACGACAGACCACAAGGAGATGGCAGCCATTGCTGCCGACCGGCTGGCCGGCAGGCAGCCGGAGGACGAGACGTCCCAATGGAGAACATGGTAGTCGACGATCCAGCGCCAACCCCCTCCTCCGCGCCATCCTCGCCGGTGCATTGCACCATGACCATCGGCGAGGCCCGTGCCCAATATATGGACAGGGTGAGGCAGATGCGTGAGGAGCAGTTCCGGGAGGCGCAGGCCGACGCCGCCTACAACCACCATCTCCTCCAGGAGAACCTGCAGGCGGAGGAGCAGATCGCTGCGGAGCGGGTGGAGCAGGAGGCGCTGCTCGACTCGTACCGCTCCGCCCGCAAGGGCCGCCTCGAGCGCTGGCGGTACCGCATGCGGGTGGCGGAGGCTGCGGCTGCCTACAAAGAGGCTAGCAAAGAGGGCGATGACACGGGCGATACTACTAGGGAAAAGGCTAGCAGCAGCGCGGGTTTTAGGTGTATCAGTAGCGCGGGGTGGGGCGCTACTAATAAGGCGCTACAGCTAAGATATAGTAGTAGCGCATGGTCACTGGCGCTACTGCTACACAAGTGTAGCAGCAGCGCGGTTATCGGGAGCACGCCATCGCTAGTAGCTGTGGCGCCTTTGCAGCAACGCTGGCCATCGCTATAGCGGCGCTGCTGCTAACTTCTATACACTCGCCATCGCTAATTTAACAGGTTTTTTGTTTTTTGGGCATATTTGTTTTGTATTTGAACAGGCTTTATAGAAGAATCTTTAGCACATAGAAATGTCATCATGATACACATACAAATGCCTGCGAGACCACGAATATAATCATAGCATATACATACAAATAGTCTCATCATAAACAGCATCCAACACAAAGTGGTCTCTCGTCATCATCTCGAAAATAGCGATACAAGTCCTTGATTACTTGCAAATACATCGTCATCCATCTAAACAATGGTATACGCGAGAAGAGCTATCACTTTGAGTACATGAGTTCATATCCCTCTCTCGCATTAGGATGAACCTAAACTAACTACTGCCTGTCGCTCGGAAACCGGAAACCGGCAACACCTGGGCCTGACGCTCCGGCCAGTCATCGTATATATACTCCTGGCGTAGCATTTCTTCGCCATCGATGATCTATGCCCCTGCATCGTCACATGAGTCGATGATATGCAACATATATAGTTGAGCAACAAAAAGAGACAGACTTGACAAAAATAGAAACAACATATCATAAGCATAAATAACAAAGTTCATCGTACCCAAAATGCCCTAACTAGAGTGATCTTCGCTAGTCGAGGAGGAGGACGGTTTAATTACATCACAAATAAAGTTTCACTGCGCATAACTCAAAGTTTTGTCAATCGGAAAGTATGGACTAAACGGACACATTATCATATATCGACAATCACTCCAACATGCCGTGCCATCCATCGAGGTCAGGGAGACAGTCCCCGAGCTTAGTGAAAGGCTTCATGTCGAGACGCTGAGAGGCTATCCATGTTCGGACGTCTTCCCGCGACATTTGTCCTTCTCCGTAGAACATCCCTGTTTTTCCGACGACCTCTTTCATGATGATTTGGGCAAGTTCGCGGTTGATGTTATAGAACTCAGCTCGAAGTCGATGATCCTCGATATCTCCTATGTCCTTCGCCCATTGCAGAATATGGGCATCGCCAGATGTAGGTGACATTTGAAGGTTATGGTGATCCCGTCTGTACTCCAGCATGTGGTGTAGGACATAGAATCCATCATTAAGAGAATCGTTCGGTTGCTGAATGCAGCAGAAGTCGGTCTTATGGCCGAAGGCGGCCCTGCCGCCCCTTCTCTTCTTGTCCCTAACCTCTCCACCCCTTGCTTGGTAGTAAAACATAGCACTGTCGAGAACATCCTTGATGTGGGTGTAATCCTTTTTGTGAATGTTCTTCGACAAGTCCAAGTAAAGAGCGTGGGAGAATCGGGGGTAGAGGATGATGAGGACGGCGCGCCCGCCGCTGCACAAAATAAGTACACCTCAAATTAATTAGCCTCCACCGTGCAAATGAATTATTGAAATCGAAGGAAGGATAGCAGCGCGGATGATTTACACGGGATGATAAGGCACGAGAATCGCCTCCTTGTCCTTATTGGCGAGCATGAAACCGACGATGTAATCCCTCGCGTATTCACGCTGCTCTGCACAGACTCCCAAGAAGCTCTCGTGCATGTAGTACGGGTCAGCGACAAAGATATGACGTATCTACTCAACCCCAATGATGTAGTTCATGTGCAAGGCATAAAGGCGTACGAACGTAAAATCCAGCTTCTTCACGTGAAACATGTCGAATATGTAATCGAATCGGAGGAAGAACTTATCCGCAGGGAAGCTGTCGACGTACGACATTTGCCGCGGAACGTTAACCACGTATAGTGGGTATCCTGGATCTTTCGAGGCGATGAGGCATTTCTCTACCCGCAGCACATCGTCATGAAGTCTCCTTAGATCGCCGAATCTGGCTCGTAGCGCTGTTGCAGGTAGGATTGGTTGACCGGTGATATGCCATTTATCCGCATTGGGGATATCTGTACGGTCCTGAAGCCGAGGCTGCTGAGGCGGCTGGATCATATAATCAGCTTTTTTTGCCTTTCCTCGCTCTCTTCCTAGACTTCTTTACTACCGGAAGGTCGTCAATAATATGTTGAGACGGTAATTCAGGCACCGACTCATGACGCTCAAACCCTGAGGAGGCGCCAGTATAGACATACTGTTCAGCGCCATTGTTATCCTCATCCTCATCCATGGCGACGTCATCAGCGACTAATGGAGCCTCCTCCTTACCCCGTCCGCTATCACCCAACCCGACACCCGACGCTAATTGGGTAGGTGGGGTGTTGATGTTCATACCTAGCTGAGGCTGCGTGCTCGTGGGTGTGCTCCCGGCCGCCTCCAGACGAAGCAGACTCTTTGGCCACAACAGGACCCACCCATTGCAACAATCACCAAGCCGCCGTGGTGTCTCCTCGTCATCCACCAGTAGTGTTGGAGGAGGCAAATTCTCGTGGCCCGGTTCGACACTGGCCATGGAAACCTTGAAGTCATTCAGGGGGATCGGCCGGTTGTGGAACAATGGTTCCTTCGGCTTCATTATCGTCGCCTTACCCACGGCCACCTTTCCGTCACCGATGGTGTACAATATGGTGCCGCGGGGTTTCGTCGACCTGCAAAGAAAAGTCTGCGACGTGAGACATCACGAAAACAGCAGCGGGAGATTATACATATATATTGAAGGGGCGGTGTAGCCGAATCTGTGAGGCGTCGAGCTCAGCCAAAGGCGAAGCACCGCCCGAGCACGTCCGGTCGCGGGGAGCAAGCGGTAGCAGTGCGGGAAGCGAGTCACGGGGAGCAGTGCGGGAGCGAGTCGCGGGAGCCGGTGCGGGGAAGCGGTGTGGGAGCAGAGTGCTCCCAAGAAGTCAGCAAGGGAATGTCCTCTGCATTTTTTTTCTGGATTTTTCCTTGTCCAAGTGATAACGCCCGTCACCAAGGAAGTAGACAAATCTGCAACCACCTGTTTTGGCGGCAGCTACCGCTGTTGCGATCGTCTGAGATGATTTCTTCTCAACCGCAATCTCAACCTTCTTGTCGATGTTTTCTTCAGTTAGCCTCCGTCTTTCCTTTCTCTCCTCCGTGGTTTCACGGTAGTACTTCTTCCACGTGGCGCCGTCTCCGACACCGTGCACGCGTCCATACGACGGTCGAGTATCCACCGGTTATCGTTTCAATATGTTCAACGCCCGGTTGAATGGACTGTCCCACTTGGGCCTCGCCAATGCCTCAGATGGCGAGTCGCTTTCGGCCGCAGTCTGGTGCTGCTCTCTCTGCAAAAGGCACAAGGATCGTTTACAAATATGACTAACGTGTGCAGTCGAATTGATCAGAAACTAAAATTACCAGCAGTCTCATGAACTCCGTAATGACCGTGTTGTCTCGTAAACCTTCTTAAGTGGGTCCCAACGGTGTCGGGCCCTCAGGACGTCACGCTCCTGCGGGACAATGAAATCCGCCAAAGTGCAGGATGCCTGCACTCGCGGCTTCCGTCCTCCTTGGCCCATTTGGACCTCTTTCCGCCGTAACCACGGCTTACGAGGTGGTGGCTCCCAGTGTTCCTCTTTTGAAGCCCCTTCATGTACTTAGACATTTTTTTGGCAGCTTCGGCCTCGCAAGCCTCCTTGAATATTTGAAACTGCTCTTCCGTGATTGTGGGATTATCCTTTACAATCTCGGAGTAGGGTTCCCCGTCGTTGATCTTTGCTTTCACTCGATTTTTCCAGCGCCAACGCGTTGCCAAACTTGGTCATGGCGTGTTTGTTTATCTTCTTCATTGCCGGGTCCTCGTCTGGATATCTGGGCCCGGGAACAAGAATATCTGGTGAAACTTCTTTAGGAGGGAGCTCCTCATATTTTCTATCTTCTGTAGTTTCTCATCATTGATGGTGGCGGTTGTCCGTACGATGCAGCCAATTTGATTGCCGTAGCACGCGCGCGCTTCCTCGGGCGCCTTTTGCTCAAAATTGCCGTCGTCCACCTCCGTGACCACCAGTCTAGTAGTCCTGAGTTTGTTAGGAACCCGTTGCCTCTTTGCTTTCGGTTCTACACCGGCGCCGCTCCCAGAGGCAGCACCGGTCTCAGCGTCGGTCTCGATGCCGGTCTGAATCTCAGCGCCGGTCTCAGTCTCAGCACCAGTCTGCGTGTCGGTCTCAGTCCCCGATGCCACCGGTGGGCCCAGCAACAACATCGGTTGATCGTCGGTAAGGCTAAAATATTCGTCTGCCGCCAGGTAGACGCCGTCGCAATCACCAGAACCCTATCCTTCATCGCTGCTAGCCATGTTTCCTATGATTAAATCTAGTCAATTAATTCTAGACCTAATAAAATGAATAATGACATAAAAAAGGACTATTGTTTTGCAGGATTGTTGACTCCTTCCTGGTGCGGCAAATCCGGGCACTCGATATGTCCTAGTTTGTAGCACAAGTCATGCCGAAATTCACGGAAAATTTCGCATGACCTTTGCTAAAAGTGGACAAATCGAGAACCTGAAATTTGCCGGAACATAAATGAATCAACATTCCGGCAAAACATAGGCCACTCAGCATCATTCCCTGGAAACAACAAAGCCACTTGGGCACAATCGAACAACTTCAATGAAAAGATATAACATGGCCACATGTCAGTTACGCAACTGCACCTGCAGTTAACACTACACCACAGTAGAGCTTACGTGACACACCTATGTGTCGGCATAGGGAACCTTTGCCGACAGATAAGTTGTAGCTAACACCAATGCTGACAGAAGATGAAAGAGTCGGAGGAATTGCTGTGGGCAAAGGTATTGCCGACAGTTGTTTACTTCCCGACACTTTTTCAGTCAGCATATACCCTACCTACGGTAGATGGTATGTCCACATACACCCTACCTACGCTGACACTTTATCAGACAACATACACCCTACCTATGCCAACAGATAGCATGTCCACATACACCCTACCTTTGCCGACACTTTATTAGCCATGTACACCCTATCTACCCCAACATATATTCTATCAACGTACACCCTACCTACACCGATAGTTATTTCCTTTGCCAACAGATAAATTGTTGCTAAACTGATATGCAGTCAAAACAATACATATTCAATTATTATCCTCACCCAGAAGCAGGTTCAAGATGAACACATACTGCACCGCAATGAAAATATGTTCAGAATCATGCATATACATTGAACACAAGTAGAAAAACACATCAATCTTGACAAAGCATAGTTTTGGCCATCTTGACAATCACTCGAAACACACAAGTTACAAAAAGATGGGGACTATTTGCTAGTATGAGAGACTTCAACTAAGATGGTTCAGAACACACAAGTCTGTATCTACATTCACAAAGTGCAAGCTCTAAAACACCAAATGGTCTACAACACACGTAATATCCATGATTACAGGTTGGTTGGTCCATCAACGCTGCAAAGTCATTACATCCATGTGCACCAGTTGGGTAAGTACCTGAAAACAGTTTGCACAGATTTGTTAGGAAAGTAGAATCGGCGCAAGTTGTTCAAAGCTCATATGTTGATTAACACAGATTTGATCAATAATTCTCATGATATCATAGTTAACAATATAGTCTGTACAAATGTTATTATTAGCTCACATGCTATTATATAGAACTATATTCCAGTGCTTGCAGTCTTATCAACAATGAATGCATTGACCATTTGAAACAAAGATCCTACAACCCAGTAGCTTATTTTATAGACTGTTACATAAGAATTCACTAAAGAAAAGACAACGCATTTCCCAACCTCCCTCAATTTTTCATGATTAAGAGCTACATAACCATGGATTAAAAAAGGAAACTACAACACATGTACACAGGAAATTTAGTGAAACACATAGGACATCAACCTTGTAAAGCGACATTTTAGAAACTGTTCTTATGCAATAGCATGTGAGCTAATTACTACTGAAATAAAAAAATGTACCTAATAGTTGAGGTATCCGTCAAGGAAGCCCTCCATTCGCCACCGGTTGCTCACTACAAGTCGTGGCCCTGGTTCCCTGTGAGGTAGCCCTCCATCCACCATTCGCTTTATGTGAAGTAGGCAATCATCCGTTTTCCGCCCATTGCCTGAGCTGCATGCTGGTGGTTGTGGTTATCGGCTATTATCGGCAAGACTAGATGGGTTAGTAACTTGCTTCTCACTGGCGGCATTGGAATGATGACAATCAGTATTTAATCGCACTAGTTGCATCTAGTTTTTACTTTAACTATGTGCTGTTGACATAGGCATATCAAGGTGGAACACTGAATTTAAGCATAAAAAGTACAGGACTAAGCATATATTGTGCAAGTTCAAAAGTTCATGCTTAAATGTGCAAAATGTTCATAAGTACAGAACTGAGAAAATAAGGGACTACAAGACAGGAGACTACACCAGCTGTTGCCCTGTTGTATCTTAATAAACTACCTTATGCTCACATAGCAGTCAGGATTCAACAAGTCCTCTGAGCACTAAAGTGAACCATACAAGTTATTTAGTTATATGGTTGAAGGAGTGGTGGTGAGCTTCAGGGATCCTGGCTAGACAAGCAATGTATGTTGACAATTCACTATCGCGCAAACTCCAATTTTAACAGTACAATTTCTCAAATGTACACAGAAAATCAAGTAGATAGACCATCTCATGATTCAGGTTGGAGATTACAGTTAGCACCTCAAATGTCCACAGTTTTTCAACTTGGTAGAAAAGGGTAAACATAATTACATAATATCCTGATAAGTCTAGTTTGGGTCACAATTGCCATTCGATTCCAAAGTAGCACAAGCTAAGTGTAACAACATAGATTGAAATGGTCAATTACAGTCAATAAACAAAATCTTTCGTAAGGACTGGAAGCAGCATCAATGTAGATAGCATCTAAGCAATTAAGCAGTGTAAAAATGGATCTCTACAGGAAAGTAACATAACCACACCAAATGTTTCCATACAAAGCAGCGCTCGAGTGCGTACAAAAACATGTAGAGAGAGAGAGGGAAGGCAAATTTAACAGAGAATTCAAGGTGTGCAGTTTCACCTCTAACCGCTGAAACCTTGATGTTTTCAGTCAGCACAGAGTTGCGAATGGAACATAGCGCTGCAAATGTAAAGGCAGAAACAATTTAGAATCTACATAGCCCAGGAGCAATTGATCATTAAATTGTTAAAATGTATTTTTCTAACCTAATATGGCAAGTCGATTCACCCAGCCAGGAGTTGGCTTTCCCGTGAAGTGCTTGCAGACGCCAGCTGTGAAATGGTTACAGTTCCTTGCAATCAAGTGATAAGTGTCCCCATGGTAATCCTCTGCAAGATCATCTAGGAAAGTGGTGCGAACTTCAGCCCGGGACATATTGGTGGCACCATTGCAAACAGGGCGACTGAAGATAAAAAATGGAACAGCTTTTCGATTCTACTTGGAACACTCCGTTGGTCGGATATTCATGGGCTTCATACCCAAACTCCATACCATGTACTGCAGAAAAAGTTCACTGGAAATTTTCAGTCTCAGATGTGGAATTTACATATAACTGCATGAAACTTGTATGCACGAGACCTCGTGACACACTGATGTTGATTTAAGTTGATCCAGAAAATTGAGGTGCTCGAAAATATGGCAAGTAGGATGGGTAGCAAAGTTGAGATACAGAGAAGATCATGGAAGGCCTTGGTGTGGAGGTAGCTCAGCTCAGTCTGGGGTTATAACTTATATGGCGGCACTACAGGTAAGTAAGAAGCATCTTTATAGACAAATAATAACCATTTTCACAGAGAACTCATAACCATTTTCACAGAGATATAAATGCATGAATAGTCTGCAATGAGAACAATATTTCATCAGCATTAGAGTTACACCACACCCATAACAGAGTAACATTTTTTTCCAGATCCATAGCATTTTCAATGAAATAAAACATCATATAACAGACTAGTGCTTTCCTCGATCAAACAAATAGATACAACAAACTAGGCATATTTGGTGACAAATATATCCATTGGTGGAGGTGTGGCCGAGCTTGTTGGAGAAGAGATCCTTTCACGAGAGAAGGAAGAGGAGGACGTGACATGGTTCTTCGTGAGGGCTAGTAGTGGTCGGTGATGGTCCCGTGACGGAGTTGTTGGCGGTCATGCAGACCGGGAAGGCTTGCAGCAATGGGGGTTAGGGGATCTGGGATGTGCTCACCGGCGTCGGCGGGGACTCAGGCCAGCGAAGAAGCCCATGTGGTGGCAGCGAAGGGGACGGGGAAGGCAGGCGACGGAGGGGGCCGGGAGCTCGGGGCTATAGGCGCCGGAGGCGGCAGGGAAGGGTCAAAGAAGATCCCTGTTTGCACAAGTAGAGATAATTATGTATGGCATCAAATCAGTGGCACAACAATTGCTCGTTCCAGCCATATCAATGAATTAAGATGCAAAACTATATCATTACTTGTGTCATCACAGTTCCAGTGCTTCATTACGGCACCAGGAGTTTATTTTTGTTTTTCTTCCGCTTGTTCTTCCCCTTCATCACTTGGTTCAATAACAGACAAGCTTCGCCTTCAATGTAAGATTTGGCATGTCAATTAGGGAGCACAAGTATAGTACTAAACTTAATTTTCTGATGTAAGTGGCAAAATACAGGCCAGCAGTTGTGAAATATCCTTATCTTACCTCAATGGGATATTACGGTGCACATACAGATTGGAAATCTTGTCTCCATTTGTGCAGTTCACTAAAATCAAGCAACATTATCATACAAGTAGCACAACATATGAAAGCACACTGCAGAATCATGTGAAAGAAGGCTAGTAATCTTGACCTCTCATGATGTGGAATTCAAACAACTCACAAGAAGAAGATCTGAACCAAATTAAGCCTTTAACGGATAGGAAGTAAGATCTCCTCTTGTGCAGTTCCACTAAGATCAAGCAATCAAGCAATGTTGTCGGTGTGACATTTTGGTTGAACAACACAAAACACTCTTAAAACAAAAGTGTTTTGTGCAGTGCAACAAAAGGTCACAATGGCAACGAGGTGAAGTAGATAACCTTGTTTACACAGAGGTGCAAAGGAAACAATTAGTGGTCAATAGCGGTGGATGACACAGAAGCCAACAAAAAGAAGCATCTACCTTATCTAAATGAGAAAGAAAGCAAGACAGTAGCATTTCTCAAACGGGGGCATTGATTAATATTAACATAGAGATTATATTAACAATAAAATTCATTAAACATGTAATTTGCTTTAACTGTGGCATTGCATCAATTTTCCAAATGCATTATTAGAGGGTGTTTGTTTACAGGGACATTTTGGTGTAGGGACTAAAACTCCGTGTCGGTCCCATCTAAACCAAACAGGAGGGGCTTTTAGGGACTAAAAATGGGCATTTGGGACTAAAGAAAGAAGACCCCAAGGGAGTCTTTTTGGGACTTTTTCCAACAGTTGCCCTGCCACGCATCGCACCTTGTTTCTATTAGTTCATTACTAGGGGTAACATGGTCTTTTTGCATGTCATTTAATAACCTCTAGTCCATGTTTAGTCCCTGGAACCAAGAAGGTAGGGACTAGGGAGTTTTTAACCAAACAGGGCCTTAGATTAACAACAGCTAATGAGTGCCCCGGAACAGCGGACGCAGCAGCACCATGTGCATCTACCTATGTACTGTGGTCATGCGCAGTCTGTTGCAACAAAGAACAAACAACCAAGGAGCATATTTGTGTTGGTCCCAGTTTTGTTATCTTTCGACACCTTTCCCTATGTGAGCTAAAGCAAATCTAGTCCTGCTCAAACTCTATAGCCTTGTCCCTTCCTTTCCTTTTTGAACTAGTACTTTCGCCCCTTCCTTTCCTCTTTGAACCACGTCCTAGATTTATGCGATACAACTTTCCCCACTACTTTCCCACATTCCTTTCCTCTTTGAAGCACGTCCTAGATTCATGCTATACAACTTTCCCCCTTCATTTCCTCTTTGAACCACGTCCTAGATTCATGCTATATACTTCCTCCGTTCCTAAATATAAGTCTTTGTAAAGATTCCACTATGAACCACATACAGATGTATATAGATGCATTTTAGAGTGTAGATTCATTCATTTTGCTCCGTATGTAGTCCTAGTAAAATTTCTACAAAGACTTATATTTAGGAACGGAGGGAGTACAACTTTTCCCACTACTTTCCCCCACTCCTTTCGTCTTTGAACCACGTCCTAGATTCATGGTATACATGCAGCTAGAGCAATGCATGTGGAGTAAGTAAATTATACCTTATGGTTCTTGGGGCGTGGTTCGGTGGTCGACGGGATGGCGGTGCAGAAGAAGGGGTCGGAGGCCCTCCCGCACCGCCGCTTGGTCGAAAGTGAACAACTGCGCCGGTAGTGGATTCCCTACCTCACCGACGGCGACAGCGTTAAGCCTCCTTCCCTTCCCGGCGGACGGATCCTGCGGGATCTTTGAGCAGCAGTGAGGGGAGAGAGAGAGGCCAACGAGGGTGAAACAAACAAATTAATAAGAAAAATTAAAAGCGCCAGTGGTGTATCTTACCGCACACATCTCGCTACTGCTCGGGAACACTGTCCAATTGATCCCGCTGTTCGCTCACGTACTATTTTAAGTGAATCCTTATTATAACATGCACACAAATTTTGGGCACTTGTATTCGACTTAAGTCAGTGTGCCACCGTATCTCGTATACTTACTACTCCCTCCCTCTAGGTGTAATAAGTCACGTTATAAGGTGCAACGGGACCAAGGTGCGTGCGTGTGCGTGCGTGTGTTTAACAGCATGTGTGTGTTAGAGAGTGTGACAGATCGACCTACTCCTACAGAGAGATGGTGTGTAGTGTACGATTTTAGCCGCGAGAGTTGGTGCATCCTCTCGTTTCCGGGCGTGTCCGGTAGGGACATGCGGACAGCTGCCACGCCCGCTCCTGACCAGCCTGGCCCACCGAAAGCCCCTCCATCGCCGGCGCGCTCTTCCCGCCTGAAACGGTCAGCGCCGCTCCAAAGAATCGGTGCCGCATTCATGCCTAGGCAGAGCGGACGCGACCTCTCACTGGCGCAAGAGTGATGGTTGCTTCGTCCGTCCAACTTACTGCTGGGTCTATGTGATTTGACAGCTCATTGGTCTTTATTACTGAGGTGGTAGGACTGCTGGATGTCCCACGCTTTCGGCGAAAGGAGGTACTACTACTACTAGATTACAATTTTCTCCATTCTTACATCGGAGGAGTGCAAGATCAATGAAAACGCAGGCTGAGTGATTACATAGCCCACCTCACACTATCACCGTGCGACACCTAACTCTTTACATAGTACTCCCTCCGTTCCTAAATATTACTAGATGAGTCCCCGCGCGTTGCCGCGGAACAACGATATATCTCTCTGCGCAAAATTATCGATTTCATAGAACTAAAAACAAAACTCTATAACCGCATGACAAATGTGGTAGCCAAACTAAATGAACTCCCAATATCATTTAGATCATCCCACGTAAGGAAAAAAGATCAGCCAACTCCTACTGCATAATGGGATTATAATTTTCTTTTTGACATGTTAATGGGACATAAAAGCTCACTTACATGCATGCTACCGGTGCATGCTTGCATGCAGACATGTTGATGTGATTTAAAACCCACTCACATGCATGTGCCACGGTATTTCTGCATGCTTGCATGTGGCTTAGTGCGGAGCCTCTCAACGTCTAGATCAGACGGCTATTATGGACTGATTTACTCACTACTAGGAAAAGGGCTACTAATGGCGCACCAGTTTTGCCTACTAATGGCGCATCACTGGTGCGCCATTAGTATCACGCCACTAGAATTTTTTTCTAATGGCGCACCACCGGTGCGCCATTAGTATCTGGTATACTAATGGCGCACTGTGCAGTGCGCCATTAGTTTTGGCGCCATTAGTAAATCGCTATACTAATGGCGCACCACCGTAATGCGCCATTAGTAACAATTTTTTTAATTTTTTCTTAATCTCAGGTCACTATTTCACCTATGAGATATCCAACACATATATATATACAACAAGCATCCATATAACAATCATAGCCAACACACAAGTTCCATCATATATACATACATAGCCTACACACAAGTTCCATCATATATACATACATAGCCAACACACAAGTTCCATCGTTACATATTACAAAAGTTTCACATTGTTCATCCAACACCGTTATCCATCAATTCACAAAAGTTTCACATTGATACAAAATAAAAACACAAATGGAAAAGAAGCACTCCATCCATGCAAGCTTCCGTGAATTAGATCAAATCTGCAAAATGATAAACAAGAAGTTAGAAGAAGAAAAATAAGAAGATTAGAAGAATACTAGAAGAAGAAGAACACTAGAAGAAGAATAAGAAGAATTTTGGAAAAGAAATAAGAAGAAGACTATAAGCTTATTATGTAAACTTGATCATTTTGTGCTAACATAAGTTATTTTGGAGCTAACCTATAGGAAACTAAGCATATAAGCTCTAAGTTAGTATATTAGAGCCAACTTAGGTAAAATGAAGCTAACCTATGTCATTTTGGAAAAGAAGAAGAATAAGAAAAAGACTATAAGCTTATTATGTAAACTTGATCATTTTGTGCTAACATAAGTTATTTTGGAGCTAACCTATAGGAAACTAAGCATATAAGCTCTAAGTTAGCATATTAGAGCCAACTTAGGTAAAATGAAGCTAACCTATAGGAAACTAAGCATATTAGAGATAACATAGGTAACTAAGTATATATATATATATCATTTTGGAGATCTGACATACCTGACAAAGTTCAGTTCTCATGCATTGTTCTTCTCCTTCTCCTTCCTCAGTCTGATGCGCCAAGAGCGGCGAGGCGGTGGAGGCAGTGGGATGTAGTCTTCTACCTCAATTGGCGTGGTCATGTCGCCCAGCTGTGGGATCGCCGGCGCCACCACCGGTGCGTGGTCATTGTCAGGCACCACCACCAACGTGAGGCCACCTTCAGGCACGACCATCACTAGGTCATCCTCAGCCACCTCCATCTCTTGCCCATGGTCAGCCACCACGATCTCTTGCCCATGGTCAGCCACCACCATCTCTTGCCCTTGGTCAGCCACCACCAGCGCTAGGTCATCCTCAGCCTGATGCCCATCGTCATCCTGAAGCTCCTCATCCCCACTCTGCTCCTCTTCTCCCGCACTCCAGTCCGGATCATCCTTCTTGTTGTCTATGCTGCTGCCAGAATCGCTGCTGCTTTCGCTACAGCCAGAATCACTGCTGCTTTCGCTACAGCCATGGTCACTGCTGCTTTGGCTATAGCCATTGTCGCTGCTGCTGCTCCCATTACCTGTCCAAATGCAACAATGACCGTAAACAATGTAGAGGAATAAGAAGAGGCAGAACGTACCGACATCATAATCTTCAGCGTAGCGCATGCGACACATAGTCGCATGGTGGCGTCGTCGTCGTACGTGAAGAGAAGGAAGTACCCCAGCCGCAGGTCGTAGGCACGGTAGAACTTCTCCCACCCATGAGACAAGTACATGTGGCCCTCCTTGATCACCAAATCCACATCCCATAGCCTGCAAAACCCGCTGCCACTGTCGCACCTTCACATTATTTGGCGGATCTTCACCCATCAGCATGTTCTTAAACTGTCGGGCAGCCTCTGCAGTTTGGGACAATGAGTGATGTAGGCAAACAACAGATATCATAATGAGATGGGTGAAGCTAGGGAGATCTCTCATTTTATATACCTGCGTCATGGATGATACTGAAGTCCCAAGTATGATAGTGAAGAACTCGGAAGCATCCAACTTGTACTGCGGTGTCGCAGAGCGGCGGTGGCTGCTTCCCGCCATCTCTGATAATTAAGCAGCAGAAGAGACCAATTAGTAACCTTACAACAGATCATAAAACATGCATGATAACAGGCATTAGTCGCAAGTACCCCATATGTCCTATTTTTAGCAAAGTCATGCTAAAATTCACGGAAAATTTCAGCATTACCTTTGCTGAAAATAGGACATATGGAGTACCAATTTGCCGGAACGGAAGTTAATCGACATTCCGGCAAACTCAAGGGCCTCTCGGGGTACCTACAACATCATCACAAGTACAGCAGCAACAGCAGTGAATACAGGCATAACAGCAGCAAAACTATATATTTTTATGCAGTAAACAAACGAACACTAAGAGTAGAATGTTCTTGTAACAAATATTATTTTGTGACATCGAAAGGCATCACTCTTCTTAAAGGGAAGGATGACTTAAGTGGCAGATGTATATGATTGCACCACTTGACCTGCACTTCTCTATATTATATGATGTACTGAAGAACTTGAGCAAAAAAGATAAATAGGAACATATTTCTCACCTTCGAGGTGTTGCTGCTGCTGCCTTTATCGAACTTCACTTCCTTTACCTCCTCGGAAACCTGAAATATGCAGATGTTAGAAAGGTTAATGAACCAACAGATGCCCTAATGGAAGTAATAACAACATGACAGCAAACAACCAACAAACATGATGGGCTTAAGATTAATGAACCAACATCGGTATGGTAAGGTAATTTATTAGCTTTGCTGATTGCTCAGCTAACCGAGCATCAAACCCTAGCACTAAAGCACTCTCTATTCATCATTTCATTATGAATATAAAAGCTAACTTGGAGTCCCATCCTCCCAATTCAAAGTCACATTTATCAGCGACAAATATAACTCAATGCTTGAGCAAATGTTGGTACTAGATTCACCACCGTGTAAAGCAAAGTGCAGTACAAAAGTTCAGTAGAACCACGTACGGGACCGGGGCTCCACGTCTCTTTGCCGTTAGATGGCACCTCGAGATCTGCACCGTGCAGAGTCATTTGATCAAGGACCGCTAATTAAGTACAGTAATTTCTTAATTTATGGTGTAGTTTCTCTCTCGGCCCATTACAACTATTGTGGCAGAAGGTTGTTAGCCGAAGCATTGTGCAGAACAACAATTTAAAATATTTGTCCCATGCGTTAAGCCATTCTAGCTAAACACAGCCTGCAAATCACATGTATTGGCACACAACTCCAGGCCGTTGTTTACGAAACCGATGGCATCTAGAGGTGGAGCCGGGCACCATGGTTCTAAAAAATTTATGCACTCAATAAATTATCTAAACAAGCGAGAAAGGATTCTTCAGGGAACACATACGTCTGCAGCAGAATAAGCAGCCACGAGTTCGTCCTTTCGGTTGGTAATAATAACTTAACAGCAACACAAGCATCCGTGTCGGCGATCGCTTTACGAGTAAGCAACATGTGCAGCACAGTGTCCAAAAGTCCTACTAGAATTCCACCAACAGCTTGCAGCTACTCTCTAAATTACATTCTGAACATGACGAGAAATCCTAACCCAAATCCACGAGAAAGAACTAGCATTGCCGAGGATGACGTGGGGCTTGAGGGCCTGCGGCCTGGTGAGGCCGACGAGGTGGTCGTCCCCGACGCCTTGGAGCTAGGTTCGGGAGACGGGCGGGCGGCGCTGAGGGGACGGGCGGTGGAGAAGGGGTAGGGGGTGCGGGCGCGGGCATCGGAGGGTTCGCCGGCTGGCGCCCAAGGGCCGGCAGCGGTGGCGGCGGCGGGCGTGGGGCGGGCGGGGGTCGGGTGGCGGCGCCAGGGGACGGAGGCGGGCGGGGCGGCGCATTTATTGGGGCGGGGCGTCTTGAGTGGGGAGGAAGGAGGGAGGAATAAGTTTTTTGCCAAAAGTAAAAAAATTCTTGGCAGACTCATCTCCAAAGGCGCCATTAGTAGTTCTAACTAGTAATGACGCACTTTGCCCGGATGCGCCATTAGAATGTTTGAAAAATGAAAAAATTGTTTTACTAGTGGCGCACCTTACGCCTCGTGCGCCATTAGTGTATTCCACACTAATGGCGTATCTCCACCAGGTGCGCCATTAGTATATAGTAGTGGCGCACCACTTCTCTGGTGCGCCATTAGTGTCAATCCTATCTTTAGCTCTTTTCCTAGTAGTGACTTCATCTAATGGCTACATCAATTTTGATGATGTGGCTCAAGGAGAGGATAGAGAATTCCTAGTAGTGGGGGCTAGCTATTACTAGTAGATAAGTCTTTGTAGATATTCCACTAGGTGAACTACATACGGAACAAAATGAATGAATCTACACTTAAAATGCATCTATATACATCCGCATGTGGTTCATGGTGAAATCTCTACAAAGACTTATATTTAGGAACGGAGGAAGTACTAGTATAGTACGTAATGTAATTTATCAGAGAGATAAAATTGTGCAATCATAAGAAGCTTCCAGCTTGTTACATGTATCTTCGTCCAAGGTTGCCCGTTGCAACATTTCATCAAATACAAAGGAGACTAACATGCATGCTATTGCATCTCAATGATTGACAGATCATAGCAAATATGTACTCCCTTCGTTCCAAAATAAGTGTCTCAACTTTGTGCAAACTTTAGTACAAAGTTGTACTACTACTAAAGTTGACACTTATTTTCGAACAGAGGCAACTAAAGAAAAAAAACGATCCATGCAGTCCCTAGATCTTAAACCGTGAACCCTGACCAGGTTTCAATTTACTGGCAACGTTCGAGCTTCCTAATAAATGAAGTTTGCAACCTTTTGACTATGAGATCATTTTGTGCAGTTTCACCAAAATCGAGATGAGCATCCCTGTGGCAAAGAAATTGAAGAAGCGTGATAAGAATAAGATTACTGGGACTAGTTGATGAGACATAAACTCATCACAAATACAAGACGTAGAAGCCAGAGAGGTATGTGCTGGGTAAAGAAGTAGAGATATATCCACGAGGGAGTGATGTGGGCATTTGGAGCGATGGTGCAAGCCGGCTGTAAAGGGAGTTGTACCTGAGGGACGTAGCTAAACCTTGAGGAGGGCGGCGGGAGGCGGCAACTGCCCACGTCACGGCAGTGAGCAAGGGACGAAGGCAACCTCACCGGCTTTGTGAGAGAGAACGGCGGGGACCCCTGATCGGGACGTGCCGACAGTGGGTTTTCGCCGTCGGCGACGGCCACCGCATCTACACTAAGCATCCAGCCCTTCCCTGCTTAACGTGATCCGCCGGGATGTTAGAGATGTGGCCACGATGCGTTTTGTGCGAGAGAGTGTGAAGAGAGCAACCCCAGCAAGCAACCGTGTAGGCTGGCCCGTCCTGACTATCTATATAGTGGAGTGGTTTCCTTTTCTCTCCATATGAACCTATTATATTGCGTACGTGCCACTGAGGAAAAAAAAACTTTATTTATAAATGACGCGGCACCTACTACTCGTTCTCCTATAACCTTGCGCTTGGCATCTCCAAAATATTAACCTTGCAATTGGCTCTTCACCTCTTCGGGAAGTCGAGCAATAATGGTAGTGCAGTATCTATCGTTCTGGCTATATGAGACCAAATGAATTGCTGCACGTCCACCACTTGGGCGAGGGTCGAGGGGCGAGGGAGAGTGCTACATACGGAACAAAATGAGTGAATCTACACTCTAAAATAGGTCTATATACATCAGTGTTTGGAGTATGTACTAGTAGTTCATATTGAAATCTACTAAAGGACATATATATTCCAAACAATATGATATAATCTCTATAACCAAGGTAGTAGGGACGAGGAGTAAACGGAGGGAGTAGTAAATTTTTCTCCTCGTCCTGCGAGCCACCGCGCGCATGGGCGAGGGAGCGGGCGAAGGCGGAGCAAGCTTCACCTCATCCTGCGAGCCACCGCGCCCGTGGGCGGGGGAGACGGCGTACTAAGCAAGCTTCCCCTCGTTCTGCGAGTTGACGGGACACATCAAAAGTCTCGCCTCTAAGGTAGGCCCCACATGGTTTGCCTCTTTTTTTTTAACAGAACACGTCAAGTCGCAATTTGTTTGTTCACCCGTGGTAGACGATCCTCCCTCCACCAAGTGGACAAGCAGTACACGTGCCAAATTACCACGTGGGCTGCCTTTTTCGTACATAATTGAGCTCCACCGTGTACCCGCTCGGGTGTGGTTGGGAAAGAGACGGGAGTACGTGCGCCGTGCATGCACCTCTTCTCTTCATGCACGTCCCCCACCTACGTGGGTGTGTGTGAGAGATACAAACCGCGTTCGTGAGTGTTTTTTGTTCTGGGGTGGGGGTGGGGGTGGGGTGGGGGTTGATTTCGTGAATTATTTGTGGGAATATGTGTCACTGACATCTCAAACAAAATTTTGCATGCAATGTGTGTGAAATGGAGGCCTATCCATATCATACATAGAGGGTCGGGCAATCCACGAGAAGAGAGGGAGGGGTCATAGCTATCGATAGAGTCAAGAGAGGATCAAGTGGGTGGGTGCGAGATCGATGAAGAGAGCCATCGAAATTGTATGTGTGTGCAAGTCAAAGATATAGGGCGACTGGCCTACCGGAACGTTAGAGGGCACATGTCAAGTTTGTGTGTGGCAGGGAGACATGACTAGAGCGCTCGATGTATCGGTGTGTGTGTGGGGGGGGGAGGGGGTGGGGGAGGGGTAGGGAGAGGCCTAACTATAGAGGTAGAACGACTCGTATATGTGTTGAGCAGGAGAGACCCAGCTATGTCTTGAGGGAGATCGGTCGACATCCATACATAACTGAAGGACGGGGAATGTGATGGGACAGAGAGAGAGAGAGGAGAGAGAGAGGGAGGGAGAGGAAGGGAGAGGGGTAGGGTGCTGGATGGTTGATGGAGTTGCTTCTCGGAGATGGTGGGAGAGGCGTACTAGACAAACTGAGGGCGGAACTGCAATGTTATCAATAAGTGTGGGGATGTGTTTCTGTGTGTGCCTGTGCGTGATAGATCAGTCGGGACGCATCCATGGATGATGAAGGGGAACCATGTGTTTGGTAAGCAAACCTAACTAGATCGGTAGATCAATTGTTGTTTGTCGGAGGAAGGGAGAGACACAACTAATGAGGTAGATCGATCGACGTGTGGGTAAAAACGAGTTATAAGGACCTAGCTAGCTATATGTATAGCGAGAGACCAGTCGGTGTACGTCCATTTGTTAGAGGCAAATAAGGCCCAGCGAGACGGATAGACAGAGAGAATGGAGCTAGGAGGTGGTGCGAGAGGCCCAACTACTAGCTAGATAGGGGGAGGAGTGTGCGGTTGTGAGATCGATGAAAGAGGGGCGAGAGTTTACACGTGTGTACGACCGTATGAGAGACACGAGGAAAGGATACATAAAGGAGGAGATTGAAGGTGTGTGTGTATGTTGTAGGCAGGCATCATTTGGAGAGGTTTATCGATCGGTGTGTGTCGGAAAGGAGTTGTGGAGACTCTGGGAGAACGACCTAAAGAAAAAAATGAATGTGCCCGATGGATAGAATGCCGAGGGAGGGGGAGGGCGACGAGGGCATGTGTATGCACGAGAGAAAGTTAGTGGTAGCTACAAAGGTTAGAGGATTGTGTGGGTGTAAGAGACTAACAAAAATCATAATTTCATATGAAAGCGGAATCATATATTTGAACAGGAGATCATAGTGTTTTAAACATTGCATGCATGAATATAGCGGTGATACACGTGTTGTGCACATGTTATACCATAATGTGATAATGCATGGCGTTTGCAACTCACAACTAAATGCCGAACAATCTAAACCATACTATACATCAAACAATCTCACATTTTATTTGAATTTGTGATAATGTGTGGCGTTTGCAGCTTACAACTAAATATCGAACAATCTAAACAATACTATATATCGAACATTCTCACATATTATTTGAATTTGTGGTAATGTGTGGTGTTTCCAACTCACATCTAAATACTTGTAGGCGTAGGGGGCGGGGCACCATACGTAATGTGATAAACACATTATACATATGAGACATGGTTTAGATTATGAAGATCTAGCTAGAGCTAGAAATGTAATGTGATTTGAAATCAAAATAAAGTGGATTCAAATAATATAGTTCGAGTTCATATAGGCCCTGTTTGGTTCAGCTTTTATCAACGGATTCCGCTGCCGCGCAGCCGAATCTGAAACAAAGGGCGAACCCAGCAGAATCCGATTTCAGAAATCCGCTGCCAAAATCCGAACCAAAAGCGGAAGCAGCCCAGGACGTGCTTTCCAAAATATGATTCCGCTGCGGGCCAAAATCTAAAAAAGTTGTATCAGCTGGTTTGCCAAATGACCTACATCTTTTTCACATCAGATTTTCCAGAGCTGTTTTTCCACAACAGATTTTTCACTGCTGCTTTTAAAAATCCACAGCTGAACCAAACAGGGCCATAGTACACATAGTTCATATGTAACTCGAGACTAAACATGTGGTGTGCTGTGAAGATAATACACAAACGATGGTTTAACTTGACAATAATGATGATTGTAGATCTTATTAAAATAGAGAAAGGAATTCAAAATCTTTGACTTCACAATAATCATTACTGTAGATCTTATTCAAATAGAGAAACAAATTCAAATTTAGTTGATATTGAAGCGGTAGTATATACGTTTGGAATGCACTAAAACGTTCATTGGAGTAGTAGGTTGCATGCATTATACACGTAGCGGAATAGTTTAATTGAACATAACATGACTTCAAAGTTTTGAATGACATTTGTAGTGCGCATTGATTTGGTACAGTACACGTTAGGCTTGTCCGGAAATTTCAACCCGCGCCTTGGTAGCCAGAATATTTAAGATATATCTTTGTCTCGTTGTGCTCCGACAACTCCCTCCATCTCAACCCGCGCCTTGCTATTCCGAAATTACAACGCGAAAAACTCCCACCTCCTGTGAAATCCCGACATGCGAAATGCCCGTGGTACCCCTGAACCGTAAGAACCATCTCAAATCGGTGGGGGTACTTTCGTAACTTACCCCACATTTCGGACAAGCGCGTCTCTAAGCCATGGTTCCCCTCTGCCATCCCATCCGCCCACCCATTCGTACATCGAGGCCGCTAAAATCAGCGATGAAACCCCACACCCTGCTCCGTCCGCCACCCAGCCGGAGCCTCTTCCCCGATGACGTCGTCCACAGCAACTCCTCGACGTCCCTCATCCACCGTACCGGATGAGGATCCGTCGTCGATCTCATCGTCCCTCCGGTTTTGCCACCCCGTCCTCAACCTTCAAGGAGCTGCACCGACGTTCCCCTCGTCTTTCGCGCCACCTCCATTCCCACACCGCCGTCTTCACCTGCACCACCGGAAGAGCATCATCATCACCGTTCCCTCGGATGAAGCTGCAGCCTAATCGGCGCCACCAAAGAGGTTGTACACTAATCGCCGCATTTTCTTCTTGATTTTATCTCACGGTGCTGCCGGCGCTCGGTCCCGAGCCGACACGGCGCGGCTCCATCCACAGCGGCGTCGCCGACCACTTCCTCCACGACGTCTTTCCCTCGGCGGTGACGTCCACATTAGTAGGAGGTCCTGCTGCTTTAGCTCTCGCTCGTGCTGCTGCTCTGCTCTTGCTCCCGGTCCCTTGCCTGGTCTGCTCTTGCTATTGCTCTTGCTCGCGCTGCTGCTCTCGCTCTTGCTCTTGCTTGCGATGCTGCTCCGATTTAGCTACACTTCAGTCGACTGAATCGACTTTTGGGTCAGTCGATTTTCAGGGGGTGGGGGGCTCGCCGGGGTGAAGGAAGAACCAGCAAGCTGGGAGGGGGGGCTCAGAGAGGTACCTCATTGTCTATCTTAGGGTTCAGGATGGGGACGGTGGTTGCTGGCAGTGGCGGGGCGGTGGCGTGGGGATCGCCGGAGAAAAAGCTCGGCACGGGGGCAGAGGGATGGCTGGGCGGCGGACCGGAGGTGGGGAGTGTTTTGGGCGGGCGGGCGGTGCACCGCTGGGCGGCGGGGCTGCTGTTTGGCCGGTGGTGGTGGGCGGCTGGGGTGGAGGTTGAAGATGAACCGCAGGCCCTTGATTTCGTATCCAACGGCTGCAAAATCGATCGACTAGAGATGAAAAGTCGATCGACCGACGTGTAGCCTCACCTTGCTAGTGCGTTCAGTTTCGACAACAAAATTCAGTTTCGACAAAGAAAATTCAGTTCCGGCGGTTAAGTTCAGTTTACAGCTTAAGTTCAGAGATGAGCGGCTGATGTATTTTACATCTAGCACTTTGTGGTTATGTATTTTACGTCATGTATTAGAGATGCTATTAGAATTCCACTTAGGTTAACGCTGTTCGTTGTCTCTCTTGTCCCGCTTCACTGGGCGTCAGACAACTCACGGAGCTGCTCCAATGACGAAACCCTCCATCACAAATGAGCAGTACATCGGGCTCCATCTCCAAACGCCTAAGATCTTCTTCCCCTCCTCCGACAGCAAAGTCAGTCGGAGCATCCTCACCGGCCAACCCAATC
Source organism: Aegilops bicornis (assembly GCA_021605145.1). NCBI lineage: Eukaryota > Viridiplantae > Streptophyta > Magnoliopsida > Poales > Poaceae > Aegilops > Aegilops bicornis. The sequence goes on from CM038675.1 coordinate 816,853,684, forward strand.
ACGCTGAGATCGACATGGCTTCGCCAAAGAGGTTGTACACTTGTTGCATCTCTTTTTTACTCCACATGTTATATATATTTTCCACTGAGCACACGGGTTTGTTCCTTTAGTGTCTCCTTGAAAGAAAAAACATAGGAATTTTAGTTTTCACGTGTCCTCCTTTCAAATTCCTATTCATGAAGCAGAAGACTAAGAGATAGTAGCATAATAGCATTATAACCATACATTCTTGTGGTTTGATTTAATCTCACCATGCTTCTTTGCATCCTGTGATGTTCCAATTGTTGTGAATCAAACACCCAGATTGGCAGAAATCATGTGTTCTTAAATTTTCTGTTTTGCAGATGCATTCCTATCATATACCTGTCTATTTCCTATCCCTGCATTGTTGGAATCCTCCAATTCAAACGAGCACTTACAGAATTACTTCTCTTACAGATAGTTGTCAAAGAAAACCTTGCGTGGTTTGTACCGCTCCTGCTGCGCCGTCGTCCACCCCAGCTTAGCTGCTCCAACGACAGAAGGGTACAGCACAACAGGGATCCGGCCTCCAAACTGTCTTGCGCCGCCTCAGATCTTCTTCCCCGCCGCCGACAGCCATGAAAACTGCATTACCATCATCAACCGAGCATATGACCTCGAGGACTACACGGATCTGCAAGAGAGGTTGCACTCTTTCGTGTCTGCTTACGTTATACATCGCTTAATATTACATGCTACTTTATCATCCTGTTCACCGATTAGACTCTGAGTCAGCTCCAAACTAATGGTCAAACTTGAGTTTTTAAATGGTTGTGCGGTACATATCGGGCCGCTATCAATAGTATCTATCTACTATCTAGTTAATCTCCGGTGTCTACTATGAGTTTCATGTTGGGCGGAAACAAACAAAGAAGAAGCCATTATCTGTATTTTTTAACCGAGGCCATTATCCGCCTGCTATTATTGGTTTTGGGTCTATCCACAGGTTGCTACCATCACTCTGGATTTATGCATGCACTCCTTACATAATCTCACTATGTTTTATTCCTATGCATGACAGTTATTGTAAACAATGGAACTGAACATGTAGAGCAAAAGAGACGAGCCTTGCGTGGCAATAAAATTTCATGCAGATGTCGCTCCATGGTAGGCGCAAAGGCAGCCCCCCTCCATGCATTTCGGATTGTAATTGAGAGGAAGATATCAGTTCTGAGGGGGATTCAGAAGGAGAAGACAACTCCTATTTACCCCCTGAGGTCTTCGCTCTAACTTGGCATGCTGATGTTGGTTATATCATGCATATGGTGTCTTGCATTGCAGACTTTATGCATCAAATATGTCATCTGCTTAGTTTAGACATCCTTTGTGTGAATGCCATCTGTTTAGTTTATTCATCATTTATGTGAATTATGCAACGCCATCTTGTTTAGCCAGGCATCATATATGTGAATTCTGCAATGCCATCCTGCTTAGCCAGTCATCTTATATGTAAATTATATCAGGCCATCCTTTTTTTGCGTTACATATTACATTTGTCAACAATGTTAGTACATTCAACTGCTTTTCGTGTGCATCAGCCATTTGACACGGTGATGGCAATTTCTGGAGTGAAAACGAGGACTTCAGAGCAGACTATGCTATCTGACGAAGCGCATATCTCGCTGGTTACGGATAGCTCCTTAGAGGAGGATTCAGAGACAGATGACCAGTCCTATCCCCCCCCCCGAGGTGTATGCTCTAACTTGGCAGGGTTATGTTGCTCATATCGTGCGTATGGTGTCTCGCATTGCTATGTCATTTGATTAGTTTAGACATGCTTTGTGTGAATGCAACCTGTTCAGTGTCTAATTACCATATATGTGAATTATGCATTGCCATCTTGTTGAAAGAGATTATATATGTGAATTATACAATGTTATCTTGTTGCAAAGGCATTATATATGTGAATTATGCAATGCCATGCTGTTTAGCCAATCATCATGTATGTGAATTATATCATGCTATCATTTTCTTGTATTACGTGTTCCATTTGTCGACAACGTTTGTATATTCAACTACTCTTCCTGTGCTTCAGCCATTTAAAGCGGTGATGGAAGTATGTGGAGTGAAAACAAGGTATTCAGAGCAGACAGTGCTACCTGTTGAAGCAGACATCTTGCTGGTTACAGAGAGCTCCTCATAGGAGGATTCAGAGACTGATGACCAGTCCTATTTCCCCCCTGAGGTCTATTCTCAAACTTGGCAGGGTTATATTACCCATGTCATGCATGTTGTCTTGCATTGCTTAGTTTTTACATCATATATGGATTGCCATCTGCTTACTTGCTTACTATATAAATCATATATTTGAATTATATCATGCCATCATGTTTACATAGTACATACACATCATCTATCTGAATTATGGCATAGCAACCCATTTAATAAAGACATCATATAGTTATATCATCTCATCATGTTTAGTGTTTACAGTCATCATATTTTGAATTATGGCATTCTATCCGTGAATGTATGTGAATTATGGCATGCCAACCTATTTAATAAACACATTATATAGTTATGTCATGTCATCCTGTTTACATAGTCTCATATTTTGAACTATGTCTTTCCATCTTTTTAGTTAGCCATCATAATGTGAAATTGTGTCATGCTATCCTGTTTAGTTAGCCATCATATATGTGAAATTGTGTCATGCTATCCTGTTTGGTTAGACAACATAAATATGAATTATTTCATGCCCTCTTTTATTCCCCACTATACATTGCACCTGTCTATCATACAATGTCTATACTTTCAATTACTTTTCTTGTTTATCAGCCATTTGAATTGGAGAGCGTGATGGCAGTATCTAAGGGAGTAGCAACACGGTCTTCAGAAAAGATAGTGCTACTAGTTGATGCAGATAGAACCATGGTTGTACTTGCCCATGGACCAGATCCACCACACATACCCCAGACTCTCACAGATTGTACCCCTACCCAATTGGACAGAGAACCAGCTACACCCCTTCTAACCCCAACCCCGGCAGATAGTAACCCAGTTCCAGTTGACACAGCACCATCTCCACCACAGAACACCCAAACACGGAGCAGTTAGTAAGGGAACTGCAGTGCCCAAAGCACGAGGACCACCACTCCGAATCCCAACTCAACGCTTAAAGGAGAAGAAGATTTGTTCTCAGGTCAGGTTTTGTAGCTATGGTTCATACTCCTTTGCTGTTGCATTAGTATATTTACTCATACCAACTATTTTCAAATTTGAAGGATGGAATTGAAACTCCAATGGCATAGCAGGTATGTTTTAAACCTGTTTCTTTAACTGGTTTGCTGTTGTAACCTGCTCTATGTTGATTTCAGTTTCAATTGAATAAACAGTTATGTTCTCATGTCATGCACATTACAAGTGTTGTTATTGCTCTATAGTTACCCACACTTATATTCTGTCTATTCTGCTTTGTCTTGAACAAATATTATTTGAACTGTGTCTCCATCTTGATTTGGCAACAAAAACAAGAATGATATAAAACATAAAGTGACCATGGTACATAGATATATGTTTGTTTCATGCTGTTATCCTGTCCACTTTACTACTGAACTAATTTACCAAAATGAGTTTCATATACAACATGGTAAACATGTGATGTGTCTGCTTGTTTCTCTTTTAGAATGCGGACAAAATATTGGAGAACAAGACTGCGTTATCCAATGGTAAAGGAAGTAATGCAGATAAGGTTCAAGATAGTGAGACATCCTGTTGGTCTCCATGAAAGCTGATAAAACTATCTTGACGACGGATGTGGAACCCAAAAGTCCTGTCTTGATGGAGTGTTCGTTATCTTGGCCACTCATCACCGGCACAAGCTCTTGAACTCGCTGCCTGAATCAGTTCGTCTTCTTGAGTCTCAACTTCAAGTTGAAAGACTTCGATCAGATGTCTTGACAGAACTCAAGGACCGAGGAGGTCCCCGCAGAATTCAGATGCATATTTTTGGTGCAACAAAGAAGTTACTGGAGGATTTAAGCGCCAAACAAGAGAAAGTTAATAAGCTTGCTAAGCATCTTGTCAGCATTATGGGTACCCAGGATATTGTTTCTTGAGATCTTCTAAAGTGCTTTCAGTTCCGGATTTGCGCTGGTCGCCAACTTTGACAACCAGTGTATATGATATGCTGCTTTGTTCCCTATATTCGCACTGGCGGCGAACTTTGATGCCCAGTGGATGTAATATGTGTAATAGCTGTGATAGCCTAGCGTTAGTTGCTTGCTTATTTATTTCCTTGTTGTCTTGTTTATTTGTTTGCTTTTAGTCATTGCAGTTCTTTTTCCGCGGTTTGCTAGTGGCTGAAATAACCTATTTTTTAAAACTAGGCCACAATAACCATGGGCTAATATTTTCTGTAGTGACACTGGGCCTCCTACTAGCCGTAGAAACAGTGGGCCTTCTACGGGCCGTAGAAACAATGGGCCTTCTACAGGCCGTAGAAACAACGGGCTTTCTGCGGGCCGTATCATTAATGGGTCTTATACGGGCCATATGATCGATTGGCCAAACATGGGCCAAACAGACCGCATTATGGCCGTATACGGGCTAGAGTTGGAATTGTACGTTCATGGGCCGACCATAACGGGCCATCGATAATAGGCCGTATTTGATGACGCTATGAAAGCGGCCCAACGTAATAACGGACCACAAACGGACCGACTGTAACCACAGGCAGAATTTGGCCCACAAGCAGAAAATGACAGTAACGGGCCGTAAGTAAACGAATGCTGGAAATGAGCCCAACAATAAATGGGCTATTAGAAGGCCGAAAGATAACATGGGCTGGAAACGGCCCAACGGAATAATAGGCCGTTAATGGGTATAAAGTGATACACTGTTCATTACGGGCCAGTTTCACCACGGGCCGTTAATGGGTGTAAAGTGATACACTGTTCATTACGGGCCAGTTTCACCATGGGCCGTTAATAGGCCAAGAGTTACATAGGGCTTCATATGGGCCGAAAGACGTCATGGGCCATACATGCGCTAGAAGTGAAAACGGGCTGGAATCATATTGGATGGCCCAGATGACGCTACTGGGCCTAATGCAGATAGGGCGTAGCGGGCCTTGGGTTAGCGGGTTGTAAATGGGCTATATGCGAACATGCCGTTAACAGGCTTTCCATGGGCCGGCCCGCCACCTTTTGACTAAGTCAAACAGGCCGGCCTTTTTACAGGAATGGGCCTCTGTTGGGCCATGCCACGTGTCGACGTATCATAGGCGCCTTACGTCCAATGAGTGGATGACATCTGTCCCAACGATGAGTCGACACGTGTTTCCTCCACCAATGATGATTTTACACGTGGAAAATCCCCATTGGTCCGGGCTATTAACGGGTTATCGGATCCAAAACCCGACCCGATAGCTTAACGACGTTCCGTTACGGTGGATGCCACGTGTCGGTCACCCTTGACGAAAGCACTTCTGTGACGCGCGATTTATCGTCATGGAAGTGGACACTTCCGTGATGATAATTTTGGTAATGTCACGGAACACTTCTACGACAACACGGGTATGACTATCTTGATTCTGTCATAAAATCGTCATGGATGTACATGCATGACGGAAAACGCGACCTACTGTGACAAACACGTATCATCACGGAAGTGCATTTTTTTTGTAGTGATGGCTCACGTCATGAGAACCTCATGAGGTTTCCCCGCCTTGATCTCTCCGCTCCTCGCGAGCCAACCTGGTGAGTCCACTCCTGAGGAGGTCTTGTGTCATCCGCCTCGCGAGGCCTGGCCCCTTGCGAGGGTCTTGGATGCCTTGTTGATGAAGATGGGCCGTACAAGCCTGCTAGCACAGCCACACAGTGGGCCCCAGGAAGGCAAGTCTGGGGACCCCTGCCCGTAACGCGTCGATAGTGGTAAATCGGTAAGGGACATCATAGATTGCACCATATCTAATAAAATCTTTATTCACGATGTTCGGTCACACCATTACGCTGTGGTGTTCCAGGTGGCGTGAGTTGCGAAACTATTCCACATTTTTTCAAATGAAGACCAAACTCGTAACTCAAATATTCTCCTCCACGATCAGATCGTAGAAACTTTATTTTCTTGTTATGATGATTTTCCACTTCACTCTGAACTTATATGAACTTTTTCAAATGTTTCAGACTTTTGTTTCATCAAGTAGATATACCCATATCTGCTCAAATCATCTATGATGGTCAGAAAATAACGATACCCGCCGCGAGCCTCAACACTCATCGGATCGCATACATCAGTATGTATTATTTCCAATAAGTCAGTTGCTCGCTCCATTGTTCCGAAGAATGGAGTCTTAGTCATCTTGCCCATAAGGCACGGTTCGCAAGCATCAAGTGATTCATAATCAAGTGATTCCAAAATCCCATCAGTATGGAGTTTCTTCATGCGCTTTACAACAATATGACCTAAACGGCAGTGCCACAAATAAGTTGCACTATCATTATTAACTTTGCATCTTTTGGCTTCAATATTATGAATATGTGTATCACTACGATCGAGATACAACAAACCATTTTTCATTGGGTGTATGACCATAGAAGGTTTTATTCATTTAAATAGAACAACAATTATTCTATAACTTAACTGAATAACCGTATTGCAATAAACATGATCAAATCATATTCATGCTCAACGCAAACACCAAATAACACTTATTTAGGTTCAACACTACTCCCGAAAGTATAGGGAGTGTGCGACGATGATCATATCAATCTTGGAACTACTTCCAACACCCATCGTCACCTCGTCCTTAACTAGTTTCTGTTCGTTCTGCAACTCCCGTTTCGAGTTACTACTCTTAGCAACTGAACCAGTATGAAATGCCGAGGGGTTGCTATAAACACTAGTAAGTTACACATCAATAACATGTATATCCAATATACCTTTGTTCACTTTGCCATCCTTCTTATCCACGAAGTATCTAGGCAGTTCCGCTTCCAGTGACCATTTCCTTTGTAGTAGAAGCACTCAGTTTCAGGCTTGGGTGTAGCTTTCGGCTTCTTCACGGGAGCAGCAACTTGCTTCCCGTTCTTTTTGAAGTTCCCCTTCTTCCCTTTGCCCTTTTCTTGAAACTAGTGGTCTTGTCAACCATCAACACTTGACGCTTTTCTTTATTTCTACCTTCGTCGATTTCAGCATCATGAAGAGCTTGGGAATCATTTCCGTTATCCCTTGCATATTATAGTTCATCACGAAGTTCTAGTAACTTGGTGATAGTGACTAGAGAACTCTGTCAATCACTATCTTATCTGGAAGATTAACTCCCACTTGATTCAAGTGATTGTAGTACTCAGACATTCTGAGCACATGCTCACTAGCTGAGCTATTCTCCTCCATCTTGTAGGCAAAGTACTTGTCAAAGGTCTCATACCTTTCGACATGGGCATGAGTCTGAAATACTAACTTCAACTCTTGGAACATCTCATATGCTCTGTGGTGTTTCAAAAACGTCTTTGAAGCCCCGATTCTAAGCCGTAAAGCATGGTGCACTAAACTATCAAGTAGTCATCATATCGAGCTTGCCAAACGTTCATAGCGCCTGCATTTGCTCCTGCAATCGTTCTGTCACCTAGCGGTGCATCAAGGACATAATTCTTCTGTCAGCAATGAGGATAATCCTCAGATCACGGATCCAATCCGCATTATTGCTACTAACCTCTTTCAACTTAGTTTTCTCTAGGAACATATCAAAAATAAAACAGGGGAGCTAAACACGAGCTATTGATCTACAAAATAGATATGCTAATACTTCCAGGACAAAGTTCATCATAAACTAAAGTTCAATTAATCAAACTACTTAAGAACTCCCACTTAGACGGACATCCCTCTAATCATCTAAGTGATCACGTGATCCATATCAACTAAACCATGTTCGATTATCACGTGAGATGGAGTAGTTTTCAATGGCGAACATCACTATGTTGATCACATCTACTATATGATTCACGCTTGACCTTTCGGTCTCGGTGTTCTGAGGCCATATCTGCATATGCTAGGCTCGTCAAGTTTAACCCGAGTATTCTGCGTGCGTATAACTGGCTTGCACCCGTTGTATGTGAACGTAGAGCTTATCACACCGATCATCACGTGGTCTCTCGGCACGACGAACTTTCGCAACGGTGCATACTCAGGGAGAACACTTATACCTTCAAATTTAGTGACAGATCATCTTATAATGCTACCGTCGATCTAAGCAAAATAAGATGCATAAAAGATAAAGATCACATGCAATCAATATAAGTGATATGATATGGCCATCATCATCTTGTGCCTTTGATCTCCATCTCCAAAGCACCGTCATGATCACCATTGTCACCGGCGCGACACCTTGATCTCCATTGTAGCATCGTTGTCGTCTCGCCAACTATTGGTTCTACGACTATCACTACCGCTTAGTGATAAAGTAAAGCAATTAGATGGCGATTGCATTTCATACAATAAAGCGACAACCAAATGGCTCCTGACAGTTGCCGATAACTCGGTTACAAACATGATCATCTCATACAATAAAATTTAGCATCATTACTTGACCATATCACATCACAACATGCCCTGCAAAAACAAGTTAGACGTCCTCTACTTTGTTGTTGCAAGTTTTACATGGCTGCTATGGGCTGAGCAAGAACCGTTCTTACCTACGCATCAAAACCACAACGATATTTCGTCAAGTATGTGCTGTTTTAACCTTCACAAGGACCGGGCGTAGCCACACTCGATTCAACTAAAGTTGGAGAAACCGACACCGCCACCCAATTGCAGCGAAGCACGTCGGTAGAACCAATCTCGCTTAAGCGTACGCGTAATGTCGGTCCAGGCCGCTTCATCCAACAATACCGCCGAATCAAAGTAGGACATGCTGGTAAGCAGTATGACTTGTATCTCCCACAACTCACTTGTGTTCTACTCGTGCATGTAACATCTACGCATAAACCTGGCTCGGATGCCACTGTTGGGGAACGTAGTGATTTCAAAACAATTCCTACGCACACGCAAGATAATGGTGATGCATAGCAACGAGAGGGGAGAGTGTCGTCCACATACCCTCGTAGACCGTAAGCGGAAGCGTTAAGATAACGCGGTTGATGTAGTCGTATGTCTTCATGATCCGACCGATCCAAGTACCGAACACACGGCACCTCCGAGTTCAGCACACGTTCAGCTCGGTGACGTCCCACGAACTCACGATCCAGCAGAGCTTCGAGGGAGAGTTCCGTCAGCACGATGGCGTGATGACGGTTTTGATGATGCTACCGATGCAGGGCTTCACCTAACAGCCGTTACGATATGACCGAGGTGGATTATGGTGGAGGGGGGCACCGCACACGGCTAAAAGATCAACTGATCAACTTGTGTGTCTATGGGGTGCCCCCTCCCCCGTATATAAAGGAGTGGAGGAGGGGAGGGGCCGGCCCTCTCTATGGCGCGCCCTAGGGGAGTCCTACTCCCACCGGGAGTAGGATTCCCCCCTCCCCTTCCCTAGTTGGAGTAGGAGAGGAAGGGAAGGAGGAGTAGGAGAGAAGGAAAGGGGGGCCACCACCCCCCAAACCTATTCCAATTCGGCCTCCTGCCCAAGGGGGCGCACCAGCCCCTTGTGGGCTAGTGTGCTTCCTTCTTATGGCCCATAAGGCCCATAACTTCTCCCGGAGGGTTCCGGTAACCTCCCGGTACTCTGGAAAAATGCCTGAACCACTCGGAACCGTTTCGATGTCCGAATATAGCCTTCCAATATATCAATCTTTACGTCTCGACCATTTAGAGACTCCTCGTCATGTCCGTGTTCTCATCCGGGACTCCGAACTACCTTAGGTACATCAAAACACATAAACTCATATTACCGAACGCCACCGAACGTTAAGTGTGCGGACCCTACGGGTTCGAGAACTATGTAGACATGACCGAGACACATCTCCGGTCAATAACCAATAGTGGAACCTGGATGCTCATATTGGCTCCTACATATTCTACGAAGATCTTTATCGGTCAAACCGCATAAAAACATACGTTGTTCCCATTGTCATTGGTATGTTACTTGCCCGAGATTCGATCGTCGGTATCTCAATACCTAGCTCAATCTCGTTACCGGCAAGTCTCTTTACTCGTTCCGTAATGCATCATCCCGCAACTAACTCATTAATCACATTTCTTGCAAGGCTTATAGTGATGTGCATTACCGAGAGGGCCTAGAGATACCTCTCCGAAATCGGAGTGACAAATCCTAATCTTGATCTATGCCAACTCAACAAGTACCATCGGAGACACCTGTAGAGCACCTTTATAATCACCCAGTTATGTTGTGACGTTTGGTAGCACATAAAGTGTTCCTCCGGTATTCGGGAATTACATAATCTCATAGTCATAGGAACATGTATAAGTCATGAAGAAAGCAATAGCAATATACTAAACGATCAAGTGCTAAGCTAACGGAATGGGTCAAGTCAATCACATCATTCTCTAATGATGTGATCCCGTTAATCAAATGATAACTCATGTATATGGCTAGTAAACTTAACCACCTTTGATTGAACGAGCTAGTCAAGTAGAGGCATACTAGTGACACTGTGTTTGTCTATGTATTCACACATGTACTAAGTTTCCGGTTAATACAATTCTAGGATGAATAATAAACATTTATCATGATATAAGGAAAATATATATGAAAACTTTATTATTGCCTCTAGGGCATATTTCCTTCACATTCGTCGGTCCCTTCCCTCCCAACGGCGGCCTCTCCGCATGTGGGAGTTCAATCCGAAAGGGCGACGGACCCTGAAATGATTCTTTGGCACGACGCACAAAGCGATCTGGAAGCTACTTTTCAAGACTCAAAAGTCGTGGCCAGGGATGTCCGAAGACATCGGCCTCGACTGCAATAATTAATCCAGCCTCCCCAGTAAGTGCTACTTTTCCGAACATAACATAGTTCATTAATCAAAAGAGGAAGTGCACTGAGAATTCCATCCTGCAAAACAGGGCTGGACAAAGAAGGCAGAACGGATCAGATGCCCAGCTCCATTGCCCGAAAACCCAGCAGATCCTCTTTTAATGAGGATGCTGGTCTCAGCGCCCTATCAAGTGCCGAAGAAGAAGGTCCGGAAGAAGGACAAGGAAGCCAAAGATGGCCCTCGTCGCAAAGGTACTTCGGATGCGGTGTCCGAAGCGACCGAAACCCACTCCTCTGAGGAGGATGAAGACGAAGAAGAGGAGGAGGCCGACAACAACCTTTCCCCGAAGGGGAAGAAGAAGAGGGCAACCTCCGAAGATCCAGAGCCGGAGGCGCCCAAAAGGGGAAAAACATCCTTCCCGGATGGCTCAGATTCGGGCACCGAGGTCACCCCCAAGTGGCACCTTAGGCCGAAGCCCCTTGCCGAATCGTATGTATCCAAAGATGTTGTACATAAGTTCGGTTTTGATGAGCGGGTGACCGAAGTAGAGCAGGCGCTCAAGGACGCCGCCGACAAGTACAAGTCCCTAGAGGAGAAGAATAAAGCCCAGGAGGCCGACCTTGCCAAGGCCCTTAAAGAGGTCGAGGCGGCGCGGGCTGAATCCCAAGCAGCACGCGTGGAGATTAAGCAAGCCAGACAAATAGCGGACGGTAAGCCCTTTCTATTATAGAGTAAATTCGGCAATCAGTGTTCTGTTTTACTCACGCAACTGTGGGATGATCCAAATGTCTTTGAGGATCTTCCTAAGAGCGCGGTTCTTCCAGGCCCATGAGGGGCATGCGACAGAGGAGCAATTCTGGTCCCAGTTCGTAGCACGGGAGCGCCCCGCGCTGCTGAATGACCAGATGGCACAGTTGGCCGAGTGGCATAGGATGTCTGGATCGGCCATCAGGGACGTCATAGTCCGGCTTTGGCCAACTGAACCCGTTCCGAGCGGCTTTTTTGGCCTAGTGCGGTGACTTGTTGATGCACTACCCCGTATTGACGCGATCAAGCGGTCGTCCTGTACAGAAGGTGCGCAGCTGGCCTTTGCCCGAGTCAAGATGCACTAGGCCAAGATGAAGGCCGCCACCGTGGCCGTTGAAGGTCCGCCCAGAGGCAAGGACCACCGTACGCCGGAGCGCTATTTTGGAGACGTCCTGGAAGGTGCCCGCTTGATAGAGGACCAGTGCTCAAAGGACATTTTATTCGAGTGAATGCGTCTGAACTGCCCGGGTGTTGTATAAACCAAAGTTTTGTAATATATTTATGTTGTTTATGTTAAAGTGTTTTTCCTCCTGTGCGGCTGTTTTTATTACTGAGACTTTGCCAGTCGTCGGATTCAGCCCCCTCGTAGATACTACAAGGGGTGTTCGGGATGGCACGTAACCACACTTGACCCAACGTCTTGGTCCGTGAAGGAGGTGTTAGTGCGGCGAACCAGGCAATCGGACTATGCGGCCTTATCATTCTCACTTAGCCATAGGAGTTTGACAATGGGGTTGTAAAATAGCCCTTGGTGCATATGCGGCTATCGAACTTAGATACCTTTAGACGCGTGACTGAAAAAAAGCAGCCCTTCGGGTAATATGGAAGAAATCGCTAGAGATTTAGTATGTTGCCGAATTGCTGACCAGCTTTCACCGCATCACGACAATCAGGTTTCGGCTTTCTCTACTGAGGTGTTTGACTAGACCAGCTGGAAACACAATCGCAGTAGTTCTCCCTTTACTACCTTAGCCAAAAACGGAACGTAAGGTAGCAAGCACAGGAGCTGGGCAACCCAACTATTGACCAAAGACATGATTCGGAGCCGATGCATATAATGCAATATTCGGGACGCCGAAGTGTACTCTGGGAGTGTTTGGACTTTATATTGTGGAAGATATATATATATATATATATATATATATATATATATATATATATATGTATATATATATATGGATTGAATAGAGACGCTGGCGATTTAAGTCGTACCAAGGTGTATATGCCAATTCGGTCATCAAGTGGAAAAACAGGTTAAAAGATAAGTCAATACCCAACAGGGTTGGGCGACACTCTTTCCGTTATAGTCTGATTGGTACGTCAAAATGTATTTTTACAGAAGATGCGGTAAGCATCACGGCTATTTTACATGCCGAGGACAAGGGAAAGCTGTAGACAGGCCCTAAAAAGACGATCTTCAGGATCCTTTGGACACGCTGTCACACGTCTGCGCTGCTTTTCGCCTTGGTGTGTGATCCTTTGAGAGGATCAATGATTGAGTATTCATAAGGGCCTGGAGAAAGGGCCCTTGGTACCATCGAAAGGTGATATGGGTTGTAAAGAACCTGAAAAACAAAGAAAAAGAGGGAAGAGAAAAATATGAGGGTCCGGATAGGGTCAAACCATATTGTGGACCTTATTTTTGGTAGGCCTCTGTCCTTGCCGATCGTATCTTTAGTGCGTAGTGATGTACGCGTGGTACGTATGCCTCTGTTAGGTTGAGGCCTTGACGGAGGCTGAATTGCTAGTCTATCTCTGAACGAGCCAGACTTCCATTCTGTAGGGTAGGCCGCACTCGTTTGACAGTGTCCGGGGCCTTGACGGTCGATGTAGTATTCGGTTTAATGAGGCTACCCTGTACTTCAGCTACGAGGGCCGCGGTATGCTCCTCAGTATGGAGGGAGCGCTCCATGTTTCCATTGACTGTTATAATGCCACATGGTCCACGCATCTTGAGCTTTAGATAAGCGTAGTGCGGGACCGCACTGAAACGGGCGAAAGAGGTTCGTCCGAGCAGTGCGTGATAGCCACTGTGGAAGGGGACGATGTCGAAGATCAAGTCTTTGCTTCGGAAGTCATCCGGTGAGCCGAAGACGACTTCCAGCGTTATGGATCCTGTGCAACATGCCTCTATGCCGAGTATAACTCCTTTAAAGTTGGTTTTGGTGGGCTTGATCCTTGACGGATCAATACCCATTTTACGGACAGTGTCCTGATAAAGCAGGTTAAGACTGCCGCCGTCCATAAGGACTCGCGTGAGGTGGAATCCGTCAATAATTGGATCAAGGACCAATGGAGCCGAACCCCCATGACGGATACTAATCGGATGGTCTCTGCGATCAAAGGCGATCGGACAAGCTGACCACGGATTAAATTTTGGGGCGACTGGCTTTATGGCGTAGACGTCCCTTAATGCGCGCTTGTGATCCCGTTTAGGGATATGAGTGACGCAGATCATATTCACTGTTTTAACCTCCGGAGGAAATTTCTTTTGTCCCCCTGTGTTCGATGGGCGAGGCTCTTCATCATCGTCCTCGCTAGGCGGCCCTTTCCCCTTGTGTTCGGTGTTTAGCTTACCGGCCTGCTTAAAGACCCAACAATTTCTATTGGTATGATTAGCAGGTTTGTCAGGGGTGCCGTGAATCTGGCAAGACCTATCAAGTATTATGTCCAAACTGGATGGACCATCTTTGTTTCCTTTGAATGGCTTCTTATGCTGACCGGATTTAGATCCGCTGAATCCGGCGTTGACCGCCGTGTTTTCAGTATCTTCATTGTTGTTTCGACGCTTGTGTTTGTTGCCTCGTGGCTTACACTGCCATCCCTGGCCTCGGAGGTGCCAGGGTCGCTGGTGCTATTGCTTCTACGAGCTAGCCAGCTGTCTTCTCCCACGCAAAAGTGGGTCATAAGTGTGGTAAGGGCTGCCATGGACTTCGGTGTTTCTTGGCCGAGGTGTCGGGCGAGCCACTCGTCCCGGTCGCTATGTTTAAAGGCCGAGAGGGCTTCGGCATCCGGACAATCCACAGTTTGGTTCTTTTTAATTAAGAACCTGGTCCAGAGCTTCCGGACTGATTCTCCGGGTTGCTGGACTATGTGACTAAGTTCATCGGCGTCTGGAGGCCGAACATAGGTACCTTGGAAGTTGTTTCTGAAGGCATCTTCCAAATCTTCTCAACTACCAATAGAGTTTTCTGGGAGGCTGCTTAACCAGTGTCGAGCTGGTCTCTTTAATTTTAGCGGGAGGTACTTGATGGCATGGAGATCATCACCGCGGGCAATGTGAATGTGGAGAAGAAAATCTTTGATCCATACTGCGGGATCCGTCGTACCATCGTATGATTCAATTTTCAAAGGTTTAAACCCTTCTAGGAACTGATGTTCCATCATTTCATCGGTGAAGCATAAGGGGTGTGCGGCACCTCTATACCGGGCGATGGCATGGCGCAGTTCGGATGAAGTCCGTATGCGGTTTTCGGCCCGGGTGAGGTTGTGCCTGTCACGCCAGGCCTGATGGTCGTCCTCACGCGTTGGAGCATGCCTCCTCTATCCATAGATTGATCTTGTCTGACCGGCTCTATTGTCTAGGTCCTTGCGTAGGTCGTAGGTATAGCCCGGGGCCATTTCCTCCTTGCCTCGACGACGGGGTGGCGCGGGCTGGTGTTTGGCATGAATAGCTGGCCTGTCCCATCCACGTGGTGGTCGGTCGGGTTCGTCAGCAGTTTTATGCTTTGGTGGTATTGGCTCAAGGGCCTCGTCATCAGATTGTGGTAGTAGCTTGTGCTTCAGGTAGCTCTTGACTGGGCGCTCGAGGCCGTATTCCTTGGCTGCCAGGACTTTAGTCCATCTGTCATTGAGCGTGTCTTGTTCGGCTTGGAGCCGCTGCTGCTGCTTTTTTAGGCTTCTCGCCGTGGGTTCCTCTGGCACGATAAGTCTTCATTACCGACTGGATCGTCGGGGTTAACTTGCCCCTCCTCCACATCATCTGGTTCGGATGTGGGTTCGACGGGGGCTTCGGAGTCTTCGGCGTTATCGGGAGTATTGTTGTCTCCGGTGCCGGTACTACTGTCTTTGCCACGACGCGATTTT